>JADEYB020000009.1:1097551-1115572 GCA_015832495.2 Alces alces
GAGGGGAGGGTGTGGGGGAGGGGAGGGTGCCTGTGGGGGAGGGGAGGGTGTGGGGGGAGGGGAGGGTGCCTGTGGGGGGGGGTGTAGGGGAGGGGAGGGTGCCTGTGGGGGAGGGGAGGGTGCCTGTGGGGGAGGGGAGGTCAGCGCAGGACCGAGAACAGTAGTGGACAGGGGGCTCTGCCAGATGCACTTGTGGGCCGTCCATCCCACCCCCCAGCCTTCTCACGTCTTCCCAGGACCAGGATGTCCACACCCACGGCCACTACCAACAGCACCAGGTCTGTGTCTCAGGCTAAGTGCTGCCCTACCACCCCTCCAGGAGGCTAATTCACTCCCTCGGGCACATCCTTTGGCTCCAGTGCTCGGGAGCACCTCCAGAATCTAAGCAGTGCTCGCCACCCCACCCCTGCCCCCGCCACCGCCCCCGGATGAAAGCTGTGGTGTCCGCCCTGGGCTCTGACTTCTGTTCAGTCCACTCAGCAGTCAGAGTGACACGCCCTCCCCCCATGAGATCCAACGCCCCTCCTCAGATCTAGAGTGAAACCCACTTTCCTCGATGCTCCACAAGACTCGGCAGATCTGACCCTGTCGACATCTCCAAACGCGCCAGCAGAGCATCTGCCCCTCGGTCCACCTGGGCTCTGAACACAAGCAGTGCCTACCCCTGGGCCTTTGCACTTGCTGTCTCCCCCGCTGTTCTAGACTTTCACAAGTAGCCAGACCTGTCCTTAGCCTTTGTGTAAACGTCACCTCCTAAGAAAGATGCTGCATCTCAAGCAGCCCCATCTTTCTTCATCAAGCTCGTCAGCGCTGGAAAGTCCGGTCTGTTCTACTCTCTGCCCCCTCCTCTCCCTCCAGCTGCACTGTCTTTTCCTCTATCTCATGGGGGCTTGTCATCTGCCTCGCCCAACCCTGGAGAATAACCTCAGGCAGGCACAGCCTTGCCTACATGTCCCCTGACCCCAGGCCCAGGAAAGTCCCAGCCCACAGTGGCTGCTCCTTTGGCACTTGCTGCTAAGTCGCTCAGTCGTGTCTGACTCTTTGCGACCCCACGGACTTCAGCACGCCAGTCCTCCCTGTCCATCACCAACTCCTGGAGCTTGCTCAAACTGAGGCCCATTGAGTCGGTGATGCCATGCAACCATCTCTTCCTCTGTCAGCCCCTTCTCCTCCTGCCTTCTATCTTTCCCAGAATCAGTCTTTTCCATGAATCAGCTCTTCGCAACAGGGGACCAAGGTACTGGAACTTCAGCTTCAGCATCAGTCCTTCCAAAGAACACTCAGGACTGATTTCCTTTAGGATGGACTGGTTTGATCTCCCTGCAGTCCAAGAGTCTTCTCAAGCATCTTCTCCAGCACCGTAGCTGGAAAGCATCGGTAGTGGAACTAGAAGGCATACTGAGGAAGAGCGGACACCTCCTCTGGACGTAGCCGGAGAGAGCCGGTGGGGCTGTAGCAGATGCACAATTAACAGAAAAAGGAGCCTCGTTTAAATAGTGCGATGTGCGGGAACTTGCCGTTTGACCCTCCAGACCCACTTGCCTCTCTCCACCCGTCTCTGGCCCTTCAGGAGGCTGAGCTGCATGGACCGCAGGGATGACCCCCGGGTCCTTGGCCAGTGTTAGGAGAGGCAGGTGACAGGAGGGCAGGAGGAGCGAGGGGAGTGTCTGTGCCCCTGGGGAGAGCTTCTCCCCCACCTTCCTCAGAAGGCTGCTTCGGGAATTAAAGGGGCTCATGCCTGCTGAGCCATTATGTAGCACCTGTCCACCCGCTGCAGAAGCCGGGGCTCGGCCAACTGCTTCAGATGACGCAGCCGAGCCCTGGACTGGCCTCCACGCCCCAAGCACCCTGCAGGGTGCCACCTGCTGTCACGATGAGCTCTAGACTCCCCGGTGGGTGAGTCAGCGCATTGCCTAAGGTACCGTGACTTACTGTCACAAGGACTGCCCTAGAACCAGGCCCCCCACCACTTGCTGTGACGCCTCAGTCCTGACGCCTAGAATCTGGGGTGACCTGTGTCCTGCAGGCACCTTTCCTCCTAACCCCCCAGTCCCAGGGGGTCTGGTGGGGTCAGGGCACTGATTGGAGGTCAAGGGAGGAGGTGTTGCAGGCCAGACAAGTCCCCTCCGTGTGAACCTACAAGGGGTTTTAGGATCTTTTCAATCTCCCAACAGATGGCTCAGATCCGCCCCCACCCCGCCAGAAGATGCTGAGGCAGTCTTGTTGAATTATCACAGAGTTTAAGTCCCTAACTAAATTCCAAAACCACCAATTTTGAAAAGGTACTTGGCAGTCTCTTTCCAGTTAATTTTCAGATATTTTAGACTAATCCCATTTCTTCCAGTAGGAATAAGCAAGCTTTTCAATTAGCTCTGTCTCATGGGGTGGTGACTTTCTTTAATCATTTTAGCCCACACACCATTGCCTGGTGTCAGTAGTAGGAACCTAAGATGCAGAGTTTTCCAGATTTCAGATGCTAGTGTTTCCTCTGACCAGCCCCATCTCCAGGGAAGACCCTTCCTCACCCAGCCAGTCACAGAAGGACAAGGACAGTGTGGAGGGAAGCACTGGCCCAGGTCACAGCATCGGCCTCCGGCTCAGCCCCTGCCTGGATGAAGCCTCCAATGCTTGGGGATGCAGCCACCAGAGACCCAGCCTACCTGTGACCCGGCCCACCCGTGGCCAGGCCCACCCGTGACCCAACCCGCCTGTGACCAGCTGATGTTGGGGAGAACATCGCCCCTCCCCTCTGCTGTCTCTCAGGGCCCCTTCCCTGCAGACCAAGCCGGGAGGAAGTTGTGATCTGAGCACCTGGGGGCCTGAAGGCAGACCCCAGAGCAGCCGGGAAGGAAGGGCCTGGAGCCTGGAGCAAGGAGTGCCCAGCAGGGCCCAGCAGAAGATGCAGGAGGGGACCGTGAGGAAGGAGGCTTCCCGGGGAGGTGCAGAGGTTACTCTAAAGTGGGGTCCCTGCAGACCTTCCATTTGCACACTCAAGATGCTGAACTTGGGCCTGAACATGCCATCAGCCTAGTGGCCCAAAGGCCAGGGGCCACCACCGTGATGGGCTCACAGCAGTAAGGGTTGAAATCCCAGAGGCCCATCTCCCAGTCTTGGGGTGCTCCCCCCGTTTCTCAAGGATCCTTGGACTTACCTGGTGAGTCAGGTGGTAATGAATTTGTCTGCAATGCAGGAGACCCAGGTTCAGTCCCTGGTCAGGAAGATCACCTGGAGAAGGGAAAGGCAACCCACTCCACTATTCTTGGCCTGGAGAATTCCATGGACAGAGGAGCCTGTTGGGCTACTGTTCACGGGGTCTCAAAGAGTCGGACACAGTCCAAACTCCACCCTTGTGGCCCAGGCTCCACCCCCAGAGCCCTCAGGGTCCAATCCCCACCCGTGGCCCAGGCTCCACCCCCAGGTGTGGCCCCCAGGCTCTGGTGTCAGACCTTCATGAATCCATCGGCCACTCCTTGTCCAGGACGCCAGCCATGCTCTCAGTGCACGTGTCTGTGAGAATTTGCTCACTTGCCGCCTACACACGGTAAACCTCACCAAGGGCAGGGCTGGACTGCCTTGCCTCCACGGGCAGCCCCGATGCCCAGCACACACGTGAACATGAAGCATGGAGCCCAGCCCCTGCCCGCTACATGACTGACTTCTTGGCGTGGGGACCAGAGAGGCGCCGGGCCGGCCTTGGACGCCAGGGCAGGGAGCAGGTGGCTGAGAAGCGGGGAGCAGGCTGGGGCTAGAGATGGGGGCCCACAGGTGCCAAGGCTCCAGTGCCCCCACTCCACCCCCACAGGCGCCGCAGTCCTTGCAGACTCACGTACCAAGCCCAAACCCAGGGATGAATTAACTAGGAATTCCAAGCTGACACCGGGGAGGGGGTGACAAGCTGTATGCCTCCACCCACCCCCCCATCCCGCCCTGCGCTGGAAGCCCCCCAGCCCCTGCCTCCCCTCCAGCCCCGTCATTCAGAGCCACCCAGTTCCCCTCCAGCTGGTGTCCTTTCTGACTGCTCTGAAACCTTCTGGATCATTCCAGGAAGCTGCTTTACCAGCCTGGACAGATGTCAACACGCCTACACCTGGCACGGGGCAGCGCAGGCCAGCCGCGGGGCCCACACACCCCCTTTCCCGAGGCGGGCGCCTCATTTCCACTCTCCCTAACGACGGTGCTTGTTGAGAACAGTCCTGCCAACTTAATTAACACCAGAACCCTTGAGGTGGTCCTTGGAGTGCATGTAGAACAGCTGCCCGCCCCCCCGCGCGGAGGTGAACCTGGAGACACCTCCATAAAACTAGCGGACCGCGACTCCTTGCCCTCCAACCGCCCAGAGATGCCGCTCCAGCGGAGCCTGGGCCAGCTGTGGCCGGTGGCCAGCTGCGGGAGCAGGTGTGCCCATCCCGCTCGGCGGTACTGCCGGCCGGCAGACAAGGGTGGAGCGGCCACGTCACGACTCCAACTCCCTTCCTGGGCTTTGTTATCTCAAAGCCACACGCGAGGTCTGCCCCGGACAGCCAGGCGTGGCCTCCTGCCGGCAGTGGGAGCTGGTGGCCTCTGGGGAGGCACCCCTCTCCCGCAGCTGGTGTGAGGGGCCCAGGGATGAGCCGGCAGTGTGGGAGACTCCCTGACCCCCAGGCCGGGGAGGCCCGGGTTCCCGTGGGAGACCCATGAACCCTGACTCAGACTCGGCAGAGCCCAGAACCAGCACCGGGGAGCCTCAGAGCTGCTGCCCTTGTGAGCCCAGACTCAGGGTGTTAGAAACACAGACTCAGGCGACATGGAAGTCTCTGGAAACCTGGTTGACCGCAGCATGCCTACCCCAAGCTCATGCCATGAGGTGGCAGTGCCCGGCCCCTCGCTTTGAGGGAGGGAGGGGAGGAGGGAGCCGGGGTCACTCACCCAGGACACACGGCTGGTTGGCGGCAGCCAGGACTTGCTTCAGCCAGAGCCTTCTGCCCGGCCCGAGGCTGGGTCTGCAGCCTGGAAGGAGTGTGGGGCCTGGGGGCCTCAGTGCCTGGAGCCCAGAATTCCTCCCACACCTGGTAGGACGCCCCAGTCAGCATCTGACCCCCACCCAGCCAGCATCCGATCTCCAGCGGTCCACACCGCGGGCCCTGAGCCCTGCTGCCTGGGTCTCTTCTCCCCACAACCCCCAGGAAGTGAGTTCACCGCCCAGACCCCAAGTAGCCTCTGGAGAGTGACCCACCCACTGGCCGGGGCCGAGGATGGTGGCCCGGTCACAGCTCCAAGAATAGCGTGCCCGAGCCACCGGTCCAGGGACCACCCCCTGGACAGGGGCCGTGGGGGGACAGCCACGACACGCGTGGAGGGTGCGGTCCCTGCTCTCTGGCCTCCTTTGATTCACCTGCAGCAAGAGAGGTGGGCTGGGATGCTGGAGTAGGGGCCAGGCTGGGTGCCCAGCGGTCACGAGATGCCGGGGCCTGCCTACGGCTGCCCGCGGCCCCCGCGCCAGGGAGCCCAAGTAGGCAGGCCCCGGGAACGCACAGCCCTGCGGCGAGGGAGGCGGCCCTCTCCTGGGGACCACAGCCAGCCTGGAGCTGTCGAGTGTGTCCAGAGGTGTCTGTGACCTCGCCCGTGGGCCACCCCAGGTGAGAGCCTTTGATGCTTCCTGCCTGGATGCTGTAGCCCTGTTTGTGGCTAATTTATTGCAGATTGTTTGGGAATGCCAGTTTAATTAAAACCTAAATGCGCCTCCTGGGAGGGTCCGCTCCCCCAGCCTCTGTTGGCGTGATGAGAGGAGAGGGGCATTTCAGGACTGCAGCGGCTTCCATGTTTTTGTCATCCCGAAGCCCCCGAGATAATACAATTTATTCATGGAATTCACACTCCAGTGGTGTCAATAAAAGGCGGGCTGCGGTCCACGGAGAATCACGCAGAATCCCGAACCGGAACTGGCAGCAATTCTGGGACCAGTTCTTTCCATTGTACGTCAGAGAGGCGGGCAGGGGCCACCTCGGCCGGTTGGTCAGGACGCGGCCACTTTCTGGAAAATGAAAATCGCCATCTAGGAGAGCATTCGTCTTGACTCGTCTTGGCGGATGCTGGTGGGTCAAGAAGCGGGGGGCTCTCCCGGCTTCCCCAGCCACACCAGAGACGTGGCCCTTCCGGAGCCAGGCCCTTCCGGAGCCAGGCCGGCTTTCTCCCCCGGACCCCCGTGTCCCGCTCTCCAGGGCGGGCGCCCGGATCAGACAGTCCCGCAGGCCCGCCTCCCTCTGAGCTGCCCTGTCTGGGAAGCAGAGTACCCGGCTGTGTAAGGGGGCATGCCGGCTCGCGGTCCTGCCCCGCGGCCACACGCGGCGGATGGGAGGGGCCCGGGGAGGGGGCTGCGCCCTTCCACACCCCGCAGGCAGGCTGGCGCTGCGGGCAGGGGGAGGGCAACATGGACCCCGGGGTGGAGGTCAAGGGGGCTGGCTCTGAGCCAGAGGACCAGGGCCCAGGTCCCCGGCCTCCCCGCCCTCCCCGCTGCCTGGACGTGCGGCCCCAGCTGGTCAGCGTCTCCAGCCTCCACGCCTTCGGCTGGCACCCTTCGGGCGTCACGGCTCCTCCACCAGCTCTCAGGGGCCCTCCCGCTCAGCGGGTCCTAGAACAGCGCCAAGGACACGGCACGGACCGCAGAGCTTTCTAACTAACTGGGCCCGTCTCTCCCCAAAGCCAGAGCCCCCCGGGACAGCGCCAGGCCTGCTGTGCATCTATGTCACCAGGGTCCCTGCCCACTCCCCTCGCCATGGGATCCGCTGGGTGAGGGAGGGAAGGTCACCAGCGGACAGGAGGATGGACAGACAGACAGACAGGGGCAGTGACGGCTGGAGGGTGGATTGCAAGGCTGGGGAATCTCAGCAAAGCTGAGAAGCCAGACCTCCCTGGTTTCTCCTCTGGCTCCTGCTGATTTAAAAGCTGCGGCTACTGAAGAGGAGCCAACGCCACTGTCTTAAAATCACATCACTGTCCCCAGCCCTGGTTTTTCTCTCTGGCTCTGAAGACGGCGTTGCAATAAGATGTCATTCCTGAGGGCGACGGAGCATTGCCATCACTGCCTGTGCAGCCCCTGGACCCTGGCCCACCCCGGTGCCCTGCTCCCCATCCCTGGCGAGGAGCTGCCTCCCTCCCCTGCCTCTGCCCACCGCCCCCTCCCCAGGGGCCGCCCTTGAGTGCCGAGCCACCTGCCACCCTCGCATGGCTCTGGGTAAACGCACTTTGGCGCTTTTATCGGTGCCCTCTCCAGTGTTATGATAAATAATTGAAACTAAACCACATGTGTCAAAATAAATGAACCTCTTGCAGACGGGAGTGAATCTCTGGAGCTTGAGCTATCTTTCTCCCGAGACGCCATAAAACGGGGACATAACATGGGGACAGGCCCGGCTCCCACTGCAAGTGCAGGGGAGAGTCGGCCGCAGACCGGCTAGAGCTGCTGGGAGCACGTCCCCGGGGTGATGGAGGGACCCCACCGCCCTCACCTGGAGAACGGGACGCTGCAGACTGGCTCAGGCTGGCCAGCAAGGAGGAAGGACCCAGAGCACAAACACGGCCCCCTGTGGCGACCATCACCCCCACACCATCTCCCACCGGAGTGCGGCCTGGTCTCAGCACCGTCCAGCCCTGCAGGGTTCGAGCTGGCTGCCTGGCACTTGCGTGTGGCCCGAATGCCATGGGAACACAGCCCTAGGATGCACCATGTTTGTCCGAGTGGACGGCCCAGCGAGCAGCCTCCGCAGATGTGATTCCAGCTTCCAAGAAGGAGAGGTGGTTTGGAGGTGTCCTCAGAGCCCAGGTGGGCTGCTGTGTCCCCCTGCACCCGGGACCACCGTGGGCAGAGGGCCCCGCAGGGCCCCCCAGCACAGGAGGCTGGGCCCCGCATCGTGCCCAGCGAGACTCGTGGGCTGGGCAGCAGCGCGCCGTTACACGCTGATTTACAGTTACTGCCTCCTGGCCAGGTGCTCCCTCCACGTTAAGTACACACACTGATTTTTTTATGCAAGATTGAACAACTTAACGGCCTGAACAAGTCGGATGACAAGACTTTAATTGCTATTTTTCTCCCTCCAGCCCTCCAGAGAGCAATATGGAGGCATTTAGAGAAGTATTTCATAAAACAGGAAAGAAACCAATTCACCAAGTTCTGTGCACATTTGCTTGCCAAGCTCCCCAGCCCTCCTCCAGGCCGGGGATTGTGGATCCCCGGGGACCCCAAGACCTTGCAGGCTGTCACTGGAGGGGGGCCCCCTGCCCAGCCGACTTCACAGGATTCTAACCCAGGGAACCAGAGGGGCTGGGGGAGGCGCCTGTGCCCACAGCTCCTGGCTGCTCTTTTATTCCACGTTAGACGTTACACATTCATATGCTTATTCATTCTCTAAGTGACCACGTGTGACAACCCAGGGGCCACAGGTGCCCAGCTGGGCCTGGGCGCCTGGTGGGGGAGCCTGCGGGTCCCCGGCTCCCCGCGTGAATCACCCCGTGGGCAGCGGTCCTCTGGCGACGCGTGTTCTGGGGGAGGGCGTCAATACCATCACTACTGGAAGATGGTGAGGGCACCGGTCCGACAAAGGCATAAATCGTGGTGTGGGCCTGGGCGGGGGGATCTGAAGGCCCATCGTTTGTCCGTGAGGACCCGCCTCCCGCCAGGACGGCTGCTAAACGGCTCCTGGAGAGCAGGGCCACCTCGGGGGGCCCTCAGGAATCAGTCTTCCCTTTTCTCTGTCTCCAGCTCCTCCTCACTGGAGGAGCCGCCTCTCCGAGGTCCTCCTTCGTTCATGGCGTATTCAAAGGACCCTGAGGTTAGAGCTGCCCTTTGAAGAAACTGCTCAGGACGCTGGTTTGCCTGGAAGAGCCACCCAGCTGACACCTCTCATTAGCGCCTCGGCCTGGGAGAGGGCTGGAGGGGGTGAGGGGGGCGCGGCTGGAGCGAAGCAGAGGCAGAGCCCGGGGTGGGCCTGGGTTTGTACAGACAGGGCAACCGAGTCTGGACTGAGTAACCAGAGCAGGGGCCTGGCCTGGAGGGGTCGCGAGCTCGCAAGCACCGGCTCTTTAAAGCGAAGTGGGTGAAAGCAGGCTCAGGCCTCAGGGAGCTCCCCCGCAGCGGACACACACCGCACACCAGTGTGCTCACAGGCGCAAACGCAGGCTCACATGCACACACTCAAACCCACGGGCACGTGCTCAAGCTCACTCACATGCACAGTCCTGCAAGCACCATTGCACACACACACCTGTGTGCAATTCCTGTGAGCACCCATAGACACACTCATGCACGGAGGAAGGTGCTCGTGTGCGCACACATGAAGATATACAACTTCACACAGGGCGCGCTCACACACGTGTGCACGCACAGGAACACAGGCACGCACGCCGCACACACGCAGGTACACGCCAATTCACATGCACACACCCTCCCGCGTGTGCGCACTGCCATCCACACACGTACGTACACACCCCACGCCCTGGGAGCAGAATAAGGCAGGCGGGCTTTGAGTCGGTAAGGAGGCGGGCAGAGCCAAGGCTGCGTGTCCTTGGGAGGACCGAGGCGCGCTGTCGGAGGCCAAAGTCAGCAGAGCCCACTCGGCTGCCAGGAGGGGGAGCCGCCTGGCTCAGGGCAGGACCGGAGGGCTCCCGGGTGGAAGGGCAGACTGGCGGGGCTGACGCACCCCCCAACCCCGAGGGGTCCCTAGAACACAGACTGGCTCAGAATGAGAGGGGAGGACCGAGCTCCTGGGGGGATGGGCCGAGCCGCAGATGAAAGGCCTTAGAGGGGGGCGGAGGGCCTCTGGCTCAGCAAAGGAAATATTGAAATTAAATCATTTCCCAGGGCTGGGGGAACCTTCCGTCCTAATTAAATAGCCGGGACTCTCGCGGCCTGCTGTCAGAGAGCCGCGCTGGGGGAGGGGAGGGCGCAGATGCTGCCCTTGGAAGGCGGGGATTAGCGGCTGCCGCTCTTTGATGCGGCCCGCGGCGCCCCGGGCCGGGGGAGGCCGCCGTCGCCGCTAATTAGGGCCGAGCCGCCCCTCCTGTCCTGAGGCACAAATCCATATTCACGCGCTGGGGCGAGGGGCCTTCCTGAGCACGGTGAGGAGCGCGGACCCCCGTGCGTGTCCCCCGCCCCCACCTGTCCCGGCTGTGAACCCCCCGCTCTGCAGGCCCGGGGTGTGGGGATGGGGGGCGCCCGGCCCCGGAGGGAGGCTGCCCTCTTCTCTGTGCGGGGCCATGCCCCGGCGCTTCCTGTGGGTGGATGCCCTTGGGTGGATCGGGCCTGGACGCGAGGCCTAAATGCACCAAAATCAGGAAGCGGAAGGAAGGAACGCGGGGATGGGGGAGGTGGTTAAGAGCAGTTCTACAAGCTCTCTGGTCGGAGTGTGCGGGGGCCATGACATGAACCCGGTGTACGCGGAGCAAAGGAGCCTCTCCCACTGGCTTCCGATGCCGGACCCCTGACCCCAGGTTACGGGGCTTAGAGCCCATGTGCCCGGGACCCCACAGACCCACCCTGAGAACAGGGACCACAGTTGGGGTGGGGAGAAGGCAGAAAACGACTCCTCCAGCCCCGTGGAGAACAGCCCTTAGTCAGTCGTGTCCGACTCTTTGAGACCCCGTGGACTGCAGCCCGCCAGGCTCCACGGTCCTTGGAATTCTCCAAGCAAAGATACTGGAGCGGGTGCATTGCCTGGTTGGCAACACTTGACTACAATGTGTTTGGGCATATTTTCTCTGTATTCATATTGATGTGGGCCTTCTGGGCTCTTGAAAACCATAAATTGGTGTATTTTATCAAATTCAGGTAATTTTTAGCCTTAACTTTTAAAATATATTAAAAATTTTTAATGTCTCCTTTATTTTCTGGCTCTCTTCTCCTTCTAGCACGCCACATCTATCAGATGTGGAGTATCACATCTCTCAGACTTTTGATACTATTCCATGCGTCCCTGAAGCCCCTTCTTTCATGGTTTTTTTCCTTCCTTTCTTTCCGCTTCTTTAAAATGGATAATTTCTGTTGATTTCTGTTCAATTTCACTAACTTTTCTTTGTAGTTCTGTTCTACTGTTAAGCCTTTTATGAACTTTTAAATTTCAGATTTACATTTTTCAGTTCTAGAATTTCTCCATTTGGTCCTTTCTTATACTTTCTGTTTTTCTACTGCAGTACCCAATCCATTTATTCATTGTGAGCATACTTTTTTTTTTTGTTTCACTGGGGGTAGGAGCCACAGCAACTTTCAAATCCCCGCCTACTTCCACATCTTGGTCATCTTGGGGTTAGATTCCATGATTGTCCTCTTTTCTTGAGAATGGGCCGTACTTTCTTCTTTCTTCAGGTACTGAGTAATTTTGGATTATATTCTGGACTTCGTAAATGTCATCTGTGGAGACTCTGGATTGAGGTGCTTTGATTTTCATTGTTTTGATAGGCAATTAATCTGATATGGTTCAAACCGAAAAATCTTCATTTTGGATGCATCTCAAACCTCAGTTGAGGTTTAGACCTGGGCTGGGCTGTTCGACGTCTGCCCTGCTCATGTGTGGTTCAGGGCCCAGGCAGAGACTGGCACAGAATCTATACGCAGACTTTGGGATCCACTCCTTACTGGGATCCTCCCTAACCTTTCTGTGGCTGAGTTTGCCTTACACCCCTTGCTCTGGCCTTCAAGCCACAAAGACCATGCATTTATATTGGACTCTGGGGTTATTTCCATGACCTGCAAGGTGCAGACTCAGGGCTCCGCTCGGGCTGGATGCTATCGAAATGGAGAGCTTCCTCAATCTAGTCTAAGAGTGACTCCCTTCCAGAGTCTGCCTGCTTTGGGTTGTTCTCCAAGGTCTTCAGCAGGCTGTTTCTTTCTTTTTTTTTAAGTCCAGTGTTTATAGTTATTACCTTCGGAAGAGTCAGTCTGGTAGGAACTTATTTGGCTGCTGCTGGACTCGGAGTTTTGAGGCTTGTTTTAGAAATTTGTTAGTGATTTGTTAGTAAAGTGGCCTTTGCTCCGGGGCTGGTTAGTCCCCCTGCTGAGGTTGCGGTGCTTCTGGAGTTTCCATTCAATGCCTGCGGTGTTGTTATGGGCTGAACTGGTCTCCCCACCAAGACTCACAGGTTGAAGCCACAATATGATATATCTGGGGATAGGGTCTTTAGCAGTGATTAAAATTAAATCAAGTCATAGGACGGTAGCCTTACTAGAGGAGAACTACAGAGCTTGATCTCAGACTTCCTGCCTCTCGAACTGTGACGAGTAAAGTCTTAGGTTTCAGCTACCTGGTCCATGGTATTCTGCTGTGGGGACCTGAGCTGATGAATGCGTGCATATGTGCTCAGTCGTGTCTGACCCCACGGACGGCAGCTCGCCAGGCTCCTCTGTCCACGGGATTTCCCAGGAAAGAATACTGGAGAGGGTTGCCATGATTTCCTCCAGGGATCTTCCTGACCCAGGGATTAAACTCATGTCTCCCGAGTCTCCTGCCTTGGCAGCAGATTCTTTACCACTGAGCTGGGGAAGCCCGAGCTGATGAATACAGATGTTTAAAAGGTTTCCTCTCTCTGGCTGGTCAGAGCTAGTGTTTCTGGCGGCATCACCATGAATTCCAGCCTCTTAACCTCCCCGAACCCCGGTCCTGCATCCCCAGCTCAGCGAGACAGCCATGTGGGCTCGAATCTCCATCCTACCTGCATTCCAGAGAGTTTCTCGGAGCCCAAAACAGGGCGTTCACCAAGCGGCCCTCCCTCAGAGTCACAGCTGACGCTGCCTGCTGTCTGATGTCTACAAGCAGTCTTCCCATGGTTTGTGTTCGGCTCTGGATTTGTCCACAGCTTGGAGCAAAGCCCCTCCCGATTCATCTGTCGTGGTTGAACCACGTGTCCACAGACCTTCCCTGAACCTCTCAGCGTGGAAGCACACGCGCACGGATGAGGTGTGCGGTGGCTTTGCCCAGGACAGAGCCCCTCTGTGGCCAGAACCCTGATGGGAAAGAAAACACCTCCACCTCCAGACACCCCTCAAGGCCAGCTCCAAAGGCAGCCCATCGTGACTTCCCGCCCACAGACCAGTTCCTCCAGATGCCCCTCAAGGCCAGCTCCAAAGTCAACCCGACGTGACTTCCAGCCCAGAGACCAGTTCCTCGCAGCTGCAACGTTCCTGTAACAGGGTCGTGCAGAGGGCGCTTTCTCCCGTCTGCTTTTCTTCCACTCATTCCGTCGTCGGGGGCCTTCGGCCGCACTGGGGAGCACAGCAAAGACCCCGCGGTCACTGCTTCCAGCTCTCCGTCTTGCACACGCCCCAGCTTGGTGTCCCGTCACCTGGCTGTGGGCGTCCTGGTTATTTAGTTTCTGGCCATTGAAAACTGCTATAAATGTTCTTGGGCTTCCTAGGTGGCTCGGACAGTAAAGAATCTGCCTGCAATGCAGGAGACCCGGGTTTGATCTCTGGGTCAGGAAGATCCCCCAAATTCTTGCCTGGAGACTCCCATGGACAGAGGAGCCCCGGGCTGTCGTCCCTAGGGTCACAAAGATACACACGTCTTTTGGTGAAAGCACGTATGCGTTTCCGTTGGGTTGTTTCCAAGGGGTGGAAACCACCCAGGGCGCTTAAGATGTGTGCGTGTTGCTTTATTGTGGCCGAAATTCATTTGGAATTTCGCGGTGTCCCACCACGGCTGGGGCTGGCATCTGCCTGCTGACAGAAGAGCGCGTCTCTTTTGTCATCCACTTTGTGGGCATTTGGACATTCTGTTTTGTGAATCATCAGTTGAAATATTTTGCCTATTTTTGCTTCCTCTGACTCAGCCTCTTCTTTAAAAGTGGACGTTCTTCATCTGGCCAAGTCTTCAGTCAGAGACGTGTCTCGCAAACATCACGTTTTGTCTGGTCTTCTCACACCCTTAATGGTGCCGCTGCTGAACAGAAATTCTCAGTTCTAACGTGGTCCAGTTGATCAGCTTTATTCTTTACGGACACCGCTGTCTGTGCCCTGTTTAAAATTTCTCTTTCAATCTTAAACCATCTCCCCACTGAGATGATTCTGAGTCGTGACTCTTCCCTGTGACGTGCCCTCGTCCTTTGTTTCAGCACCGGTCTGACAGGTGCTTGTGCCCATGAGTCGTGGATGAGAGCATCGGACACCGCGGGACTGACGCCGGCCCGGTGGGGACCCAGTAGCGCCCTCCCTCCAGGGTGACGCCGGGCCATCAGCCCCCTTGTCTGCAATTCCCTGTAACGGACAAAACGCACCTAACACTTCATCTGGGATGCGCGTCCCATTTCATCCTCAAGGATAACACGGCAGGCTCAGCAAGTGCCTGCTAAAATCACAGCAATAACAGCCCCTCGCCCGCCAGGCTAAGGGCCATGACAAGAGGAGAAAATGAGGTTAGTCTCACACGGTCGCCACTTGGAAAACCCATGTAGTCAGAGGGCAGGGAAGGGGGGCTTGCCAACGACATGAACCTGGCTGCATTTCCCTCTCTTCTCAGGGACTAAATGTTCTCTGATCTGATATTTTAAGAAATTGGCAGGGCCCTTCAAATCGCAGAGCAGACTCCCCTGACTGCAGAGGCTGGTTGCCTAGTAACCTCCTCCTATGATGTCATTGCCAGCCACAGCGTCCGGGTACCAAGACCCAGGCTGTGAGGGTCCCTGGGTGGTCCTCCCAGACAGAGGAGGGGAGGGAAGGGTCCCTGGTCAGCGCAGGCAGGGAAGGCCCCTGGGGCAGGTGGAGGAAGGCCTGGAGGTGGGGAGGAGGGGGCGCAGGGCCCTGAGGGGCCAGTGTGCGGGGCCACGGACAGCATATGGACAGTGGGGCCTGAGGGGCGGGGGCAGGGACCACAGCCACACGCACGAGGCTGGGAGAGAGGAAGGGCGTCCTGGGAGGACATCCCCTCCGCAGGGGAAAGACACCCCAAGCAGCTGAATGACCGCCAAGCACCCCAGCTGGCCAGAACGTGCCCGAGGGCTCCTGGACTGGCGGAGCTGTTCTCAGCACCTGAGTCACTGTCCAGGGCCCATGGCAACGGTGAATGAGGGGGTTTCTGCAACGAGGGCAGCTCACAGGTCCTAGACCCCCGCCCACCCACCCCGCTCTGGGCTCTGTGTACACTTCCGCTGGGCCCGGCTGCAGCCTCGTGAGGAGGACGGGCCTGGTCCTAACGGCAGGATGGGGGCGCAGAGGGTCAGCTGTGTCCCCTGCTTCAGTGAGCGCTCGGGCTGCCTCCACCCAGGTCAGCCGGCTTTGGGGGGGAGAAGGTGAGAGGCCGGGCTGGGGGCCTGGGCTCAGTGTCCCAGGGAGAGAGGTTCCCTTAGGACAGAGGAGCACACGGGAAGTGACCTCTGGATGAGAGGGGAGGGCTTCCAGCAAAGGGGGGTCTGAGCTCCCAAGACGGCAGGTACGGGGTGAGCTTCCTGTGGCCCCCACCTCAGCCCCTGGAACTTAACCCTGGCGGGGGGCCTGGAGCAGAAGCAGCTAGTCCGTCTCAGAGGGGCGGTGTTGGTCACAGAGAGAACAGGGACACGTGAGTGAGACGGTGGGCTCCTCGAGTCTGGGTGACCAGGGGCGGTCTTGCTGGGGAGAGCTTTGAGGGTCTCCCGGAAGGCCTGAGCCTCACAAGAGGCCTGTCCTGCAGGCTGGGGTTGGGATGGAGATCGGAGAGGCCAGCACATGAAGTCACGGGACATCTGGGGCCAATCACAGGAACGTTGTTAACACAAGTACAGCGGCATCCCGCACTCCTGAAGGCTGCGCCGGCCACTGCCCCTGCTCCTGGCGCCTGGGAGAGGGGCCTCCTGCTCTGGACCCCCAGCTGATCCCACGCCAGCCCTGGTGCCCCATCCACTTGGGCAGAGGTCACGTCCCTCATTCCTCCTCACTGCCCCTGGGCCAACCCAGCTCTTTCCCCAGGAAGGCATCCTCATAGCCTCCAAGGTCACCCTGAGGCCACACTGGACCCCGTGGACAGGCTGCCAGGATGCCCCTGCCCAGGGCTCTAGGTCACCCACAGCCCAGGCGCCCTCTGGCCTCCTTGGCCCCTGCCGCTCCAGCAGCTGCTCACCTGTCCCCCCGTCCTATAAAGGGGGGGACCCCCAGGCCCCTCTGCCCCATAACTGCTCCTGATTCTCAGGGGCTGGGCACCCAACGTGGGATGAACTGGGATGGGCTGGGAGGCTTGGATGGGCTCCAGCCCATGGCCATCGCGGGCAGCCAGCACGGACTGGGAGCTGGGAGCCTTGGGGTCCTGCTGACGCCAGACCCCGCTGGGCCCGCTGGGCCTCCCTGAGCTTGACTGTGACGCAGAGGTCCTTGTGCTGGCCGCCACCCCCACCCAGCTCCGCCGCCCCGTCAGGGACAGCGGCGCCCAGGCGCGGTGCCACCCGCGTCCCTGAGTCTGCACCCTCTTCCGACCTCCCGCCCTCGAGACGGCCCTGTCGTCGCCCTGCACCTGTGGCCGTGGGACCCGCAGGTGTGACTCGGGACCAGAGGTGGGGACTGGCCTGGGTTGTGGGCCTGGATCCAAGGTGCGCACGGGGCCCTCACAGGGAAGAGGCCGGGACAGATGGAGTGGCGGGGCTGGGTGCCCCGAGGCTGGCTGTGCTGGGGGAGACCCGGCCTTCACCCAGGGATGCCTGCGGCCGCTCGCAGCTGGCCGAGGCCCCAAACCCTCTCCCCTGGAGGCTCTGGAAGGAGCCAGCCCTGTCCACACCCTGACCTTAGCCTGGTGAGACCCGAGTCAGACCTCTGACCTCCAGACCAGGAGGTAATAAGGTCGTGTTGCTTTAAGGCAGGCAGTTTGTGATAATCCATCTTCGGCAGCTGCAGGAATCTCCTAGGGGGACCCTCTAGGGGGCCGGGGGTCGGGGAACCCCTTGGTGGCCAGGCCCCTCCCCCTGGGCCGTCCTCCTCCACGGGGTCTTTCCAAGCCTGTCCCATGTCTTGCGGAATCCGCCTGCTTGAGGACAGCGGGAGCCCCCACCCACCCCAGGGGGTGGGACTCAGATTTCCAGCTCAGAGGCGGGAGGTTGGGCCTAGGGGTGTGGATCGGTGTCGGGCAGGGCAGCCCCTCCCCTCCAGCGCTTTGAGCCGGGAGGCCCCGCCCGCCCGCCCGCCCTCTCCGCAGCCCTGCCTCCGCGCTTCCCAGGGGCTGCGGGGGTCAGGGCCACACGCAGCTTCCCTGCCAGGCTGCCGCTCCACGCACACGGCCCTAATTGACGGCAGCAAAACAAACGTTTGCTTTAGTGATCCGCGCTGTTGGACGCTCAGCGTTGTTTTAATTAAGCCTTGTGATGGATGAGCCTCAATAAAGCAGCTGTTCGGAGCACTCAGGTATATAAACAAAGCATCAGGAGGGGCTCCAGGCTCACCGAACTGCAGCGCACAGACCGGGGGGTCGGGGGGACCCACACGGGAGAAAGGGAGGGGCCAGGGCTGGCCGCCTCGTGGGGGGGAAGGGGCTTCCGGAGGAAGGCATGGTGGGCCCGGGAGGGGTGTGGGGCCGCCACAGAGCCAGCCGTGGTCACCGCTGCCAGGGCAAGTCCGAGGGCCCCCACCAGCCCCGCCAGCCGTTTGGACTCCAGCCAGACTGGACCAGTGGACGAACGGGCACCACGGCCCCTGTGGGAGCCCCGGGGTCACGGGACACCTTTGTAGCGGCGGCTGTGAGAGGCCCGGGGGCTGTCGGAGGAGAGGAAGGTTTAGGGTCAGCCCGCTCCAGAGTTCCAGGCTCGGCAGCGCTTCACGGGAGCCGGTGCCCACTTAGGTCAAACGGCCTTCGAGTTTGCACACACGTGGGTAGCAGGGGAGCTCCCGCCAGGGGAGCGGCCTCCACCCCAGCCGCCAGGGGTCTTCCTGGGCCTCCACCCTGGCCCCCACCCGCCAGGGGTCTTCCTGGGCCTCCACCCTGGCCCCCACCCGCCAGGGGTCTTCCTAGGCCTCCACCCGGCCCCCACCCTCCAGGGGTCTTCCTAGGCCTCCACCCGGCCCCCACCCGCTAGGGGTCTTCCTGGGCCTCCACCCGGCCCCCACCCGCC
>JADEYB020000009.1:1116815-1231263 GCA_015832495.2 Alces alces
GGGGGGGGGACATGAAGCAGCAGGAAAGGCCCGCATCCCCACTGCCCCAGGACCCGGGGCGCTCAGTGTCCCAGGAGCTGCTGCCCCCCAGCCCCAGGGAACTCGACCAGGGCTCTCCCCACCACACCCCCAGGTTACCTCTGCCTCCTCCAGGAAGCCGGCCCTGAAACCTGCCAAGCACCCTCCTCTGTCCCACGACCTATGAGCACCGGGTCCCCCAGGGTCTGTCTGTCTTTTCTGGGCAGCAGGGATTGGGGACAAATGAATGAGGGTCTTCAGGCTGAGGAGGGCTGGACCACAATGACCACGAGAGAGGCCATCCCCTCGCCAACTTGTCAATAGAACCCATGTGTGTGGGGGGAGCCGGTGCCCAGTCTGGACATGACTTGGGATTGGTCTAAGCCAACCAGAGAGGTCTATTCCCTTTGCAATCAACTGGCCCAGAGTAACCATATGCCCTTGGCTGGACCAGCCTAGGAAGTATATCATGTGGCCTCTGGAAAAAATTTTCCTTTTTAATGAAAGAAAGAATCACATAAGGAGAAGTGACTCCTCCCACCCCACCCTTCATCCCTTCCTGCTTTAGATGTCATGTGAGGATGTGATGCCTGGAGCTGTGGCAGCCAGTTTATGTCCATGAGGTGACAAGCCAGTGGACAAATAGCCAACATTCAAGGATGGTTGAGGGAAAGGAGAGGAGTCCAGGTCCTTGATCACATCATTACCTCCTTCTCAATGCCCGTGACACCTGCCTCCAGACTTCTTGTTTCAGGAGCATAATCCTGAAAATGAAAATGTTAGTCACTCAGTTGTGTGCAACACTTTGCGACCCCTGGACTGTAGCTCGCCAGGTTCCTCTGTCCATGGAATTCTCTAAGCAAGTATACTAGAGTGAATTGCTGTGACTTCCTCCAGGGGATCTTCCCCACCCAGGGATCGAACCTGGGTCTCTGGCATTGCAGGCAGATTCTTTACTATCTGAGCCACCAAGGAAGCTCTATTGAGGCTAGAAAAGTTACCACTAAATAGATTTGGTTTAAAACAGCAGAAATGTATTATTTTAGAAGTCTGGACATTGGAAGTCTGAAATGGGTTTCATTAGGTTGAACTCAAGGTTGGCAAGGCTGTGCGCCCTCCCAAGGCTCCCGGGCATAACCCATTCTCTGTGTTTCTCCAGCTCCCAGTCCCGCCTTCACTGCCTGGCTCCTGGCAGCATCACTCCCACCTCTGCCTCTGTGGTCACCTCACCTCCCCTCTTTGTCCTCTCATCAGCTCTCCTCTCCTCCCACTTGTAAGGAGACACATGACTACATTTAAGGCTCCCCTGAATCCCCCAGGATAACCTCCTCATCTCAAGATCCTCGATTTGCTCGCATCCGCCAAGTCCCGTGTTCTAGGGAAGCTCACGTTCACGGGTTCTGAGGATGCAGGACTGGGCGTCTTTAGGAAGCGTCTGCAGCAGGCTGCTGCCATGAAGCAGTGAAGTGCCCTGCCAAGTCCTCCGTCTGAAACAGCAGGACCTGTGGTCCTCCTCCCCAGCCCCCCAGGTCCTCCACCTGCCTTTTGTCTGCAGGAAAACTTTAGCCAAAGAGTAAGTCTGTTCAGTGAAGTGAGAAAATGCAGAAGCAAAGGCAAGCAGACAGGATGATAACAGCGTAGTCATTAAGCAAAGTCAAGGGCCTTTAGTTCCTTCTCAAGGGCTACACATAATATTCTGAGCCATATCCTATGCGCTGTCTTGTAGATACTGAAACCCCACCAGGTGGAAGAAGTTAGCTGTATGAGGACCAAACTGTAGCCACCACGTGTATATGTGTGTGTGTGTGTGTCCGCGTGATCAGTCATGTATGACTTTGCAACCCCATGGACTGTAGCCTGCCAGGCTCCTCTGTCCATGGGATTTCCCAAGCAAGAATACTGGAGTGGGTTGCCATTTCCCCCTCCGGAGGATCTTCCAGACCCAGGGATCAAACTCACATCTCCTGCATCTCCTGCATTGGCAGGCAGATTCTTTATCACCCCACCACCTGGGATGTGCCTGGCCACGACATAAGGGGCCACAGTTCTGAAAAGTGACCTCAAGGAAACGGGAAGAAACTGGCCCTGAAACTGAAGAGTAATTGTACTTAAATCAAGAGGACGCTGATCAGACCACCGATGACCAGTTCCAAGATGAGCGCTGGCGCTGCCTGTGCTGTTTCTGCTTGTAGCCCCCTCCCCTCTTCTGTACCCCTGAAACTCCACCTTTAAAAGCTCCTGCCCACTGACTGTCAGGCGGGTGTCAGCCTTTGGATGTGAGTCTGCCCTCCTCCCTGTTCACTGGCCTAGGAAATAAAGTAAGTTTTCCTTTCCATCAAACGTGCCTCTTGACGTTGGCTTTAGAGCAGCAGGCAGCCGGACCTCCACTCTCGGCGACACACGGGTCTGGTGTTCTGTTCCCGGAAGCTGTCACTAGAGTCCTTCTGCAAGAGGGAGAGAACAGGCCCTGTGTCCCTGGACGTGTGGGGAGCAAGTTAAAGAAAAGGCGGAAGAAGGCTCCGGCAAAAGGAACATCCTGGGAAGCTGGGGTGCATGGATTCTCGGGCGACTGACAAGCTGGGCGGGGAGACACGTGGCAGGCAGTGGGAGGGCAGGTGGCCCAACCGCGGCCCTGGACTCAGCCCATGCGGTCCTTGCCCCGCACCCACCTCCATCCAGGGTGGAGAAGCCCTTCCTGGTGAAGCTCCCAAAGCGCGTCCTTCCCCCGCAGCACCTTCCTCCTGGGGTCAGCCTGAAGGTCCCGCCACAAGCCCCAGGCCCTCCACCCGTGGCTTCATCACCCGCCTCCCTGAGCCTCCCAGAGCAGCCTCGCTCCGTTCGTTACCTCCTGCCCGTTAACTGCGGAAATAATGATTTGCAAAATTGGGCGGAAGTTATATTAAGTAGCTTGGTGGTTAAATCTGACGCTGCGGTTATTTCTCCTCAAAGAGAATTAAGTGCCTCGTTCATTGATGGGGTCATGTCCTGCGATCAGAAATGGTAACTATTTTTACCGTAAGCCACTTAACTGGGGTGGTGCTTAAATTCCTTGCTGGTGCAAACTTTGAGAGACTCTGGAGGGACACGCGGTCACGCATCCGTTAGAGTAGATCCTGCGTCCATCGGAGGACCTTTCCTGGGTTGGTCAGCACACTCCCCATAATGTCCGAGAGCAGATCTTTATTGAGATGGGAGGGCTTCCTCCCTGAGGCTTAAGGCCTCTGGATGCTGTTTATAACTGCGGTGGGCTGGATTGCTGGTCCTGCAGGGCCTGGGAAGGCGGGGAGAGGGCAAGGGCAGAGAGGCCCGCGCTCCATGCGTCCTGCCCCGGCCCACTTTCCCTCCCTGGAGGACAGGCCCTGTGGCCCCCGTCCCCTCCGGTGGGCAGCGCTCACAGGAGCGGCATGTCTCCTGGGCTGCCATCACCCGTGACCACAAAATAGGGGGTGGGAAACGGCAGAAACATACTCCTTCACAGTTCCGGAGGCAGGAGACCAAAGTCCAGGTACGGGGGAAGGGGCTGTGCTCCCCCCAGAGGCTCCAGGGGAGGGGTCTCCTGCCACTTCCAGCCTCTTCTTGGGCTTCGGGCTGTATCCCTCCCATCTCCGCCTCTGTCTTTCTGTGACTCGCTCCTCCAGTGTGTCTCTCGTTAGCAGACTTGTCCTTGGATTGAGTGTGTGGATGATCTCATCAAGAGAGCCTTGCCTTAATTACCTCTGCAAACATCCTTTCTCCAGGGGAGCTCACATGTATGGGTTCTGAGGCTTGGGTCACATGGTCAGTTGAGGGGCCAGTGTCCTCCCCACTGTGGGCGAGGTACAGTGACTGTCTGATGAGTGAGCAGATGAATGCATGCTGAGGGGCTGATCACCCCAGCCCTGGATTTCTATGGCTCCAAGATTAAAGAAAAGAAGGGAAAAAATCTAGTCCCATCACCCACGGGAGGCAGGGAAACAGGCTCCTTGAAGAGGTGTGACTGGCCCAAGGTCACTCTGCCAACTGAGGAGGGGGCAGGGTCAGGCCCGGGCTCTGTCTGCTGCGTGCAGTGGTGGGCTCCAGCCCAGGTTCACCCCTGGACCCTCGGGAAGGACCGGAGGAGGAAAGGGACCGCTGGGGAGGACATGGGGAGAGGGTGGAGAGGAGGAGGAAGGAAGGCCACTGTGAGGGTCTGACCAGGCATGCTGGGGGTACCCAGGGAGAAGCCCCCCCCTCCCCACCTCCCCCAGCCTCCCCATCCTCAGGGTGAGGCCGAGCAGGGGCTGGCAGAGCCCCATCCTCCGAGAGGACATGGCCACCTGTGCCCGGAGGAGATGGTGCCAGGCAGGACGGGCTCCTGGAGTGACGCGGAAGCAGCCCTCCTGTCCCTGGGCCCTGCCTGAGCCCCGCACCAGCTCCCCGTGACGTCTCAGGGGCCTGGGGCAGCCGCCGCCCCGAGCCCGGCCGACACCTGGCCACAGCCCTGAGAGACCCTGATCCAGAGAGCCTGCGACCCACAGGGCCTGTGAGGGGATAACTGGCTCTTAGCAGCTGAGTCCGGGGGCAGCTGCTCACCCTGCTGCTGGCAGGGTGTCTCGGGCAGGCGGCCCAGGGGTCCCACCGAGCACCCGGGGGACTGAGGGTGGGCGGGGGCACCTCACCCTCCGCGTGGGGCCGAATGCTTGGCCGCGGGGGGCAGGTGGGACCCAGGCCCTGGTCTTGCAGATCTGCGTCCCTGCAGGGCAGGGAGGCTGGAGGGGCCGGTGCCGAGCGGCCGAGCCCGGGGACGGGCCCCCACAGACATGTGTGGCAGGTCTCCACTGGGGCCCAGACCAGGGGCTGCCGCCCCGACGTGCCGCCCACCAGGGCCGTCACGGGGCCCTTGCTCGGGAGGCCATCGCGGGCTGTCCCCCTCTGCCAGAGGCCTCCATGCCCGCACGGCTCCCCCCTCTGCCCGAGCCACGAACCAGCAGCACTTCTCCACCGAGTTCTCCTGATTACACGTCAAGTTCTTGCTGAGAAATTGCTGCTCGTAATGGTCCCAGGTTGGAGCCGGGCGCTGGCGCATTTCAGACCATGAGCTCATCTTGCAAACCGGATGCACTGGGCCTTGGGGGAAGGGGAAGCAGAAAACCTCCCCCACCTCCTCTCAGCTCCCAGATGCCACCCCTCCAGGCAGGTGCCCAGAGCCTTGGGTGGGCGGTGGCTGGGGGGGGGGTGTTCACAGGCCATCACCACGGAAACCAGGAGTGTTGCCTTTGTCCACAGGCTGTGGAGAAACCAGCCCAGGGACAGCCTCACCGCAGGATGGGGGGTGGGCGGAGGTCCCCAGACGCTGCACCCACGCCTCAGTCACCCCGAACAGCCGGGTCACGGGCCTCACTCCAGGCTCCTTCCAGGAGAACAGAGCCCCGCTCATTAGGGATGAAATACTGGGGACAGGACCGGTGCCCACAGACCATGCAGACGCCCGCTCTGTGGTGGAGGGCGGCTGGGCTGATGAGCTGTGTAATCACATCTTCACTGCACAGCGAGCTGTGTCTGGCTTGTTAGCCCGGATTAAGCAAATCCCCGCTCAGCCGCTGGGGTGAGGCCCCATGCTGCCCGGGGAGGACCCGGCACCTGATTCCCCCGGGGCGTGGGCAGTGGCAGGGAGGCACCCAGCACCCAGGATGGAGGCTCAGAGGCGCGAGCAAAGGGATGCTGGACCCCCAGGTGTCAAGCCATCGCCCGACGGGTCTGTAAAGGCCCGGACAGATCATGCAGCCCGCCGCCCGGTTCCAGACAAGAATGCCAAGACCCAGCCGGGGAGGGGGCAGCGCTGCCCAGGTCACTGGACAGGCAGGGCCAGACGGGAGCAGGACCGGGGCTCCCCTGGCCTGGCCCAGGGACACCCAGGAGTGGGGCCTCCCTGAGGCAGACGCAGCCTGCAGACTTGGACCGGTCACCGGGTGACCCGATGCTAGCAGCTGAGACCAATGCCAACCCCCACCCAGTGTCCGCAGGCCAGGAACCTGAGCATGGTCCTCCAGCTACCCCGGGGTCTGCGGGTCAGGAACCTGAGGGTGGTCCTCCAGCTGCCCCGGCATCTGCGGTTAGGAACCTGAGCGTGGTCTTCCAGCTGCCCCAGGGTCCGCGGGCCAGGAACCTGAGCGTGGTCCTCCAGCTGCCCCGGCATCTGTGGCCAGGAACCTGAGTGTGGTCCTCCAGCTGCCCGGGCATCTGCGGTTAGGAACCTGAGCGTGGTCTTCCAGCTGCCCCAGGGTCCGCGGGCCAGGAACCTGAGCGTGGTCCTCCAGCTGCCCCGGCGTCTGTGGCCAGGAACCTGAGTGTGGTCCTCCAGCTGCCCCGGGGTCCACGGGTCAGGAACCTGAGTGGGGTCCGCAGGTGCCCTGTGGTTTGTGGTGCTGACGGGGTGCCCATCCTCAGAAGGTTCCACTGGGGAGCCGTCCTTCCAGCCAGGAGGAGCTTCAGAGAGAGCGATGATGTCCAGGGAGGCCCACGGTGCCTGTGTGCTTTGGCAAAGGGTGCGACCTTCAAGTCAGGGCTCCCCCAGCCCCCAGAGGACAAGGGGCTGCACCAGGGGCCCGTGCTGGGCCAGCAGGCTCCAGTCCCCGTAGAGATCAAGGGAGAGTTTGAAACTAGGAATGAAAGAAATGGCCCCTTCATTTACCACCTCCCCCGGCTCCCTGCCATCGGTCCCAACACTAGCATCCAGCGGTGGGGGGGGGGCCTCCTGACACCCCCTCCCACCCCCGAGATCCCCCCACCCTCCTGCATCCCCTGCCAAGAGCCCGGACAACCCTCAGCGAGACGTTCCGGGCATTTCCAGCTGTGAGGTCCAGAGAACCTCAGTTGTCTAAACTGTCGGGCCCAGATCGGAAGCAGGGCCCCGGGCGTGAGTCACAGCGGGTGGAGACGTGGCAGGCAGACCTGGAGCCGCTGGGCGAGACCACCCAGCAGAGGCTGGTGCTGGGGGCCCGCAGGTGGCACAGTGTGAGAGCCCTCCCAGGGACAGACGCCCCCTCCCTCCAGAAGCGAGCAGCCTGCGGAAGAAGGGGAGGCATCAAGCAGGGCTGACCCAGTCCTGGGTGTCCGCAGGTGGGAGACCAGCTGGGGACACGCTGCGATGCGGGCCCTGGATGCCCCCGGCCCGGCCCTCCCACCTGCGCTCTCCCCGGCTCACACCTGCCTGTGCCTCCGTCCCATCTCTGGTTACTTGCGAGCGGGCCTGAGTGACCCATCCACTCTGCCACCGTTGACTGCTTCCCGGGTCCAGCCGTCTTCACTGCCTTTGGATAGACATGGGCAGCCAGGCTTTGTGCTGGGCCAGGAGAGGACCTTTGTCGAGGAGATTTATGAATGCTCGCGGGCCAGCAGCCAGGCCCCTCCCACATGTGTTCACCTCCCGAGGGGCTGGCTCACTTCCAGTCCTTCTCTGGGGGCGGGGTGCTTCCCGGGCATGGGCCCAGGAGCCCCACAGAATTTGCACAGGGGGTCCTGCTTCCTCAAGCCCCCCACCCAGGGCCGAGGCAGGGCGGGAGCCTGGCAGGCATTTGCTGGGGAGATGGAGGAACGCGTGTGGTGGGGCCCAGGGCCCATGGAGAGGAGCCTAGGTCCTGGAGGGAACCTGTTGTGGCCAGGCCGGCTGGTGGTCACAGCCTCCAGCAGCAGAAGGGGCGATCGGTGGGGGCCTGGAAGCCCTAGGACCACGCATGGGGAATCCTGTCCTCCCTGGGGGCCTGGGCACCCCGTCCCCCCTTGACACGTCCTTGTCCTGCTCCCCCAGGATTCACTCCAGAGTCCGTGCCCTGAGGCTGCCATCAGGGGTCAAGGACACAGTGGCGTGGGGCTCACCAGTGTGCAGGTGGGAGGGGCAGGCCATCTGGATGAAGTCATTCCACGTCAGGAGCAAGCCCCCCCCCCGCAATATCACCACCACCCCCACCCCCACGGCCCCCGAGGCTCCCGCAGGGGCACGGGCTGCAGAGCGCTGACCAGGGTGCTGACCTGGAGAGACCATCTTTACTCCAGGCTCTTCGCCCTTGGGGGCTTCCCAGGAGGCTCCATGGTAAAGAATCTGCCTGCCAATGCAGGAAAGGCCAGTTCAGTCCCTGGGTTGAGAGGATCCTCTGGAGAAGGAAGTGGCAACCCACTCCAGTGTTCTTGCCTGGAAAATCCCATGGACAGAAGGAGCCTGGCGGGCTACAGTCCATGGGGTCACATAGAGTCGGACACGACTGAAGCGACTTAACAACACCAATGACCTCCTCCTTGGCTCTGACCCCTTGGCACTTGGACGCACACCTTATCATGCCAACTTGGTGGGGTGGTGCGTGGGAGATGCCTCCTTGTTTCCCACCAGTTTCCAGCCAGCCTCTTCACCCCCTGGCCCTGGAGGAGGGAGGGCCCATGCCAGGACCTGAAGAGGAAAGGTGGATGTCCTGCTCCAGGAGGCCTGCTCTGTCCCTGGGCCCCACGCATGGCTGTGCCCAGAGATGGGGCCACGTGAGCAAGCGAGGGGGAAGGGGCGAGAATGAAGGAAGGAAAGGGAGCCGGTTTCCACTCTTCTGTTGATTTCCTTGTGAACCTGGCGACATCGTAAAGTCATGCCCTGTCCTACTCCACGGGGTTGCGTTCCTCCCATAGGGTGCCAGGTGATGCATACTCTCCAGCTCTTTGAGCATTTCCGAGACATTTCCCGGCAGACGCAGCCATCCCGGCTGGCCTGCAGCTCGTGGCCTGCTTCTCTATGCTCTAGCTTCCCAGCTGCCTTCCAGCCACGAATCCCTCTGCCCCCAGGAAGGTGCTGATGTCCACCAAGAATGTGGCCTTGGGACCTTGAGGGCACAGCCCAAGGTCACTGCTGGAATCTTATTATCACCTGTTATTCATCACTCCAGTTTCACTCGTGTGCATTTTTTTCATTTCTGATTTCTTTCCCCTGACGTGACGTTCTGAAGATTCATCGCATTGGGCGTTGCTGCATTTTACCACTTTTCTGGCAAAAGTAGTGAAATTTATCTGTTTTACTACCACTGGATGTTTGGTTTTCCTGGTATGGATGTTTCACTTAATGTCCAATCCTTACACGTGTCTTGTGTACACGTGTGTGTGTTTCCCTGAGCTGTGTTCCTGGGGTGGAGTTTTTAAGCCTGAGCTCTGCACATCTCCTACTTACCCGGGTATTGGCAAGTAGTCCTCTAAATTGATGGTGACAACTCACACACCCAACTGCTGCAACGAGATCCATTGCTTGAGCCCTTTTATTGTCGGTACTTTTTTTTAATCCATTCTGGTGCCTATGTAATGATATATCTCTGAGGTTTTCATTTCCATTTTCATAATAACAATTCTCAACTACTTTTTCACATGCTTATTGGGCATTTGGATGTCCTCTTCGGTGAGGTATTTATGTCTCTTGCTTTTTTCCTGTTGTCCATCAGTTTTTCTTATTGTTTCTAGGAGGCTGTTTTAAATTCTGAATATAAGCCCTTTCTTTTTTCAAATGCAGTTTCCTGTTTTGTGGCTTGCATTTGTCCTCTCTGAATGATGTCTTCTGATGAACAGAAGTTCTTAATTTTCATGTGGTCAAATACATCAATATTTTCCTTTAGGGTTAGTGATGATAACATGTTTCCTATCCCAACAGCGTGAAGCTTTTCTTCTACATTAACTTCTCAAGCCTATTATTCTGCCTTCCACACATACTTTCCAGCCAACCGATTCCAGAGTGGGGTGTGAATTCGAGTTCAAGTTCACTTGGATCCCTTGGAAGTCTGATCGTCCCCACACTGCATCAGTTCTTCACTGCTCCCGGGTGCTGCGTTTCTCTCGAGCCGCGTGTTTATCTACGCACAGGTCTGTTTCAAGGTTGTTCATTTAAATCTATTCACGTCTATTGCTGTGCCAACACCATACTCTCAGTTTTATTAATAACATCACAGCAAATGTCAAAATCGGGTTCCTTCTCCTCCCTTTGTGTCCTGGTTATTCCTGGTCTTTTGTGTTGTAGAACCTCCTGGTCAACAGACACACACACACACACACACACACACACACACACACAGGAAACAGATCTAAATGGTATTGTATTGCAATAGTAAATTGATTTGGAGAAATTTTAAATCTTGAAAATATTGAGTCTTAATATCTATGACCGTCATTTTCATGGTCTTTTTCAAAATGAAGCTTTAAGTTTTTAAAGATTTCTCTCAATAATGCTTAATAGACTTTTGAGTGGAAATATCAGCCCCATTTTGTTAGGTTCATTCCTAGGTACTTAATACAGTCCATCCCTCCGCACCCTCGGGGACTGGTTCTAGGACCCCCCACTCCGTCCTCCCGAGGATACCAAAATTCCAGATGCTCAGCACCTCATATAAAGCACTGAGATTTCATCAGCTCTCCCTGTCTGAGGATTCCAAGTTTGCAGTTTCAAGCAAAATTTATCAGTGGTTAGTTGGCTCGACGGACACAGAACCCACAGATATAGAAGCTTGACTGTGTTTCCTGATGTTTTATAAATAGTATCTTTGTTTTAAGCTTTATTCTCTGATTGTTAAATGGAGGATTATAGAAGCATAATTGAATTGTGCGTACTATTTTTTAATCCAATAACCTTGCTAAACTCTCTATCGATTCTAATAACTATAAGATATTAGTATTCGCAACAATTTTATCTTTAAATGATGAAAGTTTTGCTTCTGTCTTTTAGATTCTTGTGCCCTTTCTATTTCCTCTTTGACAGATTCCTCCAGGGCCTCCAGAATGGGGCACAGGAGGCACTCTTTTCTGAAAACTAATCATAAAGAGAAAGCCTTTCTATCTCACCAGTAAGTATTATGCTTTTGCATGTCTTACAAAAATATTCCTCATTGTATTAAGGAGTTCTCTTTTACTCCAAGTTCACTAACAGATATTTGTATTATTAATTAGTATTGGATTTTATCAAACATTTTTGGTGCATCATTTGAGATGATCATATAATTTTTCTTCTTTAATATCTTTTTATGGGTAATTACACTGATAGATTTTCTGTTTAACTTTATGACACTGAAATAGATGGACCTGCACATGATGGATGACCTTTTGTAAAAGTTCAATTTGCTGATGTTTTATTTAACATGCATCCGTATCAATAAGTGAGATTCTCCTTCATCATGCTTTCCTGCTTGTATCTCTGTATTAAAGTTACACTCACCCAATAATTCGGGAAGATCTCCCTCTTTTTCTGTCACTTGGAAGAGTTTACTTTTTAAAAAATGTATAAAATTGTCATTAGTTCTTCCTCAAATGTGAAGCAATACTTAGGTGTGATGGCTATCTAGTCCGGGGGTTTTCTTTGCTGGAAGGCTTCCGATGATAAATTTAGTCTCTTCAACAGTCACGGGTAAGGACTGCTCAGGTTTTCTGTTTCTCATATGTCACTTTTGTTAGGTGTATTTTCCTAGAAGTTGTCCATTTTGTCAAATGTTTCCAACACACTGACATAAATTGGTCTGTAATACTCCATTTACTTCTTCCTCTCCCTGAATTTTTGTTATCTGTAAGTGCTGTAGAGGCTCTCTCTTTCTCATGCCGAATCTCAGGCATTTTCTCTTGTTTGTCAGACTGACTAGTGCTTTATAAGTTTCATAAACCCTTTCAAAGATCAAAGTTTTGGCGTTACTGAGCCTTTTTTTGGGTGTATTTATATTCTTATTTCACTAATTTCTGCTCTTCTTTTTAAATCATCTCCTTTTTTCTAATTTATTCAACTGAATGCTTAGCGTATTAATTATGATTTCTTCTTTGACTGATGGGTTGTTTCTTTAATCCCCACGAGCCTGGGTGTTCTGTCTTTTTGCCGTGATTTCTAGCAGTTGCACTGCAGTTAGAGAATGCTCTGGGCACCGTTTCAGTGCCTTGGTCTTGCTTCTTGATTCTGCCAACTCCCCAGCCCTCCCCGACATCCACCTCTGAGGGTTCATGCCACCCGTGGGCACAAAGCCAGAGAAAACAGCCAGTGTTTTCCGTGGGGACCTCTGATGAGCCTGGGGGCCCCCGGCTCCTACTGACCGTGGTCTCAGTCCCCAGATGACCCAGAAAGGGGGGAAGGTGTGAGCTGGAGATGGAGGAAGGAAGGGGGGCGGTCACTGTGCTCCTTTCCTGCCCGAAAAGAGAGAGACCCTTGGTGAGGAATCTGTCACCCTCAGGAACACGGACTCAGCCCTGTTGCCGAGGGCAGCTGGAGTCCTGGGGGACGGGTCTGATCCGGGAGTAAGAGGGCCCGTGGGGCTGCAGAGCTGAACCCACCGCCCCACCCAGGGTGACCCGCTGCGTCCAGTGACCTGCACCAGCCCGCTCCGCCCCAGTGCACCCCGGGAGTGCCCTCCCGGAATTGCTCGGGGGTCTGCTCAGCAGTCCCTCGGGCTGCACAGACCCCAGGGCGGTGCTGCCACGGCAGGATCTGCTGAAGTCGCTCCCCCAGTGCTTGTTCTCCGACCACACTCAGGAACGAGGGCTCCACACCGGAGCTCTCCCAACCGAACTGCCTCCTCTGACAGTTGAGGGCCCCGAGGGGAAGGGATCGGGTTGGTTCCGGAGGGAATGAGAACCACAGCCAGGAGGTCCCTCCTTCCCGGGTGTCAGCCCATCCTGGTCAGCTCCAGCCTAGTGTTACACGGCAAGCTGACCCAACCCCCCCCCCCCCCCACCCATCTCCCCCACCTCCCCCCCACCACAGGCCCAGCCCAGACCAGCCCTTCCTGCCCCTGGGGGCTTCAAACAATTGACCCTGATAAGCAATTGGCCTTTATGGTCCCGCGTTCTGCATTATGAAATCTGGCCCTTGTAAAACCCCCGGCAGCTTCTCCGGAGGCCAGGGGACAGGACCCCAGCTGTGAGAACTGAGGGCGTGGATGGTCAGGGAGCTGCAACACCCCGGGGGACGGGGCCCCCCTCCTGTGAGTGGGCTGCCCCGGGGGTCCTCTGAGAATGGGTTCCCCTGGGGGCAGTGGGCCCAGTACGGCCTCCAGGGCAAGGCTGGGGGACAGGCTCTGGGCAGGATCTACTGATGCCCCAAGGCTCCGGGGCACTCGCCCTGACTCCTGGCCGTCTCCAGACTGATCCAAGAGATTGACCCAGGCTCCCTCCTGGCTCGCAAGTGCCTCTGGGGACTCCAGCCTGTTACTGAGTGTCCCAGGCCTGGGCCCCTTACACAAAATGGGGTCCACCCAGCCTTCTGTCCACAAGCGCAGGATGTGGTCGAAAGGGCAGCACAACTGTCTCATTAGACAGTTCATTCTCAGAACAGTTTCTGTTGAGCCCGGGTCTTCCCAGCACTCAGCCCTTGTCCCAGTTGGTGTCCATTTGTCGTGGTCAGTTCCTCCTGGGCACCAGAAGCCACAGAGGAGACACCGGAGCTTCCTTTAGAGCTCAAGATTTGGGGTGAATTAGGGACAGAAGTCAGGAATATACAGACAGTTTCCTTTCTTCTGCACATGGCCACGTGAATCATGGAGGGCTTCCAGGAGGAGGTGAGGCCTTGGCTGACCACTTTGACCCAGGAGAGGACATGCTCCTTCTAGGACTGCAGCATCCTCTGGGCTCAGACATGTCTGTCCCATGTCTGCTGGCCCCCACTCCCTTCAGAAGCAGCTCAGCCACCACCAGCAGGCCCTGGTGAGCCCGTCATAGGCTCTGGTCCCAGTCCAACCTCTGGTGGGGGCATAGGCTTTGCTCCTCCTCTAGCCGCTTCTGGAGGGGCTTCTGTCCGAGACCTGGTGGGGCCCTGGCGCTGACCCATCTGCTGACCCCGTGTACCCTTGGCGGATGCCCAGGTTACCTGCTTCCCATGGCTCTGAGTATCATGGAGGAGCCTCCACTGAGGGCTGGTGAGAACCGGGTGCATATGCTGGTCCCAGGAGCTTGCTCCAGGCCAGGAGCCCCCGGGAGAGCTGAGGAGGCAGTCGGGTTTTAGGGGTAGGGGCACACAGGAAAACCCCTCTCCAGGCCCTGCGACTGCTGTCTCCATGTCCTGGCTGAAGTCAGCACTCCCTCAGGTCAAAGACAAATGCCAGGAAAAGCCAAGGCATCCGTCAGTTCAGACAGACCAGCAGGGGCCCAGACTGGGGGTGTGGGGCATGCCGTGGAGCCAGGAGGCCGAGCTGAGGGCAAGTACGGGGTCCAGGCAGCTCCCCTGGCCCCTGGGAGGGGAGGGTGTCAGATCCCCTCCCAGCCCTGGGCCTCAGTTTCCCCATCTACATGCTGAAAGACCTGGTTTCTGTGATTTCAGGAGACGTTATGGTAAAGCCCATTTTTCCTGAGAAGACTGCTCGGGGCCCAGAGGGGAGAAGATGGAGAGTGGGGAGCAGGCTGGGGCCTGAACCTCCTCCCTTGAGGACCCGGAGCCCCCACTGAGGGCAGGGCAGGAATCTGCTGAGACCCAAAAGGAGGCCGGGGATCAGGAGGGCAGCTGGGCTCATCAGCTTCGCGTGGGGGCCGTGCAGACCCCCGAGCAGGAGACGCACTTGGAGACCCGGGGGTCAGGGTCCCAGTCCTGGGGGACCGGTGCCCGAGGCTGACCGGGGATGGTTACAGAGCCCTGGGGCAGGGCAGGGCCCTGAGGAAAGACTTGGGGGCTCAGGCCAGTGTGGGCCCCAGAGCCCTGTGGTTTGAGATGCCCTGTTCCACTGAGGGTCTCCAGAGATGACACATGCACCTGTGTCTGCAGCCACAGGAGGCGTGGGGCCGGAGGGAGAGCCACGCAGGGAGGCGTCCGTGGGGTCCTGGGTGGGGGAGCTGCCGCAACAGACGTCTGCAGACTTCCAACCACAGAGATCGCATGTCTCTCAGCTCTAGATGCCAGGAGTCCAAAGTCAAGGTGTCAGCAGGGCCTCTGTCCCTCCTGAGGCTCCAGGGGAGGATGCTTCCTGCCTCGTCCAGCGTCTGGGGGCTCCAGGGCTTGTGGAGCTCGCTGGGCTTGTGGCCACGTCCCCCGTCTCTGCCTCAGTCCCCACATGACCTCCTGCCCTCCTCGTCTCAAACCCCTCTCTGCCTCTCTCACAAGGGTTTGGGGCCCATTTCGATAATCCAAGATGATCTTAAAATCCTTAATTATATCTGCAAAGACCCTTTTTCTAAATAGGGTTGTATGCACAGAGTACAGGGGTCAGGGTGTAGCCAGACCTTACTGGGGTCACCACTCACCCCACTGCAACATCACCGCACAGCTGTGGCAGCTGGGGCCCTGGGCACACGTCTGACTGCAGGTCTCCTGGTGGCCAGGCCTTCCAGCTGCATCTCCGGGGAGGATGGTGGCAGAAGATGCCCCTCTGGCAGGACTGGTCCAGGTCGGTGCTGCCCACACCGCGACGTCAGGGGACAGCTGGCCACTTCCCACGTGCCCTGAAGCTGCAGGGCCGCCCTGCTGCACGTGCAGAGCGTCCAGTGGCCAGGTCAGAACAGGCCCCCACGGTGAGTGCCAGGAAGGATGGGCGCCCTGCAGTTGGCAAGGCAGTTGCTGCAGGACTTTCAGTGTAAGAGCTGGCAGTTTCCCCCCAAAGGGGACAAGCTGGAGGAGGGCATAAAGCTGTCCTGTGAGGCCCAGCCACCAGGAGGGGACTGTCCCCTACTGAGCCCCGGCCACCCAGGGCATCCTGTCAAGGCCAGGGGGCCGCGGGCCTCTTCCCACCCAGACCCCCCCATAGCTGACCCCAACCCCCAGAGGCCCCAGCCTGCTCTCCAAGCCCCTCACAACCAGCATGGGAGGCCCGGGGGAAGGGCCTCCGGGTGGACGGTGACCACGAGGAAGAGGGACGTCTCCCCTGGGCAGCGTCCGGGTCAGGTGGGGGACCCGGGAGAGAAGGGCGGCCAGGCAGGGTCGGAGAACGCGCTGGAAATCTTTTCTCCCGGGCGGGGAGGGGCGCTCTCCCTGCGTGACGATAAAAGGCATTTTTGCAAAAAGCTCTGAATCATCTCTGAGCAATTGCTTCCTTTTTTTTTTTTTAATTTCTTTTTCTTCTTCTCTTTTTGAGTGGCCCTGGAAGAAAACAAAGAACAGGGAGGAGAGGAAGCGCCTCGGCCGCTGCAGCCACGCTGCGTGGGCGGGCGCCGTCTGACCGCAGGGACAGCTGACCCCGGGACGGTGACCACCACAGACTCGGCGCGGGGACCGGGACGGGGCAGGGGGCCGCCCCCCAGTCCTGGCCGCCCCGCCCCCCGTCCCTGCAGGATGCTGAGCACCCCTCATTCCTCACAGAGCCTCTCCCCGAGGGGCCCCTGGCGGGTCGGAGGAGGTGGCTGCATGCCTGGTCAGTGTTAGGGGTCCAGGAACCCAGGCTTGACCAGGGGGAGCCCATCCTAGCCAGGGGGTGAGGTCAAGCCTGCAGCAGCTGCAAATGAGTCTGGGTTTGGGGCAGTAGCCGCCAAGGTTGGCGTCTGGAACCGGGTGACCTGTGGGTGCTGGACCTCGGGGTGGGCCTCAGGGAAGAGGACGGCGGGAGACTTGGCCCTTGGTTCCTCCACGAAGCTTCATGGAGGGTGGGGGTCAAGAGTCCCCCCGCCAGCTCGGTCCTGCTGTGGGCATGGCATGAGCTGGGGTGGGGACCTCGTCCGCTCTGCGGTCATCTCAGCCCAGCCTCTTGTGACGTGGGCTCCCTGGGGCAGCCCCAGGACGGGGTTTCATGAGCCAGGACGGCAAGGCTGTGCCCCTCCTGGCCCCGCGTCCCCCACAGAGCCGGGCGCTCCGTCCGCGCCGCTGCAGGGACCTGTTGCCTCAAGTCGCCGTCCTCCCGCTGCGTCTCCGACACACGTCTGCTCAAGCCACCCACCGTCCCGCCCGCCCATGGACCGTTTCAATAATCCAAAGGCACTTGAAACACGGAGAGTATTTTAGCTCTGCTCCGCCACCATTATGGATGCATTTGACATTCAGTGAGCGGCAATGACCATGAATTTCCTGGACACTGAACGTCAGCCTCCCCAGAGCTAGCACAGCAACGCTACCAGGGCCGGGCAGTCTCCCCGGCCGTGATGGAGCCCACCGCCCTGAACCCTGCCCTGTCCTGCCCCCCACCCCAGTACTTCCTGCCTGGGAGCGCCAGCAGGCGGGCGGGGAGAGCCGCGGCCATGCACAGCTGACGCCCCCCAGCCTGGGTGGCCAGCGCTCACAGCACCTGCGGGCCCAGCCGGGGCAGCCACCCCGGCCCCTGCCCTGCGGCCCGCAGCCGCTCTGCCTCTCCGCCCCCTCCTGCCACAGTGAAGTGGGGCCCGGGTCCTCAGCCACCACCCTCCCCGCTCCATGCCCTCTGAGAAAACACGGGGGGTGCCTCCAAGCTGCGTGAGGGTTCCCCTGGTTGCCCCCCCACACTGACGAGACTCAAGGCTCTCCAGGACAGCCTGGCACTCCCCTCAGCCTCATCGCTCACTCTGCCCACCCCAAGGCGTACTCCAGGCCCTCTGCCTCATCTCTGGCCCTCTGCGCTCCCCTCTGTCTGCCGGGAAAACTTGTCACCAAAACGAAAACTAACTCCTCCCCCAAACCTGCTCTGACTGAGCCCTTCACACTTAGGACCATCACGACAGCCTCCTGGCGGAGGGCGTGACCCTTCGGTCCAGTTTACAGATGAGTAAACAGCTGATGGATGAACTGCTTCCCCCCCCCCATCCCCATCCTGCCCTGGAGCCTTCTTTCCGCCCCTTGGGCTCGCCATTGAACACCCGCACCCCTAAGCCTGCTGCTGACCAGCTGCAGAAACTGGGCTCCTCATCCACCCTGGTCCTGCCCCGGAGCAGGCTCTCATGCTCCCGACGGCGTCTTCCCTGCCTGAGCGCTGAGCATCCAGGGGAGCGCCCTGCCGTTTCCAGCTCAGGCGGACCTGCTGCTTCCGTGCTCCAGGACTTCGTGGGTCTGCAGGTGCGGGGATTTGGAGAGGGGCTGCAGCAGGTCGCAGGCGGGCCCCCAACATGCTGGAGCCCAGGAACTGGGTGGGGAAGTGGGGCGCCACGAGGGGGACCCAGGAGTCTGTGGGAGGAGGGGTTCTGCAGAAGCCCCTGCCCTGTTCACGCCCCGCCCCCAGCGCTGCCCCTCCCCCGCTACTGAGACCGCTCCCTCCCCCACCCCCAACGCGCGCGCGCGCAACCTCCTCCTGAAGCGGCCTGCCCTTCTCCAGGCCGCTCAGCCTCCCCGGCCCCCCCCTGCCCCCTGGCCCCCCAGCCCTGCCCCCTCCAGCCCCTGCCCACGGGATGCTGTGTAGACACCCGGGGGCCCAGAGCTGCGCAGGTTGGGAGTAGTTGGTTGGGATCCCCCAGATCCAGACACAGAGACCTGGGGGCCACCATCATTGTTTTCCTGATGGGAATTTAGGCCCCAGAAGCAAAGAGAGCCTTGAGCTGCTGGCATCCTGGGAGGACCTGGGAAGCAGAGAGTGGGCAGGAGACAGGGTTTCAGGAACCATGGCTGAGTCAAGACACAGGCGAATCCTGCTTCTCCTGCTACAGAAAAGGGCTTTGACACTCCCGTGCCCTGGGGTCTAAAGCCTCAGCCACTGGCTTCACCAACAGGATGCAGCAGAGGTGGCATCCAGGGCTTCTGAGGACCAGCGCTCCTGTTTGCTTTGGAAGCCCGCACTCGGGGACCAGCTACGTGAGAGACCCCATATCCCTGGCCTCCCTGTGAGAAGCCCAGGTCTATGCGGGGGCCAGGGGCCAGGTGTGAGGGCAAGCTCGCCATCTGGGGAGAGGCAGCCACAACCAATGCCACAGGTCTGCAAGGAAAACCGCCCCACCGAGCCCTTTCCAAAGTCTGACCATGGAACCAGGAGCGAAATAGAAGGGGTGGTGTGCGCCCCGCGTTTGGAGTGGTTTATTCCTTCCCAGCAGGCGCCGAGACCCAGGGTGGGACAGTGGGCATTGCTGCAGGAGAAGCTTCGAGCAGGGTCAAGGACTCGGACACCAGGTACGGGTGGGGCTGGAAGGGCATCAAGGTCAGGGGCTGGAGAAGGCTTGCGAGGCCGCAGGGGCATCCCTGCAGGCTGGAGGAAAGGCGCCTGGTACACGGCGGCAGCAAGCTCGCCAGCACTCAGCTGTGGTGCCGTGGAAGACGCTCAGGCAGGCGTGAGTCTAGCTGCAGAATCGTCCAGGCAGGATTCAGAAGAGCCAGCTGGCTTCCTCTAGTTGCCTGGGATTAAACATGAAAAGAGAGATGAGCTCACCCAGGAAAGAGAGATGAGCTCACCCAGGCACGGGTGTTTCTGAGCAGAATTTAGAGGAAGCATCAAGGACCCAGGGCTTGCTGTGCTCAAACACAGGTCACCTCCAAGCCTCCACAGAGACCCCCATCACAAGAGGCGACCTCAGGAAGGAGATGTGTGGCCGAAGACCTCGGAGAGATTTAAGGTGGCGCCTCAGCTACACCCCAGGTCAACAAAGTCCCGAGGGCGGGCCCTGACCCTCCCAGGAAGACAGCAGGCTTCCAGGAAGGAGCTGGCCGCCCAGGGGGAGGAAAGGCTTCCTTGGAAGGTGGACCGGGCGGCTCTGGTCCACTCAAGCTGACCACTCACCAGTGCACAAGAACCCACAAAGCTTTCAGAGGCGCTGCACCAACACGTTCCACCTGCCCTGGGCAGGGGGCTGAACAAGGGAGGTTTCCATGGAAAAGGAAGAGTGACTTGGGCAAACCGGGAGCCCGGGGAAGCTGGACGCAGGAGCCGGCCCTGGGACCAGCGTGGACTTCTGTATTTCTGGAGACAGACCACGTGAACTGGCATTTTCCGCCTTGTTGAATGAGAGCGTTCATCCTGGGTCTCCATGTGGATGCTGGTGGGGGACGGTCAGACGATCAGACTCGGGATCTCAGGTCTTCAGGTCAGAGCCCTGCACCTAGGAGCCACATTGGGGACCCCCACGGGTAGGCAGAGTTGACTCAAGGAGGTGGTCTTGGACTTCAAGAAGCCAAGCCAGGGAGAGGCTGGAACGGGGTCCAGTGTCTGGTGGGAGCACCGAGTGAGGTTGGGTGTGTTTTGCACGTGAAACAGATGCACACACTTTGCACCCTCAGGGCAGGCTGTGGGGCACGGAAGACAGTCCTTGGCTCCCCCTCCCATCGCGAGCTGGGGTCTCACCCAGCCCAGCCTCGGGTCCGCGCTGGCCTGCTCGCCATGCCCAGACTCCCGCGGGCATGCTGAGCTGGGACCCGGGGACCGAGTCTCCCAAGCTCTCACAGCTCCGCCTTGCTCAGAGGAACACTCGTTCTGGGGAAACTGGCCGCCGTGTAGGGCTCTCTCCTGCTCTGAGATGAGCCAGCTGAAAGAAGCGAAGCTACACGGGAGGACTCGGAGGACGAGACTCTCCACGTGGAGTCTGGAGCGCACTGAGACCCTCGGTGTGGGTGTGGAGCCTCTGGCCTCAGTCACCCCCTGCTGACAGCCGCTGAGTGACGGGGTGAACCATCCAGACCGTCCGGTCCCTATCTGACCATAGACATGTCTATGGGCATGAACGGCCCAGCTGAGACCAGCCGGGACCTCCCACAGAGTCACGGGCAGCAGGAATGTTTGCTGTCAGCCGTGGCAACGGTGGGTGGTCTCTTGCAGAGCAGAGGTGAGCTGATGGTGAATTTCACGGGGTGTGAATTTCGTCTCAGTCATTTTCAAGAGTGTCCTGAGGCAGCACTGCCTGCCAAGCACTTGCACACTTGCCTCCGAGCACTTGCACACTTGCCTCCGGGGGTGCCCACACCCTGCCTCGACGGCAGGGAGCCCCAAGGCTCAGCTGGTGGCAGCCGTGCGAAAGAGAAGGGGGTGGCATACAGACCTTCATTCTGGCGACACGTCGGATCGGGTGTGCAGAGACCTACAAGATAAGCGGTATTTTTAAAGCTTGCTTGAGCTCACGAGGAGGCGAGAAAAACGAAACTCCAAGATGGAAAGTGAGCAGGGCACGGGCATCGGCCGCCAGGCACCCACTGGCCCGGGGTGGCCTTCAGCCTAGGTTTCAGGGACCAGGAGCTGGGGTAGGGGGCGTCGAGATGGGGGGGCAGGCAAGGGAGACGAGCCCGCAGGATGGTGGGTCGACTCCGTGATGCTCTTCACACATCCAGGGTCCCAAGATCAACCTGCCCAGCAGACAAACTGGAAAAGACCCAGGAGACACCCCTACCTAAACCTGAGGTCTCAGTGGACGCGGGAAGGGCTGTGTGTGTAGGCGGGGAGTGGGGGGAGCTTCCTGCTAGGGATTCCCACTCATAATCTCTCATTTGTGAAGATTTGGGGGCTGGGATTTATACTTGTGTGCACTAAAAATAATTTATTTAAAATATTCCTGGGTTGGGAGTATTCCCAGACACTTGGGGCTCCGCCCACAAAACCTTTTTGAGAAAACCACACTTTAAGCACAAAGAATTTCTATAAATGGACTTCAGTGAGTATGACCTCACAGACAAGATTCAAAAACATCCATGAAGTGTGGCATCCTGAGTGAGCATCAGCAGAAAGGCAAACAGCAGAAACGGGCCTGCCAGGACATAAGACATTGGCGTGGTCCAATATGAAATTTTCAGAAGTACCTTCAATACTTCTGAAAGAAGTTGTCAGGGGAGTTAAAAGCAAATTTGTAAAGACAGAATAGTAAAAAAAAAAAAAAAATGATCAGGCAGATTTTTAAAACCTGAACTTCAAGAAATAAAAATGACTGAAATTAAAAATTCACCTGATGTTTACAAGAACAGGTTAGATGTAACCAAAGAGAAAATTACTGAGCCAGACCACAGAAATGAAGGGATCTCGCAGAACACAGCTCAGGGAAAAAAGAGGTGGAAAACATAAAAGAGGTATGAAGAGACACGGAGAAGAGTTCAATAAGTTTCTTTCAAACTGTCTCAGGCAGGGTCCAGAGTCCAGAGGAGGTTTTCTGTCACTTCTGCTACAATGGTGGTTGTTTCCAGCATAGTCTTGATGCTTTCTTAACATCTTCTCTGCTTACTCATCCATTTTTGCATATTGTCTTTTTTCGTTAGAGCCTTTAACATATTAATCATAGTTATTTTGAATTCCCTGATGTCCGATAATTCAGCCATCTATGTTATAGTTGAGACTGTTTCTGAGGGTCACATGGTCTTTTCAGACCGTAAGTTTAAAAGCAACCTTCTAACACGCTTTGCAATTTTCTTCTGAAAGGCCTGACCTGTTTGGAGCGGGTAATAGGGACTGAGGTAGCTAGGCCTTAGCGTGAGACTTGAGTTCTAGCTCGGCAGCTGGGCTGTGACTAACGCTGGCCTTAGCCATGGGTACTCGAAGCTTCCAGTTCTCTAGCATCTTTGTTTTTGCTTCCCCTGTTGGCTTGGAGCCTCTCTGAGTCCTGCTCCTTAGGGAGAGCCTGTGCCGTTCCCAGAGTCCACTGTTATTCCAGCGGGTCTTGGGACACGGCCTCCGGCACCGTCTTCCCCTGGGCGGTCACTATGGGGAAGACTCGGGTGTGTTTACACCCTCACGCTTCTGCACATCTTCTCCTGAGAGCCTGGTCAGGCTTCTGGAGGAAACATCCATGGAGGTGTTGGGGACCCCCTAAGACTGTGGCTCCCAGGAATCCCTCACTGTCGTGTGGGTCCGCACTCAGCTTCTAGCAATTCATCAAAATCCCCGCAGAAGCGCTTCTCCCAGTTCATGGCTCCAGCGGCGTCTGCTCCAGGTAAGCAATTCTCAGACTTGTTCTTCCGTGTTCGGCTTTCTCTCCAGACTTCAGGGCGGCAGTTTGCTCTGTAGCCTCCCTTCTCTGCTGGGAAAAGTCATCCATTTCCAGTTTGTCTGCCTTTTTTTTTGTTTTTCCTGGTGCAAAGACAGCAGTGATGAGTTCCAAGCTCTTTACATGTTGAAGCTGAACCTGAAACCCTGCTCTTTATTAATTTTTGTATTTTGCCCAGTGTATCACTATATCTATTGCAGCATCCATCCAGTTGGAGCTGCCCTGGGTAAAAGAAGTGGGGTTTGACTGACGACCTTTCAAACTGTCAGCTTTGCTCCCTTCAAAACAAGTTCAAAGCCGCCTCCTCTGGCTCGCCACCAGAGAGTGAGTCAGGCGGGGCCTGATGGCTTGTGTTGGAACCTGTCATTCACCAACCCTGTGCTGTGGGTGGAGAAGCCTCCAGCTGGCCTGGCGCTCCTGGGGGCTGGTGCTGTCCCCCGAAACCATCCCCACCGGCAACGTCCTCGGGCTGAAGCAGGCCTGAGCCCTTGCCGGGGCGCCCAGGCCCGGGGTGTCCCTGCCCTCCGTAAACTCCTTTTTCTCCTTTGCTCCGTGCCTGTCTGCCCCGGATGTGCCTGGTCACACGTCCTGCGCTTTGGGCAGCTGGCCTGGAGTCTAATCCGCCCACCAGGGCTTGGGGCGGGGGGCAGAGAGCCAGCCCGGGGACTGGGGGCCTGCAGGGAGCTGCCGTCACTCTCAGAAGAGGCCAGGGTGCCAGGCCCACGAATCCGTGCGTGGCTGCCCCGTGACCGGGCCTGCCAGCCCCCCTGGTCACATCCCAGCCCTTCATCCCCAGGTGAGCTCGTCACCGACCTTCTCCATCAGGGATGTAGCAACGTTTCTCTGCACAGGGCTCCATTCTGCGGGCCCCACGGGCTCCCCCCACCCACTGCCAGTCCTCTGCCCCTGCTTCCTCCATCCTGCGCTCAGGGGCCCAGCATCGCATCAGTGAGGGCCCCTAATGGCGCGCCTCCTGCGCGGGCAGATCATCAGTGTCTCTCCACTGCTCCATCCTGAGAGTCGGGTCCCGGCCAGCTCTCCCCACGGCCAGATGCAGCCTGGCCTCACCCGAGACTCCCGCCCTGGTGGTGGCCCTGTGACCTGGCACGCAGCTTCCAGGCCACAACTTGCCAAAGCAACGAGGGCTCCCCTGCTGGATGGTCTCAACTCACAGCACCTTATCCTGAAAAAACTGCTCCGCCGAGTGGGGAAAGTTTGCCCCTAAGATGCACCTTAAGCCAAGGCTAGAGCAGCAAGGTGCTGGGGCCGCCCTCAAGTGCAACCCTCGCTCAGGAGAGTGAAAGAAGGAATGCACACCCGTCCTGCTGAATCGCATGCGGGCGACACCAGCGAAAACTCTGCAGATTCCATGGAAATGTGTGCAAAAGTTACACAAGACGGGAAAGCTGGGAGGACCCAAGCGGTCACCTGCACCGTGAGTGCAACGTAGCTGCCCGCGCAGCGCGTGGACTTTCTTGAAGGAGGGAGTATAGGCAAGCCCCTCACTGCTCTATTCAGCAGATGTTCATTGAGCACCTACCACGTGCCAGACGCCGCCCTGTACGCCAAGGATTCGGCACAGAAAGAAATACTGACAAGGTTTTCTGCTTACATGGAGCTTGCATCTTAGTGGGGAGAGCAGAAAATTTACTCGTAAGTGAAATTTTTTCTAAGTGACAATCAAACTGCAAAGGGAAATAAAGAGGGGATGGGAGGCAGGGAAGGATGGGGAACAGAGCGAGCTTCCCAAGAGGGTGGCATCCACTGCAGGGACCCCACCCATGGACACAGGTGCAGTCTGGTACCGTCACCGAAGCTGTTCGAGGTCGCCGGCCACAGCCGTCCTCCGGGAGCATGCTCGGCTCGCAGCCCCGGGCTGCACGACTATCCTGGCACCTGGCGCCTGCCTGTCCACCTCGTGCATGCATAGCGGGCACCATTGCTTCTGAGGGCGGAAGCCGGGCCTTGTCCACCTGGGCACCTGCACGCTGGTCCATGGGTGGGAGTCTGCAGGAGCCTGGGGTTGAAGGAGGTGGGAAAGCTCTGCAGAGATGGGGTGGGGGGGCTGGATGGGGCATGGTGTGTGTGAGGGAAAGGGCAGCTCTGTAAGTGAGGGCCAGGAAACACAAGGTGCTTGCAGAGGACAGACGGAGCAGGCCGGACCCAGCCCAGGGGCCCTCAAGGGACTGACAGAGCTTGCAGCGGGCACCTGGGGACTTTGGCCCTGCAAGCCCCACCCGAAGTGAGACCTGGCCACAGCCCTCCCCGACAGCGTCGTGTGTGACGGGCGGACACCTACCCCTGGGCCTGAGCTTAGGGAACTCCCACGGGCCTCCATCAGGGCACCTGGCACCGCGCGCGTGCTCCAGAGAGCTGCATGGAATGAGGGCATGTCTCCCCACGGTAGGTCATAGGATTCCCTCCTGTGACTCAGCACGGCTGGAGGAGATCCCTGGACGAGGCAGAGCGGGGAGAAGGCAGAACTCTGCGTGGAGACACAGAGACCTCACCCCTTTGCCCAGCTCGTCCCACCCCCAAGCCCCACAGCCATCTAGCTGCCAAGTGTCCAAGGGCAGAAAGTCCAAGCTGAAGATCCAGATCTTTCCACGGAGAGGAAACTCAGGCTCAGAGAGGGACAGCTCTTGCCTGAGGTCACACAGCAAGCCCACCGTCTGAACTCATGTCTCAGCACCACCTCTCCTGTGTGTCTGAGGCCAAGCCGCTTCCCCGGGATAGGCAGCAGCTGATTCTTCAGGAACGTGGGCGTCACTTGGGTGCTGGTGGGGCTGAAGGGAGAGGATGTAGGCAAGAGCTGCCAGGGCTGCCGCCGCCCCATGCAGATCCTCCCTTATCTCCCCGCTCAGAGGACCTGAGGTGGAGCCGCAGGCTTGGAGCTGTGAGTGCCCTGACCCCTGCCATGCTGCCTGGCGACACTGGGCAGTGAGCGGCCCTTCCCAGGGAGGCAGAGCACCGTCAGTGGGACGTGCAGTGCCTTGCTGGTCTGCGGACAAATGACAACCATGGGCCTCCTGCCTTGGGCTCCCCCAGCCTCCACGTGCTCTTCCTGGGCCCTGCAGACAGAAAAGTAAAGAGGCAGCCATGGTTCATTGGCTCCTCAATGGGCCTCACCAGGGCCATGCACCCCGACTCTCTGCCTCGTTAGGTAGCGACTGAGCAGCCTCTCCACCTCCCTCAGCAAAGTGACACAAACAGCCTTATTAGCTGGCTAATTAGAGCCCCGGGGCTGGGCCAACCCCCCCCCCCCACTCAGCCCTGGTGTGTAATTGCTTGTGTAAGTGCTTTGAAGGGAGAACCCCGTGGTGTCTGCCATAGTACTTGCCCAGATGTATTTTTAAATTTTGTTTCCCATGCCACATGGCTTGCAGGATCTTAGTTCCCTGGCCAGGGATGGAACCCAGCCCACAACATTGAAAGCACCAAGTCCTAAGCACTGGTGTGCACGCTAAGTCACTTCAGTTGTGTCCGGCTCTGTGCAACCCCATGGACTATAGCCCGCCAGCCTCCTCTGTCCGTGGGATTCTTCAGGCAAGAATACTGGAGTGAGTTACCATGCCCTCCTCCAGGGAATCTTCCTGACCCAGGGATCAAACCCACGTCTCTTATGTCTCCTACATTGGCAGGTGGGCTCTTTACCACTAGTGCCTCCTGGGAAGCCTCTTAACCACTGGACCACCAGGAAATTCCTTGTATTTCAAAGCAGCTTCTATCCTTCCTCCAAGACAGGCGTCCTTCCATCCTGGCCATCCTCCTAGGGCCAGGCCCTCTGCCTGGTGCTATCTTAGAAATCACAGGTTCAGCACCTGCCTGGGTGGACAGCGCCAGGCCAGGGAATCCATTTCTCAGCCTGGGTTGGAATCTGTCCTGTGGGGTGATAAGGCCTCCCTCACAGGGCTGGGCACGGTGGAAGCATGCCCTTTAAACCCCTGTCACCTGGTTCATTGTCCAAGGGCAGGTGCAGGAGACAGCCCATGAGAAGCGAGAAGTTAGTCCAGGGGGTCACAGCATGGAGCACGGGAGAGGCCGCATTCCAGACCCCTGCACGGAGCCTCCGATTTCTCATCTGGGAAATGCACACAGCAGCTTCTCCCCTTCCAGTCTCTGCAGCAAAACAGCCTGGGAAGCATCACCCCGAGCTGGCTGGGCCCCTGGGACCGCAGACAAGCCTTTGTAAAACTTCACTTTTTCTGACCTGATTTTCGGATCTCCTCAGCTCTGACAGCGTCCAATAAATAACTCCATGCTGCGTGAGTGATGGCAAACCCTGGAACGGCTTTAGTTTTGCAGAGCGATAAATTAAATGCAATGCCCGCCGTGTGTGCACGATTAAACCCTTTTTTATAGCATTTTATGTTGCTTTACGATGGGACCACTGCACCTCTTGGAATTCTTGGCAGAGTCCTCTGCAGGCAGGCAGCTCCTCTAGGCCTGGACCCTGGTCATGTGGGCAGCGAGGTCTGTAAGGCTTAGTCCTTGGGAAGCACAACCTGGGACATAAGATCCAGGGAGCTGAGCTGGAAACGTCATGAGTTCCTCCAGCCTATAGGTGGTGCTGCAGGCAATTTCCCCTGATTTTCCCATCGTGAATTTCCTATTAGTACCTTTCCTCTGTTTTTTGTTTTGTTCTGGGTTCCTCCTCCTTGGGGGCCTTCTTAAGAATTAAGCTTTTCTGTTGCTTATTTTGGACTTCCCTGGGAGCTCAGCTGGTAAAGAATTGGCCTGTAATGGAGGAGACTGTTTCAATTCCTGGGTTGGGAAGATCCCCTGGAGAAGGGGTAGGCTACCCACTCCAATATTCTTGGGCTTCCCTTGCAGCTCAGATGGCAAAGAGTCCACCTGCAACATGGGAGAGCTGGGTTTGATCCCTGGGTTGGGAAGATCCTCTGGAGGAGGGCATAGCAACCCACTCCAGTATTCTGGCCTGGAGAATCCCCATGAACAGAGGAGCCTGGCGGGCTATATAGTCCATGCAGTCACAAAGAGTAGTACATGTCTGAGTGACTAAGAACAGACACACATTGCTTATTTTTCCTTCCCTACTCATTTGGAAGCTACACATACTACTTGCATTCTTTTAGTGACTATCCATGTTTAATACACTTAAAGACAGGAATTGCCCAAAGGACAAATTCTGTATGATTCCACTCACATGAATGAGGTCCCTATGTGCGTGCTCAGTCATGTCCAACTCTTTGCGAACCCATGGAATGTAGCCTGCCATATTCTTCTGTCCATGGAATTTTTAGGCAAGGACACTGGAGTGGGTTGCCATTTCCTACTCCAGAGGATCTTCCCAACCCAGGGATCGAACCAGCGTCTCCTGTGGCTTCTGCATTGCGGGTGGATTCTTTACCACTGAGCCACATGAGAAGCCCCTGAATGAGAAGTTAAATTCATAGAGACACAAAGTATACCCATGGTTGCCAGGAGCTGAGGGATAGGCAAATGGGGAGTTTGCATTTGATGGGCACAGAGTTTCAGTCTGGGGCGACAAGAAGTCCTGGGGTGGACAGTGGTGACGGTTACACACCAGCGTGAATATAGCTAAGGCACTGGACTTCACACTGGACGTGGCTCAAGTGGTGAACTTTATGATACGTGTATCTTACCATAATAAAAGTAAAGCTCAGCAAAGTTCTCAAACATTCCATAAAGAAGAGAAACAAATGCATAAAAATGGAAAGAGAAAAGATCATCATTGTTTATAGATAATATAATTGTTCAAAAACAAGCAAAAAAAGTATATATATATTTAATAAGAACATTGAGGAAATTTGCTGGATACAAAAATCCATGTTCCAAATTCAATTGCATTTCCATACATTGACATCAACTACAATCAGTAAGAAAATATAAAGTTTAAATGCTATTTATAATATCAGAATATACATATATATATAATACCTAGGAATAAAACTGAGAAGAAGTATGTAAACACTTTACAGGAAAATTATTAACTCTTTATTTAAAGATATTACAGAAAATCTAAGTAAAAGGAAAGATATGCTGTATATTTCTTAAAGATGTCAAATTTCCCAAACCTGATAAAAAAAATTTAATACAATTACACACAAAAAATCCCAACAAGTTTTTTCATGGAACTTGGCAAACCGGTTTTCGATTTTATGTATGAGCATGTGACTGAGATCAGCTGAGACAGTCCTGGAGAAGAGACATAAGCTGGGAGCTTGCCCCATCAAACATGAATAATTATGATAAAGCTAAAGTCATAAGACCATTTGGCATAGATTCTGGGGTGGACAAAGAGGGCAATAGAAGAGAATAAGAGCACAATTAAAATTCATATTTGTGGAAACCTGAAGCATAGTTTGTGAGTGAGTAAACAGTGCAGATTAATGTACAAAGACGGAGCTTTTATGAGATACTGGGAAACTGGCTATCCACACTGAAAATAACAAACCCCTACCTCACATAATAGTTAGAAATAAATGTCCAGTGGTTAAAGACAAAAGATGAAAAGCATAACTAAAAAGGCTCTGGAATATAACATTATTTCTCAAGCAAGAGCAAAAACAAAGGAGAAATCTGAAAAATTCAACTGTATTAAAATTAAGACATTCAATTCCCTAAAAGAAACCATGAAGAATGTGAAAAGAGGAGTCATAGACTGGCATAAAATATTTGCAACACATCTAACTGGCAAGAGGCAACATACAAAACATATCAGGGACTCCTATGAATCAATACAACAAGGCAAACAGTCTCACAGAAAAAAATGGTCAAGACAAAGGAACAAGCATTTCCCAGAAACAGAAACACACAGGCTCATAAATATTTGGAAAAAGCCCAACATCACTCGCAGTTACGGATAGGCCTCTTTAAAATCCTGCAGGGGACCCTGTTTCAGATCACAGGCTGAGCACATGCATCTCATTACTTTTCATCCAAACTCCCCCTAAAACTATAGCCATGAGAATTTCTTATGACATAAATCAGTAGGGATAGAAGAACAGAACAGGAGACAAAAACAACAAGATTCTGGAAGCTGAAAAGCATATGAACAAGTGGTAACTGCCTTAGCAGACTAGAGGAAGATAAATTCTAGGCTAACAAGGGAAAAAACTGTGAATTAACCTGGTTTGTTCCCAAGACTATTCAAATATTCAGGAAGTGGTGGGAGCAGGTGTTTCTGGGGCTGGGGATGCAGGGGGTGGGTGGCAGAACCCGACCAAAGTGAGGTAAAGGCAGCCCCAGAGCACAGAAATTAAGGATGTGGCATCAAAGCCAAGGGGAAATGCAAATCAAGGCCACAAAGAGATATCATGCATGCAGTAGAACATCTAAAACAGAAAATAATGACCAAATGCAGGCAAGACTGCTGAAAACCGGGTCTCTCTCATACACTGCTGATGGGAATATAAAATGGTAAAAACACTCTGGAAAATAATTTGCAGTTTCTTACACAAACATACACTTACCATATGACCTAGCAGTTGCACTCCTGGGCATTTGTCCCAGATGAATGAAAATTGATGTTTGTGCAAAAAATCTGTTCATAATTGTCCACAGCAGCTGTATGCATCATAGCCAACAACTGGAACAAACTAAATGACCCCCAACAGGTGAATGGTTAAACAAAATGGTACAGCCATGGAATAGCACTCGGAAGGAACCCACTATTGACAACTAAAGCAGTTTGAATAGTTCTCAATTACGCCGAGTGATAAAAAGGTCATCTTCAAAGTTCACATGCTGTCTGATTCCATTTATGTAGTGTTGTAGAAATGACAAGATTATATGGATGAAAAACAGATAGCTGGTTGCCAGGAGTTAGGGATGGTTGTGGGGGTGGGGTGGATGGAAGCTTTGACTCTAAAGAGGTAACATGAGGGAGATTTTCATGGTAAGGGACAAGTCTGTATCTTAATGATGGTGCAGTAAAGGGCACGTTTGGAGATCAAGAAAACAATGACCTCAGCCTTTAGGACAGCAGCATGGAAACAAGAAAACAGGGGAGCAATGCCTTCATAATTCTAAAGGAAATCGATTTCCAACCCACATTTCCATATCCAAACCCACTGTCAATCAACTATACGAATGGAATAAAATTGTTTTCACAGATACACCATAAAGAAGGCTGACTGCCAAAAACTGATGCTTTTGAATTGTGGTGCTAGAGAAGACTCGCTCTCTCATTTTGTTTTTTTTTGGAGAAGACTCTTGAGAGTCCCTTGGACTGCAAGGAGATTAAACCAGTCTGTCCTAAAGGAAATCAACCCTGAATAATGGAAGAACTGATGCTGAAGCTTACTTTGGCCGTCTGATGTGAAGAGTCAACTGACTGGAAAAGACTCTGATGTTTGGAAAGACTGAAGGCAGAAGGAGGAGGGGCGACAGAGAATGAGATGGTTATATATCATCACTGACTCAACGGACATGAATTTGAGCAAACTCTGGGAGATGGCGGAGGACAGAAGACACTGGAGTGCTGCCGTCCCTGAGGTCACCAAGAGTCAGACATGACTTCATGACTGAAGAGCAACAAGAGAGATACACATCTCAAACACTTTACCTCCTGTGTGTCTCTCCTCAATAAATCGCACATGGATCTGCTCCATAAACAAGCGAGTAAACGAGGAAACCAAAAGATCCAGAAAATATCAGTAAAGGGGCTGTGAGAACATACAGGGCAGCCAGTCTGGGTCAGAGAAGCATTTCCAGGAGACTAAAGCATTGAGAGTTGCTATCGTTATGATTTCTACGGATGAACCGTCTTTTTATCTTCACTTATAACCACAGAGGTTCCCACACCAACAAGAGTATAGCAGGAAGGCATGAATGGAATTCTGGAAACAGGCTCCCCCCCAGGAGAAAGGCAAGACGTCCGCAGCAGCAAATACTGGGGTGACAGTGTGCTGCCAGCCCAGAGAGCGGGCAGGCGGATCAGAGGACAAAGAGAGCTCCGAGTAGAGCGTCTCCAGGAACAACTAACATGGGGAAGTGCATCGAAAGGGTCTCGGGAAGGGTAGGAAGAATGAGTGACAAATATTTAGCACATGAAGAAGCAAGGCAACTCATAACTTCAGGAAGCACAAACAGTAAGAAAGGAAACAACGGAAGCATTATACTACAACGCTAAGTTAAGCTATGACTGTATAGATACAGCGCGATCTACATCAACAGATTCCATTTTATTCAACCAAAAATTGTAATATAACTATTTCGGGAAGAGTAGAAGGGGGAGACAGAGGAGGTGTCAGAATTCGAGAGCTAAACCATCACAATGAAAAGTCACGCTCCAGAAGTGTTAGTCACTCGGTCGGGTCTGACTCTTTTGCGACACTGTGGTCTTTTTGTAGTCTGCCGTGAATAGGAAATCTTAAAAAATTACCTCTCAAACTGATTAATCAAAAGGTAGAAGGATTGATAGGCAGATAAAATATAGAAAGATGTGGATCCTGAAAGCCAGAAAAGTTATTTTAAAAGCTAATGATGGTTGAGTCTGGAAGGATCAAGGGAGGGAGGATCAGGGAACCACTGTATTTTGTCATAAGATATTTAATACTACAGCAGTCCCTGGGTTTGCATTTCCACCTTCTCCTGGGGCAGTAGCATGCAGCATGAGCCTCTCCCACAGTGCTGGGCCGTGAGCTGGCGCTCCCAGTCCGCCATGCAGTCACTGGACAAACAGCCCGTACACTCATGTGTCACTCTCAGGATAGATTTTAATAAATTACACGAGAAACCCACTGGCTGTGCTGTGCTTAGTTGCTCAGTCCTGTCCGACCCTTCGTGACTACGTGGACCATATAACCCGCCAGGCTCCCCTGTCTGTGAGGATTCTCCAAGCAAGGATATTGGAGCACGTTGCTATGCCCTCCTCCAGAGGGTCTGCGTTGCAGGCGGATCTGCATCTGAGCCACCAGGGAAGGCCAGGAACACTGGAGTGGGGAGATTATCCCTTCTCCGGGGATCTTCCCAACCCAGGAATCCAACCAGGGTCTCCTCCATTGCAGGCAGTTTCTTTACCAGCTGAGCTACCAGGGAGGCCTGAGAAACCCAACACTTTATTATAAAAATAGCCTTCGTGTCAGATGATTTTGCCCAACTGGAGGCAAATGTTCTGAGCACATTAAGGTAGGTTAGGCTAAGCTATGATGTTCAGCAGGTGAGGTGCATTTCGACTTATATTTTCAACTTAGGATGGGTTTATCACGAGGAAGGGGGTGACAGAGGGTGAGAGGGTTGGATAGCATCATCGACTCAATGGACGTGAGTCTGAGCAAACTGCGGGAGATACTGAAGCACAGGGCAGCCTGGCGTTCACGGGGTTGCAGAGTCAGACGTGACTGAGCGGCTGAAAACAAACCCCATAGTAAGGGACAGTCTGCACACAAATTTACCGCTCTGTTTTGTTCACCACAGGCAAGTTCTACAATATCCCAATTGATTGCATTGTATTTAACTTGCATTTATTTGTTAATTTAAAACAAAGCAACACAATGCCATTTTACTACAACAAAATTTGCTCAAGTTAAAAAGTAGGTGGATTCCACGTACTGGAAAAGATGTGGGGCAACAGGAGCTCTCAGCCGTGGTAGCCAGAGTCACAGCCACTTACCCTTCACTGTTCCGAGTAAAGGTGATCTGCACACAACCGGTGAGCAGCGATTCCACACCTGGTGACGTCTCTAGAGCAATGCTCCCTAACCTTTTCCGCTTGTGCAAACAGTGACAATATTATCCTTGCGTGCACAGCGGAGTAGGCGGGAAAGCGGCTCCAGGACACCAGGGCCAGCCAGGAGGGCAGTCCAGACGGCCCCAGCCCCCGCTCAGCTCCTCAAGCACAGGGCGGGGCTCCCTCACTCAGACGCATCTGCACCCCAATCACAGCAGCCAGCGGGCTCCTCCAGAGAGAGGAGCACACGCATGCATGAAGAGCGCTAAACCAGGCTGATTACCCCAGCCCTGTGATCGCACACAGCCTGGAGACAACATCAACATCCGTGAACAATTACACTGATCAACGACTGTGATGGAGTCGCCCCGGAATACCAACCAAGAGTCAAGACTATCGATGACATCACAGCATTAAAACAGATGAATCACACACATGTGGTATTGGATGGAAGAAGCAAGACACAAATGGTATCTGTGAGGGAGGACTGTATTTATGTAAAGCTTAAAAGGCAGCTAAAACCGAACTATATATTTTGGGGGACTACAAATATAAATGGCAAACATGATCTAGAGAAGCAAGGGAAAGATGAATATAAATTCAAGTCAGTATTACCTGGGGGAGGGGTTGAGGGTGTGGAAGGCAGTGTGAGTAGTCTTGAGCAACCTGTGCTTGAAAGGAGATTTTCTTTTTCATCCTGGGTGGTAGCTACAGAGGAGTTCACATTATAATTATTTTTATAGTTGCTGTCATTATTACTCTTTAAAATATTTTTTCTCAAGTGTACAGTTCTAGGGCACGCATAGATTGTGTGTGTGTGTGTGTGTGTGTATGCACACGTGCGTGTATGCGTGTGCTTAGTCATAACTCCTTGTGACTCCATGGACTGTAGCCCACCAGGCTCCTTTGTCCATGGGATTCTCTAGGCAAGAATTCTGGGGTGGGTTGCCACTTCCCACTCCAGGGGATCTTCGCCACCCAGGCATTGAGCCCATATCTCTTGTGTCTCCTGCACTGGCAGGCAGATTCTTTACCAACTGTGCCACCTGGGAAGCCCCATGCACAGATTCTAGCTGCCACTAATATCTGTGCTCCCTTTCTTCTCAAGTAATAGAACTCCCAGCTTTTAGCTGAGCGCGTGGCCACCAGGAATAAAGACTGAATTTCCCAGTCCTATTTGCAAAACAGTCACTGCAGCCATATTCCTCTTGCAAGGAAAATAAGAGAAATTTGTGTGCCCAGCTCTTTGGAACAGTTCTTATAGGGGAAGGGGAAGGCGTGCCCTTTATCTCTTCCTCCCTGTTTGTTGAAATGTGATGGAATGGCTGGAGCACCAGCAGCCATCTTGGACCATGGTGTGACCTCAGTAATAAAAGTCATACGCAGTGGAGCACAGTGGAGGCAGAAGGATCCAAGGGACCTAAAATAGGGCGCACCACGATGGTCCTGGGCTGACCCTTTCAGACTTTGCAACAGAAGGAGAAATATATCGTGCTGAATTCATGATCATTCTGTTATAGCCAGGCAAGCCTAATCCTAATCTGCTGTAAGAGTGAGATGCAGCAGAAAATTCTATAGAATCAGCAGAACAACTAAAGGCCGCTACTTCCCCCTCCCTCAGCTGGGGGGCTCTGCGTTTATCGGCTGTCTGGTCTTCAGAGAAGCCCTATGGGGGGCACATGTCTCCCCTGAATAAGAAGGGGAAACCAAGCCCCATGGAAAGTATGTGGCCTGCTTGGCACTGCACACCATGCACCCTGGGCTGTAAGCGGATGACACTCTCGTTTTTCTCCAAACAGATCCTTCCCTTCCATGTTCCAGAATCCCAGGGCCCAGCAAAAGGCAGCAGCTGACACCGGGACATCTCTGGGACCCTGGTGGACCTGCAAGGGTGTGTCTGCCCCTGCAGCCTGGGCGTCTGGGAATGGAAGGCATTGCAGGCCCAGAGCTAGGCTGGTTCCAGCCTCAGGCCCTGCCCACGCCAGGCTAACTCTCCAGGTGACCCCCATCCAAGCTCATTCCTCAGGGCGGCTCTCCACAGGCTCACGCCGAGAGCTGGGGACAAAGCTTGGCCCATGACCACTTCTGGTTGGTAGTGGAGGGCCCTGGGGGGCTGGCCTGGGGTGGAGAAATTTGGCGCAAGGCCTGGGAGAGGGGCTAAACGGGACAGAGCAGCATCCCACTTGCTGTGTGCCTCTGTGTACCTCCCTGTCGGGGCGGGGCGGGGTCCGTCTCCCTCTCCTCCCTGCAGGGGTGGGGCGTGAACACCCCCTCCTAGGGCTCCTTCAGCCTCTGTGCGCACCGGCCTGGGCTGGGCTCTGGGCCAGGCATCAGGAGGGTTCAGCGGGGAGAAAGGGAGGAGGAGCCAGATACGCTGAGCCCAGGGCTGTGCCCAGGGCCGGAGCCTGGGGAGCCTGGGGGAGCCTGGAGGAACCTTGGGGAGGGGGGTAGTTCTGGGGAACTTGGAGGAGCCTGGGGAGCATGGTGGTACCTGCGGGAGCCTAGGGAACCTGGGGGTGTGGAGAACCTGGAGGAACCTGGTGTACTGGGCAGACCGGGGTCCCATTCCATCACCAGCACACCAACTGGCTGTCTGATGCTGGGCAAGTCCATTTAAGACTCTGTGCCTGTTTGCCAGCATGGGAAACAGTCCACGGGCCCTTGAAGCATCCGATGAGCCCCGTGAAGAAGCATCCGATGAGCCCCGTGAAGAAGCCTGGGTTAGTGCCCAACACGGCATGCACAGCGCGGGGACCTGGCAGAGGGCAAGTCCCTGGCAGGGGCCGCAGTGGGCACGGGACGCAGAAAGGAGGGTGCCCGAGCTGGGTGACCTGAGAACAGGCTTGGGGGCACGCCGAGGCAGGGAGGACAGAGGCTGGGACCACACGTGTGTGACTGACTCTGGGGGGGCACTGGGTGAGACTGCCCCCCCAGGAGGACAGGGGTCAAGGAAACCGAGTGACATGGCCCCCCCATGCCAGCTGGGCGCCCAGAGCCCACCCTGCCTCACCCCCTCACCGGACTGTGCTGCGAGGCTCAGCCGGCACGGCCCAGTCTCTCTGACATGAGCGGCTTTTGTCCCAGGATTTATTTTTCCATCAGACAGATATCAGAGTCTCTTCACGTGGTGCTCTCCCGCGTCAGCAAAATAAAGATGCAAATAAACCCCCTGACCTGCTCCCGGGGCCACCGAGGAGGAACGCAGCGCCGGCCGCCCCCGCTGCATGTGGAGGCTTTGAATTTTAAATTTCATTTTCCCATCGCTTTTCAATAAATGCTTTTCCCCGTGATGGCTCGAGTCCTGACCTTATAATGCCTGAGTTAAAAGGCAGTGTCTTGTTTCCAGCTGCAGATAATTTACTTTTGAATGGTCCAATTACACGGCAGCCGGGGCTCTGCCTGGTCGCACAGAGACGGGGCCGTTTGCAGGGAGATAACGCTGTCGCGGCAACATCTGTGTCGTCTGACCTGGGCCTGTCCTCCGGGCAGGCTGGCGGGCGGGGCCCAGGCCTCTAAGGAGCCTTGGCAGGCGCATCCAGGGAGGGGACCCCTGTGCCCTCCTCACCCTCAGGCTGCGGCCAGCCCTGGGAGACAGGTGACCCCTGCTGGCACAGCCGGCCGAGACCCTGGTGAGGCCGTGGGCAGCACACTGCCTGCTCCTGCTGCCTGACTCTCTGCAGCCTGGAGGCCGCCAGTGAGCGAGCGCTGCCTGCCCAGGGAGACGTTAATGGAGGCATGAAATACAGCATCATGCTTTTGAAAGAAGCGTGACATCTGACCTAGCGCTAGCCCCGATTCGTTATAACAAGGCGGCTTTATGAATTTCACGTCCAGGTAACAAAATCTGAACCAACTGTCTGTGCCTTCAAATTTCTTCCAATGAACCTGAAGCATTTTACTTTTCTGTAATGTTTCTTTGCTTGGGGGAAAAAAAAATGTGGGTTCCTTCCTGGTTTTGCTTCAAAGAATGTCTAGATCTGAGTGATCCCATTTTAGAGCCTCAAGAAAAATTCCTAACCCTTCTTCCAGGAGAGGAAGGAAGGACAAAGTGATTCTAGGCTTGTCCGCGGGGTAAGAATGTGTCCACCAGAAACCAACAGGACCTCCTGAATTTTAAACCAGATACTTTTCCCTTTGAATTTCCTCATACAAACAAATCTGAATTATTGGCAAAAAGGGAAACGAAACTCCCCCGGCCCCTGGCAAGTGTGTGATGAGGGGTCACCACCTACTTCACCCTGGACTGCTCTGTCCTTGTCACGGGACACTCGGGTGGTCAGCCGCAGCAGGGACCAGGGTGAAATCCTAGATCGATTGCAGGCCATCGTGAAACTTCAGCTCGGCTCCCTGGACTCTGGGGTCTCCCAAGTGGAAACTGGAGCCTGCGGAGGGGCCAGTGAAGGGCGCTGGGCTCCAGGAGGTCAGGTGGGCTCTGGGGGGGACGAGCCCCCCGCCTCCCTTCTCAGTGCTTCTTCAGCCCACGAGGTGCAGCCCCTCCACTGCAAGCCTGCCCACACCCGCCTTGGTGCCGAAGCCCCTCATGCTCAGGGGGCCCTGGCGCGGCTCAGGGTCTGCAGGCTAGTGGCCATTAAGAGGAGGGGAGGCACAGCCCCTAAGGCTCTGGTCTCTCTTCCGGTCAGTTCAAAGGCCGCCGTGGAGAGGCGGCTCAGTTCAAACCGGGGCTGCCGATCAAGTGTGTCTGCGTGCCAGGCACTGGGTCCTGCATCTCAGACGCTGGGTTTACCTGCGGTGCATCAGAGGTGGCTGCAAGTTTCCTGCCACTGTCCCCGGGGAGGCAGAGTTTTCTTCTCCATCCCCCTGAATCTGGGGCCAGATGGAAAGGCCAGCTGGAGGAGCCACAAGGAGAGTGAGGAAGAGGCTCTGGGACCAGGGGGAATGTAAGCGAGGAAAAGAAAGTGCCAAGACCCCGGGCAGAAAAGTCAGCGGAGCTGCCGCCTTCTGGCTCAGCTGCCCCACGCCTGCCCCAGCACGGAGGGAGGAAGCCCCACAGACACCACCACGGCCACAGATGAGCTGTCCGTGGGGCCTGGAGAAGTCCCCACCCCATGAAGGGAAGCAGCTATGTCTGCGGCAGCGGGAGACACACACAGCAGGCTCTGTCCCCATCAAGAGACGGGGCTGGCCCAGAGCTGACCCCGGCTGCTATCGGAAAGGAAAGGTGAGAGGAGCCGAGACGATGGCAGGGTCAAATGGGGGCATGTAGAGGTCACGTGACCTGAACAAGGTCCCAGGTCAGTGTGTTCCTGGGTATCTGGGGAGGCCCTCGCCCTGTGTGATGGTAAGCTGGGTTTGGTGCTGCCGTCTCTTGGGAGGGAGCTGCCCGGGAGGTCCACCACCCACCAAGGGTTCAGAACCACAAGCCCCACGACCAGCAGCCCTCGTCCCTCCCACCGGCCTCAGCTGCACCCGCTTCCTGTGAGGCTTCCGTCCATGAGAGGCCCACCGCGGGCCACCCAACCTGCCAGGGAAGGAGGAGGACACCCTGCCGCCCAGGACCGCCGTCCACGCAGCTCTCCTTCCAGAATCGGGTAGCTCGGCTCCCCCAACTAGCAGGACCCACGCAGAGAGGGCCTCTGGGGCCCCCGCCAAGCGCTCACGTGGACACAGGAGAGCAAGGGGCCTCTCCTGCAGGGGCTGGGGGCTGCAGGGACTCAGCTCGGCTGCCCGCTGAGGCCTGGGGGGCTGGTGTCCCGCCCACCCCTCTGACCACGTGGGTGGGGACGGTAAGAAAGGTGGGACCCGTGCAGAACCAGCTTGTGGAAGTGCCGCCTGAAAGGCAGCCCCTGGAACGTTCCGTCTGGGGCTGCAGACCGCCTTCCTCGTGGCGTGTCACAGGGCTCATCAAAAGCAGGGACGTCAGCTCCGAGGCCCCGCCCACGCGAGGCCCCGCCCCCCGCCGCTGCCCCCGGGTGTAGGGCAGCCTGGCCTCAGGCTCCTCTTAGAGGCCCCGGCACCCCCAGACCGTGCCCCCGGCTCAGTCTCGTCCTGCTGGAGCCGCCTGTCCTGAGCTCGGGTGAGACGACAGGGCCCAGGGGAGGAGGGGCCCCTGTGCCCCCCAGGCCAGGCCTTCCCAGTACCAGCGTGGGCCAGGGGTCAGGATGGAGCGCTCGCGGAGGCAGCAAGGTGTGGGGCCCACAGAGGCCTGGGTGGGGTGCAGGGGGTGCTGGTGAGGACGCTGGCAGAGACGCGCGGGGCAGAGACCCCACGTCCTCAGAGCCCGCCGGCCCCCAGAACAGAGAGCATCTCTGGGACAGTGGGAGGAGAGGGAAGGGAGAGCGGCCCAGGCCAGGCCTCGGGGCCCACCTGGCTCGCGGCTCCACCATCCCCTGCATTCCCGGCAGGCGCCGCGCCTCCTTGCACCCCCCCTCCCCCGCCTGACCCCGCCCCCACCTGCTCCCGGACCCGGAGGGCTCACCCGGGGGCTGCAGGCCTCTGCCTCTGACCACTGCCTTCTCCACATCCCTACTGGCACGTATGCGAATGGTCCAAAGGCGACCACAAACCTACTCACCTGCACACACACACACACTCCCTGCACACACACACACACACACACCCCACACTCCCTGCACACACACACACACACACACACACACTCCCTGCACACACACACACACGTCACACACACACACACACACACACACACACACACGCCCGGCACAGACACACACACACACACCCCACACTCCCTGCACACACACACACACACACCCCACACTCGCTGCACACACACACACACACTCCCTGCACACATACACACACACGCCCAGCACAGACACACACACACACACTCCCTGCACACTTTCCCAGCAGCAGTTCACGGCACCGTGACCCACTGACTCTGCCGGCCCCGGTTCACCCATGACCTCTCTCTCCCACTTCTAATCCATGAGCAGATCCTACCAACGCAGCTCCAAGTCCCAGGATCCCGGTACCTCCCCGGTCCCCACGACTGAGCCATCCACACCACCAAGCCTCCCGGCTGCAGGCTTCGTCCTGCGTCCTCCACTCAGACTGAGCGTCCCGGGGCCTAGGCCGCACTGCCCTTTGCAGACTGTGCCAGAGCCAGGTCCTTGGCCAACAGGCCCTCCTCCGTGCCCGCCCCAGCCCCTCCCAGCTGCAAAGCCCGCCTGCCTCCTGGAAGACGTCCAGCCTCTCCGCCGGTACATCTGCCTTGTTTTTTCCCAAAATCCTCCCGCAGCCCAGTCAGCCTTGACCCTACCCCCACCCCCGAGACCCTTCCACCGGCACGGAGGGCCCCATTTCCCCCACTGCCGGCCCTCTGACCTCCCAGCACAGCCTTGCCTCCCCTGGTGTGTGGGCCTCTCAGAGTCCTTGCTGACCCCCGGCCCCACCAACTGATGCTCCAGAGATAAAGATCCCACATCCTGCTCCTGCTCCCATGGAAGCCTGAGCCCCTTGCGGCAGGGCCCTCGCCTCAGCACCAGCAACTGTGGTCTGAACACCCAGAAAGTTCTCTGAAGGAATCCCTCTGGCCTGGCCCAAAATCAGCAAGCCGGCTGCTGGGGTGGCTGTGTGTTCCTGGAGGAGTCAGCTCCCGCTGTCAGCGAGCGGGCTGTGGAGATGGGGAAACAACCCTCTGCTCCCCACCAGGGGCCACGATGGCCTTGTTTATTCTCTCTCTCGTTCAGTGAGACAAAACTAACCCCCCACCCCACACCCCCTACAGAAGGAAGCCAGGCTGCTCCCACATTTCCAGGTTCTGCCCCTTGGCCATCAGAACAGCTTTCAGGAACACCCCCCACCCTCCCCACCCCCTAACCCCCACACACACCCCCACACCCCGACCCCCACCAAATTCAGGACTTTCTGTTTCCTTCAGATGCAGGAGGTCCTGGCCTGAAAGCAGTTTGTCAGGCCTGGGAGTTGGATGGTGGCTTCTTGCCTTCATATCACCTTTCGTTTACACATCTGCTGTGTCAGAGATATGAGCACGGTTTACAGAAATGCAAATGACCCTGCGACTTCCCCATAATAAGAGAAATGCAAGCGCAGGCCAGACCAGATACCATTTCCCACCTATCAGATGGGCGAAAATTCACAAGTCTAACAGCGTTTTGCTGGTGAGGCTGTGGGGAAGGGGCGCCCTTAGACAAAGCTGGAGAAGCAAAAAGGTCCAGCTCCCACCCAGGGAGATGGACAAAATCTGACAAAGCTGCAAAATGCAATTACCCTTTCTGACAGCCACCTGCTGCAAGGAATCTGCCTCAGACACACACAGGGGGGCACCCAGAGCCGTGGGACTCTCGTCAGTAACAGCAGAAGACTGGGTCACCCCGTGCGCCCGGCACCAGGGAGCTGACTGGTGGCCGAACACAATGTGTCCCCAGGATGGACCAGCGTCCCCGGAAACGTGAAATGAGAAGGCTCTGTGCATCCCGCTGAGGTCTGTTCAAAAGCAAGGTGCAGAACTGTGACATTCCTGTCACCTTTATTCAAGAAAACAGGAGAACAAATCCAAACTGAATGGAAACTGTCACAGGTAAGAGAGACGGGGGCAGGCAGGGAAACCCAGCTTCTCCAAACGTGCCCTTCCATGTCGTTTGGACTTCAGAATCTTGTAAATATTTCAAAAAACTGTAAGACCAAAATCAAATCACAGAACTTCTGCTCTGTGACAGACACCGTTCAGAGAGAAAAGTCAAGTCACAGACAAGTCACAGAAAATCTTTGCAAAACACCTGAGAGATGACTGATGTCAGAAATGCAGCCTGGCCTTGGTACCCGCCGGCCCTGCATCCGAGGAGTCAACCCCAAACCCAGGATCAAGAAGTTTTTCTTTTAATTCCATAAAATTCCAAAAAGCGAAAAAATGAATTTGCTCCTCACCAACACCTATGTACCTATCATTTACACATCTTTAGGGAGAGGTCACAGGTTGCACACACCACTTTATAGAAGGGACTCGAGTGGCCATGGATTTGGGCATCTGGAGGTGGGACTGGGGGCCAGTTCTGGAACCAGTTCCCTGTGGATATCTTCTATGACCATTTACAAAAATACTTAAAACCTGGGAATTTTCTGGCAGTCCAGTGGCTAAGACACCATGCTTCCGCTGCAGAGGGCATGGGTTCAAACCCTGGTCAGGGAAATAAGATCCTGCAGGCCACACAGCACAGCCAACAGAGGGGGAAGAATACTTAAAACCTAATAATAAGGAAACAAAAAGCCCGATTAAAACGGGCTAAAGCCCTACATAGACACGTCATCAGAAGATATACAGGTGGCAAGTAAGTACATGAGAAAATGCTTGATATTATGTCGTGAGGTGATTGCAAATTGAAGCAGCAAGGAGCTACCGCTCCACACCTATTAAAGTGGCAAATGTCCAGAACACCGACAACATCGGACACTGGCGGGGATGTCGGGCAACTGGAACTCTCATTTGTTGTGGGTGCAACACTGCTCTGGAGGACAAATCAGTGACTTTGTGAAAAGCTAACCTTAACTCGTACCATACAATCCAGCAATTATGCTCCTTGATCTTTACACAAAGGAGATGAAAACATCCGTTACGACAAAACCCAGCACCCAATGTTTATCGCAGCTTTATTCTTAATTGCCAAACCTTTGAAGCAACCAAGATGCCTTCAATAGGTGAATGAATAAGCAAACTGAAACCTCCAAACAATGGAATAGGTTCCAGCCCTAAAACGAAATGAACTATCAAGCCATGAAAAGTCATTGCACATGGCTAAGTGAAAGAAGCCAATTGGAAAAGGCTCCATGCTGTGTGATTCCAGCTAGGACGTTCTGGAAAAGGCAGACCGACGGAGTCAGTGAAAAGATTGCACCCGGGTTAGGGGCTGGGGTGGTGCCAAGGCAGTGCACAGAGGGTTTGGGGGGAGGGGAGCTGTTCTGTGGGATTCCGTGAGACTGGCCGCCTATCGCCACACGTTTGTCAGAGCCCAGAATACAGAACGGACAGCACCGAGTGGGCCCGACTGTAGACTCTGCCCCTTGGGCAACCGTGACAAGTCAGGATAGGTTTGTCTTTCATAACAAATGAACCACACTAACGCAGATGTTAATAACAGGGGGATCATAGGGGCTGGGGAGGGGTACCTGAGAATTCCGTACTTCCTCATCAATTTTTCTGTAAACCTAAAACAGCTTTTTTTAAAAGTCTATTAGTTAGAAAAAATTAAAATGAAATGCAAAAAAATTAAATTGTAACAATAAAGCAATCTCTAAAAATCAAAATGAAAAAAAAAAAAGAAGAATCTGTGTGTCAAGTCAGTAGCTCTACCACACAGAGGAGATTTATTTTGAGTGACTTTAAAACATGGTCATTTGACCATCCCAATTGGGACATACCCGAAGGACAAAAATAGCAATAAAGAAATATTCATATATATATATATGATAAGATAGGTAGATAGATAGATGAGTCAGCTATCTACTGCTGTGTAACAAACCTCACCAGAGCTTTATGGATTAAAGCAGTGACTTATTATTTCTCACCATTCCATGGGTTGCATGGCCACTTCCCCTCCTCTTGTACTTGGCCTCTTGTGTGGCCGTGGTCACCTGCAAGCCCAGCTGGGCTGGACGGCCCAGGATGGCCTACTCTCCGTGTCTAGGAGAGGAGGTGGCTGTTGAGGGGACACTCCAAGCAGCCTCTTACACCCTGGTGCCCACCAGAAGCAGTGCCTCTCTTACCTTCAGTGGGCTTGAGTCAGGTCCCTACATTAAGCCACACAGCAACATCCCAAGAAAGTGAAGGTGGCAGCCGCAAGGCCTCTTCGGGTTTGGCCTCAAAAGTGCACGTTATCCTTCCACTATATCCTATTGGTCAACACAAGTCACAAGGCCAGCCCAAATTCAGGAAGTGAGGCTCAGTCCCACTTCTGTTCAGGCTTGTTGTTGTTTGGTCGCTAAGTTGGGTCTGACTCTTGCAACCCCGTGGACTGCAACACACCAGGCTCCTCTGTCCTCCACTATCTCCTGGAGTTTGTCAAATTCATGTCCATCGAGTCAGTGATGCCATCCAACCATCTCATCCTCTGACCCACCCCCCGCCCCCTTCTCCTTTTGCCTTCAGTCTTTCCCAGCATCAGGGTCTTTTCCAGTGAGTCTGCTCTTTGCATCAGGTGGCCCAAGTATTAAAGTTTCAGCTTCAGTATCAGTCCTTCCAATGAATATTCAGGGTTGATTTCCTTTAGGATTGACTGGTTTGGTCTCCTTGCAGCCGAAGGAACTCACAACAGTCTTCACCAACACCACAATTCCAAAGCATCAATTCTTTGGCACTCAACCTTCTTTATGGTCCAACTCTCACATCCATATGTAACTACTGAGAAAAACAGCTTTGACTATATGGACCTTTTTCAGCAAAGTAATGTCTCTGCTTTTTAATACACTGTCTAGGTTTGTCATAGCATTCCTTGCAATGAGAAGTCATCTTTGAATTTCACAGATGCAGTCACCATCCACAGTGATTTTGGAGCCCAAGAAAATAACATCTGTCACCTCTTGCACTTTTCCCCCATCTATTTGCTGTGAACTGATGAGACAAGATGCCATGATCTTCCTTTTTTTTTTAATGTTGAGTTTTAAGCCAACATTTTCACTTTCTTCGTTCACCCGCATCAAGAGGCTCTTTAATTCCTCTTTACTTTCTGCCATGAGTGTGGTATCATCTGGATATCTGAGGCTTTGATATTTCTCCAGACAGTTTTGATTCCAGTTTGTGATTCATCCAGCCTGGCATTTTGAAGGATGTTCTCTGCATAGACGTTAAATAAGCAGGGTGACAGTATACAATCTTGTCCTACTCCTTTCCCAATTTTGAACCAGCCCAATGTTCCATGTCCAGTTCTAACTGTTGCTTCTTGACCTGCATATAGGTTTCTCAGGAGACAGGTCAGGTGGTCTGGTATTCCCATCTCTTTAAGAATTCTCCACAGTTGGTTGTGATCCACACAGTCAAAGGCTTTGGCGTAGTCAACGAAGCAGAAGTAGATATTTTTCTGGAATCCCCTTGCTTTCTCTATGATCCAACAGATGTTGGCAATTTTATCCGTGGTTCCTCTGCCTTTTCTAAGCCCAGCTTGTACATCTAGACACTCAGTTCACATACTGCTGAAGCCGAGCTTGAAGGAGTTTGAGCATTACCTTGCTGGCATGTGAAATGAGCACAGTTGTACAGTAGCTAGCACATTTTTGGCATTGCCCTTCTTTGGGATCAGAATGAAAACTGACCTTTTCCAGCTCTGTAACCACTGCTGAGTTTTCCAAATTTACTGGCATTTTGAGTGCAGAACTTTCACAGCATCATTTTTTAAAATTTGAAATAGCTCAACTGGAATTCCATCACCTCCACTAGCTTTGTTTGTAGTAATGCTTCCTAAGCCCCCCTTGACTTCACTCTCCGGGATGAGAGTCCTAGGTGAGTGACCACACCATCATGATTATCCAGGTCAGTAAGACCTTTTAGTATAGTTCTTCTGTGTATTCTTGCCACCTCTTCTCAATCTTCTCTGCTTCCATTAGGTCCTTACCATTTCTGTTCTTTATCGTGCCCATCCTGGCATGAAATTTTCCTTTGATATCTCCAATTTTCTCGAAGAGATTTCTAGTCTTTCCCATTCTATTTTTTTCCTCTATTTCTTTCCATTGTTCATCTAAGAAGGCCTTCCTGGCTCTCCTTGCTCTTCTCTGGAACTCTGCATTCAGTTGGGTGTATCTTTCCCTTTCGCCCTTGCCTTTCACTTCTTTTCTCAACCATTTTGTAAAGCTTCCTCGGACCAACCACTTTGTCTTCTTGCATTTCTTTTTCTTTGGGATGGTTTTGGTCACTGCTGCCTGTACAATGTTATAAACCTCTGTCCATAGTTCTTCAGGCACTCTATCAGATCTAATCTCTTGGATCTATTTGTCACCTCCGCTGTATAATCATAAGGGATTTGATTTAGGTCATATCTGAATGGCTTAGTGGTTTTCCCTACTTTCTTCAATTTAACCCTGAATTTTGCAATAAGGAGCTGATGATCTGAGCCACAGAAAGCTCCAGGTCTTGTTTTTGCTGACTATGTAAGAGCTTCTTCATTGTTGGCTGCAAATAATATAATCAGTCTGGTTTTGGTATTGACCACTTGGTGATGTCCATATGTAGAGTTGTCTCTTGTGTTGTTGGAAAAGGGTTTTGCTATGACTAGTGCATTCTCTTGACAAAACTCTGTTAGCCTTTGACCTGCTTCATTTTGTCCTCCAGGGCCTATTACTCCCTGGAGTAATCTCTTGACTTCCTGCTTTTGCATTCCAAGCCCCTATGATGATAAGGACATCTTTTTTGGTGTTAGCTCTAGAAAGTACTATAGGTCTTCATATATCCAGTCAACTTCCGCTTCTTTGACATGAGTGGCTGGGGCACAGGCTTGTACTACTATGATGTTGAATGGTTTTCCTTGGAAATGAACCAAGATCACTCTGTTGATTTTGAGATGGCACCTAAGTACAGCATTTTGAACTCTTTTGTTGACTATGATGGCAACTCCATTTCTTCTAAGGGATTCTTGCCCACAGTAGTAGATATAATGGTCATCTGAGTTAAATTCACCTATTCCCATCCATTTTAGTTCACTGATTCCTAAGTTGTTGATGTTCAGTCTCATCATCTCCTTTTCAGACTGGGGATAGGTTAATGTCACACCTCAAAGAAGCTTGGACCGGGCAATATGGTTCTTTGAGGCCACTATGACAGCCTCCTGTGGTCCTCCTTCTGGTCCCAGTCATCCATGTCCCTCCCATGACTTCCAAACTCTCATCTGATTGTGGCATCAAGGTGCACACGTGGATCAGGCTCTTCTGGGTGTGCAGGGACTGGAGTTTGGCTCCTCTTAATGCAGGAACCTGTGAGAAAAATCTGAGAGTTATCTGTCCTCCACACACCCAGTATATAGCTGTGAGGCAGGAACAGGAAACCTTCAAAGGCAATAGGCCCTCCCCTTCAAAAGGAAAGTGACAAGAAGCCCATGTAGTCTCTGCTCCAAAGCAGTTATGAAATCCAGTTTCCCCTACTTGAGGGACAAAGAAAGTTCCTTGAGCAAGTCCAGTTTTTCTTTCTGGGGACGGTGTGTCTAATCCATTGTTCTCCTTTGCTCTTGCCTAAACCCTCTGAGATAGCTCTACTTGTCCATAAGAAGTGACCCATACAGGCAGCTGAGTGTCTTTTCTCAACCTGCTTCCTTCCCAAAAACCTCTTTTCATTTTGAGCTGTCTGTCTTCTTTATCTAAGCAGGTGGTGTTTTCAGCAATACAGCTCCTTTTAAAACTTTGTGGATTTCCTATGAATCTAACTGAAATTTGCTTCATATTCCAAAAGCTACATTCATAGTCCTTTTCTGAGACTGATTTCTATTTTGAACCATACATGAAGCTGTTGTGAAAGGAAACCCTTAGGGTTCCCCAAATCCCTTCTGTCTGGATGAATAGGTCTGTTCAGCACTACCATAAATCTTACAGAAATCTTAATAGGCGTCCTGCAGACACTGCCTTGATTTTATCTTTGGCCTTCACTGCACTTTGTATGTTTTTTACCAGCTGCAGATACTGAGCATGAGGCACAGTATCATTTTCTAGCCAAGCAGATCCCGAGCCTTCTACTTCCAAATCGAACAACTCCTGCTCATCCCTCTTTCTGTACCTTGTCACATGCAGCTAAAAGAAGCCAACTGGAGCCTTTAACATTCTGTCTAGAGATTTCTTTAGCCACATGCCACAAGTCTGTTTCACCTTCCCAGGTCCATAGATGACAGTTTGTCATTTATTCCTAAGTGACAAGGGTCACCCTTTCTCCAGCCTCCAACATTTTCCTTCACCACCTTCCCAGCTTCCACTCCCTCCAAAGCCAATGTCACACTTCAGGGTTTTGTTAAGGTACCATCGAACTCCGAGTACCAACACCTGTGTCATTTATTGTTGTTGCTGTTGTTCAGTCACTAAGTTGTGTCTGACTCTGCAACCGCAGTCCATGCCTACCAGGCTCCCCTGTCCTTCACTATCTTCCAGAGTTTGCTCAAATTCACGTTTATTGAGTCAGTGATGCTATCTAACCATCTCAACCTCTGCCGCTGCTGCCTTCTCCTTTTACCTTCAATCTTTCCCAGCATCAGGGTCTTTTCCAATGAGTCAGCTCTTTGAATCAGGTGGCCAAAGTATTGGAGTTTCAGCTTCAGCATCAGTCCTTCCAATGAATATTCAGTTGATTTCCTTTAGGATTGATTTGTCTCCTTACAGTCCAAGGGACCCTCAAGAGTCTTCTCCAACACCACAATTCAAAGGCATCAAATCTTTGGCGCTCAGCCTTCTTTATGGTCCAACTCTCACATCTGCACATGACTGCTGGAAAAACCATAGCTTTGACTATACAGACCTTTGTCAGCAAAGTGATGTCTCTGCTTTTTATTTATTACTACCTAACAAACCACCCCAATGTGTGGTGGCATCAAACGCTGACAACTCATATTTCTCACAATGCTGGAGAGCAACTGCTGGGCTCACCTGGGCTCCCTCACCACATTCAGCTGGGTGTCAGGCCTACCTAGAGCGCGTAGGACAGCTGGTCTACCTCCCCATGTGGTCTTTTTCAGAACTCTTTGCAGCATGGTGGTCCCAGGATCCAGAAGAGCAAAGAACATACTGTAAGACTTAAGGGCTCGCCTTGGAAGTCACTCCACTTTACCTCCACTGCATTTTCTTGGCCAGATCATAAGATGAGCCCAGCTTCAAACCATGGCGAAACAGACTCTCCTTAAAAGTCTGTGTACAAGCTTGATGTACCCCCATCCATGATGGTTATACAGACCATGTACAATGAGAGAAAGCCAGTAAGTAATTATGTACGTGTCGTTAGGAACTCAGGATCCCAGCACAAGAGGAGGAAGACATAAATGTGAAATCAGAGAAATTATATGAAAACACTCTAAACTTACCTTTAAATTGGAAATATTAGTATCAACTCAGTATGTACTCTTGGGAAAAAAAAATGTGTTTCCTAGTTTTGACCACAGAAAGGTTTAGAAGCAATGGCTTGTCTGATCTTTATGACCCCTCTTTGGTCCCCAGACGACTATCACACACACACAAAAAACTATTCTCTAGAAAAAGGAACCAGAGCTCCTGGGAGAAATGGCCAACTTGAGGTCTTGAGAAAGAAATACACCAGATGAAGCAGGGACAACTCGTCATATCAGGAAGCAAGATGGGTGGGGTGTGGCGGGCAGGGTGGGAGGGCCAAGAGGGAGAGGATACAGGTATACATAAGCTGATTCCCTTCACTGTGCATCAGAAACTAATGCAACATTGTCAAGCAGTTATATTCCAATTTTATAACAGAAAAGAAAGCAAGACAGCCCTCAACACCATCAGACAGAGTCAGGAGGCACCTGGGATGGCCTCCCTCTGCCCCAGGATGGGACCGTTTGCACATCAACAGAACCTAGAGCTTCATCTATGCAAACGTCCTATGTGACCGCAATGAAGTGAAACCAAACTCAAGTGGTCCCATAATGACACCAAGTGAAAGAGAAAGTTCTTGACCATCTTTAGAAGTTGCTAAGGGACCATCTCATATCATGAACCATGCTAAGTGGAAAGAATCAGGTGCTGATCCTGTCTTTCTAGACGAACTGTTTGTCAGGGAAGCTAAGTTGCTGTCAAGGAAAATCTCTTTAATGGGAGGGTGCCAGTGTGCTGGAAGGGAGCCTGGAGTCAGACACCTTTGGTGGCTGCTCAAACATCTGGTGAGAAGCCGACGGGCAATTTATGAAGGGTGGACTGGGCTGGGGCATGGAGCCCACTGAACAGTCCTCATGTGTGTCCAGTGAGACAGCAGGCACCTGGGACAAGTTGCCCAGCACGCCGCGGGAGCTCCAGGGCTGCTGCCCGTTTAGGAAGCGTGGGGGCGGGGGCAGAACGGGATGAATGCACTACACGGGCAAGCGTGGGGAACTGTGCAGGTCGGGCAGCTTGTGTCTCCTACAAGTCAGCGTCCAGCTGCAAAAAGACCACGGAGGTCAAACCAGTCCATCCTAAAGGAAATTAATCCTGAATATTCATTGGAAGGACTGACGCTGAAGCTGAAGCTCCAATACTTTGGCCAGATGATGTGAAGAGCCGAGTCATCAGAAAAGACCCTGATAACGGGAAAGACTGAAGGTAGGAGAAGGGAATGACAGCGGATGAGATGGTTGGATGGCATCACTGACTCCATGGACATGAATTTGAGCAATCTCCAGGAGATACTGAAGGACAGGGGAGTCTGGTGTGCTGCAGTCCATGGGGTCGCCAAGAATCGGACTTGACAGAAGTCAAGAAGACAGAAGAAGACGGAAAAAGAGGTTCGAGGGACTGGCATGGAAGTAAGGAGACAGCAACGCCTCCGCCAAATGCTCTGGGTGAACCCTCGGATTCTGTTCAGACGAAACAGCTATGAAAACCCTCTGGACAACCAGCAGATCCCTAGCTGACACGGTATTCAGTGATGCAAAGGAATTACTGTTAATATTTTTAGATGTGAAAATGGTATTGAGCTTACGTTTCAAAAGATTTCACATCTCTTAGCAGTACACAACGAGGAATTTAAATATGGAACAACTTGCTTTACAGCAACCCAGTGGGGACTCAGGGTCAAAGGTGCAGATGAAACAAATCCGGCCTCTTGTTGAGAATTATCAGAGCCAGGAGATGGGGCTGAGCGTTCCGGAGCTCAACTCTCTCGAGAAAGCACTTCTGTGCACACATGTGTAAGCCTCCACTGAAGCGCTGAAAAAATAAGAGAGCACTCAAAAAAAAAAAAAAGTAAAAAGGAGATTTGTTGTAAAACAACAGCCTCCAGCTACGGAGCAGAGCTGATCTACCAGAGCTGCGGCTGGAGACGCCCGTGCAGGAATTCTGGAGACTTCCAACCCAGCAGCGGGCTCCCACACAGTGATGAGCTCGGGGGGTCTGCTGAGCCAGGCTCTGGGCCAGAGACGCTGTTCAGAGGTGTGAACCGCATGGCTCAGAAGGCCTGGCAGCTGGGGCTTTGCCTGCTTCTAGAAGAACCCGTCTCACCGCCCACGATGTGGACACCCCTAGGGTGTCCCCTAGGGAGCACCCCTAGAACTCCTCCATGCATTCTTGGGGACCAAGCGACTGCTGGGTGTGTCTCCTTCCATGCGTGTGCACGCAGACTCATGCACACTCACACATTCACGCTCACGCTCCACACAGGGTGCTGGTGTCAGGCCCCACGGGACACGGCAGAGCACACACGGTTAACCAGAGGGAGGGATGAAGACGCCATCTCTGGGAAGGGCCGCAGTGCTGAGGCAGGGCGGCAGCTGTCGACACCCCCGGTGACAGCAGGAGCCGTGGGAACCTCCAGCCTGAAGGGAGCAGGAGAGGCCCGGCCGCCAAGAGCCCGGCCTGGGGGCCAGGACGCCCAGCTCCAGCCACCAGGGCCACCAGCAGCACCCTTCACACCCGCGGTCACGGCCAGAACGGGAGCAAGAGAGGGACAGACCCCCCTCCCCACGGGGCCTCCGCAGCGCTGACCCCACTGCGGCTGGAGGCAAGGCGCTGGCCTTCGAGGTACAGGGAGGGTTAGGGGTCACAGATGGGAGACCTCCCCAGTCCCCTGTGTGCATTCTTGATGAACGCAGATGATGCTTCAGGGGGAATTAGAGCCCCTGATTTCCACCCGTGCTGGGGCGTGCCGTCCCCCGTCCAGGGCAGTAACTGTGGGTTTCCAGAGAGAGGCCCGGCCTCACCAGCCCCGCCTCGGGCTGGGGCCGTCTCTCTAACCAGTGAGCCAGGTGGCATCCCGGGAGATACATCTTTGCTGGTTTTCTGATCAGGGCCTCAGGATAAATTCCAGGTGCCTCCTGTCACTGTCTCTGTCCTCACAAGAGACTTCCGGAGGCAGCTCTACATGCAGGAAGGCACCCACTCTTCTGTGCTGCTCTTGGGGCACCGAGCGGACGCCTGCCTGCTAGGGGGTTGTCCCAAGAATTAAATGGATGGACCACTGTGGATGGTGGGGTGCCTCCGCAGCCCCGTGGCACTCGGAGCCTAAACCCCTGCCCCCCTGGGCCTACACCATCCTGTCTCCAGCTCTCGGCCCCACCGCAGGCCCTGTTTCCTAGCGGGGCTCCCAGCTGAGCCCTGCGGGGACAGTCAGCCCAGGTGGGCCCATCCAGGAAAGACCCCTTGGCTGGGCCACAGTGGGGAGTCCGGGCTTAGGTGTGGGGCTCCGATTCCCCACTGAACCTCGCAGGGCAGAACCTCCAGAACGAGGTGGGAGGTGGATCCTGAATACAACTACCCTCCCCGCAAGACCCAGGACCCACTGAAGGAAGAGGATGCCTCAGGGACCGGAGGTCCTGATGCCATGAGCGGAGGGGGGCGGGGGGACAAACGCCAGGTGCGGGGGTGGGAAGCCTGCTCGAGACCCAGGCTGGCGCACACTGATTTAGCTGCGGTATCATAAAGCAAAAACCTGGTTGCTATGTAATTAACTTGAAATGTAATGAGCAATAAAAATACAATTATGTTCCTGTAAGACATTAAACTCCCGTGCTTTCTTACTGCACTTGAAAGGCCCGCAGGGGTTCTCCAGGCAGAGAAGACAAAGAACCGGGCAGGGGTGCTTCCCAAACACAGGGCCTCGGATGTGGCTGCTGGGCTGGGGGGCCGCTACCCACTCCCACCCCTGGGGTGGTGGAGCCTGTTTCGAGGACTCGGCAGGAGGGAGATCTCTGCATGGGGGGAGCCGGGGAGCTTCACACCCGGGATTCCTCGTCCCGAGTGCAGCCAGGAAGGGGCGAACATGCAGGCAGAGGGGCACGTGGCCTACAGCGTCTGTGCATCAGTCCCCACGAGTGGGGCACGCGCTGCCCATAGCAACGCCCAAGTGGGAACAAGCCGGTGTCCGTGAAGGACCGAGCGGATACATACCAGGTGGTCATCCTTACCGTGGGACGGGACACGGCCCCGGAAGAGACACAGCCCCGCCTGCGCAAGCCACGTGTCAGGTGCAACAGGTCACGGAACGTGACTCCGCTCACCTCAGAGTGGGCCAGGCAGACCCCACAGAGACAGGATGCAGAGGGGTGGCCGCCACGGACTGGGGAGGTGACGGAGAGAGGGGTCTGAGTAGACAGTTCAGTTCAGTTCAGTCGCTCAGTCGTGTCTGACTCTTTGCGACCCCATGAACCGCAGCGCGCCAGGCCTCCCTGTCCATCACCAATTCCCAGAGTTTACCCAAACTCATGTCCATCAAGTCAATGATGCCATCCAGCCATCTCATCCTCTGTCGTCCTCTTCTCCTCCTGCCCCCAAACCCTCCCAGCATCAGGGTCTCTTCCAATGAGTCAACTCTTCACATCAGGTGGCCAAAGTATTGGAGTTTCAGCTTCAGCATCAGTCCTTCCAGTGAACACCCAGGACTAATCTCCTTCAGGATGGAGTGGTTGGATCTCCTTGCAGTCCAAGGGGCTCTCAAGAGTCTTCTCCAACACCACAGTTCAAAAGCATCAATTCTTCGACACTCAGCTTTCCTCACAGTCCAACTCTCACTCACATCCATACATGACCACTGGAAAGACCATAGCCTTGACTAGACGGACCTTTGTTGGCAAAGTAATGTCTCTGCTTTTTAATATGCTGTCTAGGTTGGTCATAACTTTCCTTCCAAGGAGTAAGCGTCTTTAAATTTCATTGCTGAAATCACCATCTGCAGTGATTTTGGAGCCCAGAAAAATAAAGTCAGCCACTGTTTCCACTGTTTTCCCATCTATCTGCCACAAAGTGATGGGACCGGATAGACAGGGGAGCGTCAGACCTGTCTGAGAATCTACTGAAAACCATTGATGGGCACACACTGTACCTGGGCGAATGTCACGGTGTAGGACTTTCATCTAAATAAAGCCATTTTTAAAGAAAGGCTGAAGGGCAGCGTGGGGTGCACAGGATTCAGGGTGCAGAAGAGGAGGTCTGGAGGCGGGAGAGGTGGTGCAGAGCCTGCTCTTGCCCTGTCTGGGAGCCTTCCTACTCACAGGCCTTTGGGTGCCCAGAGCAGGGAGGCCAGAGCGGCAGACACGGGCTCTAGGTGGTCAGGGAGTGACCAGGAGGCCGAGTCCTCCTTCAGGAGGGGGTCCTCGGACCCCACCTTGATGCCCATAATACATCCTGTACCCAGAGGCAGCCCTCACCCTCCGGGACAGCCTCAGGGGCCGGCGGGGCTAATCTCTCTCCATCCACAACTGCTCACGTGCAAGCTGGACCCCTGACCACGCAACCTCCCCCCTCCACCACGTGACCCACGTGTCTGTGAGCCCCATAGCGCCCCAGGCCCCCCACCTGCCATGGGAGTTCCCACGGTCCTGCCAGAAAGGTTATTAGGAAGTAGGGCCACGCAGGGCCTGCCCGTGTGAAAGAAGCCATGGTCAGCACAGCCTTGTGGGGACAGTCACGCACCCCTCTTCCCAGTGACGATCCCCGGCAGCTGTGACCACCATCGGGATGGGCGGGAGGATGCACACGCATCGTTGCTCCCTCCCTGGGCAGGCAGGCCCACCCTCTCTCCCCCGACAGGGTCAGCAGAGGACCAGCGCCCGTGGCCCCAAGCTCCCTGCCAAGGAATCTTCACGCCTCGACCCCAGACAGCCTGGGACGTCCCGGGACTGGGCCGAGAGCCCAGGACGGGTCAGTGAGCAGGGAGGACAAGAGCCCGAGCCCGATGCCCTCATGGGGCGGGGAGCGGAGGGAGCTGGCATCGGGCGGAGGTGGCACCCGAGCCTCCGAGCAGCGTCTAGAAGATGGGAGGCCTGGGGGCAGCGGGGTGGGCATCAGGCTGGGGAAGACAGGAGGGAGACTCGGGTGGCCTGCTGGGGGCTGCCCACGTGTGATACTGACAAAGCCCACGGCTGGGAAACATCATCTCCCAAGGTCATTTTTATAAGAAAGTTGTGATGCGTGGATTTATTGCTGTGCGCAGAGGAGTTTAATTACCACGTTTTAAGAGGTGTTATTATCTCTGCAGCAGGCTCTGCGAGAAACACTCCAGACCCAGCCGCTATTCCGCTGGCACAGACCACCCCCCTCCCCCGGGGACCAGGAACCACCTTCACCCTCAGGCCTTTCTCCCCCTGAGTGCCCAGGCCTGCCCCAAGACCTCTCTGACCCAGCTCAGAGAGGGGCACTTAACCCCACCTCTCTGCCCAGGGAGGCCTGAGCCCTCCGCTTGCACACCCTTGGTGGCGGGAGGCTCCTCCCCTCCCCGGGGACCAATAGCTCCTTTGCCCAGGCCCCGCCTGCAGGGCCCCAGGCCGGCATCACCTCTCTCCTGCTCTCACCTCTCACCTGACGCTGGACGCAGCCAGGCCTCACCCCCGCCTCCCTCCTCTGAGCAGCCCTACTACCATCAGGACGGTCACCTCCTTCATTCTGGGCACGCTACTGCCAAGGAAGCCGCCTGGGGCTAGGCTCTGGCAGCCCTGACGCGCACAGGAGTCCGGGGTCAGGCCCAGCCAGCCCAGAAAGGCGGGCCTCTGGTGCTGAGGGGCCCAACCCTGAGCCGAGGAGGACATGCTTGTCCAGCTGGACACCCCATCCCCTGCCCATCTCCTGCTACAAGCAGGATCGGTCACAACGCCCTCAACACAGCCAGCTTTCCGAGTGTTTTTTTCCCTTATTTTTTAATTTGCAATTAAAGATTATCCTTGACAAACGTCCCCTGTAAAAAGGTTTCACTAATTTAAAACCCATTCTTTCCCCTGTGCGTGCGTTTTAAAGTGTGAGGAGTCTGATGAATTCTAAAGCATCTGCAGCCACTCTCTTTCAGAAGCGGGGGAGTGGGGGGTCTGTCTCCCAGACCCCGGAGGGGTGGGGGAATCTGTCTCCCCGCCTCCAGACTCCCCGCACCCAGGGTCTCCACACAGGCCTGGATGTCACTCATTTCAGCACAGCCTGGGGTCCCCGCAGGCAGCAGAAACCCTGGGCGTGGAGACCCCTGCTGAGGACCTGCAGGGCATGCAGAGCCCCCCGCCCACGTCAGGTGGTCAGGGAGACGCCAGCCCCTAGGAGTAGGGCACCCCCACAGCGAGACTCTGACCCACCCTCGCCCCACAGGGCCCAGCACGGCTCTCCTGGAGAGACCACAGCAGCCAGCGTTGGGCAGATCGGTCCACACCCAGAGCCCCTGAGAGGGTGCCGGAGACCCCAGGAAGACGGGCCCTGGGGGCGGAGTGGAGGGGTGAGCTGGCCTCCCTGGGGTCTCAGGGTCTGAGACCAGGGCAGCGTGGCGGTGGGACTTGCCCAAGGCTGGTGCTGTTCCCTGCTGCTCCCGCTTTGATGACACCTAGCCCAGCTGACCGCCCCCTCAGATGGCCCAGCTTGGCACGCACGGGGAGGGACCACCTCCTCACGACCCCACCTTCGCCCAGCAACTGCTTGGCAAAGTATCACCCCGTGGCCTCCCCCAGGAGCAAGGCTCAACTGCTACTAAGGGAGGGAAACTGGGGTCCCAGGCAGGAGGCGGGGAGAGGCCCCAGAGAGGTGCAGGGCTGGCAAAGACGCTGGAGGAGGAAGGGGGGCCCAACTCCCTGGCCCTCTGTCTCTCCTCCCAGCAGAAGCTGGGTGTCTCCGGGGCCTCACGCAGAGTGACCACGGCCGGGCACCCCAGGAGGCACCCCCACCAAGGAGGTCAGACCCAAGATGACCCCAGCTGAGGACCCGAGGACTCCAGAGGGGACGGCCGGGGACAGCCAGAGCTCACCAGGCCGCTATGCCCTGCACAGCCCGCGGCCCCTTGGCTCTTAAGCCAGGGGGCCCGGGGTCTTCAGAGAGCGCCCAGGATGGACTGCCCTGCGCCTCCCCGGACCTCGGTCTCCCCATCGCTCGCTCGCTCTCTCTGACCCGGCTGGGATCTGCCCACAGGGGCTCACTCGCGTGCTCCTGGAGTTGGAGGTCCTGGGCTCTAAGGAGCGCAGGCAGAGACCGCCAGACCCCAGAGGAAGCTCCCAGCCCGGGGTGCGGGCCCCTGACAGGCAGGGCGGACCCGGGGACGTGGGAGCTGCTCTGTGGGCGCTCGCGGCCCTTCTGATAAAGCGATTATCCATTTACAGCGTGTCATCTTTTCACCTTCTGTCCTGTTCGAGCCAACAAAGGCCTGGCCGCAGACAGCGGGTGACAAAGCGGCTGCGGCTTCCCCGTGCGGCAGACGTGAGGGCAGAGGCGGACGGGCACCGGCAGGGCGGGGGCCCAGCACGGGGACCGAGGGGCCAGGCCCCCGCAGCTCCGCTGGCAGGCGGGCCGCTGTGCGCCCAGGGGACTGGGGCCCCTTCCCCTCCCCTTCCCCACCGGAGGCCCCGCCCTATGCCTCCGCTGTGAGGCCCCAGGGTTGGGGTGGGGGGCGGGGAGACACAGGGGTCTCACTCCAGAGGGGCCTGGAGGGGCCCAGACTGAGCCATGGGGAAGGGGGGAGCGGCTCAATCCTGTAATAACTCAGGGGACCCACTGCACTCCACCCTCGGAGAGGGGGTCCCACACGGTCAGAATTGATACTTCTGAACCATGGTGTTGGAGAAGACTCTTGAGAAAGGGATTCGGTGAGCACGGCCCCAGGGTGGGGCCTTCCTGGCTCGCAGGAAAGCATTGGTGCTTTAGACAACGCGGCGCTCATTCGGAGACTGGTTTCTCTGTTGCCCTTCCCTTTGCGCCTGTTAGCGCTCACCTCCTGAGCGGGAGGCTTGCAGGGCTCACACACGCGTCTGCCCTGCTCTCTGAACCCTGCCGTCACCCTGGGCCCTCTTGCAGGTGAGGCAGGGCACAGAGCAGGTCAGTCGTGTGCCCGAGGTCACACGGGAGGTCATGCAGGAGTGGAGCCCAGCCTGAACCCAGGCTGCCTGCTCTTAACCCCTGACCTCTCAGGGCAGCGGCAGAAAGAAGCCTTGCAGTCGTGGTCTGCATGGGTCAGTCGTGAAGCCGGGCCCGTCTGTCCTGAAGGGGCTGGTCCTAGGGGCTGAGAGGTCAGGGGTCAAGAGCAGGCAGCCTGGGTTCAGGCCGGGCTCCGCTCCACGCTGCCCTGAGGACCTGCACGGTTGCCACCTGCCCCTGGGCTCCCCTGCCTCTGTCCTGCCCACTCTGCCCACAGAGGAAGTGGTTCTTCCAAAATGAGCCTGGGACCGGGGAGGGGGCCTCCAGAGCTCCCAGCCTGGAACAGAAACCCCCCCACAGGGCCTACAGCATCCCTCTCCACCCTCCGCCACAACCTGCAGACGCGCCCCGCCCCGCTCTCCAGCCTCCCAGGTCCAGCCCGGCCAGGCTCTCTCCACTGTGCTCCTCCTGGCCCCAGGCCCTTTGCACAGGCTGCTCTCCCTGTGGCAGCCTCCTCTGACCCCCTCAGGCCCTCTGGGGTCCCTGGTAGCCCCTCCTCATTCCTCTCCACCCCGTGAGGCCAGGAGCTCGGAGGGCTGCGGCCGCCAGCACAGGCCTGGCTCACGGTAGATGCTCAGTGAAAACCGGCAGGCCCGCAGAAGGGGACGCACCTCCACCTCCAAGCTGCGCGTGTTTCTGAGGCTGACTGTAGCTGCAGACCTTCTCCAACCCACCAACCCTCGCCCCTCCAGAATTTCCTGCCAGGCCCACGACAAAGTGACAGGCATGCATTGAGGTGCTGGTGGGCCCCCCAGAAACTGCACGGCTGGTCCCCACCTAACTGAAACGTGTTCCTCGACAGAGGCCATGGTGGGTGGTATCAGCCTGGTGCCTCTAACGAACCCATCCCTGGACTCCTCCCGCCCACGTGCTGGGCCTGCTTGCTGATGAGAAAGTGAAAACCTTTTAGAAACTAAAAACAGTACATTCGGATGGTGGGCAAACAGCCTTGAGACCCTGAAGTTCTGCAGGCAAAGCTGGGAGTGGGGAGGAGGTGGGCAGGGACCCTCCCACCTGGGGTCACCCAGGGCAGAGTGAGCCCTCGGCCTCCACATCTGCCCCTGGGTGGGGGGGATGGTCTGCAGCCCCCTCTCTCCCAGGATCTCTGGGTGGACGTGATCGCCACTCTTCAGGGAGCCGGGGGGAGGGGTGATGCAGGCTGGGAGTCAGGCGGGATGCGTCTCAGCAGAGGCACCAGGGGTCTCAGGGACCCCGCCCCTGTCCGAAGCCCTCACAGCCCGTGCTCATCAGATTTAACTCTGAATTTCTGACCCAGGGGGTGCCTGCAGAGGGTGGCCGACAGGTGACCTCCGCCAGGCTGGCAGCTGGCAGCCCACTCCCCCTGCAGTGCCCCCACCTCCGCCTGTCAGGGCTCCTTTCCTGGGCCCGCACCCGACCACCTCCTTCGACCTTCACGCGGCGTTCATCACGGCTGAGGATGCGGTGCCGTGGCCTGCCTGCAGGTGCAGCGGGGTGCCCAGCACAGAGCGGGGAGCTGCCACCCGCAGCGCCCGGGAGGCGGGGCGTCCGTGGCAAGTCCCGAGCACAGGGCCACCCCGCGGGCTGGGCCCAGGCAAAGCCCTCTCAGACCCCCTCAGGAGCAGGTGCGCCCGCCTGCCACCCCCTGGGAGACACCAGGCTCCACCAGAGCCACCAGCCGGCCCAGAGCGCCTCGATCCGGGAGCCACGGGCCCGCTCGTGGCCTTCGATGACCGTGGCACCATCGCTCTCAGCGTCCCAACCAGGCTCTGGGCGGGCGTGCCCCACTGCGTCTCCAAGGACGTGGGTGATGCACTGCCCAGGGCCAGGGCGCCGGCCACCGTGGCTCGGCCCTCAGCCTGCGGGGAGACGGGACGCGGGGGAGCCGGGCGCTGGGGTGAGCGTCCTGCGGGCTGGTTCTCAGCATAGAGCTCTAGTTTTTCAAAGGCGCTTTCCCAAATAGAAGAAAGGATGACAGAGACACAGCACCCTGGCCTGTCGCAGGGGGGCAGGGTGTGTGGGGAGGGCCCAGCCTGGGGACCTCAGAGGGCAGGGTGTCCACAGTCCTCAAAGGACCCCAGAGTTCAAAAACCAGACCAAGCAAGCAGAGCTTCTCCTCTGAGCCTGACATCCGCGCTCGGTCTGGGGGCGAGGGGGCAGCGTCCTAGGAGAGTCACTGAGGCCTCACAGGACAGCCAGCACCCGCCCAGCCCACCAGGCGCTCGGGGGCCTCCCCAGGCTCCTCTTTGCATCCAACCTCTCCACGGAGCGAGTTCTTTTTATTTTTTTAATTTGCTTTGCAAATAACCCTGAATTAAAAACCATATATATCTATTTTTAAAAACCCGGTCCTTTACTCCCTTAATTAAATTTCCACAAGATATTTTTCCCTAGGAAAATTCAATTAGGTTTTAATTTTGGTCATCAAAAAGGTACTGGCACTTTGAGTATTTGATTTTTAATTTAAGCCCTTGATAGGGCATTCCAATTAAAACGTCCAGGGTGGGCGCTGCAGCGTGGCCAGGCCACTCCACAGCAGGTGGAGACCCTAGCGGCCGGAGCTGGGTGAGCAGGCGGCCACCAGGCAAGGTGGGCTTCCAGCAGGCAGCTCAGACTGCACTGGCCGCCGCTCTGCTGCGTTCACCCACGCTGCCCCACGGGACGCTCGGTTCTGTCCCTGGGGTGGGGCTCCGCTCTCGGCTGGGTCTGGGCAGGCACAGGATGCCCCAGGAGAGGGCAGCAGCCAGCAGGCGAGGCCCCAGAGGCCCGAGGGCCGACCTGGACACCAAGGGCCTGGTGTCAGTGCCCGGCAGCCTGCATGCATCAGACCACCCCCACCACGCCCCCGCCATGTGCAGGAAAGCTGGGCGTAGCCACAGTGCCCTCTTGGACGCTGAGGGGTCAGAGGGGCTCAGAGAAGCGACACCGTGCCTGTCTGTCTAGGGAGACCCAGGGGCTCAGAGGCCCTGGCACGGGCGGAGGAGGGCTGCCGCCTCGGCTCTCTGCACCCGCTCCTGCCTGCCTCCACTGCAGGCCCACCTCCGGGTAATGCTGGGACAGGCCACGAGGGCGACCCTGGGGACCGCCCACGCTCTTGGTCAGGAACCTGGAGACCCTGCGCCCGTCCTGGACGGCGGCCAGGCAGCCAGTGGCTCCAGAAAGCGGAGGCGAACGAAGTCAGCTTCCTCCTGCTTGTGACTGAGGACTGTCCCGTGGCGTGACCATCCGCCACTGAAGGACATCTGGGGTGGAAAAAGTGGAAGCGTTAGTCGCTCAGTTGTGTCTGACTCTTTGCGAGCCCATGGACTGGCTCACCAGACTCCTTTGTCCATGGGGTTCTCCAGGCAAGAATACTGGAGTGGGTTGCCATTTCCTCCTCTAGGGCACCTTCCAGACCCCAGGTCTCCTGCATTGTCTCCAGTTTGGGCCTATTATAAGTGAAACTGCTATAATCTCACTCAGGTACTGGCTTTTGAATGAGCCTATGTCTTTGTGTCTCTGGGATACCTGACCAGGTGTGCAATTACTGCTACTAAAGGTAATTGCATGTTTAGTTTTTAAAGGAACTGCCAAACTCTTTTTCCAGAGTGTTTGTACCATCTTATATTCCCTCCAGCAACGTGTGAGTGGTCTCCAGTTTCTCTACATCTTCGCCAGCATTTGGTTTTGTCACTATATTTTATTGTACTTGTTCTGATGGGTGTGCAGGGATGCCTCATTGTGATTTTAATTTGCATTTCCCTAACGGCTAATGAGGTTAGACACTTTCATCTGCTTATCGCCATCTGTAAATCCTCTTCAGTGAAATATCTCCTCACGTCCTTTGCTCATTTTTGAATTGGATTGCTTTTAACTGTTGAGCTTTGATAATTTTATATACACATTAGATCTTGTCGTTTGTCAGATAAGGCGTTTCTAAAATCTTCTCCTCTGTAGTTTATAATTTATCCTCTTAACAATGCTTTTCACAGAGCAAAAGTTTTCAATTTTGATGAAGCTCAAATATAAATGGTTCCTTCTAAGGACCATGTTTTTGATGTCAAGCCTTCCAACTCTTTGCCTCTCCCTAAGTCCCAAAGGTTTTCTTCTATGTCTTTTTCTAGCAGCTCACTTTTAGGGACTTCTCTGGTGGTCCAGTGGTGAAGCATCTGCCTTCCAGTGCAGAGGAGGTGGGTTTGTTATCCGGTCAGGGAACTAGATTCCACATGCCTCGGGGCAACTAAGTCCACTCACCCCAACTATGACCCAACACAACCAAAAATAAGTAAGTAAACAAATAAATATAAAAAATAAAGTGGAAGAATTAATTTTTTTTAAGTTTCAGTTTTACAATTTAAGGTCTACTTTGAGTTAATGTTTGGATTAGGTGTAAACTTAGGTCAAGGTTCTGTTTCTTTCTTGGCTTTTTTGCTTTCCTTTTTTGCCTGTTGCTCCAGCAACATTGGTTTGAAGGCTCTTTTGCCTCTATTGAAGTACTTTGCACAGCTGTCAGAAACCAGCAGGCACTTTGGTGTGCATCTATTTCTGGGTTCTCTGTCTCAGTTCCACTGATCTGCATGTCCATCCCTCCCTAGGTGTCTCAAGTCTTTGTTAATGTGGCTGCCTAGTCAGTCTTGGCTCGGACGGAAAAGAATCTGCCTGCAATGCAGGAGACCCAGGTTTGATTCCTAGGATGGGAAGATCCTTTGGAGGAGGGAATGGCTACCCACTCCAGTACTCTTGCCTGGAGGATTCCACGGACAGAGGAGCCTGGCGGGCTTAGTCCACGGGGTCGCAAAGAGTCAGACACGACTGAGCGACACACTTTTTAATAAGTCTTAAAATCAGGTACACTGATTCTTTTATTCTTCTTTTCCAAATTACTTCAGCTACTCTAGTTCCTTTGTCTTTTCAGGTAAGTTTTGTAATTATCTTGTCTATGTCTACAAAAAATACCGCTGAGATTGATAGGCATAGCATTCAATCTATGTATCAGCTTGGGAAGAATTGACGTCTTTGCTATGTTGAGTCTTCCAATTCATGAACACAGTTATTCTCTCCATTTATTTAGATCTTTTCTTTATTTCTCCCATCAGTGTTGTGAAGCATTCAGCACACGTCTTATGTATGTTTTATCAGGTTTAACCTAAGTGTGTCATGTTTTAGTGATTGTAAGCGGCCGTGTATTCTTAATCTATTCCATTTATTTATGTCTGCACCCCGTCTTTGCTGCTGCTCAAGGGCCTCCTCCAGTTGCAGCGACCAGGGGCCACCCCCTAGTTGCCACGCACCGGCTTCTCATTCCGGTGGCTCCCCTGTTGCAGAGCACAGGCTCTGGGGCCCACAGGCTCAGCAGGTGCAGCTTAGAGCATAGGCTCAGTCGTTGTGGGGCCCAGGCTTTGCTGTTCCACAACATGCAGGGTCTTCCCAGACCAGGGATGGAACTTGCGTCCCCTGCATTGGCAGATGGATTCTTTACCACTTAGCTTCTAGGGAAGCCCGGACACTATATTTTTAATTTCAGTGTCCGCATGTTTCATTGCAGTGATATAGAAATAAAATTGCATTTCCACATGTCTGTCTTGTACACTACAATCTTGCTTAATCCCTGTATTAGTCCAATGAGTTTTTTGTAGATTCACTGGGGTTATTTATGTAGACAAATGCCATCTGCAAACAGAGGCAGTCTTATTTCTTCCTTTCAGATCTGTATGCCTCTTATTCCATTTTCTTGCCTTATTCCTCTGGCTTGCACTTCCAGCACTATGTTAAACAGAGTGGTGAGAGTGGACATCCTTGACTTGTTCTTGATCTTGAGGGAAATGATTCAGTATTGACCGTATATTTAGTTACACGAGTGTGCATGCTAAGTTGCTTCAGTCCTGTTCAACTCTGTGACCCCCATGGACTATAGCCCACTGGGCTACTCTGCCAGTGGGATTTTTCAGGTAAGAACACTGGAGTGGTTGCCACTTCCTCCTCCAGGAGACATTCCTGACCCAGGGATGGAACCCAGGCCTCTTATGTCTCAAAGCAGGATGAGACCACGGAGCCAGGCAGATGCAATTCTGCCTCCAGAAATACCACGAGGTAGGGCCTATGCTTGCCCACCAGTTCCTGCAGGCTGTGGCCAAGGGGTGCCCAGAGGGCCTGAGAGCTCCCAGGTAGCGGGTTGTAGGGTGGGCCTTGGGGGCTGGACGACCATGGCCCAGGTGGGGCACAGGGGAGACTGGCCTGGCAGGGGATGGACAAGAACTCTCTGGGTTTGGGAAGCCCAGGCTTTCCAGGCCAGCAGGGATGTCTCCACTCGGACTGTATGTGCCCCCCTGTCATTGGGGACCCAGAGGGTTCTGTGGCCCCCCTGGTCTTCTATCCCCAGCACCGTAAAGCCAGCCTGTAGCCAAGGAGAAAGGCAGGAGACAGAATGCATGTGACAGGCAGCAAATGGCCTCCGCTCTTAGGAGAATAACCCAATTATTTGGCAGTGTTTTTCCAGCACTCACAGCAGCTGTCCGACGTCTAGCGGACGGAATCACCAATTAGGAACAGCGGTCTCTGCCCCTCTGAAGTGCCCGCTGGGCAGGTGCCCTGACTGGCGATGGTGGCGCGGGTCCCTCTCCCTGTGGTGACACGGGCAGCCCCACGGGGGGCCAGCCCCCGGCCAGCAGGGCGCCCCAGGAAGCGGCAGGCCCAGCCCACCTCCTCCGCTCCCGCTCCTGCAGGCGCCCACCGGGGTGCCCCAGGCCCGCGGCGGTGCAGCCATCAAGGCCAGCCTGAGGCCTCCCCTTCTTCTGTCTGCCGGAGCGGGGGGCCAGCCCTGGGCAGGCGCACCTCGGTCAGAATGTGGCCTGAACGACCATCCACCGTGTGACTTAGGGTCCCCATACCCGGTGGCAGAAAGAGCCAGCTTGAGGGCAGAGTCACAGGAGGGCAGGCCCAGGTAAAGGACCCCAGTGAGGGCAATGACTGACGTGGCCTGGGCCTGGCAGGGGTCTTCCAGGCTGGGGAGACTCGGCTGCTGGCCCAGGGCTATAAACAGCAGCCATCAGTGGCTCTTCTCAGGATTGGCTGCTCATCTGAGACTTGTCCTGAGCCCCAGACCATGTCCCCGTCAACCCTGGATCCCTCCTTTAGGGGGTCTCTGCTCAGGACAGTGCCACCCCAAAGTGGCTGTCCCACGCAAGTGGCAAACCCTTGCTCATCCGTCAAGACCCTGGCAAATGTCCACCCTCACGATGCCCAGTGCGGTCAGGTCCTCACCCTCCGGGGCTGCACCCAGCCCCACCCACCTATCCCACCTCCCACCCATGCTGGGTCCCACAGGAGCGCATGTGGCTCCCAGCACTGCAGAGAAGTCGGCCTGGGTCAAGGTGGGAGGTGCATTCGTCGATGACCACACTTGTTGGCCCCGTGTCCCGGGGCAGTGCCAGCGGCTGCCGGAAGTGCCCGGGATCCATCCGCTCCGCCCTCACGCCTATGTTTCCCCCAGGCCGTCCCCTCATTCGAGTAATTTCCAGTTTCCACCCTGACTACCGGCCGCTCCTGTCTGGTCTCGGAGGAGCTGCTTCCTCTGGCCCAGCTGGATAAACAGGTCCAGCCCCGATAGGCCAGCGGAAGGGCGGACGGAGGCGGGCGGTGCGGCCAGGAAGCCAGGGAGGGGCCGGAGTGGAAACCTGAGGTGCTGGGCCGGGGGTCCGCCAGGGCCCATGTCCAGGAACCACCCAGTGTGAGGCCTCCGGGTGCAGAGGGCAGCCCCCCACCCCACCCTCCCCATTCAGGGGTGGGGTTCCAGCTTTGACCCCCCGCACTGCCCCAGACCCCTCACGCCCCCCGCAGGGGCATCCATCTGCTCATGACGGCTGTAACTCCCACCCATTCACCTCGTTCTGGCCCTGTTCAGACACCCTGCTCACGGCCCCATTGCAGAGAGGAGCAGACTGAGAAGCCCCCAGGCCCACTCCCCCCCAGACCCCACAGCCCTGCCCTGCTGGTGACCCCTTTCCTGGTGGGGTCAGCCTCACCTCCTCCCCTCAGGCCCTCCCCCCGGCCTGACACACTCCTCAGTGGCCGGCACCCTTGTTGGGGCTCCGCCAGGTTGCCAGGAGCCCTAGGGGACATGGGTGCCCATCTTCCAGCAACTTGGCCTTTCGTTGGCCGGTCTGCACCCCGGGACCCCTGGGGGCCGTTCCTTTGCTTGGCCTCCCCCTGTCCCTCCCACACGCATCTCCCAGCAGTGCTTCCAGCACCTTCCCCCTCACAGGGGTCTCCACCAGCACGGACCAGACTGTTCTGGGTGTCACATCCGAGGGGCCAGGCACTCAGCCTTCCCGCGTCAGGAGCACCCACGCTGGCCCAGAGCTGAGGCCCGCATCCTGCCCACAGCACCGCCATGCTGAAAGCCCCGGAGGTCCCCACCAACCGGGTGTGGAAACCCAGGCCCAGCGACACTCCGTCCTAAGGCACCAAGCGCATGCCCTGCCTTCTATCAGAAGGGGCGTGGACGAGAGGCACGGGAGCCGGGGCCGTCCCCTGGCTGGCCCAGCCCCACAGCAACGCCCTGAGCCGAGGGGACAGATCCGAAGCCCCTGCTCTGCTTCTGGGAGCAAGTCTCGGGGCCGCTGCACACAGCTGGCCAACTGAGACCGGCCTCCAGGTGACAGAACCTGGAGAGGAGCTGGCGGTCTGCAGCAGCTCTGCCCACGTGAGGGCTGGCGCGGGCACAGTCACAAAGCCTTGCGGAAGGGTCCCCCACGGCGGCCGGAGGCGCCCAGCTAGCCGGAGCGGACGAAGGCCAAGTGTCTGGGCGCGGGGCGGGCTGGGGTCTCCCCGGAGCGGCCCTCGCGTTGCTGACACCCCAGCCCTGAGCCTCTGCACTCATCGCCTGCCTCACACAGAAACCTCCCGTCCAGACCCTCGGCCCCTCTTCTGGTCCCAGATTCCCACTGGGGGCCGGGCTGTGGGGCAGGGAAGGCCAGGAGCTTGGGTGGGGTTGGGGGGTACGAACGAGCTTGGAGCCCCAGGATCCATGGAGCAGGGAGCCGGCCTGGAGCGCGGGAACTGACGCTCGTGACAGTTAGCATGAAGGTGGCCTCACACTCACGACCCCGGCACACGCCTGCAACGTTCACGGCCAGATCGCGGCAGGTGAGACCCCAAGGGGCTCTAACCTGCATCGTCAGTGGACGATGACGCCTGAGTGGTGACTCCAGCTGGAGCACCGGGAGGGACGGAACTTAAGAGGAGGGGTGGGGGCAGGAGACGGCGGGCAGGGCTGAGGCGGGGCTGGGGAGCCGGCTTCTCAGGTGCTAGGGATGCAGTGTAGGCAGGGCCTGACAGCACCGTCAGAGGCGGGGTGGGCCACGGTGACCTCGGCACCACAGGACCCCAAAGCACGGGGACCCTGGGCTCCTTCTCCCCCTGCTGCTGTGGCCACAGTTATCATTGTTCAATCACTGAGTTACGTCCGACTTTTTGTGACCCCATGGACTGCAGCACACCAGACTTCCCTGTCCTTCACTATCTCCCAAAATTTGCTCAAACTCATGTCCATTGAGTTGGTGATGCCATCCAACCATCTCATCCTCCGTCGTCCCCTTCTCCTCCCACCTTCAATCTTTCCCAGCATCAGGGTCTTTCCCAGTGAGTCAGCTCTTTGCATCAGGTGGCCAAAGTACTGGAGCTTCAGTTTCAGCATCAGTCCTTCCAATGGATATTCAGGGGGATTGACAGGTTTGATCTCCTTACAGTCCAAGAGACTCTCAAGAATCTTCTCCAACATCACAGTTCGAAAGTATCAACTTTTCAGTGCTCAGCCTTCTTTATGGTCCAACTCTCACATCTGTACGATAGATGGGCAAACAGTGGAAACAGTGACAAGACTTTATTTTCTTGCGCTCCAAAATCACTGCAGCCATAAAATTAAAAGACACTTTCTCCTTGGAAGAAAAGTTATGACCAACCTAGACAGCTTATTTAAAAGCAGAGACATTACTTTACTGACAAAGGTCTGCATAATCAAAGCTATGGTTTTTCCAGTGGTCATGTGTGGATATGAGAGTTGGACCATAAAGAAGGCTAAACGCCAAAGAATTGATGCTTTTGAACTGTGGTGTTGGAGAAGACTCTTGAGAATTCCTTGGACAGCAAGGAGATCCAACCAGTCCATCCTAAAGGAAATAAGTCCTGAATATTCTTTGGAAGAATTGATGATGGAGCTGAAACTCCAATACTTAGGCCACCTGATGCGAAAAACTGACTCATTGGGAAAGACCCTGATGCTGGGAAATATTGAAGGCGGGAGGAGAAGGGGACGACAGAGGATGAGATGGTTGGATGGCATCACTGACTTGATGGACATGAATTTGAGTAAACTCCGGGAGCTGGTGATGGACAGGGAGGCCTGGCATGCTGCAGTCCATGGGGTCGCAAAGCCAGACATGACTAAGCAACTGAACTGAATTGGAAAAACCATAGCTTTGGCTATAGGGACCTTTGTTGGCAAAGTGATGTCTCTGCTTTTTAATACACTGTTAGGTGACTGTATTTGGAGAAGAGGTGATTGAGTTAAAATGATGTCATTAGAGTGGGCGCATATCCAGGATGGCCGTGTCCTTGTAAGAAGGGTAAATCTGGATCCAGACAGGGAGAGCCTCGTGGAGACAGGCAGAAACCTGAGTGGTGGACCCACACGCCCAGGGGTCCCTGAGGCTGCCACAAGGAGCTGGGAAAGAGGCACAGACTCTCCCTCAGGCCTTCAGAAGGACCGGCCCCAAGACACCCTGACTATGGTCCCCACTGCCGAGCCCGGAGAACAGCTTGTGTGTAAGCCCACTGGCCTGCGGTCCTGCTTTGTGGCCGCTCTCAGAGCCAGATCCTCCAGGGGAGAGTCTCTGAGAAGGTCCCCCTGCCCCATTTTAGTCCCTGAAAGGTATTTGGACCACATGCTCTCCCAGCTCAGGGCACAGCTGTGCGGGGCAGGGTGACTGGCGTCCACCTGACCTGCGCTGGGCTGGGCTTGCAGTCTAGAGCTACAGCCAGAAGTTTGATGTGAAATTGCATTCCTGCAAATTAGTGTTGGTCTCCGTGCGGCAAACCTGTAGAAGGGCGCGTACTCCCCAGGGAGGCAGAGAGCCCACGGAGCCGGGGCTCAGAGAACCTGCTCCCCCTGCCCCGGTCCTGGGCCAGCGGGACCCTCCCCTGTCCCTTGGGCTCTCCCAGCCCAGCACTCACCAGCCAGGGTCTGGCAGGGACACCCCCTGTACGTCCTGCAGCCTTGCCCCACACAGCCTGGCCCCATCTGCCCACCCCCCTGGCCCCTCAGGCCGAGCTGGGGCTAGCCGGGGCTGGCCGTTGGCCGTCGGGGGCCACGGACGGGATGAAGCACAGCCAGCCTGCAGGGCTCACGATCTGACCAGCAACGTGACCACTGGGCCATGGCAGTGGGAAAGCAGGCTGCTGGGCTCCGGGGGGGGGGGGGCGGGGGGGGGGGGGGCCACCGGACATTCCAGAAAGCCCAGCTTCCGCTTCCGCCTCAGCAGCACCTGATGGTACATGTAACTGCTTCCCCCCGGTGCTGCTGGAGTGTTTCTGGAGCTGTGGTAAGGCTTAATTGCATATTTAACGTCGGTTACTGAAATCCTGGCCCATTTGTCTGCTGTAATGTAATAGAAATGCGAGCCCTTGCCGCGTGCCAGCTGGCCCTGTCCTGAGCTGTAGCGCACACACCCTGGAACCAAGCTCCCGAGGGCCTGGCACAGCCCTCACTTTACAGACGCCTAAGCGGAAGCGCAGAGAGGTTAAGGAATGTGCCTGACGTCACACAGCGGGCCCGACACGGAGCCGGGGTTGGAGCCTGGGCACCTGCGTCCGGAGCACCAGTCTGCTCACCAGGGCTTGTCCTGGGCCTGCCGGATCGGCTGGGGCGACGGCTCTCGTTTGGGACAGAGTCGGAAGAGGGAGGCAGGGAGCGAGATCAGGATGCCTGTGGCCAGCCCCCACCCCCCGGGGACCTGCCATCGCCTGCCCTCACTGGGCTCCTCTTTGTCCTACTAAAGCCAGAAGCAGCTTCATAGAGAGAGTGCCCCGTTCCCGTGGCTAAAGCTTCACCGAGGCTCGGGGCGAGCGCGCTGGAGGCGGGGGAGTGCGCAGGCCGGGGCTCCGCTCCGGCACAGCCACGCGCACGCCCATGTGCACGCACTCCCCTCGCCCCCAGTGGGCGGGCTCAGACCTCCCCGGGTGCTCGGGCTAGGAATAGCGGTGGCTGTAGTGGCAGCAGTGGCCGAAGGGGCGGTGGTCTCTCCCCGGCCCAGCAGTAACTCAGGGTGGGGGGCTGTACTCCCCCCCACGTAGTGACGTCCGTGGCGTCGGTCCTCCCTCCTGGGAGGTCCCCAGGTGAGTTGGTAGCCTCAGGAGGCACCTCGGCTCCGCGCTCCCTCCCGGCCCTTACTCCGGGGACCCCGCCCTCCCTCGGTCCTGCCCACCGCCTTCAGCGTCCCTCCTGCCTGTGGGGCACCAGTGGCGCCTCGCTGGGCCCCCGCCGCAGGGGGCACCCGTCAAGGCCTGCAGACGCGCCAGCGCCGAGCAGAGGGCAGGGGACCTCGGGCCGCCAGGCACGCGGGGTTCTTCACGGTGCAGTCAGCACCGGCTCATTACAGGGAGACAGTAAATCTTCACTCTTTAAATGCAATCGCAGTAAAAATCAGAGGGGGCTGGTCCCAGCTGTCACACCCGCTCGGGCGCCGGGTCAGTCGTTAAAAGCGAAAGGTCACCCTGGCCTCTCGGTTGAGTTGTAATCGGATTCGGCCTCTTCCGGCTTCGCGCCAGCGCCTGGCCAGGGCCTGGGCGCCTCCTGAATGCGACGGGAGGAGGGAGATGACCTCATTTACATTTAATTGTCTTGTTTATCCGCCGTGGCTCGGTGGTTGTTTTAATAAAGGGCACAGGCAGATAAAGGCTACATTTGCATCCTGGAAGGGAAGTCTGACAAGGTCTTCTGGTGTTGACATTTATTGTTTGCAAATGAGATAATCCAATAAGGAGGGAGCCAGCTCCTGGCCTGAGCCCTGCCCTTCCGCACGGGGGTCCAGCCCTGGCCGAGGACCTGGGGCCCTCTGAGGGATGGTGGGTCTCCTGGGACACCTGCCGGAGGAGTGACCGCAGCGTAGGGAGCAGGTGACTGAGGGCCTCTCACGGCTGCACTGTAGAAGCACCTACTGGGCTCAGCCACCTGCAAGCTAGAATTAGCATCCCCCTTTGCCAAAAAGACTGAGAGGTCAAGTCACATGCCCAAAGTCACACAGCTGAAAGGTGGGCTGAGTGAGGAAGGCAGAACAGCACTCTTTGCTCTGTACTCTGTTATTTGGCATAGCACACCTCCGGGACCAGGACAGCTGTACTAAATCACAACGTTTTTGTGTTTATTTATTTTTTTACTCTCGTGAGTATGGAGTTCCCATCTCTCTTGTTTCCGACCATCTCTGGGGACCCAGTTCTGGTTGTCAGAACTTCCAAAGAACCTTCTAAGAAATTCCTAGAGCTGCACAGTCTCTACTTTCCAGACTCAAAGATTCTGGCAGAGGATTATTTTTTACTTTGTAAATCTGACTCACCTGAAAAGTCATAAAAGATTGGCATGTCAGGTAAATGACACATTTCATGATTGGATTTATTTGAAAAGAATATCACTATTAGCTCTCTGGGTCCAGGGCCCTCCTCAGAGCTGCCATAGCCCACCCCGTGCCCACCCCTAAACTACCCTCTGTCACAGCCCAGGGTGCTATAGATGCTGCTCAGAATGTGGCAGGATCCAAATAAATGTTGGATGGATGGATGGATGGGAGGGAGAGCTAGTGGGTGGGTGGATAGGCACATGGACAGATGGATAAGCATCTTCAGGACTGGCATCAGCCTCGGACGGGAGCCGCTCTGAGTGGATCTTGGCCACAGCAGCCGTGAGGCATGAGCTCCCAGGCCCCGCACAGCCCACCGCCTGAGGGCGAGCCCCCCGGTGCCACTCCCCCAGGCATCCAAGCAAACCGGTTCAGGCCTCACATCCCTGAGCTGATGACAAGGAAGGAGGCCGTTGTGCCCAGCCTGGGGCATCAGCCCCATGCCATCCGCATCGGCCATGCTTTGGGGTCTGAAATCTTACAGTCCATCATTCTCAGCATAACCCAATGTCCCAGCATCTCCAGTCTGGGGAACCACACTGTCCTTCAGTCCCCAGGTCGAATCCCGTGCCCCCCACTCACACCCCCAAATGTCCAGATCTCAAGAGGCTCATCCGGGTGGGAGCAAGGCCCGGGCGGGTGCCGGGGCACATGGGAAAGCCCCAGGCCCCTGCACTGTGGGGCTGTGGTCCTCACTTGGATGCCGCCACCTGTAAGCTTGGATACAGCCCCGGCTCAGGTCTCCAAAGCTCAGCTATGTCCCGGCCAGGGTGAGCCGTTAGAGCAGTCTGAAGTTTCTGTGGTGTGTGGGGTGACCAGCAGGAGGAAGACCCCAGAAGCAGAGGGAACAGGGCGAGGTTCCCGGAGCTCACGTCCCCCACACTCCTCCCTGGGTCTGGGGCCTCCCGGCGCTGTGACCTGCCTGCCTCTGCCTCTGGGAAGGCCTGGGCGGAGGGAAAGACCTCAGGCCCTGCGATGGTTTCCCCAAAACAAAGCAGCCCTGTCTGGAGGGCTGTCCCCGCCCTCGCCTGCAAGGGCCGTGCCCTGGTCACTGGCACTGTCCACGCTCGACCCTGAACCTGAGGAACGAGCACCTTCCAGCCACCAGGGCAAGGCCAGGGAGAAACGGCTGGCCAGCACCCTTCTGGAAGCTTCCAAGGGCTGAGCACAGGCCAGGCCGCGGGTCAGGTCCTCCTCGCTGCCCCCGCCCACTCGGGGCACAGCAGGACGCGATGGCGCCACGTCTCCGCTGCAAGGGTCCGCTTCCCCTCGGAGGAGGGGCCGTGAGCTCATCCATCGGCAGCCAGGGATCAGTCATCGGCAAACGAGATTAAATGCCCTTGAAATGGAATTAAAATGACGTCAAGCGGCAGATCATCATTTTCTTAACAGGGCTGGACGAGCCTGCTTGCTGCTGCTTTAACCCTCCCCTGGCCATGTCTCAGTCTCCAGGCCTGAACGGCCCGGAGCCTGGGCTGCCGTGACCCCTCTGTGCTCCTGCCTCAGCCCAGGGGTCACCGGGGGACCACTGCCCAGGCCTCTCCTGCAGACACCCTCCCTGGTCTTGGAGCCCTTCAACAGCAGGTGGTTCTCAAGCGTCAAGCTTCCCTGGCAGGACCCGCAGCTGCGGGCTCAACCCTTCCTGGGGCTCCAGGAGTGTGAGGAGGATGGGAGGAAGGAAGGGGGCTGGCCATGTGTCTGGGGATCTTTCCCTGACTCCTTCCTGTACATATTCACTCATTAGGCCAGATGGCTCCTTCCTATATTCATTCATTCACTCACTTGGTCCAGATTCTTTGCCCCGTTAGCCCATCCCCACATGGCCTCCCCGGGACCAGCAGGCCACCCCGGCCCTGACCACAGCCCTGCCATTGCTGTCTGTCTGCAGCCTGGGGTCCAGAGGCTTCACCCCACTGATGCCTGCTCTCTTTCCATCTTAGTAAAAGAGAGAAGACAGAAAATGCTGGGCCTGGGGGCCCCAGGGCAAGTGGACGCCAGCTCTAGGAATGACCTCCTCTCCCAGGGCTTGACCACACAGATGGCCCCACTTCTCCAAGCCCACAGGGGTTCAGGGGCTCCCCCAGAAGCCGAACACTGTGAGCTCCTGTGGCGTGCATCCTGCCCACACGCCTGGGCTGTGAGCGTGGTCAGGAAGAATCCCGCCAACGCCTGGCCGGGGGCCCTGCCCGGCTCCCGCCCTTCCACCGGCATGTCCCTGTAAACCTCACGGGCGGCTGGCCCGTCTTGTCAGGGGAAAAATACTGCCAGCGGAAGCACGTGTCTCTTGGTGAGGCCCTGATTATTAGAGCAGCTAAGACAGTCTGCGAAGTTGCTGGAAGTCTTTCTTAATAATCTGCTTCTGGCCCTGATCGTTATTTCTCATTTTCGCTGCAACAGTCGCTTGTCGGACAGCATGGCCGGTGTTCTGCCAATTCATCACGCAGGGCTGCCCCGAGTGCGCCGCCGTCAATAGCTGTAAATGGCGAGATTTACGAGACAGGCCAGGACCGCATCCTGCTGGGCCAGCAGTCGTCAGCCGCCTGGGGCAGGGAGGCCCTGTCCCTTGGGACCCGGACCTCCAGAGGCTGGGTCTGCCCGTGCAAGGCTTTGCTGAGCCCGGCTCTGCCTGTTTCTGGGGTCCCAAAGTGACCACGGAGGCCTGGGAAGGACCCCTCTGGGGGCCCCTCACCACGTGTCCCCCAGTAACAGGCTCTCTGCTCACCCCCTTTCCTGAGATGGGGCTCCTCCCTCCCTCCCAGCGCTGCCTGGGAGCCATGAGCCCCCCTGACTCGGGGTGGAGGTCCGCCCACCCCAGGGCCGTCTGAGGCCAGCCCTTCTTATCGCAGCCCTTAGGCTCCAGGGACAGCCTCTCCCGGAAGTTTGCTTGGACTTCCTCCAAACACCTGTCCCCGCCTGTCACCCCACCCCAGCTCCAGCAGGGGCAGGCACTCCGCTAGCCGGTGTCTCTCACAGTCCAGTTTGGGAACCAGGCATGTCTCCTCCTGTCGTGGACCTGGGAGGAAGCTGGGGGGAGTACCTCCTGCACCCCAGACCCTACATTTCCACTAGAGTAATCCTCGGCTCTGACTTGGAGCCCAGAGTTTGTTACCTGTATTAAGGTTCCCCAGAGAAACAGAACCAATGCGATGGGTGGAGACATATATATTTAAAGAGATTTGTAATAAGGAGCTGGCTTAACTTTGGAGGCAGAGAAGTCCCTCCACCTGCAGCCAGGAAAGCCAGTGTTTCAGTTCAAGTTCGAAGGAGAGGAAAAGTCACCATCCCAGTCACAGGCAGCCAGGCAGGACAGACTGCCCCTTACCTGGGGGGCGGTCAGCCTCCCTGAGCTAGGCAGGCCTTTGACTGATTGGACAAGACCCACCCACTCTGGGCGGGGGCCCCCTGCTCTGCCCTGTCCATGAGCTAAACGTTCATCTCATCTAGGCACGCCCAGATCACTAAGCAAACATCTGGGGACCCTGTGGCCCAGTCGGATCGACACATAATTAACCGTATCGACACCTCTCCTTCTGCACCCGAAACAGGCAGCTATGTAAGCTTCCCCCACCCTGACCCCTGCAAGTAACATGTGCACCCGCAGGGGTACGTCCCAGGCGCCCTCGTCAGAGCAGACTCTTCTTTAATGCTCCCCAGGACAACTGCAGGCTTCCTGGGGGAAGCAGGTGCCCTCCACTTTCTTCCCTCCACCCTCAGGTTGGCCCCTGGTGAGACATTGGGTGCTGGACACAGCCAGAGCCCCCACCTGCCCCCACTCCAGCAGCATTCCAAGCCCTCTGAAAACGCCCCACACAGCCAGTGGCCACAGACTCAGCAGGGTGCTTCTGCAGCCTTCTCTGCTGACCCTCGTACCCGGCCCAGCTCTGGGGCGTGAGGCAGGCTCTGTCCAGGGACCCGGACACGGCTGTGGGGGGGGCCCTTCTCGCAGGGCCAGCGCGCCCAGCTGCCCCATGCCTCTCCCAGGACACCAGGGCACTTTGTGGTGCCCCGTGGGGTGACTTTGCCTTAAAGGGGGGATTCCAGGAAGAGGAGGCTGAGACCCCCGGGGTTGGGAGGGAGCACGGCCAGGACCTTCCTCTGTCCCTCGGTGCCTGGAGTCCAGGCTGTGACTGCAGGGGTAGCTGCCTGGCTCAGGGTCACCCAGGGAGGCGACTGTGCTCCAACAGCTGACTTTGCCGGGTCCACACGCGGGACACTGGACCCTGCAGTGCCCAGCTGTCCTGTGAGCCGTTTAGAGGTAAGAAAACGGGGCTCAAGATGCAGACCTGGGATCTGGGCTTCTCCGACCTAACCACCGGGCCATCCAGTCCCAGAAGAGCCCCTGCACAAATCGGGGGAGCTCAGAGCGACCTGGCCTCGCCTGCCCTGCCCCCAGGCTGGGGTTTTCCACGCTCCAAGACCCATCCCAGCTCACTCTGCTAAAAGAATCAACATAAAACACTGGTTCATTTTGTTTTTATTTTAATTGGAGGATAATTACTTTACAACATTGTGATGGCTTTTGCCATGCATCAACATGAATCGGCCATAGGCATATGTCCCCTCCCTCCTGAGCCCCCCATCTCCCTCCTCACCCCATCCCTACACTAGTTCATTTTTCAAGGGAAAAAGCAGCATTAGACAATGCCCCCACCCCAGGCCCCATTCCCCTCCGAGCCTCGGGAAACTGAATCAGCAGCTCTGGGATGGAGCCTTCACTCCGGAACCAGGCAACTGGGTAGCTTGGGGGTGACGGGTCCGAGACACCCACCCTGCCCACCCTGGCTTGCAGGATTCCAGAAGTCGAGGTAATCATATCCCAGTCTCTTTCCGTAAGGAAAACGAAAAAGAACACAGAACATTTTGAAACAGGAAGCAAAATATTTATTAAATTTCAGAATCCATCAAAACCCACAGATGCTGGCTAGAACAAAACCCCATTTTCAGAAAGAGATGGCGGATCATAGCAGAGGCTGTGGGAATGTCAGATGCTTCTCCTGGGTCCCGACATCTGACGCCCCAGTTCCCCACCCTGGAGAAGGGCAGGGAGATCCCTTCCCCTCTCTGCCTGCAGGGCCGCGTCCCAGACCCAAGCACAGACCCCTCCCGGAGTGGCTCTGAGGAAGCCCAAGAAGGGACTTCCCAAGTAGCGTCAATGTCTGTTGACATCGCTCTTGTTCTGTGCGTGACCGACTCCAGCGGGGTGGCCGGTGCGTCAGCCAGCCAGGCCACCCCTGCCCGCAGATGCAGAGCTGGGCTCGCCCTCAAGGGCCCTGAGCTGGCCCAGGACACCGGGCCACAGTGATGACAGGGAACCCAGGCCGTGGAGGCACCCAGCTAGGAGCTCCCCGACCGGGGAGGTCCTGGGACCCCTGGGAACGGGCGTGGCCACACCAGGGGCCTTGTACCCCGGGAGAGGAGAGGCCAGGCCAGAAATTCCCCAGCCAGAGACTCGCCTGGAATCCCTGGGACTCCTGGCTTGTTAGGAAGGCTCTCCACGGAGCAGCGGCGGGGGCGGCACCTGGTTCGCCCCTCAGAGAAGACTCCAGAAGCAGCGCACCCTCTGTACGCTGGAGGGCACGACGTGGGAAGGGCGAGGCTGCAGACGGCGGCTGGGGCGCCTCCTGGACTCAGAACCCCCAGGCCCCTGCCCGCCCCTCCCCACACCCTGTGTCCTTCTGCTCCTTCCTGCCTCCTCCTCCCCAGGACCCATCACACAAAGGATGCTCAAAGACCCCAAGCCCAGCAGCAGGAGGGCATCTCATCTCATGGTGGGAGAGGGAACAGCCGTGTGACCAGCTCTGTGACACTGTGGGGTCCCTGACCCGTGCTGGGTGTGGGGGGCATCGCAGGGGGACAGGGCGGGGCCAGGGAGGGTGGGGTCTGGTGGGGCGGGGCCTGTGGAGGGCGGGGTCTGGGGCGGGGCCTGGACAGAGCTGGCTCACGAAGTGCCCCGGAGGCACCGAGACTTGCTCAGTCCATGTAAGTCCAGGTCAGGCAGGTGCTGCCAGTCTCCAGCCAGCCAGGCTCTGCAGACAAGGAGAGAGGGGCCCCCTGGAGGATTCTGCACGGACAGGGGTCCGGCATTCCCGTGGCCCAAGTAGGGTCCCTGCGGCGATGCGTGGAGGGTGGGATGACCATGGGCCGAAGGGGCAGCTTGAAGCCGGGGCCTCTCCCGCAGGATCTGCCTGCATAAGGAAGCCAAGCTCAGCGGGAACTGTTTGTAAAGGCTTTGGGTAAACACCAATTATCAATAATTAAAACAACCAGGCTATTAGGGAGCCGCAGGAAGCTGGGTGCCGTTTAGAAAAGAAGTGATGTGTGTGCAGGCAGAGTGGTCCATGGGCAGCCGCAGGCACACCAGCCACCCCAGGCAGAGGGGCCAGGGGCTGTCCCAGGACCACATCAAAGAGGGGGTGGCTCGGCTCCCAGGGCACTACAGAGAGAGCCTCCTGCCCTGGGTGTCTGCCTCTCAGGGAGGCCTGGCAGCCTCTCCCCTCACCCTCCAAAACTCCAGCCCCCACCTCACGCAGGCCATCACCCAGACATCCCCCCAAACACCTGACTCAACCTGGAAGACCCTGCTCCTGCCCGTAGCCACCGGACCGCCTCCTCCCGAGTGCCCCAAACCTGCTCTCACACCCCACAAACCACCAGACACAGCAACCGCAGCTCACGCACTGGGCTCGGAACCAGGAATCAATGAGAACAAATGGGCGTCTGGGCAGAAAGACGGGCAAAGAGCTCAGAGTGGCAATTCACCAAAGAAGGACAAATGACCACAAAGCGTGGAAAACGCACAATCGCATCTAGCCAGATGGATCCCAGAACGAGAAGCAATCGCTCACCAAGCTGGCAACAAAGATGAAGAAGGCGGAGACCCCGCGCTGGCCGCTGCCTGGGGGAAGGGCGCGGGCGAGAGGGCAGGGAGCGCCTGCTCTGGGGGCTCGTGTGTGCCATCGGGCCCCAGTCCTACTTCCAAGGATGCAGGTGTGGGGGAGCTCTCAGCAGGGGTTCCAGGAGGCGTCATCCATCCACTGAACCAGCATTTCTGGTGCACTGCTGTACGCAGGGGTCAGACACTCCCGGACCTGAGTTCCAGCGGGGAGCAAGAGAAACAGCAAGGGTGAGAAGAGCTATGAAGATGAAAATGGGGCTGGAGGAATGGGACTTGACTTGGTTAGGGTAGGACAAGGTATGCTGGGGTCAGGAGCATGCTCTGATGAAATGATAACTGACCAGAGACCCCAGCCAAGTGATGGATCAGTTATGACAGTATTCGGTGGCAGTGGGGATGTGGAGAGGGACACACCAGAGTTCCTGGGATGTGCAAAGGTCCTGAGGTGGGGATGGACTTGGGGCATCTAGGGAAGCAGTGCCAGGAGGAGCTGGCTGAGGGGGGAGAGGCTGGGACCCGTGCTTGAGGAGGTGGCAGAGGACAGCCTTCATAGGTGGGGATGCCTGGGGTCACCTGCCTAGGGGCAGGTTGTCACATTAGCAGAGCGTCTGTACAGGCGTTAGACTGCAGCAGATACTTGTTCTCAATAAAAGATCACGATTTGAAAAACAGTGCGTGGGACCCGATCTCAATTGAGTGTACAGAAAACACTCCTGAACCTCCAACACAGAGCGTTCACGGCGGGCGACCCCGGGACGCCGTAACAAAGGAGATGCCTTCTCCTTGGGCATGTTTGGAGTTTCCAAATTTTGTAAAATGCATGCTGCATCACCACAATACATCTGTGAGGACCGCTCCCAGCCTGAGGGCCGAGAGGGCCTCGTCGACGGACCAGCGCCCCCAGCACGGCCCCGAGGCTGCATCGCAGTTCACTGACTGAATCCTCTCCACTTTAGTTTGTTAATTATGCAAATAGCTTGTGGAAATTCAAACTGCACGGGCACAGGGGTCAGTCTGGGTGACCTCCTCCCGTTGGAGAGGCCTCCCTGGGGTGACGCCATTCTCTGCTGGGTGTGTGTTGTTCCGGAACATTTTCTATGTGCTGGCATGTGGGGGGGGGGGGTTGCAGCCTGGCCACACTCTGCACAAACGGGGTGCTGCCCTCCGCTCGTCCTGGTCGCCTGCCCATGGGCGTCCCTAAGGAGGAGACCGCCCACCCCCAGAGCCCGCGGCCCCCGCTTCCGGCCACATGTCCTGCCTCATGCCCTGCCTCTCTGCAGCTGGAGTGCATTTCCAGGGGCTCCCGACACTTCCCCTTCCCTCCATGGGCAGAAGTGAGGCCCTCGGCGTGGCAGAGTCCAGACTGGAAGGACCCTGAGTCACCGCACAAGAGACAGTGGCCCCCCTCCCGGGGAGCTGCTCTGAAACCGTCCACCAGCAGCGACGCTGTGATGCTCACGGGTGCCTCTGTGTCCGTCTGTGGAGACACCCTCTCCTCTCCCACACACTGGCCACAGACCCCGAGGCGACAGCAGCTTTCCTCCAGGGCCCACCCCATAGACCTGCCCCAGGCTGGGTCTGCAGTGGTCTGGGGACAGACAGATGGGGCCAGCCCGCCCCTCCAGGACACCTGTAGTAAAGAACGGCCCTTCCAAGCATGTCGCTTCTCTGCTCCCACCCCCTCGTGTCTGGACAGTTTGGCCGAATGAGGAAACTCCAAGCCTTCCAGCCCAGAGACAAAGGCGCGGGCTGGGCCTGACTGGCAGTGACCCCCGGGCACCCGACACGGGCCACCAGCCTCGAGAAGCCCGACCTCCGTGCTGAGAGGGGATCAGACTGCAGCTTGCAGGCTCGGCTGGCACGCTCCATCTCTGTTATCCAAGGCAGAGCCCGAGCTGCTACCCGACGAGGGATGTTACCGGCTGGACCACAGGGCCCAGGTGAGCCCCAGACACCGGCGATCGTTCACATCCCCACCGAGGCCTCCGGAGCTGCAGAGCAGCCTGGGCTCCCGGGCTCCTGTGTTCGGGAGTCACTGGGTTCTCCTGCCTCCCAACGTGACCGGCTGCCCTCACGCCCGGCTGACCAGCAGGTGCATCACACCTGTGAGTGGGTGAAGCTAAGGGCCAGGTGTCAACTGACCCAGGACCACCCCCCACTCCACCGCGGCCCGCGGCTTCTCAGGAGCACCCGGGAGATGGCCCATCAGTCCCTGGCTGTCCTTCTGTCCTGCTTGGGGGATCTCTGCAGCCTGCGTCCCCTCGCAGGGACATGGCCAGGCTGGGGCTCCTCATGTCCTGTGGCCGCAGGGCAAATGGCCCTGGGGCCCACTTCTCTGAGCACCCACGTCCCATCCTTAAACCGGGCCGAGGTGCCAGAGTGGTTAGGGCTCACGGCCCCCGGGACACAGGCGCTGTGAGCTGCAGTCAGGGGACAGGCCCCGGCTTCCAAGGTGCCTCGGGAGCCCACGCTCGGTGCCAGGCAGGTGACCAGTTCACCGCGCCCTCCCCGTGGCCCATCGAGGCTGAGGCCACTGTAACCCATTCTGCAGGGGAAGAAACCGAGGCCCGCAGCCAACAGAGGGAAGAGCCAGGACCGAGCCCGCGTCTGGGTCCAGAGGGCAGGGCCTACCCTTCTGATGCTAAAGCGGTGTCCCCGCAGGCAACCCCTGAACCCTGAACCGCATTCCGCTGGGACCCACACGAGGCGGGCTGCTCTCAGCCCCGCGGCGGCAGGCACACAGCCCGGCCCGGTCCAGAGGGTGACCAGAGCCGACATGGGCAAACGCAGGCGTTCCGACCTTGGACCCCTCCTCCCAGCAAGTCTCCCCAGGTGGGGAGAGGAGGCTGCACAGAGCCACACGCAGTAGGCACGGTGGAGGCATAGTGAGGGCACAGCGAATGCCAACCAGGCCAGGGCCACGCTTCTCAGCCCAGTGGGAGTAAGCCCCCGCCCCTTCTTGGGTGCCCCAGCCCTTCCCCTGCCCCGGGGTGGGGAAGGGTCTACCTCCATCCCAGCCCATCAGGCAGGACACTGCAGCCTTAGCCGTAACACCTGCCCACAGGCTAGCAAAGCTCCACCCTTGCCCACACGGGGCCTCAGTCTCACTCTGAATGAGGCACCTGCCCACTCCCCCGCCATGAAGCCCCCAGGCATCCCTGGAGCCCCCGCAGCGGCCGCCACCAACAGCCCAGCCCGTCGGCCCCTGCCCCGCTCATTAGGACCCTCCCCACCCCCAGCCAGCAAGGTGGCCGCGTGAGCAACCTGCCCAGCAGAAGCCCACGGAAGGCTCGCCTCGGGCTTCTGGGCCCCCGCCTAGCAAGCCACCTGCAGACCACGGGCGCACACGCGGGCGTCCTGCACCCAGGGACACCGAGTGGAACAAATGAGATTGGAATTTTATGCTTCTTTTATTGCGTGGCTCTGCAGATAGCTTTTTTAATTAGCTTCTAACTCATCACCTTTGGCAACACTAAACAATTCACCAGCCCCCCGACCCACCATCCCAGCCCGGTGGGCCGAGCGTGTCCCCCTCGGCGGCTCGGCCGGAACGCCGGGCCACAGCCGCACAGTCTCGGAAGCAGAGGCCCCGTGCGGGACACCAGGCTGTGTTCCTGCCGAGGACCTCCCGGGCGCGCTGGGCCCCTGGGGGATGTCTCCCAACCTCCCTGGGCCGGGTGGGGGCCCTCCTGCCGGCGCCGCCCTCATCACCGTGGTCTCGGGGGCAGTAGACCTCCTGACGCTCCAGTCTCAATGCAGGCCTGTTCCCCCTGCCCAGAGGCCTCCGCTGTCCTCCCCGGGCCCCCGTCCTTGCTGGCTCTGCTCTGCCGGGCACTACCAGAGCGTTCGGCAAGGTCTGGGGCTGGACACCCCAACCCCCTCCCTCACCTGGGTCCCAGCCCCCCGGGCACCCCCCGCCCCTGTCAGTGCCCGGCGGGCTCCCCAGCCCCCGCACAGTCCCGGGGAAGCGCAGCGCTGGCCTTCCTGGAGCGGAGCTGGGGACCGAGAGCCGCAAAGACAAGGCCACCTGTGCTCCGCGCTTAACGACCCCTGTCAAGGACTCCTGCCCAGATTCAATTACCACCCGGGGTTTACAAGCCCAGGCGCTCCACATAGCAATGTGACCCGTGCCAGCTGGCTGCGGGCTCCCCCGCCCACCCCCGTCTCCCCTGTGAATGGGGAGGGGGCACTAGGGAGGGCCCCATGCCAAGGTTACCTCCGGCGCCTTTTCCGTGGCCCAGGAAGCGCAGGTGCGCGGTCATCACTCGGCTGCGGAACAGGCACAAAGACGGATCAGGGGTTTCTGGAAGTCCTCAAAGAGCACTGAACTCAGAATGAGCGTATTCCCAGCCAGGGCCCCGGACCTGGTCGGCCAGGACACCAGCTGCGGTGGGGAGACCTGCGCCCACCGCCCCTGGTGTGTGACGGGGAGTCAGCGGGGTAGTGGCTTGCACCTCCGCACCTCACCCCCACTCACGGTGCCCCTGCTCAGGGCCATCCCCGCCGCCCTGGGGCTGCAGGCCTTGGCACACACCCCTGTGTCCGAAGCTGACTGTCCCTGAGAGGACCCACAACCCGCGAGACAGCAGCCAGTCGCGTCCCCACTCCAGCCCAGACTGGAAGGCGAGTGAGGGTTTCCGTGGTGCTGGCGGGGCTGGTCTGAGTGTGAGCTGGCCTCCCAGAGGGCAGATGGACAGAGACACGGAAGCCGGGCGAGCCAGGGGCCCGCCCAAAGCTGTCCCCGAGGCCCCGTCCGAGTCCTGCCCGAGGTCAGGGCTCCCAGGAAGCTGCCCGGTGCCTGGCCTCCCTCCCAGAGGTGCCCCGCGGGGCATGGCCTGGGAGAGGGACACGCAGGCCCACCAGGCCCGGGCCTGGGCGCCGGGCTCTCGTTCCTGTCACTGTGGACACTGGCAGGCTTACCCCTCGGCAGAGTGGAGGGTGGCTGCCCCGCGAGCTCCTCCTTGCAGGAGCCCTGCAGGGCCCCCCGGGCCTTGACCGCAGGCACCAGGAGGACCGGCGAGGCATCCCGAGTCCTGAGGGCACCTGTCTGCTGACCCTCTGGTCACGTGCCCGCCTCTGTGCCCAGCGGGGTCTGAGACAGAGGACCGGGCCCCCACCCAGCCTCGCGGTTCAGCCTCAGGGCCTCTGTGAGGGGAGCCTGGGCAGCCCCACTCCATGCCCAGAAGCTCACACTGGCCTCTTCCTCCCGAGAAAGCCCACCAGTGGCAGCAGCTCCGAAGCGCGCCCGGGGGCGGGAGATTCACCCACACACACCCTGCCTGGGGAGACTCTGGACCACCATCCTTTCAGAGCCCCCGGGAGGCAGCGTCGGGTTGGACGGGAATCCTTCCTGAGAGTGAGGGTCCCAGAGGGGCAGCCGTGTCGGAGAGGGAGGAGCGGGCTTCGAGTCTCTTCTCCAGGCCCGGGGCTGGCTGACCTCTGCTCCCCTGCGGGCATCACGGCACCAGTCCCAGCCCAGATGCTGGACCCTTGCCTGCAGAGAAGGCCCAAGCCCCTGGCCAGGGCCCCCACTCTCAGGCCTGTGCTCTGTCCAGGTCTGGGGGGTGTGGAGGCTCCACACAGCAAGACCGCACCGCGGCCCCGAGCCCCACCGCCAGCCTGGAAACGGCTCCTTCTCCCCCCGAGAGGCTCCTGCAGACCCCCAAACTGCAGGCGGCCCTCCCAGCCAGACTCCCTCGGGCCCTCCCGGGACCCTTTGTTTCGAGAACCCACGCCGCTTTCCGATTCCTCCTTGCGCTCTGACCCCCACGCTGGAATGAGACAGGAGCCTCTCCTCCGCTGTTCCCTGAGGATGGCTGGCACCTGGACCGTCGCCTGGCACATCACAGGTGCACGGTAAATATCTGTGCGATGCCGGAGCAGAGCGCCTGCCGCGTGCCAGACACAGCGCGAGCCCCAGGAGAGGAGTGTCTGATGGAAGCAGTCCCGGCAGCCTGAGAGGTAGCCGCAGGTACCACCTCCACTTTCCAGGTGGCAAACTGAGGCTCAGAGAGGGTAAGCAGCTTGTCCAAGGTCACACAGCAGTGATCCCAGGCCAGGGGTCTGCCTCCAGACTCTGACTCCCACGCTGCGTGCTGTCTACACCTAACCCTCAGTGCCGACCGGAGAGATGTGGTTAATTTCCCACCTTCAGATGAGGAAGCAGGATGTCAGAGCCCGCTCTGCGGTGGCCCTGGGTCACACGCCTCCTGTCAACCGGGTCTCGGAGGCCCCCTCAGCTGAAGCCGCCTAGCTCCTACTCCCATGTCCCCCCCCCCCATTTCTTCATCCTAGAAGGAGGCCCTGCTATGGTTTGGATATTTTCCTGAAGGCTGCCTGCCGTCTACACCCCTCCCCCCACGTGACTTTTAAGAAATATCACCTAATTAACGGATCGCTGGCTTCCAGTGCTGCCAAATTCCCTCCCGCGGCGTCTGGCCACTGCCTGGGTGCTCTCATATGCTGGCCGGCCCTGCCAGGAGGAGCTGGCGCCTGCTCCCCACTTGGCAGGGCCTCTGGGCGCCTGGCTCCACGCCCCAGCCCTCACGCCGCTGTGGTTCTGAGCACCACTCCTGTCCTGCCCCCTTGTAGACCCCACTCCCGGCCTGTGTAGACACGACACTTCCTGAGGCTGCACCGGCAGCCTCAAGGCCGGGAAGATTCATTTCTCATCTCTCTGTCTCTGTCTCTCTCTCCAAGAAGCCAAGCATCCTCATTCTCCTAATTATTGGAGAACAGATTTTCCCCCAAATAATTAGGCAACTTAAATCATACACTCTTCCTCTGAGAACTATATTTAATCCTGATTTGAATGTAATTTACACATCTCGGCTCCCTTAAGCGGTTCTGGAAGCCAAAACATGGATCAAATATTTTTTAAATGTCAAATGCTGCTTAATTGTGGATTGCGCTGAATTTATTTGTACAGATAAGTGTTTGATCTCCTGCTTCCTTCTCCTCCCAGAGTAACTGTCCTTAATCTACATGATTCTCCAATTGCTCTCGTAGGGGGAGGATCAAAATAGTATGCGTGAAGCCCTCAACATTTGTAAAGTCTTTTAAAAGATGCATATTCAAATTGGAACAGAAAACTAGTAACTGAAGATTTTAGAGGAATTCATTAACGCTCAAAGGATGTGGGCATCAAGAATGCCTGGGGTCGCAGAAGCACCACCCATGTCACCGTGGCATGCCTGGGCCGGGCACCTCTCTGCCCATCTGTCCACGGCAGGGGTCTTCTCCGGCTCCTGCTTGTCTCATTTCTCCTCTGCTTTCAAACGTGTCAGATGGGGAAGCAGCAGAGTGCGGTGCTGAGAGTACGTGCAGGGCCAGGGAACAGAGTGGAAAGGAGAAGGCCCGTGGCAGTCATCAACCTGGAGGTCGGTGGTGACGTCCACAAGAAGGATAAGGACACAGTGTGTATCGGTCGGCTCATGCTAGGCAATGCCGCAGTAACAAACATCCCCAGGATCCACGGGCTCATGCCGCAGAGCTGTATTTCTTGGTGATGAGCCAGGTCTGCTCTGCATGCTTTCTCTCTCGAGGGATACAGGCTAAGGATGCAGACCTTCTCTGGTCCTTCTCAGAGCCAAAGGAGAGAGAATATGGAGAACCACACAGCGCCCTTAAAGTTTCTGCTCGAATGCGGCATGCCCCCTCTGCTATGTCTGTCTGGAAAAGTCTGATATGAGTGAAGCGGGAGACCCAACCATCTTAGGAGGAGAGGAGTGGGTGTTGGTGATACAGGACAGCCACCTCCCCCCGCTCCCCCCGGTAGCCACTTTGCCTTCCTCTCCACTTGCATGACACCTGGGAAATGGCCCCAGAGTCCCACTTGAGGTGGCATCAGGTTCCCAGTCCAAGGAGCCTCTCCTTTCCCATCACTCTCTGGACCACATCTGGAAATGCATCCTGCATCCCGCCCGCAGGAGGTCAGAGGCCCAGAGGCCCGCACCAGCCCAGGAGCTGTGAATCCAAGCTGGCCGAACAGTCCCCTCAGCATTTTGCTGGCCTTTTGGCTCTTTGATTCCAGGCCACTTGGCCAGTTTCCCAGCCCATGGTGTTTCTGGGTATGTGCCCCTCTCTCCAGACTCGCTGATGGTCACCTCGGTCTTACTGGGCTCCCTCGGGAGAGTGGGGCCCTCAACCTCTCTTCCTGCAAATTTTCACCTTCAAAAAAGATCTACTGGTCTATTCCCCTTGTTGTTCACTCACTCAGTCATGTCCGACTCAGTGACCCCCACAGACTGCAGCACACCAGGCTTCCCTGTCCTTCACCATCTCCTGGAGCTTGCTCCGATTCATGTCCAACGAGCCAGTGATACCACCCAACCATCTCATCCTCTGTCGTCCACTTCTCCTCCTGCCTTCTTTCCCAGCATCAGGGTCTTTCCCAATGAGTTAGCTCTTTGCATCGGGTGGCCAAAGTATTGGAGCTTCAGCATCAGTCCTTCCAAGGATTATTCAGGGTTGATTTCCTTTAGGATTGACTGGTTTGATCTTGCAGTCCAAGGAACTCTCAAGAGTCTTCTCCAGCACCACAATTTGAAAGCATCAATTCTTTGGCGTTTAGCCTTCTTTAAGGTCCAACTCTCACATCCATACATGACTACTGGAAAAACCATAGCTTTGATTATATGGACCTTTCTCGGCAAAGTAATGTTTCTGTTTTTTAATATGCTGTCTAGTTTGGTTATAGCTTTTCTTCCAAGGAGCAAGCATCTTTTAATTTCATGGCTGCAGTCACCATCCGCAGAGATTTTGGAGCCCCCCCCAAAATAAATCTGTCACTGTTTCCATTGTTTCCCCATCACTTCATGGCAAATAGATGGGGAAACAATGGCTGTCCCCTTAGCCTGCCCCAAGGTTGTATTAATAACTGAAGCCCTGGTGGCCATGCTGTCCAAATGGTCTTTGCCACCAGGCTGAGTCTGACCGGCCTTTAAGTGAAGCGTCTCTAGTTTCTGCTGTACCAGCCCGAGGGAAGAAGCACAGGCAGACCTCCAGATACTGCAGGTTTGGTCCCAGACATCCCAATAAAGCGAATATCACAGTAAAGTGAGTCCCATGATTTTTTTGGTTTCCCAGTGCCTATAAATTTATGCTTATGCTATGCTGTGTTCTATTAAGTGTGAGATAGCATTATTTCTAGAAAGCAATGTATGTGCCTTCATTTAAAATATTTTATTGCTAAAAGATGCTAACCATCATCTGAGCCTTCAGTGAATCGTAGTATTAATAGAAACATCAAAGATCACTGAGCATGGCAATAAATAGAAAAACAATGAAGGGGGCATTTGGAATGCTGCAGGAATTTAAAAATGTGACGCAGAGACACAAAGTGAGCAAAAGCTAAGGAAAAAATGGCACAGATAGACTTGAGCAACGCGGCGTGGCCAAAAACCTCCAATCGGCAGAAAACGCAGTATCTGCGGAGAGCGGCAAAGCGAGGTGGGCCCGTCGTTGCCCGCTGTTCTTCTTTCGATGCTGCTCGCAAACCAGCTTCCACCTGCCTCCTTCCTCTCCTCCCTGCCGCCTGAGGACCCGCACCCCTTACAGCCGATCAAGGCCCTGCGGTCTCACTTCGTCTCCAAACCTCTGGGCCTAGGTCCACAGCCTCCACCTCTGCTTTCTGGGGCCTCGCGGACCAGTCTGGGCAAGGTTTCACATAGCCCCGCCAGCCCCAGAGCCACAGCGCCCGAATCAAGCTGCCAGTCTGTGCCAGCTGGGGTAGCCGTGACCTCAGACCCTTATGGTTCACAAAGAAGGTTATTTCTCACCCAAGCTACCTGTCGACTGCCTTTTCCATGCATCAGGATTCAGGCTGGAGAGATGGCCGGGACACTCAGGAGGCAACACCAACCCTCTATGGGAGGCGGGGGGTGGAGACCGCTGGGAGGTAACCCAGCTCTACAGGCAGACTCCTCCCTGCCCACTTTTCCACACAGGTTTGCAAACAGGAAGTGGTCCATGACCAAGACAGGGATTTGCTGGAGCAGCGGCCGAGTGAATGGACCCTCCCCACAGCTTCACAGTCTCGGCCTCGGGAGAGACTTGCCTGCCTCCCAAACCACAGAGCATCAAACAGCCAAAGTGAGCGGAGCCCAGAGGATGGCGAGGGGAAGCGGGCAAGCGCAGGTTCACCGCTGAGACCTGAGCAGCCCTCTTCAGGCAACTGATGGGCGAACAGTCAGGAAACCGGGCAGGATACAGTTCAACACAAAGACCACCAGTCGACTTTCTCCAGGGACACATCTGGAACATTCCACGCAACAGTAGATTGCACATCCTCCTCACATCCATCTGGGCCAGAGGACACCGTAACAGATTTAAAAGAATAGAAATTAGGAGTTTGGGATTAACATACACACACCACTATTCATAAAATGGGCTTCCCCGGTGGCTCAGTGATAAAGAATCTGCCTGCAATGCAGAAGACATGGGTTTGATCCCTGGGTCGAGAAGATCCCTGGAGAAGGGAATGGCTACCTGCTCCAGTATTCATGCCTGGGAAATCCCCTGGACAGAGGAGCCTGGCAGGCTACCGTCCAGAGGGTAGCAAAAAGTCAGACACATCTGAGCATCTGAGGATATAGGTATATGTATAACCAAATCACTGTGTTATACACCTGAAACTGCCATGATATCTTAAATCAACTCTACGTCAATTTAAAAAAAGAATAGAAATCATATAAAATATATTCTCAGGCCACAGTAGAGTTAAATTAAAAACAATAATAGAACAGAGAAGCTGGAAAATCCCCAAATATTTGAAAGTTAAACAACACATGCCTAATTAACACATGGACCTAAGAAGCAGTGTTGGGAGAAATTTTAAAAAATATTTTGGACTAAATGAAAATAAAAATAAAAATGATCAAAACTTGCAGGCTGTAGTGAAGGCGGTGCTCAGAGGGAAATCTATAGCATTAACTATATGTGTTAGAAAAGAAGAAAGATCTAAAATAAATTTGTGCTTTCATCTTAGGGAACTAGAATTAGAAGGGAAATTTAAGACCAAAGCAAGTAGAGGAAACCATAAAAATTAGAGCGGAAATCAATGGCATTGAAAATAAGAAAGCAATAGGGAAAATCAACGAAACCAAAAGCTTGTTCTTCGGAAAGATCGTTGATAAATCTCTAGCCAGGCGAACCAAAACAAAATGACAAATTGCTGATACCAGAAATGAAGATGGTGACATCACCACTGGTCCATGACATTAAATGAATCATAAAAGAATAATGTAAACAACACTGTGGCCACAAATTTGAAGCATAATGAAATGGGCCAATTACTTAAAAGAAACGAACTGCCAAAACTCACACAAGGATAAAAAGGTCAACTGAAGAGACCTGTGTCTATTAGAGGAATTGAAAAAGGAAGTAATCGCTAAAAACCCAGATGACATCACTGGTAAATTCCACCAAACATTTAAGAAATGAAAGATACCAGTTCTCAACACTTTCTCATGGAAAATGGAAGTAGAGCGAACACTTCCTAATTTGCTCTGTAAGGCTAGCAGAACCCTGATACCAAAACAAAGACATTAGGAGAAAACTACCAACCAATAACTCATGAAAGTAGATGCAAAATTCATGAACAAAATACTATTAAATTGAATACAAAAATATATAAAAATAATTATATGCCATGGTCAGGCATATTTCTACATGCAAAAGTCAATCTATCTCTATACATATGTATATAAATAAATCTATCCACCCATCTGTCTGCCTCACTCCTGGAACTGATGATCGAGTTTAACAAGGTCACCAGATGCAGGGTTAATATATGAAAGTCAATTGCTTTCCCATAAATCAGCAATGAACAATTGGAATTTGTTTTCTTGTTTTGTTTTTTTAAGATTTTTTAAAATGTGAATCATTGTTAAAGTCTTTATTGAATTTGTTACAATATTGCTTCTGCTTTATATTTTTTTATTTTTTTGGCCCCAAGGAATGTGGGACAGGGGCTTCCCACATTCTTTACACAGTGGTAAAGAATCCACCTCCCAGTGCTGGAGACTCGGGTTCAACTCCTGGGCCAGGAAGATCCCCTGGAGAAGGAGACAGCAACCCACTCCAGTATTCTTGCCTGGAGAATCCCATGGACAGAGGAGCCTGGCAGGCTACAGTCCATGGGGGTGCAAAAGAGACAGTTAGCGACTAAGCGCGCACAGATTCGGGATCTCAGCTCCTTGACCAGGGGTCAGACCCGGGCCCCTGCCCTGGGAGGTGAAGCCTTAGCCTCTGGACCGCCAGGGAAGCCCCTGGAATTTGAAATTAAGAAAACAATGCCAGTTACAAGAGATCCCCCATCCCAGACTGAAATACTCTGGCATAAATCTAACAAAGTATGTACAGGATCTATAAGCTAAAAATGACAAAACTCTGAAGAAAGAGATCAAATAAGCTGTAAATAAATGGAGAGATATTATTCCATGATCATGGATAGGAAGACTTGAGCTATTGTTAAACTATGACTTCTTCCACATATATTCTATCCAGTCAGTGGATTCCCAATAAAAATCCCAGCAAACCATTTAGTAGCTATTGACAAACAGATTCTGAAAAGTTTATACAGAAAGTGAGAAGTCCCAGGATATCCAGCACACTCTAATAAGGCACCAAGCTGGAGGACTCACATTGTTCACTTTCCAAGAGAGTGGTATTGGTAAAAGGATAGACAAAAAAATCATTGGAACAGCTTAGGAAGCCTGATAGTGGACCTGCACAAATACTGTCAACTCATCTCTGATGAAGAAGCAGAGGCAGGGGGCTCCTGGGGGCCCAGCGGTTAGGACTTCATCTTCTAGAGCAGGGGGCGCGGGTTCAAGTCCCAGCCACAAGCTAAGGTCTCACATGCCTCAAGGTTAAAAAACCAAAACAAAACACAGAAGCGTTACTGTAATGAATTGAATAAAAACTTTAAAAATGGTCCACATCAGAAAAAAAAAATCTTTAAAAAAGGAAAGGCAATTCAACGGAGAAACATGGACTTTTCAACAAATGGTCTGCGACAATTGTACATCATATTTTAAATTTTAAAAAGTGAATCAAAACACAGATCAAGGACACTTTTCGCAAAAATTACCTCAAATTTACTTATATGTAAATCTCAAGACTATAAAGTTTCTAGGGAAAAAAAACTCAGGACCTGTGTGATCTTGGGTTTGACAAGTAATTTTTTGTTACAACACCAAAAGCACAATCTATGAAAGAAAAATTGCTGTTAGACTTTTTCAAGTGAAACGCAAAAGACACTGTTAAGGGAATGAGAAGACAAGCCACAGGCAGGGAAAATAATCTTTGCAAAGTACACGTCAGATAAAGGACTTCAATCCAAAATACACAAAGATCTCCTAAGACCTAACAGGAAACAAAAACCTGACCTTAAAATAAGGAAAAGTTCTGGGACTTCTCTGGCGATCCAGTGGTTAAGACTCTGCACTTCTAATGGTCCATCCCTGGCTGGGGAACTAGGACCTCAGATGTCCCGTGGCATAACCAAAAACAAAAATAAATAAATAAAATAATCAAAATAAAATAAAGGTTTGAACAGCCACCTTGGTAAAAATATATATATAAATATAAACAAATGGTAAATACACATATGAAAAGATACTAATGCCATTTATCATTAAGGAAATGCACATTAAAACAGGGAAAAACAACCGCATGCCTGCTAGAATGGCCAAATTCCCCCAAATTGATAATACCAATTGCTCTCAAGAATGCGGAGCAAACTTCGTCCCTCGCTGGTGGGAACACAGATTGGTACTGCCTGTCGGAGACAATCTGGCAGCTTCCCTCAATGCTAAACATAGTCCCACCATATGAACCAGCAGTTGAATTGCTAGGTATTTACCCAACTGACTTGAAAACTTATGTCCACACAATGCCCGTATGCAAATGTTTATAGCAGCTTTACTCAGAATTGCCAAAAACCGGAGGCAATCAAGATGTCCTCCCATAGGTGATGAATAAACAAATCCTGGTACATCCATACAGTGGAGTATTATTCAGGGATAAACATTAATGAGCTGTCAAGCCACAGAAAGACATGGATGAACCTCAAATGCATATGGCTAGGGGAGAGGAGCCAATCTGAAAAGACTTGGTTCTATAGGATTCCAACTCCGTGACATTCCAGAAACGGCAAAGCCAGAGACAGGCCACAGGTCCGTGGTTGCCAGGGGTCCCAGGGCAGAGAGCAGAGGGTGACCAGGTGAAGTGCAAGGATTTTTAGGGAGGTGAAACTATTCTGTATGAGACCAGAAGGATGAATTCAAGACCCAATGCGTTTGTCACAACAAGCAGCTTTATGCAAATGAGTGGTCTTAATATATGCAAATGTTAAAACTTATTTAGGAGGCTAGGGGCTCCGGGGAAGATGTGCAGACTGGAACAAAAGAACCTAACTTTAATAAAAAATGTCTGAAACAGCCTCACTGAAGCAGCTGAGAGGGGCAGTGCTGATCTCAGTGATTTCAGAGAGGAGAGCGGTCTGTGAGGCTACAGACTAGGGGAGCTGCTCCAAACACCGTGGCCTGGTCAGTTCCCGCTCGTCTCCCTGGGAGGACAGCTGGACGGCTCGGATACCGGTCTACGTCCACCCTGGAGATGAACGGCGAGGTCCACGGCAGGGCCGGGCTCGGCTGCTGGCGTGGGAGGTCACCATCGAGCAAGGGGAGGAGGCTGGGGTGACCACGTGGTGATGGATTCGGGGTGGAGACCCTGCAGGAACCCGGCTTAGCTTAGCAGAGACACAGCTGGGGGAGGGGTAGTTTTGTGTGTCCACCCGACTGGCCACGGGGGCCCAGGTTAAGCAGTTTCTGGGTCTGTGTGAGGGGGTTTCTGGTGAGCTCAGCAGTGGAACGGGTGGTCTCAGTAACACAGGCACCTCCCCAGTGCGGGTGGGCCTCCCAGGGCGGGTGCCCCCCCACCATGCGGGTGGGCTCATCCATCCACTGAGGGTCTGGATAGAACAGAAGGTGGAGGAAGGCAGGATTTGCCCTTCTGCACCTGCCTCAGCATTAAGCTGGCATCATCCCATCTCCTGTCCCTGGGTCCTCAGACCCCCAGACTTGGGGTGAATCACACCACCTGCTTCCTGGGTCCCCAGGCTGCAAACAGCAGCTCGTGGGACTTCTCAGCCTCCATCATCACAGGAGCCAAGTCCTCATAGTAAACCTCCCTGGGGGTGCACAGGCCCCTCGTCTATGGCTCTGGAGAGCCCTTGTTCCCAGCACATAGAGACATGACTCGTGAGTGTGATATGAGTGTATGCACACCAGTTAGCAGGCTTCCCTGGTGGCTCAGTGGTAAAGAATCCGCCTGCCAACGCGAGAGATGTGGGTTTGATCCCTGGGTCAGGATGATCCCCTGGAGAAGGAGATGGCAACACACTCTGGTATTCTTGCCTGGAGGATCCCGTGGACAGAGGAGCCTGGCGGGCTACAGTCTATGGGGACACGACTCAGCAGCTAAACCACCACACCAGTTAGCACACACGTGTTTTCCCTGGCCGTGTCAGCCGAGGGGGCTGAGAAGCAGCGGCACCCCGGCAGCAAGCAGCCCCCGACCAGGGCCCAGATGTCGGTTTCTAACAGCATTCTCCAGCAATACCAGGGCTCCCTGGAGAAGTGACTGATCCTAGGGCTGGAGCAGAGAAAATTCCAGAGAACCTGCAGCTTCCTGTCACACCAGAAAGTCAGAAAGGGTCAGCAAGCCACAAGCATGTCCCAGAAATGGGATCCACGACCTGAAGGGCTCCCAGTGGCCAAGACTGGAACCGTTTCTGCAATAAAACAAACAGCACGGGATTCTGATCCAAAGCATAAAATAAACATCCAGGGCGCTGTACTGATATAAGAAAGGGAAACCGGTAACTAAATGGGGAGAAGAGACAAATTTCCCTGCAGAATTCCCAATAATTTATGCAGATGCTCTGCTCTCACGGAGCGGGAGGGGGACTTCCCAGTGTCCAGCTCTGAGCTGCAGGCTGACCTCGTCCCAAAAAGGACAGTGTGGGAAATTGGGGGTGGGGGGAGGAGTCAGATACAGCAGAGAAATCCAACTCACACTGCTTCAGCCAGAGGTCTAGGCCAGCGTCAGCTGAGATACACCACGTCCAGAGTGTGTGCCTCTGAAATCATGTGATGAAGCTGGACTTAACTCCGCGTCATCCGCCTGGACCCCGGTGTAATCGTGAGAAAAAGGCTGACAAATTCCAGTTGAGGGATGCCATACAAAACACCCAACCAGTTCACCTCAAAACTGTCAGGATCGTCGGAAACAAGGGAATCCCAAGGAACTGACCGACCAAGAGCCGCCTGGGGAAGGGGGTGACTCAGTGTCCTGGAACAGAAAAAGGACACTAGGAAGCAACAAATGATGCACAGACACTGCTCGATAGTCAGGTCTACTTGCTCATCACGCAGCGATACTAGTTCACTAACTGCATGAAACACACCGTCCTAATGTGAGACATTCCCCAAGAGGGGAACTTGGGGTAAATGAGAACTCTAGACTAGCTTCACAATTTTTCTGTAAATAAACCTGTTCTAAAAGAATTAAGTTTGCTTTTTATTTCTTACAAGAGGCATGCATTTCATTGCACGTAAATTATGCCTCAATAAAGCTGGTTTTAAAGTTTAAAACAGCATGGACTTAGAGACTGGCATACTGAGTGAAGTCAGGCACAAAAAGATAAACAGCGTGCGATATCGCTTGTATGTGGAATCTAACAAAGGAGTACACACAAACTTATTTACAGAGAAGAAGTAGAGTCGTGGATATAGAAAGCAGGGTTACCAGGTTATGGTTACCAGGGGATGGGGCGGGGGAGGGAAAAATCAGGAGATTGGGATTGACATATAAACGCTACTGTATATAAAAATGGAGGAGGAAATGGCAACCCAGCCCAGCATTCCCGCCTGGAAGATCCCATGTTCCGAGCCTGGCCTGGAGGGCTACCGTCCATGGGGTCACCAAGAGTCGGACACGACAGAGCAAGCAAGCACAAACAAACATATAAAATAGATAACTAACAAGACCCCAATATATAGCACAGGGAACTCTACTCAATACTCTGCAATGGCCTATATGGGAGATGTGTGTGTGCGCGATTAGTCGCTCAGTCCATGGGGTCGCAAAGAGTTGGACACGACTGAGCAATTTCACTCACTCACTATATATATATATATATATATATATATATATATGACTCATTTTACTGTATATCTGAAACTAACACAACATTGTAAATCAACTATCCTCCAATAAAATTTTTTTTTAATGTTTAAAACAAGATGTGGTCCCTGCTCTTGGGAGCTTTAGTCTCATGAAGGAGGAAGATAGTAAAGTAGAAAAGCATGCATTTATGTCGAAGGCTGCCTCCTCCCCCCGAGTTAAACCCACAGGGACCAGCAGGGAAACTGAGGCAGGCAGTTCACTGACCTGGCCAAGAGGAGGCAGTGCAGAGCTGTGGGATGGCCCACGCTGACCCCAACCTTGGTGCCCATGGACAGCTGCTGCTGCTGCTGCTAAGTCACTTCAGTCGTGTCCGACTCTGTGCGACCCCATAGTCGGCAGCCCACCAGGCTCCCCCGTCCCTGGGATTCTCCAAGCAAGAACACTGGAGTGGGTTGCCATTTCCTTCTCCAATGCATGAAAGTGAAAAGTGAAAAATGAAAGTGAAGTCGCTCAGTCGTGTCTGACTCTTTGCGACCTCATGAATTGCAGCCTACCAGGCTCCTCTGTCCATGGGATTTTCCAGGCAAGAGTACTGGAGTGGGTTGACATTGCCCTCTCCCCATGGAATCACAGGTGTGGGAGAACCACATAGGGTGCCTCATAAGGCATTCTATTTTCTTGGAGAAAGACAGATGTCCCTCCAGTGCTGAGATGGGCGTGCCGGGCGCTCGGCCGTGGTCAGAGCCTGTAACGAGGCAAAATCACCGTTCCCACGTTAGCCAGGTTTCCAGGAAAACAGCTCGTGGCCTGGCGGGCCTGAGCCCATACTAAGGAGACACTCACAGCCCATCCGCCCAGCCACCCCCCCAGTCCCACCCCCACCTCCAAAACACACTCTGCGTTAAGTGTAATGGGTCTCGGGGAATTTATTTTGCCAATTTTAGAGCCCACCATAAAGAAGAAATATGAGAGAATTTTATGGTGTGTACTGTATATCTTTAATACTCGTATTTTTTCTCGAAATGCTGAGAATATCAATTACGCTTACGGCTTTATGAAGAGCTGCTCCAGCCCCCTGGTTGGCTAAGCAAGTTTTAGCAGAAAATAAACAACGGTGGGCATGGGGTCACCAGGTGCCCGGCGGGCGCCGAGGTCCCGGGCTGTGTTTGAGGGTCCGGTGGATTTGGACGAACCAAGGGCTGCTGTTCGGGGGACTTTCTGGGTGGTGTGCCCCCGCCCCGAGTCTTCTTTGTTTGAGGAGAGGATGGTCTTGGGGGAAAGGAGCCCCCAGCCCCCTGCCCAGGGCAGAGAGAGGCTCTGCTCCGGGGGCCAGCCCCACCCCCTGCTCCCCTGGCCACAGCCCTGATCTAGGGTCTCCCACCGTCCTCCAGCCCAACCCCCCCATCCCCCACCCCCACCCCCCGAGGACCACCGCTCTGAGCCCAGGGCTCTCTGTGGGCTGTGCCCCTCCAGCTGGGACATCAGAGAGGGGAGACCTCTGTCAGCAGGCGGCTGGCCTGGGGGTCCAGGCAGCACGGGGTGCCCTGGAGGTGCAGGGGCTGGGGGCCGAGCAGGCTGGGCTCATCCTGGCCCCTCAGCCACTGAACAAGCGCTCGTCCTGCGGAGGGCACAGAGCCCCAGGGGCCACCCTGTGTCTTGGATGGAGACACACGCACACGCGTGCACACACTCACTGCACATTTGGAGGCACACGGCACACACGTGCACACACGCACTGTGTGTTTAGAGATACACGGCACACGCATGCACACATGCACTGCATGTTTGGAGACACACAGCACATGCGTGCACACACACACCACGCGTTTGGAGACACACAGCACACGCGTGCACACACACGCACTGTGCGTTTGGAGACACACAGCACACGCGTGCACACATGCACTGCATGTTTGGAGACACACAGCACACGCGTGCACACACACACCACGCATTTAGAGACACACAGCACACGCGTGCACACACGCACTGCATGTTTGGAGACACACAGCACACGCGTGCGCACACACACCACGCATTTGGAGACACACAGCACACACGTGTACACATGCACTGTACATGTGCCCTGGTGGGTCTCTGCTCCTCATGACTGAGAGACTTAGAAACAAGCCCCCTCCCCACCCTGGGCCCTGATCCCCTCGGGGTGGGGAGCCCCGAGCCCCAGGGGGCCGGGCCCTGCCCACAGGCAGTGGTACCCCCGCCCCAAGTAGCTGTGAGGTGGTGTCCACTCCCGCCTCTGCTTAGAGTTATTTATGGCTCCGATGTGGGTGTTTGTTTAAAATCTGCTTGGGGATCCATCCACCCTGACCCTTCCTCAGCCATTATCGGCCATCGCAGAAGTGCTGAAGAGAGAGTTATAACCAGCAGATTTACGAGGCAGCAAGAACACGGAACGAGTCAACGAGAGGAAATGAAACCCTTTACCTGCGTGGTGATTTACGAGCTGGGTGGGCACGCGCCGCCCCCCAGGACCCTGCCCTCTGCCCTCAGACCCTGCCCTCCCGCCCCCGCCAGCCGTGGAGGTACCTCAGGGCTCTGACCGCGGCTGTGTGACCCCGCTTGCACCTCTGCCCTCTCTGGGCCTGTACCAAAGAGGGGAGTGGACAGACGGGCCCCAGGGAAGGCGCTAGTCCAGACGGGGCTCCCCGCCCACCCCGAGCCGCCCCTACCTGGCCGGCTGTGGCCCCTGTGCCCGGGGCAGGCCGCTGCTGGGCAGGGCTGGACCCCCACACCCTGATGGACCAGTGCCCCGGCCTCCCTTACAAGGGACCCGCGCCTCGCTCCCACTGGCCTCTGTAGAGGAGGCTGAGCGGCGGGAGTCCAGGCGGCTGACCAGCCTCTCCTGAGACACAGCTGGTCAGAATCCTTCAGGCCTCGACCGGAAAGGCCCCAAGGAGAGAGGAGGTCGACAGGAAGGACCAGCGCGTTTGAGAGTCCTGGGCCCGAGGAGGCCACTGTCCACGAGAAGACCTTTGAGCCGCGTGGTTGCAGCCCCGTGAGTGGCCCTCCGTCAGGGGTCCTGGCGGAAGGGAGGGGGCTTGCGAGATGGAGCCCTTGGCCTGCCGGGGAAATCGCTCTGAACAGGGAGGGCCCAGGCAGCCTCCTCAACAGGCAGGGCCGGGAGCGGGCCTCATGCCCCGGCCCCGCTCTGAGACAGAGCCCACTCCTGGGTGGGCAGGGGTCTGCGGCCATCTGCAGGCCATCCGCTCAGCCAGGGCAGGCTCAGAGCCGGCGGGCAGCCCCCACGGCCCCCGAGGGCACCCCGACCCTTTCTTTCACCCGGTCAGGACAGGTGTGGGGTCGCAGCCCCCCAGGGTCAGGGCTCAGGCCCAGACAGGAAGGTCCCTCCTGGAGGTGGGGGTCTCACCGGGCCCCCCTGCCCTCCCACATGGGGGCCGAGTCCCTCAGGGGCCCTGCCTCTCTGGCCACCTTTGCTTCCCATCCCCTCTGGGGCGAACGAGCCAGGACCCCTCTGCCCACCTCCCCCCCCCACAACCAAGTCCAGACACTGGACACTCACTCCTCCAGGCCTCTCTGAGACCGAACCCCAAACAGAAACAAGAAACAGGGATCTCGGAAGTGGTGGTCCTGCCAGGAAACAGGAGCCAAGCCATGGGCTCTCCCCACAACCAGAGAAACCCCTCGCCTCCCACTGCCCCATGCTCACAGCCCGAACAAGGGGTCCCCCCGCCTCCGACAGGGTCCTATCCAGCTCTGCCTCCCAGACGCCCTCCCCAACCCCGCCGGGCTCACAGACCTGCACAGAGACACACTCAGCGCGCAGAGCCCCCCGGGAATTCCGTGAGGCCATGGGACCTGGCAGCCTCCTCTCGGGACCCCACGTCCTGGGCTGTAGGAGGATCTCGGCGCCCACACCCAGGCCAGGAGCCCCGCGCAGTCGGTACGCAGGAGCCGAACAGTGGGGATGCGGCAGACACCCATCTGGGGCGTGCAGCCCCCGCACCCCGCACCCCCCCACCACGTGGGGCCCCCTGGACACAGGAAGGACCCACCATCCAGTCTTCCTGCGGCCGGAGACGGAACTGGAGAAACGGCGAGACCCCAACCTCCTGTCCCCAGACAGTGACCACCATCAGCTCCTGGTGGTCACCGAGAAATGGCGCCCACCCTGACGATCACCCCAGCTGGCCCTGTGGACACACACACCCATTGTGCACACTCACTCACACTGGTGTTCACACATACGTGCCAGGCCGGGCCTGGACCCTGTATCCATCTCCCGCTCCGGAGGAGGTGAGGAGACGTGGACCCCGGAGTAGGAGGCGGTGTGCGGGTCCCGGGACGAGGCCCACGGAGGCCCTGCCCCTCCCTCCCCCATGCTGCCAGAAAGCCAGGCGTCTGACACCTGGGTGGGCCCACGGGCTCCCGAGTCCTCACCTCCGCAGGGCTGGCACCTGCCGGATCCAGGAGAGTGCTGGGCCCCAGACGTGCCGCCTCCACCTTCGGGGATGCCAAGAGACTCCTTGTGACAGGGGCTGCTGCCAACAGGCACTCTGTGTTCTGTTTTGTGTGGTTTCCACTTCTTTCAAAAAGAAAAACACAGGGAAACACGATTGTCTGTAAAGCCTCATGGGGGCTTAGAAATGAGTGGGGCTCTTTTGGAGAAAGCACAAGTTTGATTTTTCAATTGAAGCCCAGTCTAGGCTGTGTCTGAGCCTCCAGACAAGTGTCTGCTTGCAAACAGCTGGTCAGCCCCATCGCCAGGCCCACTCTCACCCCAGCCCCGCGGGCAGTAATTTCCTCCTTCAGCTCCAGGCTGCAGTGGAGGCGCAGAGAGAGCTGGCCCCACCCTGTCTCTGAATCTAGCTGTGGTGCCTCCGCCTCCAGGGAACCCCCCTGGGCTGCTCTGCACTCAGCTCAGCTCCTGTGGCTCAGAGCCCTGGCTGGCCCCACCTCCCTACCAGCCAGGGGCCCTGGGGCCTCGATCTGCCGCCAGCACCCAGGTTCACTCGTCACAGCACTGTCATCCCCACCCAAGCCCAGGGTCCCAGGCTCCGGGACGAGACGAGGAGGTAGAGCAAAGAGGTGACAGACACCTGCGGGCATCCCTCTGGCTGTGACACCCAACTCCAGCTTCAGCACCCCCTGCGGGGCCCTAGGACCCCCAAGACCCACCTGCCCAGAGCCCCCTCCCCTGTGCCCCTTGGCCAGGGCTGCCGGGGGCCCTAATCATGAACCCACTTTGAAGCTCTCCTGCTCCCCACCATGGGCTCGCCGCCCCGGGGCCAAGGAGGCAGAGAGAGCTGGCCCTGCACCCCAGACTGCACCCATCCCCCCGACAGCCCGGTGACGCTGGCCAGATTGGAGACAAGAAGCCAAATGGGGCGGGGGGGGGTAGGCAGGACTAGGTGGGGGCCCTGGGAGGAGCAGAGGATGGCACCTGGCCAAGACTGAGACTAAAGGGGCGTAGCGCAGAGAGACCCACGGGGACGGTCACCCAAGCGCAGGTGCTCGCGCAGGGGCAGGGATATTGGGGACGGTTTGCGGGGGTGCCAATCCCAGCGTCCTTAGCTAGCTGCGCACTCCCCACAGGGCTCCATGGACCCCGCTTCCCTGCCAGAAGGTTCCAGCCTGTCCTGCCCTCACACGCCCATACCACGGCAGAGCACTGACCCCTCCCTGGGCCCGAGGGTCCTGGGCAGCGCTGGGCTGCTTCCCCGGGCACCGGACCCCCTCTGCCGAGAGCTCCAGGGCTGAGGTGCCCGGTCCACCTGGCCTCCGCCCGCGGGTGAGGCCCTCTCCCACCCAGGATCCGTTTCTTCGGGCGGACAGACCTGTAGCTCGGAGGCCCCGAGGTGCTGACCAGCTGGAGGCCCCGGCCCGCCAGGCTGCCCGCCGAGGGGTCACTGGCTGTAACGCCGCGGCCAGCCCTCTCCTTCCGTCTCACTCTCGTTTTCTTCCCGCCGTAATTGAAAAATCAATGCGGGGCAGGGTTTGTGTGCAAACCACAAGTACAATTATTTCCAACCACACAAGGATGAGCTGGGAGGCACGGCAGCTACTCCATGGTGGCCATTCGGGCCCGGGGTGAGCGAGACCCCAGCAGATGCCAGTGCTGGGGCGGGGCTCAGGGACCCCTCGGCCGGCAGTCCGATCGGTCCTCATCGGGTCTGCCCTCCCCACACCATGCCCCGCCCCATGACTTTGCCCACTCGTGTGATGCCGAGCTCATAAATGCTGGAGCTTAATGAACGGCATTGAAGGTTAATTAATTGCAAGCACAGTTACACACGGCCACGCCGTACCTGTCATGAAATATATCTTCCATTGGAACTTATTACATTTTTACCAACTCGGCCTCCCAAGTCCCGACATGTACCTGGACCGTGGACTGTCCTCTGCAATCAGGTCCATTTGGCTTTTATGGGTTTGCTCAGTTCCACCTGAGGGACAGATGGGACAGAAAAAGAAAAGGTTACCAGTCTACCAAGTGCGGGACAAGCGAAGGCCAGGCGCCAGCCCCGGAGTGGACGCTGCCAGCCCCGGAGTGGACGTTGCCCACCCTGGAGTGGACGCTGCCCTCCCCCCGCCCAGCCCAGCCACGCACGAGCCTCCACCACCCACCCACCCCCGGCCCTGCCTCCGGCACCCGCCCCCCGGCCTGGGGGAGAGCATCACCCCCAGGGCTGGGAGTGCCCCCAGCTTCAGGTTGGCTCCCAGCCTCACTGTCCCCACGTGGGGGCTGTGAGACTAAACAGTGCCACCCTGAGCTGGCAGCTGACCCTGAGCGGGCCCCTCCCCTCAGGGAGACGGCGGTGGGAGGCAGGAAGTCAGGCTCCAGAGCCCCAGCCGGGGTCCCCCCATCAGTGGCAGGGTCCCCAGCCTGGAGGGAGAAGGTAGGAGCTCAGAGCGGGGGGCTCTCCCCAGAACTTGAACCCACGTGGGCCCTGCATAGAGCTCCGCCGGGCCAGGATCAGGGAGGCACGGAGACCTGCCCCCACTGCCTATAACCCCACCTGCAGGGGTGGGGCCACTCCACCCCTACCCCCCAAAGACGCGCAGCAAGGGACAAGCAATAGCCCATGGGACTGAGGGTGCTGCTCACTCAACAGGGGCCCCCCACCCCCAACCTGGACAGCATCCCTGCTCCCCATGCCCCGAGCGCCCCCCACCCCCAACCTGGACAGCATCCCTGCCCCCCACGCTCCGAGCGCCCCCCACCCACCATGGGAGCTCGGCATCAGGACCACCCTGCGTGGCGGCCACCTCACCTCTGCCCTGGCTGGGTGAGAAAGGGCCCGCCCCCACCAGGGGCCTCCCCAGGGCCTGGTCACCTGCAGCTGCCCCCCGGTGACCCACGTCCACAGTGGGAATGGAGCCACCGGCCACAGCCCGGTCAGCGCGCCTGGATCCCTCTAGGGGACTGTCTCCCACGCACCTCCTCAAGGACGCTGTCCACTCGCCCTGTCCAGCCTGGGGCCGCTGGCCGACGTGGCCACTGAGCCCTGGACACAGGGCTTTTCCAACGGCAGGGTTGGATTTTTAACATTGTACTTGATTTAATCGTTTTATTGCTGTGTGACTGACACATTGTAAACTGTGTGCGTTTATGGTCAACAGTCTGAGAGGTACCGACCTGAGGATGCACAGCAAAACCATCCGGGCCCAGCGCGTGACAACATGGTGCCACGCTGTCACCAGCCCACTCGCCCTCTGCGCCTGGCCTCAGCCGCCCGGCAGCTCTGACCTGTATTCTGTCATTAAGGATAGCTGTTTCTGCTGGTCAGTCGCTAAGTCATGTCCGAATCCTTGTGACCCCATGGACTGCAGCACGCCAGGCCTCCCTGTCCTTCACCAGCTCCCAAACTTTGCTCAAACTCATGTCCATTGAGTCGGTGATGCCATCCAACCATCTCATCCTCTGTCATCCTCTTCTCCTCCCGCCTTCAATCTTTCCCAGCATCGGGGTCTTTTCCAATGAGTGGGCTTTTCGTTACCAGTGGCCAAAGTAATGGAGTTTCAGCTTCAGCATCAATCCTTCCAATGAATATTCACGGTTGGTTTCCTTGAGGATGTACTGGTTTGATCTCCTTGCTGTCCAAGGGACTCTCAAGTTTGCATTTTCTAGAACGTTCTACACATTCTTTGCAGACTCATCACTTACGTTCTATCTGCTTCTTTCATTCAGCATTCGGACACTCACGCTCAGCGCGCTGTTTTCCAGTAAGAAGTGTCCACGTTTGGACGCGCCAGGCACATCAGTCCGCTCGGCCGTCTGGACTTCGGGGCCGTGTCGGTCTCGGGCGTTACGGCCTCTGTGCACGTCCAGCCACGGCTCCAGGTACACATGCCCTTTCTGTGGCAGAGGAACGGCTGGATCCCACGGCGGGTGTCCGTACGATGCTTTAAAGAGCTGTCAGCCTGGAGCCTATCACACAGAGTGAAGTAAGTCAGAAAGAAAAACACCTACAGTATGTTAGCACATATATACGCAATTTAGAGAGACGGTGCTGACGACCCTATGTGCGAGACAGCAAAAGAGACACAGACGTAAAGAACAGACTTTTGGACTCTGGGAGAAGACGAGGGCGGGATGATTTGAGAGAATGGCATTGAAACATGCGTATGACCGTACGTGAAACAAATGACCGGTCCAGGTTCGATGCATGAAGCAGGGCATGCACAGCCATTGCTCTGGGGACCACCCAGAGGGGTGGGGTGTGGAGGGAGGTGGGAGGGGGTTCAGGATGGGGGACACATGGGCACCCATGGCTGATTCATGTCGCTCTACGGCAAAAACCACCACTATAGTGTAAAGTAGTGAAGTGAAGTGAAGTGAAGTCACTCAGTCGTGTCCAACCCCTTGCAACCCCATGGACTGTAGCCTACCGGGCTCCTCCGTCCACGGGACTTTCCGGGCAACAGTACTGGAGTGGGTTGCCATTTCCTTCTCCAGAGGATCTTCCCGGCCCAGGGAGTGGACCCGGGTCTCCCACATTGTAGGCAGACACTTAACTGTCTGAGCCACCAGGACTAGCCTCCAATGACAATAAATAAATTAATCTTTAAAAAAAAGCTGTCAGCTTGCTCCCCAAGGTGGTTGCGCCCCTTTATATTGTCCGCAGCAGGTCTGAGCATCCCAGCCCCTCCACCGCCTCTCAGACACGGGGTGTGGACAGTCCTTCTATTTGTTTGGTTTGCCAGTCTTTTTAGAGTTACTGCTCTGATAGGTGTGGAGGGCACCCATCGCTGTGGTTTTAACTTCATTTCTGTGACAGCTGACAAGGTTGAGCTATGTGCCGTTTATCATTATTGGCTGTTGGTGGTGTCTTTTCCTTACGCATAGCATAATTCATCAGTGAAGCCACCTGGGTCTTTCTGGTAGGAAGGCTTCTAAGTACAAATTGTATTTCTTTAATAGATAGAAGGCTATCTGGCTGTTTCATCCTGCTTTGGTAATTTTTGTCTTTCAAGCAATTTGTCCATTTCCTTTATCTTTTTGATGGTTTATTAGCTATGGTTCCTTGATGTGTGGTTTATTGGTTGTTTTAAGGTTTATAGGAAGCATATTTAATTTATCATTGTCCACTTCAAGTGATGTTATAGCATTTCATGTACAATTTTATACATTTTATACATTTCCTTTAAGTCATTGATTTTTTTAAAAGTTTTTTTTAATGTGGACCATTTTTCAAAGTCTTTATTGAATTGGTTATGTTCAATAAATGTTTTTGGGTTTTTTTGTTTTATTTTTGGTTTTATTGGTTACATGAAACACTGCTTCTATTTTATGTTTTGGTTTTTTGGTTGTGAGGCAAGTGGAATCTTCGCTACGGACCAGGGATCAAACTCACACGCTCTACACTGGAAGGTGAAATCTTAACCACTGGGCCCCCAAGGAAGACCCCAAGTAGTTGAATTTATTGATATAAAGTTGTTCCTAACATTTCTTGTCCTTTTTATACCAGTGGAATCGGTTCTGATGTCACCTCTTTCATTCCTGATATTGGTAATTTGTTTTCCCCTTTTTCTATAATCCAGCAAGCTAAAGGTTTATTGCTGTTATTGATCATCTCAAAGAACCAGCTTTGGTTTCATTGATTCTCTCTTATTGTTTTTCTGTTTACTGTTTCATTGATTTTTCGCTCTGATCTTTATTACGGTTTTTCTTCTTCTTACTTTGGGATTCATTTGTTCCCCCTTTTTCTAGGTTCTGAAGGTGGACACTGAAGTCATTGATTTGAAATCTTTTTTCCTTTCTAATACAGGCATTCAATGCTACAAACGATGTCCCTCTAAGGAGTGACTTAGCCAAATCCACACATTTTCTGTGGGATTTGCAGTTTTCATTTTGATTCAGTTCAAAATACTTTTCAGCTTTCCTTCTAGTTTCTTCTTTGACCCATAGGTTATTAAGAAATGTGCTAGCTTCCAAATCTGGGGGATTTTCCAGAAATCTTCCATTTCTCATTTAATTCCACTGTAGTCAGATAACATACTTTTTATGACTTGGATCCTTTCATATTCTGGGGGTTTGTGTTGTGGCCTGGAATACAATCCATCTGAGTAAATGCTCCATATGTGCGTGAAATGAATGGCCATTATCTTGTTGAGGGTGAGAGTTTCATGAAAGTCAGTTGAGTCTGACTTCTAAGTCTTGATAGCCTTACTGATTGCCGACTTGTTATGACAATTATTTTAAAAGAGATATTGCAATTCTGGCTTTAATTGTGAACTTTTTCTAATTCTCCTCTTGGTTCTATTAGTTTCTGCTCTGTGTATCTTGAAGCTCTGCTATTCGTTGCATAAACATCTAGGATTATTTTGTCCTTTCCATGAATTGATCCCTTCATCATTACGAAACCCTTTTCTTTATCCCCGGCAATATTCTGTGCTCTGAAAGCTGTTTTGTCTGGTATTAATATAGCCACTACAGAGGTCTTTTGATCAGTGTTAGCATAGGATATTTTTTTCTAATTCTTTTCTTTATTTATTTGGTTTAACTTTAGGCTGCGCTGGGTCTTCATTGCTTTGTGCAGGCTTTCTCTGGCTACGGAAAGTGGGGGCTACTTTTCATCACAGCACGTGGCTCAATGCCTGCAGCTTTCATGGGCCCTAGAGTGCAGGCTCGGCGGTTATGGCGCATGGGCTTAGTTGCTCCAAGGCATGTGGAATCTTCCTAGACTAGGGATCAAGACCACGGCCCCTGCTTTGGAGACCAGATTCTTGTCCTCTGCACCACCAGGGTCGTCCACTCCAATTCTTCTACTTTTACTTATTTGTATCTTTATATTTAAAGTGTGTTTCTTATAGACAAAGTATATAGTTGGATCTTGCTTTTCTACCCAATCTGTCCATCTGTCCCTCATTTTGGCTATTTAGAGTATTTACATTTAATGTGCTATTTGTAGGTTGAAGTCCATTATCTTGTTATTTATTTTCTATTTGTTCCATCTGTTTTTCTCCTTTTCATTTTTTTCTGCCTTCATTGGGATTAATTCAATATGCTTTTATGATTTTATCTTTTTATTGGCTTATTAGCTATGGTTCCTTGATGTGTAGTTTATTGTTTTATCGTTTATAGGAAGCATATTTAGCTTATCACAGTCCACTTCAAGCAATGTTATAGCACTTCATGTTCAATATAATAACGTTAGAATATTTTCATTTATTCCCTTCAAAACTTTGTTGCTGTTTTTATACATTTTACTTAATTGTATGTTATAAATGGGCTTCCCAGGTGGCGCTAGTGGTAAAGAACCTACCTGCCAATGCAAGAGATGCAAGAGAGGCAAGAGATGCAGGTTTGATCCCTGGGTCGGGAAGATCCCCTGGAGGAGGGAATGGCAGCCCACTCCAGTATTCTTGCCTGGAGAATCCCATGGACAGAGGAGCCTGACAGGCTACAGTCCATGAGGTCGCAAAGAGTCGGACATGACTGAAGTGACTTAGCACGTGTCATAAACTCCATGTTGCACTATTGCCATCTTTGTTTAAACAATCATCTGTGAAATGTATTTGAATAGTAATAATGCATCTCATGTATTTACGTATAAAAGTGCTCATTTCAGTACTTCCCACTACTGTCTGTAGCTCCAAATGCCCACCGGGTATCACCTTCTTTCTCCATGAAAGACCCCCTTTAACATTTCTTGTACTGCAGGTCTTCTGGTGAGTTCTTTCAGCTGTTGTATGTTTGTAGATGTCTTTTTTGGCTTTGTCTTGGAAAGACATTTTACTGGGTATAGAATTCTACATTGATCGATTCTTTTCTTTTGAGGACTTCGACGATGTTGCTCCACTGTCTGTTCTGCATTTTCCACAGGAAGTCTGCTGTCATCCTTACTTTGCTTCCACAGTGTGAATTCTCTCTTACTTTCTAGCTGCTTTTAGATTTTGTCTTTATCACTGGCTTTGAGCAATTTGATGAAGATGCACTTTGGTGTTTTTTCTATAATTTTCATGCTGGGACTTCCTTGAGCTTCTTGGATATATAAGTTTTCATCATCCATGATAAACATTTGGCTATTATTTCTTCCAGCATTCTTCTGTCCCACCTCTCTCCCTCCTTTAGATACTCCTATTGAGCATATTTAGCAACTTGAAGATTTCTTAATACTCACTGACAGTCTGTTTATTTTTAAATTAATGTTTCTCTATGTTTCAATTCAGATCATTTCTATGATTATATCTTCAAGTTTGCTAATCATTTCCCCTGCAATGTCTAATCCATCATCAATTACAAACACTGAGTTTTTCATTTCCAGCCCTGGAGTTTTTATCTCCAGAAGTTTAATCTGGGTTGTGTTTTTACATCTTCCATGTCTCTGCTTAACTCTGAACATATGGAATCAAGTTGTAATAACTGTTTTAATGCTTCTGTCTGCTCATCCTAACATCTGTGTCAGTCCTGGTTTAGTTTTGATGATTTATCTCCTCATTATGCATTGCATTTTCCAACTTCTGTGCATGTTTGTATTTTTTATGGGATTCCAGACATTGTGAATTTTACCTTGTCGGATGCTGGGTTCTCTTTCTGAGATGTGGAAAGAGTTTGATCCCTTGGAGTGTTGCTTTAAAGGCTTTCTAGGCAGAAGTGGAGCAGAGCTCTAAGTCTGGGTCACCCACCATGGACACAAGGCCCTTGAGAGGCCTCTGCCTCAGGCCCAGGAGTCCTGAACTTTTCTAGACGACTGTGGAACAGACACCACCCCTGAATAGCAGGTCTGTGACCCCTAATCCTCTCCCACCTCGAGTATTTCCCTGACTTCCATGTGCTGATAATTCCCCAACAGAATCAGCTGAGCCCTGAGAGGGACCCTCTGCCAGCCCAGGGCTCTCGTGTGCCGCTCTCTCCTCCCCAGCTTGCCAGTCCCACGTTCTCACCTCCCTGGTCCCCCTCTTCAGCTCCCCTCCCGACTCAGGGAGCCCCCTGCACCCCTCCTCTGGCTCCAAGGCAGTAGGAGGTGCTGGGGTGGTCACAGCCTTTCCAGCCTCTACCCCTGCTCCTCTGTCTGGTGTCCCTCATCCTGAGAAAGAACTTTTTAATATATTTATGTCTACTTCTTGCTTATGTCAGCTGGGAAGGTGAATCTGGCCCATGGCACTGCATCTTGGCTAGAAGAAGCCCCACTTTATTTTATTGCCTTGAATTGCATTAGTTAGGAGTGACTAGTACCCACAAAATTGGGTGGCACAGCTGAAAACTGCGCACTGGAACGCCCCTGGTGGTCCAGTGGTTAAGACCCCTGCCCCTAATGCAGGAGGCATGGGCTCAGTCTCTGGTCAAGGAACTAGATCCCACATGCTGTGTGGCATGGCCAGAAGATTTTTAAAAATAAAATAAGAAGCTTTAAAAAGAATAACTGTGGGCTGCGTCAGGAGAGGAACCCGGTTGCCTGGATCCCTGTGGGCATCAGAGGCCCTGGCACACGGTGCCCAGGAGTGTTTGCTGAGTGAGCAGCTGGCAGGACGAACATGACATAAGCCCCCGGCCTGGCAGGAGGACAAGAGAGCATTAGGAAGTCTGTCCCCAAAGGCGTCCCCTCAGCATGTACGCCCTGGGGTCCTCACTCTCTTCCATCAGGGGAATGCCCACCCTTGCTGTGCTCCCAGCACCTGCAATCAGGGGGGCTCTGCACCCCATCTCCTGGCACTGTCCCCCCGAGAGGACTCCTGTCCTCATCGTCCCGGCCTCCCAGAGGCCCCACCCCAGAGTCCTCTAGCATCCCGCAGCATGATGGGATCCCAGCCTCCCGCAGTTCAAATTCAGACCATCAAGACCCAGTCCGCCAGCACTGTTGACCTCTGTGACTTACGGAGACAGGCTTCAAAAAGATTGCAGGTCCCAATGCAAAAGTGGGCAAAGGGTTTGAATAGACATTTCCCCAATGGTGGTCTACAAATGGCCAACGAACACAGAAGACGCTTGGCATCATCAGCCACCAGGGAAACGTGCGTCTAGACCACAATGAGACGTCACCCCACACCCACTTGGATGGCCAGGATCAGAGACAGAGAGAGCAGCAAGGGTTGGCAAGGCTGTGGAGAAACGGAAGCTTGTGCACTGAGGGTGGGTCTGTGAGCCGGCTTGGCACGTCCTCAGAAGGGTAAGCACAGAATTGTCAGCATCTCCACTCCTGCGTGACTAGGCCTAAGAGAGCACAGGCTTGCACCAGTGTTTACACACCCACGCTCACAGCAGCGTTACTCACAACAGCCAAAAGTGGAAGCAACCCAAGTGTCCGTGGCCGGGTAAATCGATAAACAAACTGTGGCCCATCCATACCATGGAACAGGATCGGGACATAATAAGGAATGAAGTTCTGACACCTGTTCCAACCTGGAGAAACCTGGATGGCGTCATGCCAAGTCAAACACGCCTGTCACAGAAGGGAGGATGCCATACAGTTACCCAATCACACGCAAACGAAGTGCCTAGAGTAGTCAGTTTCATGGAGACAGAAAGCAGAAGGGTGAGTGTGACTGGGGGAGGGGATGAGGGGTTCGTGCTTAAGGGGGCGGAGTTGCTGGAGATGCCGAGGAGCTTCGGGTGCAGAAGGTGGTGCCAGGTACAAAGTGCTGTGAATGCCCTCAGACGGCCACTGAGCAGCCGTGCGCTCGAGATGAGAGCTATGATGTTGTGCATATTTCACCATGCTGTGTTAAAGGCGGCTGCCTACAGCCCAGGCCATCTCCGGCCGTACGGAGTTTCGGGCACAGCCAGGCTGGGCGTCTGAGGACCGAGCTGTCAGAGGGTGAAGCTGATGCTCTCAGGCTCCAACACGCTGACGTGAGGGAAGCGGGGTTTCTCCCCCCTTTGTATGAATCCCACTCAGCTCTGGCTGAGGGTGTGCATCTTCCCAGAAGCATAAATTTAGCAGATTGAGTGGGGAATGGCAGCTGCCTAGGGCTAATAGCGCGCTGAGCACCCATATCTCAGAGGCGGGGCAGGCGCGGAGGCGGTGCGGGTCGGGGCCAGGAGCGGCCCAGCCCGCTGCCCTCTCCTCCACGGCTGGGTCGGGCGGGTCTCATGGCTTTTACAGGAAGGTAAGCCAGGCCCGTCGTTCCCTCCGCTCAGCCTGGCTCTCAGCACGCCCCTCCTCCTCCTGTCTCCCAGCCTCTGACTCTGCCTCAGTTTCCCACCTACACCAACAAGGGCGGCTTTCGTGCCCGGGGTCCCCCAGCTCCGACCCTCTGGGCCCTCTCCCACGCCCCCCAGGCCAATCTCCGCTTTTGCCCGTGTCAGGCTGAAGCTGCCGAGACCTGGGGCTGGCCTCCAGGCACCCTGCCCGCTGCCGACAACTCTGCAAAGGCATCAACTCTCGTGACACACACAGAAACAGGCACAGACACGCCTTCAGAAGCACACACGGGCACACACACCCACCAGCACCCCCGGGCATCCAAGCGCATCCTGCAGAAAGAGACAGCGTGCATTGCCCCCCTCTCCGCCGCCTCTTTGGGGGGCTGCTCAGAGTCCCGCGGGGCCCCAGACTTATAAGCCGGCAATGCGATGAGCAGACACACACCAGGGGGCTGCCGCCCACTCCCCAAAGCTGATGAGCACGGTTCCCTGGGTCCCGGGAGACTGCCTGGATTAAGTCTGAAATTGGATGCGTGGAGCTGGCATCTGGAGCCCCAGCCCAGGCTCGGCAACCCTAAGAGCCCTGCGGACCTCCCCCTGGGACCCCCCGCCCCCACAGCAAGCCGGGCGAACTTGAGGGGGCCTGGCCGCACTCCTGCACGCCGGTCGCTCCACAGACAGGCCACAGCTGATTCCTGCAAGGCCCCTGAACCACGCGGAGTCAGACGGGCAGGGCAGGGTGTTAATGAGGACTTAGACGCGTCGTTGCTCAGGCTCACACACTCACAGCTCGGCTGGGAGCCAAGGTGTGGGACGCCCTTCCGTCTCCAGGCAGCCCGGCCCACCGCCCCCGCTTCCCCCCATTCTGGACCCCAACCTTAACCCCTCCTGCGATTCCTTACGCGTCCACCTCCATGGCACTGTGTTCACACACATTCACTCATGGATGACATTTATAAACAGATTTCAGACCAAAGCCCCGATTTCTGGCTTTCTGGAAATACTGGAAGCTCCAGCTGCAGGGGCCGTCCTGGAGGCGTCAGCCGGTGCCCGGCGACGGCTGGCTCGCCCTCTGAGAGGTCCCAGCCCCGCCCACACTATCCAGCCCCAGTGGAAGCCGATGGGGCAGCCTGCTCTGCCACCCTCAATCAGAGCAAGTACGGAGCCCAGGGCATCCGCTGCAGCCAGGCCCGGGGAGAGATGGGGGTGCCCCCCAGGTTCGCCGGCAGCAGAGGGCCTGGCCTGAGACGGGGACGGGCCAGCTGAGGCTGTGGGGAGGCCGGATGCACAGAAGCAGTGGGCTTCAGGGGCTCAGCTCTGGGGGAAGAGAGGACACCGCCCACAGGCGCGCTACGCCAGACCTACTCCAGACAGTCAGGCTTCCTCCTCCCAGTAACCCAACTGTGCCCAGTGTATGAGTGGAAAAACCGAGGCTCAGGGAAGTGCCCCATTTTGCCAAGTTTTCCCAGTTAGCAGCTGGTAGAGGGACCCCTTAACACCTCCCTTTGACAGCTGATGTTTGACACTCCCCCCCGGCCCCCCTGGATGGGGGCTCAGTGGTACAGAATCAGCCTGCCAATGCAGGCGACCTGGGTTCGATCCCTGAGTCGGGAAGATCCCCTGGAGGAGGAAATGGCAACCCACTCCAGTATTCTTGCCTGGAGAATCCCATGGACAGAGGATCCTGGTGGGCTACAGTGCAGGGGGTCGCAAAGAGCCAGACAGGACAGCCGACTGAGCACACACCAGCCCCTCTGAGCAGGTCTGCAGGGGTCAGGGAGAAGTGATGGGGGGCCCAGGGCTTGCATGCTGTGAGACTGTCCCCCCACCAGGCTCACCCAGAGGTGTTCATTCTGCCACCTCCCTGCTCTGCTGCGACACTGTGGGAGGGATTGGTGGTCTCTGGCGGCCCCTGCTCAGGGCTCTGGGCTCAGCCCAGGGCGGGAGCAGAAGCTCTTGTGGAGGCCAGGGGTCTGTGCTGCCCACGGACCCTGAGGTCTGACCGAGCCTCGGGGACCACTTGGGCCTGGGACTGGCTCTAAAAGGCACTTCTGGTCCTAGGCGGGTCCTGAGAGCTGACCCCAGGGTCCCCGGGCACTCGTGCCCGCCCCACCCTTGACCTCAGAGACCAGGGTTCCAGGGGGACGCCAGGGAGGCTCCTCCTGCAGCCCACCCGCCTCCAGCCACCTGCGGAGCTGCGAGCAGGGCCACACTTGTCAGCAGGGTTTCATCACAGCCCCGGTTACATCTCAACTCCGCGACGTGAGCCACCAGGCCAACCCCAGCAGCTAAGGGGCCAATCAGGGTTGGACAAGGGGCCGCCTGCCTCGGTGAGGACTCAAGGGGACTGGGGAGAGCCTCTGCCCGCCACCCAGCTCTCAGGCCGGGAGTCAGGCCTGAGCCTGCAAGGCCGGAGGGCAGCTGTTCTGGGCGGTGAGATGAGGCGTGAGGAGGGGGCTTCGCAGCTACAGACCCCCCTCCCACATCAGAGACGGGGAGCATATTCACAGAGGCTGTAGTGAACTCAGGAAAGGCAGGAAAGGGGGAGAAGGACTGAAGGAGAGAAGGGAGAGGTGGGTGGGTGAATGGACGGACGGATGGATGGTGGATGGACTACAAGTAATGACTCGTGGATGGACGGTGGACGGATGGATGAGCTGCCTGCCAGGTTCCAGTGAAGGCCGGCAGGCCCCTCAGGGCACCCGGTCTAACCTTCACCCAGAGCGGGGTCCCCTCTGCCCACCGGCGTCAGGACACCCGGTCTAACATTCACGCAGAGCGGGGTCCCCTCTGCCCACCGGCGTCAGGACACCCGGTCTAACATTCAC
>JADEYB020000009.1:1231598-1242884 GCA_015832495.2 Alces alces
CTCTGCCCACCGGCGTCAGGACACCCGGTCTAACATTCACGCAGAGCGGGGTCCCCTCTGCCCACCGGCGTCAGGACACCCGGTCTAACATTCACACAGAGCGGGGTCCCCTCTGCCCACCGATGGGGATGCCCCCTTCCCCAGCCCCTCCCCCATCCTTGCCCCCCTTGCCCCCTCCCCTGTTCCGCCCCCCACCTTTCCCAGTGCCCTCACCCCCTCACCTGCCCCACGACGCTCCCCTCTGGCCCCTCTCAGCTGCTCTGTGGCCGCGGGTGTCCTCCGTACCTCCGCAGAAAAGCCCTCGGGTCAGCCCAGCCCTCCTGGCCCGCGAGGCCACTACACATAGTGTCACACGGGACCCACTGTGCACACAGAGAACCCGTGCCCCCCCACCAGGCCCACCGCCTCATACCCCACTCTCACTGCCCCTACCCCGTGACCCCCTCCGGGCCTTGCCCCCCGGCCACTCCCCCGCAGGCTTCAGACACCTCAGTCCCTGCTGCCCCCATGCCCCGCTCACTGGCCCCTGGCAAGTGGCTCCCTAAGCCCCGGAGGCCTGGGGAGAGAAGGTGGGCCCCGGCTGGCCCGGCCCCTGTCCTACCGTCTCCCACAGGAGCAGGTCCCTTCCCACCGCCGAGCCTCGGGCCCCCCACTGAAATGTGTGACCACCAGCAGAGCCCCCCGGGGTTGGCACCAGCGTCCTACGAGATGTCCCAGGCCCAGGGCCATCGCCTGGCAGCTATAGTATCAGCTGCGCAGGAAGAAGCACGCAGCCTCCCCGGCTCCCCTCAGCTGTCCGCCACTCCCGGAGCACCCTGGGGGCAGGGCAGGAGCCGCCGAGGCCAGGACCTTCTCCGCTGTCACCGGGCGCAGCTGTCCAGAGGGCAGGTAAAGCAGCCCCCAAGGAGCCCATCCCCAGGCACCAGACCCCTGAGCTCAAGGGAGGAGGAGGCGCTGCCCCCCATCTCCTTCCACCCGACGGCGGGGGTGGGGGCCCACAGCGCAAATCCCCTGAAACAACTCTCAAGCACAGAACTGGCTCGCTTCTGCTTCAGAAACTTTATAAACCATCTAAGTCTGCTTTTATGTATATTTAATTTGCTCTTACAGAACTCAGATCACCATTTAGTCTGATTATCACTTGGGAGAAGTTTGAGATCTTAACTGCTTCTCCTCGGGGTACCTCCACTGGCAAGGTTAGGGGTGGTGAGGTTGGGGTGGATGAGCTGGGCACATATCCCCCTGGAAGGCAGGGGTCCCCGCAGGGTGGCCAGATCAGCCCCCAGCGCCCCCACGCCCACCCCATGCTGGCTGGGAGGACCCAGCCTCACCTGAGCTTCGAAAGGACAGCTGGTGTCCCCATGGAAGGCCCGGGGCAAGTCTACGGCTCCGAGCGGCCCTCTGGCTTGCTTGTCCCGGGCAGAATTCCATCCAAGGGAGCTGGTTTTCTCATCCATTGGGGGACGGCGTTATCACAGAGCAGAAAGGACCTAAGTGGGCAGAGGGACGGGCACCCCCGGGTCTGCCCCTCCAGGGGCCGCAGGGAAGGGCATCCTGGGCCCGCTCTCCCCTGGGCCTCGGCACGCTCCATGGGACCGACCCTCCAGCCCACAGGCCGAGCTGCGTCCAGCGGCGGGCTGAGCGGAAGACATCGGTGACACCCACACTGCCCGGCGCAGCACGGCGCTTGGGCAAACGCGACCTGGGAGGAGAGCAGGGCAGCGCTGTCCTGTTCTCCTAAAGGCATTCACCGGGGCTTTTAAGAGCCGCAGCACTTCCACAGAGGAGCAGATTACCCGCAGACCAGACTGCAGTGATTCGCTCTCCCTGCAGACCCTGGTCCAGAAGGCAGGTGGCCGCTCGGAGGAGTCCTGGGGCTGAGGCTGGAGCTTCGGAAGGAGCCGTGCCCTGTGGGGTCCAGCCCGGCCCGCCGCCCCACCCAGCTGCCCGGCCAGGAGGGGCCCTGGGGAGACGGACCCCACGAGGTGCCCAGAGGTGGCCACAGAAGCTCTCAGGAACCCTGCCGCCCCGCCCAGCAGCACCCCCAGGGGGACCATCCACGCCTCCAGCCCCGGCCACAGCGGGGCCGCTGTCCCCTCTCCCCGGCCATCCCAGCACGGTGCTGCCCGTCAGCTCCTCAAGGGCCTCCCGCTCTCCACCCTCAGCTCTGCATCCCGGAGCCCCAAGCTTTCCACAGGGTGACGGCAGGGGCCACAGCAGCCCCCTCCCGGGTCCTCTGGGCTCCCTGAGCCCCCCACCACTGTTGCCTGGTGGGGCCACAGCTCATCCAAATTCCTGCTCAGCAGGGTCCCAGAGAGGAATGGACCCTCAAAGGCCTGGCCCCTCCTGGGTCACACACACACACTCACGCACAGCTGGGGCACTGCAGAGAGCCAGCCTCCTGATTCTGGCCGGGCCGGCTGGCCCTCTGAGGCCTCCAGGCCCTGGGGACACGCCGCACACTGAAGAGAGCCAGGCAGGCTCCCCCTGGGCTGTTCCCCGTGTCCCGGGAGCCCCCGGCCAGGCGCAGGCGCAGGAAGGCAGAAGGCGTGTCCCCTGGACCAAGGGGACAGTACTCGGCATTCTCCCACATGCGCCATCCCGTCTGCGTCCTGTGCCGGCCCCAGCGGGCTTGGAGCTGGCTCAGGGCTCTGACCAGGGCTGTCTCTGCCTAAGGTCACAGTCCCGGCCCCGGTCGAGGCCCCAGCAGCAGCCCAGGCCAGCGGCCAGCCTTGCAGAGGCGCGTAGGTAGGGACGCGCCCTCTCTGTGTTCCCGCTCCCGGGGCCCCGGGGACCGGCTGAGCCATCCTGCTGGTGTGTTGACACTGCATGCCGGCACATTCAACAACCTCTGTCGTACCAGAGGGATCTGCAGGCCTGCAAAGGCCCCGGGGCATGAGCCTCAGGTCAGTCCCGCACGGGCTCCCTGCGGAGGCCTCCGCGGCCTGGGGATCTGCTCATAGCCCACCCCTCCTGGCCCCTCACCCTCGACAGCGAGGCCAGCATGGAGAGAAGGGGGTCCGGTGCCCTGCGCGTCCTGCTGCTCCCACAACCTGTGACCTCGGGGGCGCTGGGCTGGGGGCCCAGCCAGGAGCCTGAGCCCCACGCACTGACCCCCAGAGCCTCGGTCTCCCCCAGAAGTAGGCTTTTCCTTTCATCTCTCTATCCAGGGTCACCACCCACCAAGTGGCTGGTCAGATGCCAAGAGCCTGGGGCGCTCACATTGCTGGGCAGGGTAACACTCCCAGGCCGGACCTGGGGCAAGAGCTCGGGCCACGCTCCAGCCATTCATCGTGTTCCCGTCGGCTCAGACACGGGAGGTAGGGGCGTGATTACCTGGCCTGACTCCCACCGCAGCCTCTGTGAAGACCCACGTCTGGGCCAAGGGGCTTAACCCTGCAAGCCTGGTCATCTCCTCCAGGAGCGGAGGGGACAGGGGCACTGCTGGGGACAGAGCCCGGCCGGGCCAGGAAGGGCAGAGGCTCGGGGGGCACATCCCCCATCGTTCTGGCCTCTGCCCACCAAGGGGAGAGCGAGTGTGGACAGCAGGGAACTGGCAGAGCCCTCCCCTGCTGGCAGCGGGCAAGCCTGTGTGTGCCAGGGACCCCTGTGTGCCCCCCGCCTCCGTCTCCTGCCCCTCCCGCCCCTCAGGTCAGGAGGAAGACAGCTGACCGGCCCAGGTGTGGGGCGGGGATGACGTTTCCGGGGCCTCCGCTGCCCCAGGCCCTGGCAGCCATCCTGGGTGTGACGACTGGAGCTCTGGACCCCTGGCAGTGTGCCCACCTCCCGCGCGGGGTGAGGGCCGCCGGTCACCGGCTCCATCCCAGCCCCGAGCACCTGCCCCACCGCCTCGGTCAGCAGACCTCCAGCCCCCGAAGCGCCTGCAGGACCCCTCCCCAGCCCTCGCTAGCGCGTCCTGGGCCCCTCTGCCACCTGCCGAGCCCACAGGAGGGCAGGAGGGACAGGCTGCCATGAGGAGCAGCCTCAGCGTATTTTGGGGCCAGCCAGGAATTCGGGGTCGGGGACAAGGACTATTCATGGCTCAAGGGTGAAAGCATGAGCCGGGCAGCTGTGCTCCAGGGAAGGAATGCTGTCCTGGGAGACACATTTTCCGATTCCTGGGCTGCCAAGAACGCATTCCTGGGCGTTTCTGGGGCTCGGGCTCCCCATAAACCCAGGATTCCACAGAGCACGACAGCTGGCCTGATCCCTGCCAGCCGGGTGGAAGGGCTGGTCCCCGCGGCCGCTGACAACCCCTCGCTTGCATCTGCTTTGCCCGCAGGGAGCCTTTGGTCCCCTGATGTCCCCTGAGCAGCAAGTGGCCAGACCAAGGGGCGCTTGGCTTATCTCTGCAGGCTGAGGAAAGCAGGGGACGGTCCCTTGGTGGCGGAGGGGACAGAGGCTCAGAGAGGCTGCAGGCGCTGCCAGGGCCAGGCCCTGTGGTCACCACCCTCTGTGTCCTGGCCTCGTCCTGCCCTGTGCAAAGGCGCCCCTCTCTGCCCACAGCACAGGCCCTGGGCCAGAAGGAAAAGTCCCCATAGGGTCCACAGAGGCCTCCCACGAGGTGCTCTTCATCCTCCTCCTGCAGTTTCCACTTTCTCCCACCATGACCAGATATGATCCTGAAAACAGAAAAGAAAGAGGGTCTGCTTCCAGTAAGAACAGGCTAGGTGAGCGGGGCCAGCCCTGACAACCAGAACAGCTGGATGCGAGTGGTTCTAGTTTAAAGCAGAAAAGAACAAATCATACCACGAGGAATGCATCCCCAGCCCCAGACTCAGAGCAGGCAGGAGGCCAGCAAGGTAAGCCCGGAAGGACGTCAGACCTGCTTTTGCTTAAAAGGCTGCTGATGGACCCGTGGACGTGGCCGGAGCAGGCCCTCTGATGGACCCATGGAGGTGGCCGGAGCAGGCCCTCTGGTGGACCCCTGGAGGTGGCCGGAGCAGGCCCTCTGATGGACCCATGGAGGTAGCCGGAGCAGGCCCTCTGGCGGACCCCTGGAGGTGGCCGGAGCAGGCCCTCTGATGGACCCATGGAGGTGGCCGGAGCAGGCCCTCTGGCGGACCCCTGGAGGTGGCCGGAGCAGGCCCTCTGATGGACCCATGGAGGTGGCCGGAGCAGGCCCTCTGATGGACCCCTGGAGGTGGCTGGAGCAGGCCCTCTGGCTGCCGGGAGCTGATGTGGGCACCGGCATTCGGTGTGATGCCTGCAGGCGGCTTGAAATCGGCCGCAGTGGGCGTATTCACACCCCGGGGCTCAGCAGATGCTGCACGTGCGTCTCTGGAGAGACAGCTGGTAAAGAGGCACCAGCGCAGAGGACCCCAGAGCTGCTAGGAGGCAGCCTCTGACAACATCCCCGCCCTTTCAGCTCGAAGGCCTGGCTCCGGGCGAGGGGCCCCGAGGCACGTCAGCCCTGCCTGGGCTCACACTTGGTGATAAGGTCCCCACCCAGGAAACATCAAGGTTTGATTTTGCCTGGAATAGTTACAGGTGGACTGCCGTGCACGGCACCTGGGAAAGGCAAGCCAAAACCACCGCTAAAGGCAGAGTCTTCCCTCCTAGGGTGCAGATGACTCCCACCGGGACTTTTCCAAAAGCAGTCTCTAGCACACAAGGGCAGCCCCCCCCCCCCAACACTGTAAATAAAACGCCATGGTCTGCAGCCTGCAAAGACACAGACAACAGAAACGCATGCATAGAGTCTGGGTTCTGAAGTTACGAGCATGAAATATGGGAGAATGATCCTCTGAAGGATAAAAACCAAACCCTGCAGAGACTGAAAAAGACCGCACACATCAGAGCAGATTGAGAAAAGAACGGAAGAAAAATGTGTACACCTGAAAAATCCCCGCAGACACGAGCCAGGTGGACGGGTTCAACGGCAGATTGTACACGGCGGAGGCGAGACTGTGTGCCTGCAGACACTGCTCAGAACGCAGCACGGAGACATGGACAGAGTGGAAATGTGACGTGAAAGCATCAGATGAGGCTGGCTGTCTAGCGGTATTCCTAACAAGGTTACACAAGGCTTCGGGAAAGAAGGCTAAACGTCACATGACAGGAAGCTAAGAATGCCAGACGGACAGCCACGTCCACGTGCTGGGAGGCAACACAGCAACGATGCCGCTTCTCCCCAGATCGTTTCGGTTCCATGAGATTCCAAACAGAACTCCAACAGGGCTTGTTGCTGTGGCTCCGGGGAGGTTGACAAGCTGACCCTAAAAGGTCCATGGGATTAAAGCACCTGGACCAGCCCAGAGGCCCTGGAGGAGGAGGATGGGGAGCCGGCTCTAACCAACGTGATGCCAGGAAAGGGGAGAAGCCAGCACAGCGCAGAGATCCCAGATACAGACCTGGGAGTTGTTCATCAACTTGACTAGTGCGGAGGCTGGCCCCCAGAGCGTGGATGGACAGACAGCCTTTGCAATAACAGAGGGAAAATTAATTTGGAGCTCTCCACACACTATGCACAAAATCAACCCTAAGTAAATGCACAGACCCAGGGGACTTCCCTAGAGGCCCAGGGGTTGGGACTCCACACTTCCACGCAGCGGGCATGGGTTTGATTCCTGGCCAAGGAGCTAAGATCCCACATGTTGTGGCACAGCCAAAGAATAAATAAATAAATACACATTAAAAATAAATACAATTCATCCATTAAAAAAATGTACACACCCAAATGTGCGTTAGTCGCTCCGTTGTGCCCAACTCTTTGCAACCCCATGGACTCTAGTCCTCCAGGCTCCTCTGTCCATGGAGCTCTCCAGGCAGGAAGACTGGAGAGGGTTGCCATTTCCTTCCTCCAGGGGATCTTCCCGACACAGGGATCGAACCCAGGTCTCCTGCATTGCAGGCGGATTCTTTACCATCTGAGCCACCAGGGAAGCCCAAGTGGAAAAGACAAAACACCAAACTTTGGGAGGAGAATATGGGGTCATGGCATCATGACTCTGAACAGGGAAAGAATTTTTAAATAAGACGCTAAAAGCTTTAACCAACAAGAGAGATTAATAAATTCCACCACATTAAGTAACCTTAGAAAGTTTGGGTGGAGGAGGCCCCTGGAATGAGAGAGAAGACCCCCATGAAAGAGGGAAGATAAGCCCGTGAAGCCTCATGCAGAGGATGTGTGAAGGGCGTCAACAAGAAAAAGAGAGACGGTGCAGGTCTCTGCAGAGGAGAGAAACAGAGGAGAGAGTCCAACAGGCGTTTCGCAAAAGGGAAACCCACACAGAGGTAAACATGTGAACAGTGGCCCATCAGCAGTCAAGGAAACCCGGAACAGAATCACAGGACCCAGATTCCACTGGGTCCCAGTGGATGGGCAGAAACTGAGTTCTGATGATACCAAGCACCTCACGTCAGGAGGCCCATCGGCGCGGGCCGCAGTGTCCAGGGGGCAGTCCCTTTGGGAAGTGGACTGGGTGGGGCACGGGCATTTTAGGGCAAAGAAACACGGCTGGGTGATGCTGCAGTGATAGACTTACTACATCACACATCCATGCAAACCACAGGAAGGACAACACAGGGTGGATCGTAATGTGAGCCACGGGCTCTGCTAGTAACTGTCTGCCAACACTGGTCCAACAAGTGTAACAAGTGCGCAGGCCAGAGCAAGGTGCTGGATTGTGTCGGTGAGCATGCTCTGTGCTTTCCATTCGACTTCCCCAACAACCTCAAACTACTCAAAAATAAAGTCCATAACGCAAAAGAAAAATAACACAGATTGGAATTCTCTAGAAAGGTTGAAGACCGGCTCGCCCTATGACCCAGCAGTTCTCCTCTGCAGAAAACACGCCCCAGTGGACACGGGCAAGAATGTCCTTAGTGGTACTGGTTGGGCCAGCCACGCGGGAGCAGCAGTTTTCCCTCAGCAGTGGGGTGAGTGAGGATACTGGGATGTATCCGAGCGAGGAGTCAGTAGAGATCCAGGCTCCCGGGGGGCCTCCACCCAGAGAGTCAGAGACCACAGGGGCCGTGCTGGGAGAAGCAATATTGTAAAAACGGCTGGATGAGCCCAGGTTGGATGCATGAGACAAGTGCTCGGTCCTGGTGCACTGGGAAGACCCAGAGGAATCCGGTGGAGAGGGAGGTGGGAGGGGGGATCGGGAGGGGGAATACATGTAACTCCATGGCTAATTCATGTTAATGTATGACAAAACCCACTGAAATGTTATGAAGTAATTAGCCTCCAACTAATAAAAATAAATGGAAAAAAAAAAAGCAAAACGGCTGGATGTCACAACAGAACGGCAGGGGAAAGGAACAAGAAACAAAGGGGAAATCATGTTTCATTCCATTTGTATGAAATTCGCCACCAGGGACAGCTTAACCAGCCTGCGGAGGGCTGCTGACTTTGGAGTGGGGGCCAGGAGGAAGAACGCGCAGGGAAGGCCACGCGGTCAGCGAGGGGTCTGCTGACGGGGCGGGGGCAGCGCGGACGGGGCCGGGGCGCCGGGCGGGGAGGCAGCGGTTCGGGTCGCAGGGATGCGTGCTCACAGTTCCTCACCGCTTCCTACGTTTCTGATTTACGCACCTTTCGGCATGAGTGCTGTATTTTACAATAAAATAAGAACCAAAAGCCAAGAAGAATGTACTTTGCCCTGTGATTTGCTTATTCTGCTTCACTCAAAGTGCAAATCACCCGCCGCAGGCGTGGCTCCGGGTCCACCCGGGGCACCTCGGGGCGTTGGGGGCGCCGCCCGGGGCAGCTGCGGTGCGGACCTGCGGAACCAGGCAGCATCAGCCCCCACGGCGGGAGCCCTCGCTGTCTGTCCAGGCTCCCCTCCCACAAGAAGGTGAGTGATGAGGCGTCACCGTCACCCCGGGGATCCCGCCACTCCGCCAGCGCCCGCAGCAGCGGGGACCGGAGTCGGCTGACAGGAAGCAGCGGTCAGGCACGCGCGGCGCTGGTCAATAATTAATCGGAACATTAAGAAGCGCTTTCTTTGTCTGACAAGGAGCTGATCGCTGCGGTTGCCCTGGAGCCCAGAGTCCTTCATCCTCCTCCTGGGGGAGGGCAGGCCTGGCTGCCAGCTCGGGGTGGGGGCCGGGGAGCTCTTGCTGAGAGCTTGGCAATGGAAGGCCCGAGCCTGGGGGAAGCTGCCCCGCCACGGCCCCCTTCACCCTGCAGCCTTCAGGCCCAGCTCAGGGCCCGCCTGCAGGTGGTCCTCTCAGGGACCCTGTGGGTGGCTTGATTCTCGGTATGCCCGCTGCACTGCCCCGCCGCTCCCCCAAGCCTGGCTCCTGTCTGGCCTCCAGCTTGCCATCTCTCCCCAGGAGCGCGGTGTTGCCGCCCCATCTCCAGACAGGCCTCCTGTGACCGCCTGGCCGCCAAGCCTAAGGCTCTTCGAGGAGTTCTTACAACGTCCAGTGTGTAATAAAAAAAAATTGATTATGCAAAAAAGGAGATAAATGCTATTTAAAACAGATATGATAACTACGTCCAGGGTTTAAATTAAAAGTCTTATGTAATTCTTTGTGGAACCTCGGTAGAAAAACAGAAATTATAAACAAGAACAGTCATTCGAGAGCCAAAATATATAACACTGAATTTTTTAAAAAATCACTGGATAAGTTTAACAACAGACTGGAGATTGTAAAAGAGTCAGGAAGATTAAAGGCGGATCAATAGAAAGTATTCAATCTGAAGAACAAAGAGATGGAAGAATTTTAGAACATGAAGAGTATCTGCATTAAGCACCTCTTTCTAGTCCGATGCTTTGACATGTGGGGCTTTGCTGACCCTGGAGAGACCCAACTCACCACCGCCCAGGGCAGCCAATTCCTAGAGACGCCACATGGCTCCAGCGCATCTTTCATAGACAAACAAGCCAGTCCAAGCCCACTCGCCAAGCACCTTCTTCACTGGCTGCTCACATCACATTCACCCATTCTCCCTCTGCCCTGACCATCCCTACTTGAGGCCAGGTACCAAACAACTAGGGACACCCCTATGCCCAGGATGGCATAGCTCCTAAGCCTGCTCCCTGGACCCTGCCCTGACGGTGGAAACACACAGGTGTTGGCTCGCAGTTCTCCCCTCGCCCTCTCTCTCCTGACCGACGCTGGTGTGTCCCTGTCTGGCCCTACACAGAGCAGCATGACCCCTTCTCCCGGGATCTGTGAAGAGAAAACTCTCTTCACTGGTGCTGCACGATCTAGTGGCTTCACCACACCTGACGAAAAATAAAACCCATGTTTTCTAACAGGGCTTCAGGGGGCTGAGGTGGCCTGGGAGGTATGTACAACTGGAATTTTAAAAAGAAAGGAGAAGGGAAAAGGGCGGGAAAGATATTTGAAGATAGGATGGTCAAATATCCTGAAAAGTATTATGAAAGTATAAAATAATTTTCAATACTATTGAAGAAAATGTCAATTATAGATTCGAGAATTTCAGCAAACTCCCAATGGTGTGAACACACACACAGAGACACACTAAGCATGTCGTAGTCAAACCACTGAACACCAGTGATAAAGAGAAAATCTTGAGAAGAAAACAGAGAGGAGAAAAGCAAGTGTCTTGCTCCAAGAACCAGCAGTGTCTCTTCTGCACTATCAGCTTCTCCCTCTCCCTCTGTTCACTCCTTCGACATAAAATCATTTTTTAATATCATCCTTCTTCTGCCTCAGCTCTCCAGGGATGCCTCATTTCTGCACCCTCTTTGTCTGGAGTGCATTATCTCCAAGATGATGACAACAACGATAGTGATGACACTGACGACAGGACAGTGACCACAGCAATGACACTGGTGGTGACGGTGACGGTGACGGTGACGGTGACGGTGACGGTGATGGTGACGGTGATGGTGGTGGTGGTGATGGTGACGGTGATGATGGTGACGGTGATGATGGTGATGGTGGTGGTGGTGACGGTGATGGTGATGGTGACGGTGATGATGGTGATGATGGTGATGGTGATGGTGATGGTGATGGTGGTGACGGTGATGGTGGTGACGGTGATGGTGACGGTGATGATGGTGATGGTGGTGACGGTGATGGTGGTGATGGTGACGGTGATGGTGGTGGTGGTGATGGTGATGGTGATGGTGGTGACGGTGATGATGGTGATGGTGATGGTGGTGACGGTGGTGATGGTGATGGTGACGGTGATGGTGGTGATGGTGACGGTGACGGTGATGGTGATGGTGGTGACGGTGATGATGGTGATGGTGATGGTGACGGTGATGATGGTGACGGTGATGATGGTGATGGTGATGGTGACGGTGATGGTGATGGTGACGGTGACGGTGGTGATGATGGTGATGGTGATGGTGATGGTGGTGA
>JADEYB020000009.1:1245768-1282613 GCA_015832495.2 Alces alces
ACACACACCACAATCACACACACACACCACAATCACACACACCACAATCACACACACACACCACAATCACACACACACACCACAATCACACACACACCACAATCACACACACACACCACAATCACACACTCCACAATCACACACACCACACACACACACCACAATCACACACACACACCACAATCACACACACCACATTCACACACACCACACTCATACACACACACCACAATCATGCACACACACCACAATCACGCACACACACCACACTCACACACACAATCACACACACACACACCACAATCACACACACCACATTCACACACACCGCGTTCCACGCACACCACAATCACACACACACACCACAATCACGCACACCACATTCACACACACCACATTCACACACACCGCATTCACACACATCACATTCACGCACACCGCATTCCACGCACACCACAATCACACACACACACCACAATCACACACACACACCACAATCACACACACCACATTCACACAAACCACATTCACACATCACATTCACACACACCGCATTCCACGCACACCACAATCACACACACACACCACAATCACTCACACCACATTCACACACACCACATTCACACACACCACATTCCACGCACACCACATTCACACACACACACCACAATCACGCACACCACATTCACACACATCACATTCACACACACCGCATTCCACGCACACCACAATCACACACACACACCACAATCACACACACACCACATTCACACACACCAGATTCCACGCACACCACAATCACACACACACCACATTCACACACACCAGATTCCACGCACACCACACTCACACACATCACATTCACACACACACTGCATTCACACACACCACCTTCACACACACCACATTCCACGTACACCACATTCACACACACATCACTTTCACACACACCACAATCACACACACCACATTCACACACACCACATTCACACACACCACATTCACACACACCGCATTCACACACACCGCACTCACACACATCACATTCACACACACCACAATCACACACCACATTCTCACACACCACATTCACACACACACACCACATTCACACACACTGCATTCACAAACATTGCATTCACACACATTCACACACATAGCATTCACACACACGACATTCACACACATCACATTCACACACATTGCATTCACACATATCGCATTCACACACATTGCACTCACATACATTCACACACACCACATTCACACACATCGCATTCACACACATCACATTCACACACACCACCTTCACACACCCTGCCTTCACACACACCGCATTCGCACACCCTGCCTTCGCACACCCTGCCTTCGCACACACCGTATTCGCACACCCTGCCTTCACACACCCTGCCTTCACACACCCTGCATTCGCACACCCTGCCTTCGCACACACCGCATTCACACACCCCGCCTTCGCACACCCCGCCTTCGCACACACCGCATTCGCACACCCCGCATTCGCACACCCTGCCTTCGCACACACCGCATTCGCACACCCCGCCTTCGCACGGGGCCCGCGCAGCCCGCCAGCCGGCGTGTGCCCCGTGGCAGGGTCAGTTTGCAGCTCCATTTGCCCGTCCGAGGCCACCACACCCGGAGACGCCCCCTGCAAGCCCGGGCCAGGGGTCCCGAGCGGGGGGCAGGGAAGAGGCAGAGCTGCGGGACTCCAGGCCAATCGATGCCCACCTGTGTCGGGCATCACCGGAGGCTCAATAGAACATCTCAACAAATGCTCCCAGACAGGGGAGCTGGAAGCCGATCAAACACTGTAAATAGCGCACAGCCAAGGCCACGACTACATCGCCGCAAAGCAAATAAATCCCAGCCCCCTGCCGGAACCGCAGCGGCCCAGTAATTTATGCCGCCCGCCCCGCAGAACTCGGTTAGCTCCCCACTAGGTAATGCTCAGGATTAGCAGGTCGCTTTGTCAGGAAAGACGGGTGAGCGCGCGGGGAAGCCGCAGCACGCTGGAGTCGGGGGGGCCTGGGGACAGGGCCCCACTCATAGAAGGGACAGGACGGACATCCCCGTGCAGCAGGTGGCAGGGAGGCCTCACTGACGCCCTGCAGACAGCCCCCCGCATCCCCCCGGGGTCCCCGACAGTCCCGTGCGTGGGCTGACTGGGGAAGTACCGCTCAGCACGTTTCAGCCTAAATGAAGATGCCGTCTAGCAGGCGGGCAGGAGGTGCTGTCCATGCCCAGCGGGGCGGGAGGGCGGGCAGAGAGCAGGGAGTGTGGGTACCCGGGCTGGGCAGCCCCGGCCCCTCCTCGCGCCAGCCACAGTCAGTGGGGCCTGTGGGCGCAGGGCGGCCGTGGGTGGGCACCTGGGAGGGGCATCCAGCCCCTGGCCCGAGCGCCCCCGCCTGCCCGAGGCCCCCCAGCGCCCCTCACAGCCTCTCCACATGGGCTGCACGTCGTGGAAGGGGCCCCTGGCTGTCCCTCCGTGGCTGCAGCTCCCCGCCTCTCTCGGCCTCACTGCGGGCCCCACTCCGCCTCCTGCCCCTCTCCATGAGTCTCGGCTCATAGTCAAACTCCTGGGACAAGAACCTGGCCGCTGGCCAGCAGCCAGGATCAGGGGGCCCCTGCTAGGGACATCTGGGGCCAACCTGTGGTCAGAGCTCAGACTCAGGGGCCAGACTTGGTTCAACTGAGTTCAGCTACTCATCTGCAAAGGAACCAACAGCAGCACCTGCCCAGAGGGGGGGTTCAAGTGAGCTGCAGCACCCAGCACCACACCTGCTCACAGAACTGCCAACTGTGGTCACCGTCGGCCAGCTAGGCTTCAACCTTGGCACCACCGGCAGCCTGGGAAGGCAGAGTCAGGCTCTGGGAGCACTGGGAGACTCTTGTGGCTGCTGGCCTGGGTGGGGAAGGGACTCGGAGACCACGACTCAGGGGCACGATGGCTGGACCAGAGGCCAGGCGTGCTGGTGTCCCCTCCAGCTAGAGTGCACCTGGGGCACAACCCTCCGCCTCTCTGAGTCTCCTGTCCCCCTCCACCCACCCCCTCGGGGCCACGAGAAGGATCTAGTCTTGTCACCCCGTGGAAGTTCTTCTGTAACTCCATCATCTTTCGACTGACGTCCAAGGCCACTCAGCCCAGCACCCAGCTTCTTTCCCAGGCTCTGCATCCTGCACCCCATCATTGTGGCTCAGGATCCGTGCTCCAGTCTTGTCGAACAATTTGTTCTTCCCGATCAGTTCCAAATCTCCGTGCCACTCCCTCAGGTTTCCTGTTTCCAGCTTGTCTAGTGAACGCCTGTTGATACAGCACAACTCCATCCAGATGTCCCCTCCTCTGTGAAGCTGTCCGTGATTCCTATAGGCAAACCCTCCTTGAGCTTGGTGAGAGAGGAGACCGGTGCTACTCTTAGCCCAGTACTCCTTCCTAGGAACCACTCCCAGCTCTCCATGCCCACAGCTGTTCCGAGAGCAGCTGTGCCAGCACAGTGTGGCCCTACCACCCCGGCCCCAGCTGATTAATCCTGAGAGTCACCTGATTCAAGTTGGGACAAGCGAAGCACTTCACTGGGATGGTTGGAGCTGGGAGAGAAAAGTCCGTCTCTCTCTTACACCAAAGGTGTAAGATGTAACGTTCAGGACCCTCCAGGCACAAGCTTGCCACAACCTGGAACAAATCAGGAAGAGACCCAAAGCCCAGCCTGGGAGGTAAGGGGCCAGGTGCTCCCTGCAGACCTAGGGCTCGGGTCCCAGGGGCCCCCGAAGCCCCTCCTGCCCTTCCCATTCCAGGGGCTCCAGCCGTCCTTGGATTTCACAGCCCAGGTCTGGTCCAGGGACCTCAGCCACACCCATTGCGAGTGCTTCTGTCCCTGCCAACCAGAGGTCTCATCCCTGGGACATAGGGGGCCCCTCTCCTGCTGACGGTCCCTCAAGAAGGCTCAGTGCAGACCCTTCACTCACACAGGCTCTTGCAAGGCCCTGGATCTCATGTGATAGCTTTATTTTTGTTTTTATTCCTTAAACACTCCGCCCCCGCCACCAAATCACATAAGCTTCAGGCCCCACCGGGTACACCCCAGCCCCGGAAGTCAGTGAGCTCCCCAGGACTCGGGGCTGTGTCTCGTGCACCTCTCTTGGCCTGGTGCCCAGCACGCAGAAGACACACAGGCGGTGTGGACACATCCCCACAGGACCATAACGAGTTTCATGCTTCCTGGCCTGGCCCCCTTCATAACACAGGCACGTGAGGAAGCGGAGACGCAGAGCTGGCAGCATCTGCAAGTCCGCTCTACAGCCATGTCACGGCAGAAGCGGGTCCTTAGCAAGGAGCCAGGGACCTGCTCACACTCCAGCCCGTTCCTCATGGCAGGGTCGTGCCCACCCCAGGCCCTCCAGGGGGCTGTCTCATTAGACCACTGACCCCAGCAGCCAGGGAGACCTGCCTGGGTCTGGCCTGAGGAGCCCAAGCCAACAGCCCTCTCCCTGGTCCCTGAAGGAGCCAGGGACCCCCACCCCCTGTCCCCCGCATCTCTGAACAAAAACATCATGCTCACCAGGGTTCCTGCCACTAAATCAAACACTAATACGCTCCCCCTAATTTCTCTAAGACAATATTAGCCACACAAAATGCAACGTAAATGTTAATAAGGCATGGCTGTCTGGAAGCCGAGGGGCAGGCGGCCGGGGAAATGGTAATTTATCGCGTGTTTGCCGAGGCAGGCCAGGCGCACATGCCAGGGACAAGTTGTAGCTTTAACTTAACGGGCTTCCTCTTAAAGGCACAGCAGCCTCTCCCTGGAAAAGCGGGCTCCTGGCGGGTGATGGGGTCTGGGCACCGGGGAGTCCCCTGCAGCTGGAGAGACACACTCATGCGGAGGCTCAGCAGGCGGATGAAACCTCAGCAGCAGGGCTGAGACCGAACATGGGTCGGGAAGCAACCTCGCGGGCACCCAGCTAATTATTATGGGCACACAGCCCATCGTTATGGGCGCCCACCTTGTTATTTCAGCTAATAGCTCCGGATCCTAGAGGCAGAGGCAGACGAATGCCCTGCATCACCCACAAGAGCAGCCACGAGGTGTGCAGAGCTTCGCTGTGATCATGTCCACTCACCACCAGTGCCTGGTGTCATGGGCCTTATTAACCCAATATGCAGATGAGAAAACTGAGGCTCCAGAGAGCATAAGTCACTCCCCAGGATGCAGGTCAGAGGTAGGACCTGAAGCAAGCCTGCCTGCCAGCCACATCGCCCGTGGAGACCAGGGCCCAGGAGGAAACATGAACGAGGCAGCCAGATAGCCACCCTTAGTCCTACTTGGTCCAGGAAGGTTGGGAGCCTCTCCCAAGGCCACGCAGCAAGGTCAAGCCACTCAAGCCCAGTGTCCTCTCCTCAACCCTAGGCTGGGGTGGGGATGGGGGGCTGAGGAAGGCTGAGTTCAGGCAGGCATCCGCTTTGCCATCTGCAGGGCCCCCCACTTCCTGGCACCCCCTCCAATGTGTTTCAACAGCTCTGTGGGGCCTAGCCCACCCCTGGCATGTCCCCACCATGGTCCCCCTTGGCAGAGAGCTGGCCGGGACTCCTGGGCCCAGGGAGCTCCCCTGGACCTGTTCCTTCCACCTGCCTGGCTCAAATCCTCAGCACCTCCAGGTGAAACCACACCCGGCAGGCCAGGGCTGAGTCAGTCAATGACCAGGGTACCCACGAAAAAGGTGCTTCTGCTGTCCACAGCTCTGGCTCCCCCAGCCATGGGGACCACAGTGTTCTCTATGGCCCAGGAGTCCACACACCACTGGCCACAGCCACCCGTCCCCTACCAGGGAAGCAGGGCTGAAGGCACCAGCCAGACCATCCGAGGCAGTGGACTAAGCCTCTCCAGACTAAGTGGACTGAGCAGAGACTAAGCTCCTCCCCGGACCCTGGAAAACCCGGGCCAGGTCTGGAGACCCCTGACTCAAGGCTGGCTGTCACAATGTGACTGGGAGGGTCTGAGACAGGGCAGCCCTCACCCACAAAATGGGGTTAAGAAGCCCACCTTGCCAGCCAGGAGGGCTCAGTTGAGGGAGCGTGTGCCAGGCAACTGGCCAAGTCTGTGGACAAACCCTGGGCCAGCCTGACAGTCTGCAGAGCCCCTCCTGGGCATCTCACCCCCTGGAGTCACCTCGGGCCACATGCTCTGGTAACCAGCAAGGTCGCACCATCCAGAGTGACATCCAGCCTCTGGACCACAGCCCCCGGCCCAGATCTCCCTTCGCCAAGCTCCTGGACCAAATCAGATCTAACCCCCACCAAGCTGCCTGCTAGGGTGAGGGAACAACCAGGGAAGGAGATGATCCATAAATCTTTTTAGAGAGATTCCCCAGATACCAGACCCCAGAGTCTCCTGGGAGATGAGAGTTCACAGAAACAGGCTGAGAACCAGACAGGGGCCTCATCCACCAGACAACATACACACATACACACACATAAACACATGTATACACACATACAAAACCACAACACGCAAACACATATACACACATGTCCACACAGGTACAGCCATACACACGTGTACACACACATAGACACACACACAAACACGTGCATACATATATACATATACAAATAGACATACACATGCACACATACAAAAACACAACACACACACATACAAATGCACACACAGACATGCATACGCATATACAATACATACATGCACACGCATATACACATAAAACACACATGCATGCGCATGCACGCACACACAAAAACCATGCATATACATACATGCAAACACATATGCATGCACACATACAAAACACACGCAGGCACATGCACGCATACAAACACACACATAAATACGCACATATAAACATGCATGTGCATACACACAAACACACATACATACACAGAGAGATAAACACATGTACATACACACATGTGCACACATGAGCACAGAGGTACACACGCAAAGTTGTCACTGCAGGGAGTTGGGGGTTTGTGTTTCGCTCTGACTACAGTGCAGCTGTAAAGTGATGGTTGGGAGTGTCCTTCACTCATTGGAGGAGGAAGGGCCCGCAGGGTGGGGGCAGCGGCCTCCCGGGAGGTGAGGTGTGGTGTGGTGCGGGGACGGGGCCGTGGCCCCCTGCTCTGTGGCCCAGAGCACAGCAGCCCCCTCCAGTCAGCAGAATCCAGCCAGTTTAATGAAAATGCTAACCTCGATTTCACCCGACATCCCCCCTGTACCGCCGAGGTCTGAGGACAGGGAGCCTGTCCCCGCGGCCGGAGGATGCCTGCAGCTCCAGCTCACACAGACACATCTGCGGCCGGCAGTGGGGCTCCTGGAAGCTGGCACCCCCCACCCCGGTCCCCCAAGCTCCCTAACTTTCCCGGGGCGCTGCACCCCAGCTTGGCCCAGCGGCTGCCCAAGGTGGGGTGGGCTGGGGCAGAGGCTGGGGGCAGGTCTGTAACCTGCTCACAGAAGACAGCGGGAAGGGCTTTTTCCAATTACTTCAAACACGGGAGTCTGGTTTCCATGTCAGAGAACACACATTTCATCGTTTTTATCTCCTCCGTCAGGACTCAGAGTGGGGGCTTCTCCGTGGGCCCAGAGGCGGCTCCATGCACAGTAATCGGACCCAGGCCCCAAGCCCCTGGCTGGCCCGGCCGAGCGGCCCCCAGGACGCCTTGGCCCCATCTGCAGGTGGGCCACTGAGGCGCAGATCACGGTGCAGCCTGGCCTGTGCCACGTGGGCCCCAAGGGGAGCCCACGACCCTGCTGCATCAGCCCTCGGACTGGAACCAGCTTCAAAGGGCGGCAAACTCCCGGGCCAACACCCTGTCCTTGCCAGTCCCTCTGGAGGGCCGCCCACAGAGAGGCCCTCACCCTGTCCTCCCTGGGGAGGAGCCTGTGGCCCAGAGAAGGGATGGGGAGCCCCGGAGGGCCCCTCCACCGCGTGGCCCAGGCCCCTGCCACAGAGGGTGGCAGAGGCTCCCACTGCCCTGAACCGATGAGTGCGAAACGGACTTTGTGTCCCAGCCGGGGGCGGTCCCTCCCATGAAGGCCCGGAGGCCGGAGCCAGCACCTGCGAGGGGCCTCTCCCTCCCGAGGAGCGAGCCGGGCCTGTCCGTCCACCCGGCCCCAAAGCCAACACCACGCGGGGCTGCGGCCACCACCCCCGCCTGCTGCCTCCCCCGGGCCCGTAAACCCATGGCTAGGACCCTCCCTGAGCTGGGGCCTCCACGGACCGGAGGAGCGGCCACCGTCCACACACACGGGGCCCCGCGTTCCCACCTGCAAGGGGGCGGAGTTACTTATGGCCGTGGAAACCAGGCCCAGAGACAGGCGGCAGCCACAGACTGCCTGCCCCTGGCCGGTCGCCTCGTCACCCCCATTTATCCAGGCCTGCAGGCCCATCTTCGGCTCCCAGCCTGACCCCGGGCTGCCTTCTTTACTGACAGCCCAGGGTCTCCAGACCCCGCCTCCGACTCAGGGATGCAGGCTGGGCCAGCTTCTCTCGCAGAGGCTGCAGTTCTGGGGGGACGGAGGGGCAGCTCCGTGATGCCGTTGCTGAGGGTGGTGGAGGCGGTCACCCAGGGGGTGGCACCTGCTGGAGGGCAGGTGAGTGGGGGCTGCTGGGCAGCTGCTGAACCACGTGAAATGGTCCTTCCCGCTGAGTCTCTCCAAGCCCCATCCCTGGTCCGCCCCCCCGCGGAGCCCCACATCAAGAGGCCCCGCCCCGCCTCGCATCTGGAGTCCACCCAGATATCAGCAGGCCCCTAACCGCGAGGCCACCAGGCACTTTGTTAAAATTCATCACCATGTCCCAGGCCCCCCACCACCCGCCCCCTCCCCCCAGCCACCACGGCGAGGAGATGACCTGTGAGCTCGGACACCTGCCAAGACCTCTGGCTGTCACGTTAGAAGGGGCCGCAGGAGGCTCTGCCACCGGCAGCGTCCCGCGGCCTGTCAGTAAATATTGATGAAAGGCGAGCGGGGACAGCTATGCAAATCAGGCATTGATCTTCCCAGGCAGGGCTGAGATAATGAGGGGACCGAGGCGGGCCAGGGCCCTGGGAGGTGCCAGCCTGCCATGGACGAGGCCTTGGGCCCAGCAGGCCCAGGGGTCCCAGCACCAAAGGAAGGGATGGGGTGGGGAGGGACCCGGACAGATCGTCCAGCGGCCCCGCAGTCCAGCCTCTGTTCCCGGGCTCAGAGAAGCCAGCCCCCCAGGAGGGGCCTCAGCCCCATGGGTGAGAGAGCATCTCCCATCCCTGGATCTGCATTCCAGCTTTGCTGCCTAACGGTTTTTGTGATTTTTTTTAAAAAATAGGAGCATCTGACTTTAAAACAATCTATATAGTAAATGTCTAAAGTTAAGTGATGACATGTATATTCTTGCAAATCTCCTTTACCTCAAAGAACTGAATTACCTATCTACTTTAAAACCAGTGACGCTTATGTTTTCAAGAAGGATAAAAAGTGTCTTCCTTCTGATTGAAGGGACGGCCCCAGCAGCATTCCCCTCTCCTTCCCAAGCGGAGGCTAGAACCTCCTCACCAGCCGCTGGGACAGGTGGGACTGGCATCCGAGGTGGGAGGCAGCTGAGCACTGCCCCTCCCCCGCCTTCTGGGGTGAGGAGGTTCTCCTGGAGCCCCATTTGGCACCCTGGTCCCCTTTAATTCCCAGGTGGCCCCACACCTGGGCCAGGCGGCCCCTCCCCAGTTCCTCAATTGGCTAAGACAGGGCCAGTCTGCAAACCCACGTCTGCTGGACCCCAGCCCCTCCCCAGCACCCCCCCCCCCCCGCAGGGACCCTCAACCAGGCACTTGTCTTCCAGGATCCATCCCTCATTCCAGAGAGATTCTGACACAAAACAGTTCTTTCCAAAGTGGTCTCTTTAAGAAGCGGCTGCTCGGCTAGCCGGAACCCTCTGTTTCCCAGAAACAGGGCTCCTGGCAGGAGTCTCCTGGCCTAGCACCATCCCCTCACCATCCCCTCCCAGGGCTGTGGTGGTCGTGCTGGGCCTGGGAGGTGAGCCAGGGCAGGCCGCCATCGTGCGTCTTCAGCCAACTCTTCCCAGCACCTCCCCTGCTTCAGCCAGACCCCCTCCCAACCCCCAACGTTGCCTCTTAGTAATTTTCCGTCCATTGACCCACCTGCTCCTTGGCTGCAAGCCCCACTGGCCCCTCAAACAAAGCCTGCCTTATCCTGCTCTTACAGGCGTGAGGGTCCACCCGCCGGGCCCCCCACCTGCTTCACATCTGGCCTGGCCTCTGCTCCCTCCTTCTCCCTGCTCCCCCCATCACTCAGGGTCACAGTCACCAGCTGCAGCCTCAGTTTCCCCCCCTACCCCGCCGTGTGCGTGTGACCGCTCCCGATGGTCACCTCTGCCTGCCATGGCATCTTCCCCATCCCCACCTCCAGGACTTTCTCCTGCCTGGAAGCAAGAGAGGAAAGGTTTTCCTGCCCTGCCAAACCTGACGAGGGAGGGGGTTTAGTTGCCGGGAGGACTGAATTGCTGGGGTCTCCCTGGCCCCTCCATTCCAGACAGAAGGGGCAGCTGGAGCTCTCGGTGATCCGCCTCCCCCCCAGCCTGATGCTTCACACAAATGAAAATCAAAATCCAATTGTCGGCCCTGCCACTCACAGCGGGGGCTCGGGGCCTCCATACCGGCAGAAAGGAAGGGGTCACTCTGCAGACAGCCCTTTGCCCCAGTGGTCAGATGTGCCAAGTGCCCTGGAGGGGGGCCTACAGCACCCCCAGAGGGGCCAACACTCCTCTCCTCCACCCTCCCAGCCTGCTGCGGACACGTGTGCCCCCAGCTGACGTCAGGCCTCTCCCGAGTCATTCCTGACCCAGCAGGTCCTAAAACCCAGTCTCAGGCCCTTCAGGCCCTGCTGCCTTATCCAGCAGGCTCTGTTGCTGGGGGAAGGAGGGGGGGCTTTCAGGAAAGGAGCCCGCCCCTCCCCTCACCCCTCTCCACCCTGCAGGACTGGGCGAAGGGCTGAAAAGCAAGTACGTTAACCCTCTCCACCCCTCCCGTGCCTGAAACCAACCCTCCCTCACAGCCAATGTCCCGTTCACAACAAAGCTTACTGTTAGGAAAAATTAACACAAAATAAAACTGACAGCAGCCAAAACTCTCCTGGAAAATGCTATGCTTGGATAAAGCTTGGCAGAAGTGCTGTCGACCCCTTGAGACTCCAGGTTGGAGCAGCCGGGCTGGGAAGGCGTGACCTCAGATCCGAGGCACGATGCAGGACGTGCCCAGAAAACCACTCCGGAGAGAAGCTTCGGGGGATGGAGATGTTTACAAGGAAAACCAGAACCGTGAATCAACCCTCCTGTAGGGAAAATCAATCAGGGAATTCGATTGTCTTTGAGGCTGAATGTAGCCCCAAAGACAGGAGATCCCAACCCCCGAACTGAGATGTGACCTAATTTGATAAGAGTCTTTGCAAATGTGGTCATGTCAAGGATCTTGAGATGGGGAGGCGGCCCTGGATTTTCTGGTGGCGGGGGTAGGGGGATCCCTAAATGCAGCATGTGTGTTCTATCTGAGGGACGAGGCGGGAGATTTGCTCACACCCAGAGGAGGCCCCGTGAAAGTGGCAGAAGAGACTGGAAGGGGCTCGGTCCGGCCGACACCTTGGTCTCAGCCTGGCCTGGCTCTGTGCTCAGGCTGGGCTGACTTCTCATCTGAAAGCCCTTGGAAGGCTCCCAGCCACGCCCCTTCTTCTGGTCTGGGCAGAATTCAGTTCCCGGAGGCCTAGGACGCAGGAGGCCCTGCTCCTGCACTGGCCGGAGGTGGGGAGGGGCGCTCAGCAAGCAGAGGTCACTCATCCCGTGGTCCTGCCCATCTTGGGTGGCAGTGATGTGTGGACTTCTGCTTCCAGCCCCTGACCTCTCTTTGCCACCTGCCAAGGAGAACCCTCTGCATGTAAAGTCCACGTGACTCGGTAGATGTCCTCCCCAGCCCCCCAGCCCAGAGACTGTCCCTGTGTTGAGGCCAGCGGATTCACAAGTCCCCAGGGTCACGTCACAGAGGGTGGGGCCATGGGGCCGTCCTGGAAACCTTGTGCTGTTGAAAATATTCGTAGAAATAAGGCCGAATAACTCAGGATCAGACGTCCTCAGGCTAGAACCACGGGACCTGGGGATCCGGGCCCAGCCTGCGTGGCCACAGGCAGGCCGCCCTCCCCCGGAGCCTCACCTCTGGCCTCCACCCTGCCTCCCACTGTCCCCCAGCCAGCCCCACTTGGGTCCACCCCGGGCGCAAGCTGGCCGTCCGGTCCTTGGAGGGGCTGAAGTCCCAAGGGCCTGGCTGTGTCCCAGGCTTGCTCTGCAGGCCGCGGGCCTCAGGGCCCGTGCGGGCTAGCGGAGCATCCACCCCGTCAGGGGCTGTGTGCTCAGCACGCTGCGGGGTGTGAGTGGGGACCCCGCACTCTCTCGTCAGCCCCTGGGTGTAGACACTGCGGGTATAGACACTAGGGGCGCCCCGGCCATGAGCCCTCGGCCCTCAGAGCTCCTGAGACCCGCCACCTGAGGGCTTCTGCAGCCTCGCCCCTCTGTGTTGAATTGCTGCCCCCATATTTTGCCCCCCTCACCTGCTGGTGACCCCAGAACCCTTCAAATGAACCGCCTGCCCTGAGTGTCCAGACAGGCTTCTGGGGAAGCTTCAATCCAACACTGAGTGCTCGGGTCTGGAGGACACGGCCCCTTTTGCTGATGGCACAGACCCGAAATCCCACCTTGGGGGCAGCCAAGCTGGTTGTTTGCAGGAGCGGGGATCGACCCCACCTGGGGGGCCGGCCTCCCATCCACCGTCCTGTGTTCTTGCCGAGGCGCCTTCTCCCTGGGCCCTGGCCTGGCCCGGAGAGTCGGGAGCTGACTCATGCGTGCATCCCCCTCAGAAGCAGCCCGTGGAAGGCTCGGGCCCTGCTGGCCAGTGGGCGCGAGGCCCCAGCAGACCCGGGCACGGGGCGGGGGCTCAGGGCCTCCCCGAGCACCCCAGGCAGCATCGCCGGGTCCGCGCACCCCCAATGCCACTCAACCTGACGCCCGTGCGCCCTTCAGACAGATGGGCCAGGCTGATCGGCGAGGCGGGCGCGCCGGATTTATGTACTGGAGAGTCTGCTTCCGAAGCTGACGGCTGTTGAGGCGCAATCTCGCCCCAATAAATTCTGCCTTCAGCGCCGGCCCTCCTTTCTGCTGAGCTCTCACGTCCTGAGCGTCCCCCTGGGAATCAGAAGCCCACCGCGGGAGTGGGAGGCAGGCTCCTGCCGGGGGCGGTGGGCTTGGTGGGGGGACGGGGGTGACATGTGGGCTGGGGGGTGACTGACACACTCCCTGCTCAGAAGGGACCAGGGGGCTGGAGGCAGCTCCTCGGGTGACGTCCGAGAGGCCCCAGGCCTCTCTCCAGGGAGGAAGGAAAACCATCTGAGTCCATAGACCCCTAACCCCTCCGGGCCTCACCCGGCTCCCCAGACCTGCACCTGCCAGTGTGGGGTCCGTCGCCATCTCGGACGCCCGGCTCTGACAGGTCGCCCAGACCCGCCCCTGCAGGGACTCCCCAGCCCCTTGGCGCTGGCATGCCCCAGTGCGCCCTGCCCGGCTCCCCCCTCCTGCCCCGACTGGCTGGCCCTCTTGACCCCTCCCCAGCCTGCCCCCCATCCCCCCCACCCGCCTGCCCACCCCTCCAGTCCCAGTATCCCGGACTCCTCACCCTTCGAGCCCAGGGCCCCTTCACTGCTCCCCGAGCTCCAGATGCCGTTTCCCCACCCCCAGGCCAGGCTGGGCCCACCCTGAGTGTCCTGAGGTCCTGCTGGATTCCAGGGCGAAGTGACGGTCGGAGCCGAGAGGCCCTGACTTGGATCACGCGCATGACAACTGATTCCTCAGTTTATTTCGGCAGCGCTTTAATGAACATGCATTTGGGAAGCGCTTACTTGTACCAGTTAGGCCTTGCTGGGTTTCCATAGCGACCCGTCAGCTGTAACAGGAGGATGGGGGTCCCTGTCCTCCCTGGTGGCCGTGGACGGACAGGAGGCTTGCAGACAGAGCCGGCCGCCACTAGCCTCTCCGTTCCAGCCACTGACAGGCCAGCTAACAGACTCTCCACCCAGCTGGGCACACTGCCCAACACAGCTCCTGGGGCTGTGGAACCCTCCTCGAGGGCATCAGGGCTCCCCTGCCCCCCAGGGAGGATGGCACCAGGCTGGGAAGGGGCGGGATCTCAGAGCCCCCTGCCCCAGCCTGGCAGGATGCCCTGGGCTCTCCCAGAATAATTCTGCCATCTACAGCCTCCCACCCTGCTCCCCGCGGAGCGGCGGGGTCACCGCGCGCTGGCCAGCCGCCGCACTCAGACGGACAGGCAGATGGAGGGTGTAGAGGCAGGACTCTCCAGAGGGAGCGAAGGCAGGCCTTTGGCGTCAGCGTCCTGGGGGTTCAGCTCCCCTGTAGTGCCCTGTCAGGGACCCCACGAGAGCAGCCCCTGCCACGCGGCCGTGTGACCCAAAGACACACTTTACAAGGGGCTGGGAGGCCACAAGGGGAGGCGGGGAGACAAGCCAAGAGGCCACCGGCGCCCCGAGGGGCCGACTCAGGGCGGTCACTGGTTTTGCCGATGACAGAACCCAGAGGAGGGAGGGCCCACGTGGGAGCCCGGCTGGTGAGTCCCTGAGCCCCTGTGTACCGGGGGCCGGGGGTCTGATGGTCGGGGGGAGGCAGGAGGGAAGGCAGAGCCCCTCTGACCCGCCGGCCTGGGGGCAAGAGTGGGTACCGCCCAGGAGCCCCCAGAGCGTGCCTGTGACAGAGCTCCCCCAGGCCCTGCCTCTCCCCTCCAGGATGACCCCGCGTCCAAGGACCCCCCTAGGGAGACCCCCATGGGGGGAGGAAGCGCCCCCCGCCCTGCCCCGGGGTCTGACTGGCTGCCTCCCCCTGGGGGCGGGGGGTGCATGCTCTCAGCACCCCCTAGTTCCCCCCAACAAAGCCCCCCGTCTCCGCACCTCCCACACCTGCTGGTCTGGGGGGTCTCGGCCGGCTGGGCAGACGCTGTCCTCGTCACTGACGGCCCTTGCCCACCAGACCATCCCCTCCACGGGGTCAGGATGGGTCTGCCCAGTCAGGGCTGTTTCACCAGTGCCCAGAAGCGTGTCTGCACTGGCTCACTGGAGGCTCGCACTTGCGTAGAAGGGGAAACTGAGGCCAGGAGAGAGGAGCCAGGCTCAGAGGCCACGGGCAGAGGGTCAGCAAGCCGGACGGAGGCCACGGGGACCACGCAGTGAGGAGATAGCCCTTGGCGGCCGACACAGCCCTGCCTGCAATCACCCCGTCCGGTCACCCCAAGACCGTGTTCCAGCCCAGCCGGGTGTCTGACCCGACAACACCGCCCAGGCCAGGCTCTGCCGCCCAAGAAGTGACCTGGCGGCCACAGCAATGGGGGCTTTGCTGTCATTTTGATCCAGGGCCCAGAGCTCGGGCCGTCCCACGCCTGCCTCCAGCTCCCCGCAGGCCCACACTCCAAGATGGGCAGGGCCATCATCCACTCCAGGCGGGGCCCCAGGACCCAGCTCTGCGGGCCTGGAGCAGAGAAATGGCCTGGCTGCAGCCTGGACAGCCAAGCCTGCCCACAAGCTGCCCCACCACTCCGCATCCCTGCAGTCCCACCCCCAGATCCCTGATGTTCACAGAGCGCAGGGTGCAGGGGCGGGGGCGGGGGGCTGTCTCTCCCTGCCCTGGCCCCTGGCCTAACAGCAGCACCCTGTCGGCCGGCCCTAAACCCTCGTCTGCACCTCCCTCCTCCTCTCGGTGTGGATGGGGCATCCCTTAAGCACCTGCAGGGAGCCGGCTCCACCTGCGTCAGGCCCCAGCCCTCCTGGACAGCCGCCAGGGGGTCCACCCGCTGTCCTGAGGATGGGTATGTGACAGGACAAGACAGAGAGGATTGGCAGGGAGGCACTGGATTCTGTGGGACCCACACAGCCTGTCAGGCCCTCCCCAGAAACACCCCCCCAGGAGGGGTGGTCCCCAGGCCCGGGGGCTGTGGAGGAAGGCTTGCTGAGGCCCACAGAGGTCAGAGCCCCTTTCCCAGCAACACCTAGCTCAGGACACCAGCCATCACCCCGCTGGGCCTCTGGGCAGATTTCAGAGCCACAGCCATCAGCGGGAGGCTGCAAAGGGCCTATGCCCAGGTCTAAGTTCCCCACCCACAAAATGCACAGAATCACACCGTAAACTGGGCTGAGGACCACCAAGCGGATTCACCGGCGGGCACGGAGCTCCACACACACAGGTCAGGCGTGCTCGCCCCCCGACCCCCGAGAGGACGCTGGGGCCGTGATGAGTCTGCAGGCCTGGGGTCCCCAGAGCCTGCCAGCCCTGTGCCAAGAGCCTTCCCCCACGATGGGGATGTTCCCGCCCGGGGGTCCCTCGCTGCCCCGGGGTGCCCTGGCCTGGCTCACTGCCCCAAACTCGGCCCAGGCACCACTCCCCCCCGGGACCGCCTCCCAGGCCCCCACGCTGCGCTGGGGTCTTCTCTGGCGTTCCTCTCCAGACCGCAGCACTCTGGACCACACGGCCTGACCATGTGACCCCGCAGGCTAGGCCCAAGCTGGGCGGGATTGTGCTGGAAGGGATAAAGGGTGGGAGGACGGATGAAGAAGAGAGGGGAGGAGTAGGCGGTTGAGGTCCAGTGAGACACACGGCAGGAGGATGAGCTGTGGACAGATGGATGAGGGAGGGAGGGAAGGACGGATGGAAGGAAGGAAAGCAGGACCCCTGGGTAGGAGGGAAGAAGGGGGAACAGACTAACCGCGACTGGAAACCTCCCCTTCCCAGCCTTCTCGCTGCTCCGGCCTCCTGAGACGAGCGGCACAGCAACCCCACAGGACCCTTCCATCCTGACCTGTCCCCTGAGGCCAGCTTCGTGTTCCTCCCCTTCTGTCCGCGGCCCCCTGAGCTAGATCGAAGGGGACCAGGGGGCCGCCACCCCACACTGTGGGTAGCGGGAATCCAGAGGACCCCCCAGACAGCTGTGCCTCCTGTAGCCTCTGCTTCCTCAAATGCCCGTAAACGGGAGCACCCGGCTGGGTGGGCCAGCAGGCACGGGGGGCCGGTGGGTCAGGGCTGGAGCCTGGAGGGGCGGGCAAGGGATGCTGAGTCCGGCGGCTCCCCCGGGGGGCAGTGAGAGAGCCCAGGGTGGGGGGTCAGGTTAGCGGCTGCCGCAGGCGCCTTTCCTGACTCTCCCAGCTCAGGGCGGCCTCTCCAGAGCTTCCCCTGACCTTTCCTGCTGCCTCACTCTCTCCTCCCGCCAGCATCTCCCGGGCCTGCGTCCTGCGCCCCAGAGCCTCCCTGGCCTCACAGCACCCCAGGGTCCAGCCGTGAGACGCACTGCTGGGCGCCTGTCAGCAGGGGGACATTGCCGGAGAGTGCTGGGGGGAGGTGACCCTGGGCACCATTTGACCGTCGTCTGCCTGTCCGTGTGTTCACTCGGCGCACACACACACACACACACACACACACACACATCCCCATTAGGGATTAGCCAGACCCGATGCCCCCTAAAAGCCCCTAGGCTGGTTGGACCGACAGGATAGCAGCAGAGCTCCGAGCAATCTGCCGCCGTGGGGAGGGCACACATCCAGCACCCCTAGGCCGGCGCCGGGCCCTGGAGAAGGCAAACGAGGCCCCTGACGGTCAGCACCAGGGGCCAGAGACAGCGGGGGGGCTCCCCATAAACCCCACAGCTGCCCGGCTGATGCGGCCACCATGCCCGCTCCCCACCTGCCCTGGCCAGCTATGCCCGCAGCCCGCACGGGGGCCGGGCGTACGGGGCGGGCAGGCGTCTCTCCTCGGGGGTCCCGGGAAGGCCACGTCCTCCCAGCCCTTCTGCCCAGAGTTCGCAGAGAGCAACCTAGATCCCACTGCGATGGCTGGAGAGCGGGGCTGAGGGGGACGCCGCCACAGGGGCCGGGTTAGAGGGGAGAGTCAGCCCCGACTGGCTGGGGCTCCTCCTGGGGAGATAGGGAGCCGGCACCCCCGGGGCGGAAGGAGGCTGGGGCGGCGGGGGCCAGGGAGAGGCCGAGCACGCTGCAGCCGGGCCTCAGGGGCCTCTGTCCAGCGAGGCCACCACCCACCCAGTGAGCAGCCTCAGGCCCACGCCCCAGCCCCCCTTCCCTCACAGCACCGCAGCCCTGGGCTTTCTCAACACCCATGTCCAGGGTGCTCACAGCGCCCAGCCGCCCAGGCAAAGGGGCTCAGGCCTCCTGCTTTCCCGAGGGTGCCCCACCCCAGAAATACCATGTGTTTGGGGTGCAAGGGCTGAGGCACAGGGCCCGATGGCCAGAGCGGGGGCTCATCCACGCCTATCCAGCTCCCCTGGTCCCCGGCTTCCCACCCTCGGTGCTCATCTACACAGCGCCAGGGTGGGGGGTGGCGAGCCCAGACCCGCCCCTGGGGCCTGCCAGGGAGGGGGCCTGGCAGGGCTCAGACAGCCCCTCCTGCCTTTAGCACCTGTGGTCACAGCCTCGGCAGCCCCCACTGGGCCACTTGTATCCCCAGACCCGGTCGGAGAAACCCCAGGCCCGGCACATCAGACTGCTGAGCCCCCAGCTCAGCAGAAGCGCCAACCCAGGGAAGGGCGGCTTCAGCCTAGGCTTCCCGGCTGCTGGGGACCCCCACCACCAGGACAGGCCCCGGGCCTGGATGCCCACCACCAGACAGACCACCAGGACAGGCCCCTGGCCCTGGACACCCACTCCCAGGACAGACCACCAGGACAGGCCGAGGGCCCTGGACCCCCGCCACCAGACAGACCACCAGGACAGGCCCTGGGCCTGGACCCCCACTCCCAGGACAGACCACCAGGACAGGCCCCAGGCCTGGACCCCCACCACCAGACAGACCACCAGCTCAGGCCCCGGGCCTGGACCCCCACTCCCAGGACAGACCACCAGCTCAGGCCCCAGGCCCTGGACCCCCACTCCCAGGACAGACCACCAGGACAGGCCCCAGGCCTGGACCCCCACCACCAGACAGACCACCAGCTCAGGCCCCAGGCCCTGGACCCCCACTCCCAGGACAGACCACCAGGACAGGCCCCGGGCCCTGGACCCCCACTCCCAGGACAGACCACCAGCTCAGGCCCCGGACCCTGGACCCCCACTCCCAGGACAGACCACCAGGACAGGCCGAGGGCCCTGGACCCCCACCACCAGCCAGACCACCAGGACAGGCCCCGGGCCCTGGACCCCCACTCCCAGGACAGGCCACCAGGACAGGCCCCGGGCCCTGGACCCCCACTCCCAGGACAGACCACCAGCTCAGGCCCCGGGCCCTGGCCAGGACGGCTCTGTGCTCTGGTGGCCCCAGGACAGGGCTCAGGCTGACTGCAGCCAGGGGTGCAGACAGGGAGTCTGGGGGCTCCTTGAAGGGCAGAGGCCAGGACTCCCCTGCGCCCGCCACCGCTGTAATTAGAGTCTCAGGAGCAGACGGGCCCCACTGCCAGGACAAAGGGCCCACCGGCTGATCCCCCAGCAAAGACCAGGCTGGGCTGGGCCCCTAATCCTCGTCCTGTCCCTGGAGGTGCCCAGGTGCCCAGGCCCGGCCAGGCCCCCACTAAGAGGCTCTAATTGGAGTCCCAGCGCAGGCCAGCCCCCGGGGGAGCTCAGACAGCGCAGGTGGAGGCTGAGGGCCGGGGCCTCCAGGCCTCCGCTGTGAAGCTGGAGCGTCTGTCGTGGGCCCGGGGCTGGGGGTGAGGGTCGTGCATCCAGATCCTGGCAGCCTCGTCCACGTCCCGAAAGTGGAGAGCAATGGGCCGTCTTGACAAACGGGGATGGGGATGGATTCATGCTTTGCCTGGTTCCCCAGGGCAGATGGGGCCCCTGGCGGCTCAGCAGGTGTCGTGGGCACTGGGCGTCCTCCCCTCCATGGGGAGACGGAGGCCCCTGGGCACCAGGCGTCCACCTCCGCCCCATCCATGGGGAGACCGAGGCCCCTTCCTGAGCTGCAGCGTGTCTGACCTCGACGCCGGCATGTGGGTTCTGTACAAGACCCCACTAGAGTCCTGGTGCCAAACTCCATCTGGGAAGCCAGGAGAGGAGGGGCACCGGAAGAGCGCCCTGGCCCCTGCTCCGCCCCAGGCTCCCCAAGGGGTACCCAGCCCCCAGTTTCCAGGCAGATCCCCTCTTCCCATGGGGCCCAGCCATCTCAGCAAGCATCCCCAGTCTGTCCCTCAGCCTCATCCTCTGTCCAGGGGCCCCACGACGCCTCCTTGCTGCCTCTACCCCACACTGTGACCCCCAAGCCCTTCCTCCTGGAGGCTGAAGTTCCCATTCTCAAAGGTGATCTGAGCCACCCCCAAATCTCTATCCCCACCATGGCCCTGCCTCCTCCCACTGGATCCACTGCTGCCCCGCTGGAGGGCGCGGCCACCTCCACAGTCCGGGCACACACAGCCCACCTCCTCCCCATCAGCACCACGCTGCAGGCCCCGCTAGGGCCACCCTCCCAGGTCAACAGAGAGCCGAACCTTTCACAGGCACACAGGCACGCGCGCGCACACACACACACAGCCGCACCCCCGCATCAAGTGCCCTGCCCAGCAGCATGCCCTAGGGACAGAGGCCGCGTGGGTGCTCAGGGCCAGCCTGACCCCAACCCTCAGCGGGACCTGCATGAGTCCCCTCCACATGGGGCGGGGGCTGACGGCTGGACACCCAGGGGTGCCCACCGCCTCGGCCAGCAGCTCATGGGCCGCGTCGCTGGCACTGCTTTGAAGAAGGGAGTTACCCCAGAGGTCCCTGATAGCCTAGTGCAGACGGGGGGGAGGGGGGCAGGCAGAGCGTGAGACCCCTGCCTCTGTTCCCCAGTCATCATGCCCACCGCCAACCCCAGACAGCCCCCCGCTCGGCCAGACAGAGGCCACACTCTCCCCTCCGTACGCGTAATTCATCCTCCATTAGTGCTTGCGACAACCTGACAAATTAAATCTCTTTTCAGTGTAATCTGTCTCTAATAGTTAGCAGAAGGGGAAAAGCCCTACCTGGTTTTGAATATTTAAACCTCCACATAAAAACCATAAACCCCAGGAGCGCGAGCGCGTTAAGGAACCTAATATTATCTTTAGGGGAGCGGACCGCCCCCCCGTCCCCCACTCCCCAATGCAAATGTCCCGTTTTTATCTGTGGCTGACAGGCGTGTCGCAAATAGGATTAGAAAACCATTCTGTGAAATGGAAATGAACAGGATTTAATGGAAAAACCAAAAGATGGTCCAAGACCCATTTTTCCTTAATGGTCTTTCTGGCCAGGAGGCTCCCCTAAATCACCTGCCAGGCTGCACCCCCAGGACACCTGCCCCCCCCATGAGAACAAAGGGGGCACAGAGAGAGGAAGGCCATCAGAGGACGGATCCGCCAGCAAAATTCACTTAACGGCGTCGCTGGGGCTTGATTACCGTGAACAACTTAATCCTCGCCCTGGAAGTCCACCCTGGGCTCCTCTGGGGACCATCCTCCAAGCCCCAGGCCCAGGAACGACGCAGCTGGGCACGTGGACCTGCAGGCCAGCCACACATCACAGGGGCTTCTGACGTGGGGGCCGCCAGCCCGCCCAGCCCTCTGCCCATCACCGTGGCAGCCCACGCCGATCACATTTGACAGACGCTGCCCAGCCCGCTTCGTCCCTCATCCCCCTCCTCCCCAAAAAGAGGGAATTCCGGAGTCTCTGTGTGGCTGCATAGGAAGCCACAGCCCCTGCCCACCCTCGGCCCAACCCCAGACCCCGCCCTACAGCCCTGCTGCCCAGGCCGTCTGCCTCCAGGGGGCATGAAGGCTAGAGCACAAGAAGGGGCAGGATGCATCACGTGCCTCAGGGGCTACTTGCCCCGATCTGGCCAGACCAAGCGTCGTGGGCTAGAACGTGTGCCCAGATCTGCATGCTCAAGTTCTAATGCTCACAGCCCAGAAGGGCCCAGGCTGAGACGCAAACGTCTGCTGTTTCAGCCCCAGGCCGTGGTCCTCTGTTCTACGCAGCAGCCAAGCAAACTCCAGGCCGGGAAAGGAGGAGGAGGAATAATGGGAAACCGGGCCAGGCAGCCAAGGCACTAGGGAGCCATGGATGGTGTGTGAGCGGGGCAGGGCCACAATCAGAGCCGTGCTTTGGGGAGCTCATCCTGACAGTGCAGACCAGACAGACGGCCGTCTATCTGTCTGCCCCCGACACACCCACAGCCCGTGGGCATCTGGGTCTGCTCAGATATGTGGCCCAAGGCCATCGCCTGGGAGCAAGTGGCCACTCCGCAGAACGCCCTCCCCCTGCCCACAGCCAGAGGGGCAGGACCGGGTGAGCCCCTCTCTGGGCTGCCTGGGGGGGTCAGGAAGCTTCCAAGCCCAAGGGGCCTTTTTATACCTGAAATAAAGCCGTCCTCAAAGTACTCGTCTCCCCTCAGCAGATACTCAGAGGGAGGCAGGGGGTGGGAAGGCTGGAGCATGCCCCCCACCCCAGGGCACCTTCCTTCTCAGGGAGACAGGATGTTTTCACCCACAGGACGAGGCAGGCCCTGCTGAACCCCAACCCGGAGTGCTGTGGTTCCCCGAATGAGTGAGTTAAGGAGGAAGGAGCCGGGAGGCAGAGCACACCCTGCCACTGCCCCCCTCACCCCGCTCCCTCTGGCAACCTTGCCCAGACGCTCCCCAAGGGCGAATTTCCATTGGGTTCCGGGGCCTCACTGCAGGACTCCAAGTCTCTTGGTTGGAAATGAGGACTCTTCGTGACTGTGCCCACCGTTCAGCTTAAACCCAGACATTCTTTGTGTCCTGTCCTTGCAGCGACCTTGAACGTTCTAGGAGCTCAGATACCCAGGGACTGGGGCCCCAGTCTGCCTCCCCCCACCCCCACTCCACTGATGAGCGGATGTGCCGGCCACTGCAAGCTCCCGTCAGCTGTCCCCAACATGTCACCAAGCCCATCACCCCTTGGGTGAAACTGTGGGTCTGAGGACCAGCCTGGGAGCTGAGTTGGTCAGGCTGCCTCTGCCCAGGCCTGCCTGGGAGAAGTGAGGTGTTACTAGGCGTGAGAAAAGAAATCTTTTTAAAAATCAACTGTTCAGGTATAATCCCTTAAATTTCTTTTCATTTGTTTCATCTGTTTCAAAACAGCTCAAGCTGGGGACGGCCCTGGTGGTGCAGTGGTTGAGAACCCACCTTTCAATGCGGGGAAGCAGGTTCCATCCCTGGTCGGGGAAGTATTAACAAGATCCCACGTGCTGTGGGGCAAGTCAGCCTTCATCACCACTCCAGAACCCACAAGTGATGCCTAAGATGCTACAGGCTGCGGCCCAGACTTGATGCAGCCAAAAATAAACAGATGTTATTTTAAAAAAACAGCTCAAGGTCATGGTAGGAAATCCAAGCACACAGTAGAGGCAGCCATGCGGTCCCAGGAGAAAGCTTGCATCCCAGGATGCTTGCCCAGCATCCCCCCTTCCCTGTGGTCTTTGCACCCCTGGGGAGAAGAGTTTGGGGCAGAGTCCCTCTCCTGGCATCGTGCTCCTGCCCCCTTCCATCCCTGTTCTGCAGTGAACAGCTCCGAGACTGCACTTGCCAGAGGCACCTTTAACAAAGAGAGGATGCGGGGCTTCCCTGGCGGCTCCATGGTAAAGAATCTGCCTGCCAACGTGGGAGACACAGGTTGGATCCCTGGTCTAGGAAGATCCCACATGAAACAGCCACTGAGCCCGTGAGCTGCAACTACTGAAGAGCCTGCAGGGGAATCCACCACGATGAGAACCACCCCCGCCCCGACTAGAGGAAAGCCCACACGGCGATGGCTCAGCACAGCCAGAAATAAACACACAAATCAGATTTCAAAAATCCAGAACAGAGACAAGACAACAGTTCCCTACAGCTGCCGTCCAGGCAGAGGGCGGGCCTGGGTCTGCCCCGGGTAACTCCACGGGTGACCCCGGCCCGCCCCGGGTATAACTCCACGGGTGACCCCCGCCTGTCCCAAGTGTAACTCCATGGGTGACCCCAGTCTGTCCTGGCCTGTCCTGGGTGTAACTCCACGGGTGACCCCCGCCTGTCCCGGGTGTAACTCCATGGGTGACCCCAGTCTGTCGTGGCCTGTCCCGGGTGTAACTCCATGGGTGACCCCAGTCTGTCGTGGCCTGTCCCGGGTGTAACTCCANAACTCCATGGGTGACCCCAGTCTGTCGTGGCCTGTCCCGGGTGTAACTCCACGGGTGACCCCAGTCTGTCGTGGCCTGTCCCGGGTGTAACTCCACGGGTGACCCCGGCCTGTCCCGGTATAACTCCACGGGTGATCCCCGCCTGTCCCGGGTGTAACTCCACGGGTGACCCCGGCCTGTCCTGGCCTGTCCTGGCTGTAACTCCATGGGTGACCCCGGTCTGTCCCAGGTAACTCCACGGGCACTGGCAAAGGTGAGGCCCGGGCAGGCCGTACCCCCTGCCCTGGGTCCGCACTGAAGCCAGAGGTCAGAGACCGCCCACGTGGCACTGAGGCTGGAGACCCACAGGACAGCAGCAGGGTATACCTCCGTGCTCCCTGCGTGCCAGGCCGCTAGGCCGGGCCACACCCATGCCCCGCACACCCCCAAAGCCCCCTGCACACCTCCCCTCGGGTCAGCGTCACTGGTGGCCAGCGTGTCCCCGCTCAGAGCGGACTCCGTCGAGGAATGAAGGCGGGCTGAGCCACTGGCATCTGTCAGGGGTGCAGACAGCCAGGAGCCCCCAGCCCGCCCCCCCATCCCACCCCTGGGCTCCACTCCAGCCCCCGCCCCGCTGATCTGGAGAAGTGTGGCTCCCGAGGCCGGGTGTTTATATAATTAGCGTTTCACACACATTTCTCAGCCCGAGCGGCTTATGGCGTGCCACGTGCCGCCCACCGTACCCTGGGAAGCCCGCCCGCTCCCCAGCCCCTCGGCAGCCTGAGGCCCCCACCCCAGCCCGCCCTGCAGGGGGGTGCTCCCCCCCACAGCAGCTTCCAAGGCCGGAATGTCCCAGGCCCTGAGTTCCACCATGAATTCAGAGTCCAAGGTTCTCGTGGGCACTCGAGGTCAGCCCCAGGCAAAATGCAGAGACTGGAAAACCTGGGCCCAGCCATGCCCCACGACTCCGGGGACCCTCCCCGTCCAAGCCAGCTTCACTCACCCCATCACTCGATCATTCCCTCAGCCCACAGCAGCGACAGGGCCCCCCAAGGGTGCACCTCCTTTCGAGGGCTCTGGGGGGTTGGGTGAGCCCCAGCCTCCCCTCGCCCCCCATCCCCCAGGGCCTGCTCCTCAGGCCGTCCGCACTGGGGCCGGCAGGTGAGGGGGGCCCGCCTGTGTGCGGAGGCACAGAGGGGAGCCCCCCAGGAAAGACGGCAGCGAAAGAGCCCTGCCAACCGCAGCTCATTATCCCTGTGATTAGCGCCAACAGCTTCCCTGGGCAGCCTCTGCAGGGCCGGTTCCAGGAGTGATTAACTGTAATTATCTGCAATCCTCCTAACTCCCCTCCCCCAGCCTCTCCCCAGCACTCGGAGGAGACACGTCAGGGGTGCGTGAGGCCCCGGGTGGCAGCACCCGTCCTCCAGGGGCCCTCAGACCGCGCCCAGCCATGGGTGGGAAAGGGGGGAGGGAAGAGGGTTCCAGAAAGGCCAGGCTGGCTCCCCCTGGCCAGCCCCACCCGCCGCCCACCCAGGGGTACCAGCCCCCCAAGGCCGTCCCCGCTCCTCATCCACCAGCACTTTCTGCGTCTCAGCGCTCTTCCATGCCATCGCAGGCCTTGGATGACGGGAAGGAGGCGGAGGCCTGGCCCCACACAGGGGACAGGAATCCAAGGCTGGGGGACCGCTCCGGGGCGGAGTGGAGCCGGGCCCTGGGCAGATGGCCTCCGGGACTGACCGATAGGTGGGTCTCTGCCTCCCGCCACCCTGGCACGGCCCTGGCCATGGGGTGGAGGGCATCACGAGGGTGGAGGGCGTCACGAAGGGAGGCACCTGGTGAGACTTGGGAGACCCCAGCTTCCCACCCTGGACCAGGGGTAAACAGAGACCCTCCACTGGCCCCAGGCCCAGGCAAGGGGCAGGGCGGGCTGAGGGCCATGATGGGACATGCTGCAACAGAGGGCCATCCAGGGTGCAAGGGGCAGCTGGATACCCGGTCTGGAGCTAAATCAGCAGGGCCGCCAGCGGTGGGGGTGTGGACGGCATGGCCCAGGTGAGGCTGCCACGCCCCGAGGGCCTGGACGCAGGGTATGGGGGGTCTGTGCGGGGTGAGGGGGGTGGTGGGCAGGCAGCAGGGACAGCGAGGGGACAGTCTGGGGCTGAGGGAGGGGAGGGGACAGTCCGGGGCTGGGTGTTAGGGGCCATGGACACTGCTTCTCAGGAAGCCCGGGGCCCATCTGCGTGTCCTTTGCCCGGCAGAGCATACGTGGCTGTGGGCAGACCCCACCACGCATCCTGCTTCCCTTCAGACGGCAGGGCAGAGGGCCAGGACACAGGCCTGCTGGGGTAGAACACAGCTGAGTGGACGGGGGGCCCTCGGGGCGGCCAGGCCCCTGGGGACAAGCTGGGACCCTCCCCTCCATCTCCTCTGCTTCTGCGGTTGAGGAGGCTGGAAGAAGCCAGGTGGACCCAGACACCAAGGCCGGTCACAAGGTGGCTGGCAAGAGCTGAACGGTGTTGCCCCGAGCTCACGTGTCCTAGCTGAGCCCCCGCCCCTCAGAACGAGACTGCAGAAGGAGGTGGGCCTTGGAAAGGGGTGATTTGGCGAAAATGAGGTCCTGTGGGCGGGCCCCAAGCCAACGTGACTGGTTATAAGGGGAGAAGCGGACACACGGGGACACCAGGGGCTTGGGGCACAGAGGAGAGGCCTTGTGAGGACATGGGGGGTGGGTGATGGCCGTCTGCAGGCCGCGAGAGAGGCCTGCAAAAACCAGGCCTGCTGGCACCCTGACTCCAGACTTCCGGCTTCCAGGACTGCAAGAGAATAACCATCTGACGTCTGAGCCTCCCAGGCTGGGTGCTTGGCTGTGATGGGGGGAACAAGGAAGGTGGACACAGATGTCTCACACCGAGGAACAAGGCTGAGGCCAAGTCCCGGCGGAAGACAGCCAGGTGACAGCGTTCAGCCCCTGTCTAGGGTCTCCTCCGGACCCCAGCCCCAGCCCCTGAACGGCCCCTCCCTTCCCTCACCTCCTGAAACCCACCCAGGTCCAGCCCTCCTCCTTGGAGCATCCCAGGGACCTCACTCTCTCCACTCTGGGTCCTGTCCACCCCGCAGCCGCAGACCCCTCGGGGAGCCGCCCCCCGGATGCCCCCCACCCCAACCCTGCTCAGACGGGCCTCCGCGAGCTGGGAGACCTAATGCCCTCCCTTCCCTGGCCCACCCCAAAGCAGCCTTTTGCCAAACACAGTCAATAAATTATTCAGTTTGCAAAATGCCATTATGTGTGAGTTTACTTAATTGAATAGAATAATTTATGGTAAAACCCGGGGAAAGGAAGATCGATGAGGCACGGTAGAGAAGAATGATTGAGTTTCAGGGAAGGCAATTTGATTTTTATCCCTCATTATAATAATGTTAAGGGGAAAACATCAACTTGGGTCAGAATCAATATTTGCCGAGTGGCCGGACCATGAATTTTAACTGGAGGTGGCGAGGAGGTGGGCAGGCGCGTCAATAATTAACGCCTGGTCCGCTGCCACAAATAACAGTGGGGTGCGGGCGCCGACACCTGCCGCCCGCGGACGCGCGGGTGATCATAAAAGATAATTTAGAAACAAGTCTGTCCGCGACACGAGTGTAACACCCCCGACATGATTCAGGACGCAGCTCCTCGCCGGCTTCACAGCAAATCACCGGAACAGACAGATGGCACGAAGTCTCGCCTCCTTTTCCCCAGCGCCCCGCCTCGGTCATCACAACACCCTCCAGCCCTGGTGTCCAGAACGGCCGCGGCCAGCTGCCAGCTATGGGACCCTGGGCACATCTCCCGCCGGGAACCTCGGCACCCTCGCCAGGAGAGCGGAAACAGGGGTCCTTGGGTCAGCACAAATGGCCGCTCCTGACGCTGCTCCTCCCCGACCAGAAGGAGGCTCCTGATCAGATGTCTTCAGTCCAGATAACCTGCCCCGTCCACGTCCACAGGCGCCTGTGTGCGCACACCCGCTGCCCACAGCCCCGCAGGTTCGGGGGCAGCAGAGGGTTCCAAGCCCCCAGGAGGGGCTCCCTGCACCACACAGCCCCCAGGCTTCCTGCATCCTGGCTCTCGAGCCCCCTGAAGCCCCAGGGGCCTTTCTGGGCCCCCCACCCCCATAGACACCCATGCAGTCAGTCCCAAGAAGGACTCGGTGCCCTGAGTTCCTGGGTCTCTGTCCCCAGTTTATAGATGAGAAAACAGAACCTTGTGAGCTCACGGGACTTGCCTGAGGCCATGCCCGGGTGGCACAGTGCCACCTCTGCGGGCCGTCCAGACACTTCTAGAGGCAGGTCTGGACAGCAGGGTCAGGGTGAGAAAGACCCCGCAGCAGGTCCTGGAGGCCGGGCAGGGAGCCCAGGACACAGCCACTGCCTTGGGCCCCTGTGGGGACCAGGGACATCTGCTCTGAATGGAAAGCGGCATCCAGCTATTTGCCTTTATGGGCAGAGGGTGGTACCAAGGCCTGGGCTCACTGTGTGACCTTAATCATGGCCCTCCCCTCTCTGGCCTGACTTCCACTTTTTAAGGACCCTCTCTGACCCTCTGACCCTGGGCTGGGTGGCAGGGAGGTGGGAAGCGGGCCATGACCCACAGATTCAGCGCCTAGGGGACCCTTGCCCACCCACCTCCCCTCAGGGGACCCCACCCTGCAGGCGGGTTGGCCAGAGCTCAGCCCCAGCACCCTCAGGACCCACGTCACCTGAACACCGACAGAAGTGCACAAGCCCCGCAGACACACCTCCCGCAGGGGCTTCTCCTGCAGGCCGAGGGGTCTCCAAGGACAGGGGTCGTGTCTAGCTCCCACCTGTGCCCCCCTCCCAGCGCTGAGGCCAGCACCAAGGAGCCCTAATTCTGTTGGATAAGTGAATGGGTGGGTGCTTGGGAGGGTGGATGGGTGGACAGGTGGACGGAAGAAGGAATGAATGGATGGATGAGAGATGGATGGATGGGTGGATGTATGGATGATGGATGGATGATAGATGGATAATGAGTGGATGGATGGATGGATAATGAGTGCATGGATGGATGGATAATGGGTGGATGGATGGATGATGGATGGGTGGGTAGATAGATGGGTATATGCATGATAGACAGATCAGTGGACTGTGGATGGATGGAGGGGTGTGGGTGGATATGTGGGTGGCTGAGTAGATAGGTGAGGATATGGAAAAGAGTAGGGAGCTGGACACACGGCTGGGTGCCAAGGAGCTGGAGGACAACGAACAGAGAGGTCAGTGTCCGTGAGTGGTGGACGGAATGAGGGGAAGAGAGTATGCCTCGGTGGCTGGGCAGGTGGGCGTACGGGGAGCGCAGTCCGCGGAGCCCTGGTGCTCAGCAGATGTTTATCAAATGAGCGGATGAGTGGCCAGGTGGAAGTGAGCCACTGAAGCAGCAACTCCACCCGCCTCACCACATTGGGACGACAGAAGAGCCCCATCAAAGGCCCTGAGCCTTCGATTTCCCCCCAGTGGTGGAGGGCGAAGCTGGGGCAGAGCTCAGAGCCAGCTGCCCAGGCCCCGCCACATCAGTGGACGGCATGGCCCCCGGCCCAGCCCTGCCTCCCGGTCTACTTGCCGCCCCTCCTGCGGCTCGGGTCTCAGCTGGTGCCGTGAGCTCCTGGGGTCTTCTGGAGGCAGAGACTCCGCACCGTCTGCTCGCCCCCTGGGGCCCCGGCTGCAAGCAAGAGGGCCGGGCAGACCCCCGGGGCCATTAGACGGGTGCCCCTTGGAGGGCGCTGCCACACCTCCCCCCCGACTGACGGGCACCCTGATGTCTCATCACAGCCGCGAGGCTCGGCCCAGACGTCCTGCTCCTAACAGCGAGCTCGGCGGAACGTCCGTCAGTGCGGGGGCAGGCCGAGGCGGCCGAGGGCGGGCAGGGCAGGCCGCCAGTCTGGGGGCTGGGCTGCTGTCTGTCACCGCAAGGATGGGAGATTGAGCCGCCGGAAACGGCCTGGAGGGAAACTTGATGGCGCTTTGGGCATGAGCCACCTCGGTTTCAAAAAGGGAATGCAAGGCAGTAGACCAGAACCCCAGCGCCGTGAGTCTCGGGGGCCCCTGCCACCCACCCGCCCCTCCCCACCCAACCCCACCAAAGTCAGCCCCCAACTGTGTCTGCGCCCCCCCACCCAGCAAGTCCCGTCTGATTTATCCCCACCACCTTCCCCAGGAGCAGCGCTGGGTGCCTCCGAAGACCTTCCAGGTGACTCAGTAGAGAACTCACCTGTAGCGCAGAAGGCATAGGAGACGCGGGTTCCATCCTGGGCTCGGGAAGATGCCCTGGAGAAGTGAATGGCAACCCACTCCAGTGTTCTCGCCTGGAGACTCCCACGGACAGAGGAGCCTGGCGGGCTCAGAGGGCAGTGGAGTCGGACACCACTGGCGGGCTGAGCACGCACACAGGCGCCCTGGGGAGCAGCTCCTCCCTGCCGCCCCCGCCCGTGCTGACAAACGGCAAAGCGCTGGCTCGCCGAGCAAACGGCTCGCCCGACACAGGCACACGGCTTATCAGCAGTCTCACCGCCGTAAGGACGTGTCCGTGCAAGTTAAAGTCAGTGGGAAAGGACACCCCACTCTACCCTCCAAGTCCCACCTGGCCTCTGACGATTCCCCACTCCTCGAGTTTCCAGGGCCAACCCCGTGGCCACGGACCCACCGACGAGGCCACGTCCCACACCCGGCTCTCCCCACTAGACTCGTGGTCGTGAGGTCTGCCGTGTGAGCCACGGTCCCACAGTCTCTCGCCCTCCGCTCTGCCCAAGCCTCTATCCACACCAGCACTAAGGCCTGCAGTTATCAGCTTTCCACACCATGGCAGGGATTGGGACGTGATTCCATTCGACAATATTCAATGACAAATATGCTTCACAGATGGCTCACAAAAGCCCTGAAAATGTCGCTGCTCCCACTGGCCAAGAGGACCCAGCTCCCAGCTCAACCTCTACCTCCACACCCGCCTGTGAGCAAACAAAGGAATGAGTGAATGAATGGATGGACGAATTTTGGTCTCAGCCCAAAATTCTGGAGCCTCCTGTGGGGCCCCTGGAATGTCCAAAACATTCCAGACTAAGTGAAAGTCACTCATTCATGTCCGACCCTTTGTGACCCATGGACTGTAGCCCGCCAGCTCCTCTGTCCATGGGAGTCTCCAGGCAAGAACACTGGAGTGGGTTGCCATGCCCTCCTCCAGGGGATCTTCCCGACACAGGGATCAAACCCAGGTCTCCCCCATTGCAGGTGGATTTTTTTAACCATCTGAGCCACCAGGGAAGCCCAAAAATACTGGAGTGGGTAGCTGATCCCTTCTCCAGGGGAACTTCCTGGCCCAGGAATCGAACCAGGGTCTCCTGCATTGCAGGCAGATTCTCTACCAACTGAGCCACCACGGAAGCCTTATTCAGACTAAACAGGTTCCCAAAGCAGCACTGACGATCCCGTGCTCCTGGCAGCCCGCTTGGAATGGCTGAGGGCAAGGCCATACCCAGAGGCCCTGCGGGCAGGACAGCAGCTCTGTGCTGGGTCCCGCCCCTGTCCTCCGGTGGAGGGTCGAGGAGAGACCTGGAGCCATGGGCTGGGGTGCTGCGAGGGCTGAATGAGGTCTCGGGGGTCAGCAGACTGCACACTGCTATCCTCCCAAGGTCCCTCCTCAGCCTGGCCACCCCCAATGGGCCCCCTCCTCCTGCAGCCAAGGCAGGAGTGGAACAGAGCTGCCCGCCTCGCCAGGGGCATCCCTGCCGTCAGGAGGCCCCTCGCCCCTGCCGGTCTAGTTCTCTGCCTTCCAGGATCCCATTAAGTGCCTCCTCTACCAGGAAGCCTTCCCTAACTACTTCTGCCTTGGGCGGAAGGACTCCCCTTCTCCTACGTTCTCTGCTTCTCTCCTAGCCTAGGTCACCTTGCAGATGGCAGGTCACCTGCTGGACCGTACCTCCTGCTTCTGGACCCACGAGCGCTCAGCCTGGGCAGGTGAGACAGGCGGCAGGTACCTGTCCCTGCAACATGGCCTCACTCCTGCTTTGATGGTGTGTGGGGCGGAGCTAGGGTCTCTGTGGACGGTTCCCCCCCAAGCTGCCCCAGCCTTAGCCGGACCTGACCACTCCCTGCACAGGGCATGGCATCCCCCTTGGCCAGAGGCCCCCTGGGTGGGCTGAGCGGAAAACAGAGCAAACGTGTGTTTCATTGAAAGAAAAGGAGACCCTCGGGGTCGTCCCTGAGGAAGTCGTCAGATGGACCACGAAACGCACTCCAGGCCTGCCCGGCTGGTCCACATCGAGGAGCAAATCAGCAAGCACAGCGATGACCGAAAGGAGGCCAAAAAGAGCCAGACGGACTTCTCAGGAAAGACACGTTCTCCGTAAGTGAGATGCTGAGCTGGGAGTCCAGGGACACCAGGGTCTCTCCCACTCCACCCACCACGTGTCTGGGGGCCAGAGGCAGGGCAGGTGTGGCCGCGGGTGGGGGCGGGGGCCTCAAGGGCAGAGGGAGCCCAGGTCACCCCAGATTCTGGGGGGAGGATGGAGTTGAGACAGTGAGGGGGGCAGGGTGAGGGAAGAGGAAGCACTGGGTTTGATCCCACAGGTGTGGGGAGTCTGAGGGGCATGGGGCGGGGGTGGGGGGTGTCAGAATCACAGATCTGGGGAACGTGAAGTCACCAGGCGGGACAAGGTGGTCCAGGGGGAGGGGGAGAGGCAGGAGGGTCACCGGGAGTCAGGAGCATCCAGGAGGAGGGGCCCAGACGTCAGGGGCAGCGGCCCCGTGTGGCGCCTGTGACCTCGGGGCTGGAGGGGCAGCCCTGAAAGAGGGCCCCCCCTCAGTCTCACCCCCTCACGAGCCCCTCTCCAGCCGCCCTCCCACCTCGCCCCTGACCACCTCACTGCCTGCCTTGCACCGGGGAGCCGCCTCCGCTAACACGGCCAGGTCTCACCCTGGGCCCTGCTCCTAGGCTGTGGGTCCATTTGCAAGTCTAACTGCCTTGCTCCCGCATTCACACCCCATACATTGGCACCCACAGCAGAGATGCTGCCTGGGTGAGCCCACAATTAAGGGGCTCCCTCTTCACTTAACTTAAACACAGGAACCAGCCCCCAGGGGCAGACAGGAAGGTGTGGGAAGAGGACCCAGGCCAGGCTGGGGCCTGGGGGCTTCCCGGAGGAGAGGGCCTGGAAGAAGCTAGGGTAGGGTTCACTCCCCACCCTGCTTCCCCACCTCCCACTGCTCACAGCGGGACCACCCCCACCCCCGTCACAGCCCCCATCCCAGGCCTCCTGCAGCATTGGCTGGGGCTCAAGTCCCCCGGCGAGCTCAGCTCCAGAGGCCGAGCTGTCCCGGGAATCATGGCACCGATGGGAACCCAGCCCCTGGGCCAGCCCCCCGGGACTGCCAGTTCTCAGAGGAGCAGGGGCAAAGCCCTGGCCAAGCAGAAGGGACCCTCTGCTCCCCGCCAGTGGCCTGCGGCTCCCCCTGACACACTCCAGGGGCAGATACCACCTGGCGTGCAGGCCCCAGTCCAGGGGCTTCCCCACCCCACTGTCTCGGGGTCCCCAGGGTCCTTGATGGGGAAACTGAGGCCTCGAGGGCTGAGGACACAGATTAGGGCCAGCGCTGAGACCGAAGGGTCAGTGTCCTCATTTCATCACAGAGGACGGTGATGAACAGAGAAGTCAGGGCGCTTTCCTAGGTCACACAGCTGTGTTTCATGACGCGTCTGGGACTAGAGCCCACCCTCTAGGTGCCCCAGCATCTGCTGGGTCAGCCTCTGGGCCTGAGGGGCAGGGGACAGGGGAGGAGAGGAGAGACCGGCTTCAGGCAGGGAGCAGCTGGGGCCTCCCTCCCCCAGGACTGGGAGTGGAGAATTCCAAGGTGGCCGCAGCTGAGCATTAGCACAGCAGCAGGAGCTGCCCCAGTCCTGCCCCCGCTCCTCCTGCCAGCTCCCCCGCCCCCCGCCCCGTTCCAGCCTCGAAGCTTCCCTGCCCCTCCCCTGAGCCCCACGCCTGCCGCCTTCACACGGGCCCAATGGCAACGCCCTTCGGGGGCTCTGGGCCAGGCTGCCCAGGACCCTGGGAGGCCAGGGACCCTGCACGTAGCGCCAGCCCACGGTCAGTGGTGGCCAACAGGAGCTTCTAAGAGAAAATCCTTGTACGAAACTCAAGGGACAAGGGAGACCAAAGAGCCCGGGGCCCTGAGCTACACCCTCAGACCCCAGCCTCCCCTAAATCTGCCCGCTCAGTTCACAGACCCTGAGACACCTAGAACCTCATTGCCCTGACCCCCTATAACCCCGGACCCACCATCCCCCAGGCTCCAGACCCTGAGCCCCAGGCCCCCAGACCATCAAAGGCACAGGCCCCCACGCCCAGAGGCAGAGGTTCTCATTCCTACAGGTCAGAGCTCAGGCCCCACCGAGGAGCAGCTGGGATAGTCTGTGGTTTGAGCAGAGCTCAGGGTGAAGGCCTGGAGTAGATGAAAAGCTTCTAGAAGCTTCCATCACCCACCTAAAGGAATGAGCCCCTCACCTATACCTCCATTCCCTGCGAGGCAGCCTGGCCCGACCCCAGCACTGGGTCGGGGGACACGGGGGCCTGCCAGTCAGGGGTGTGAGACCCTCCCCTGCTGCCTGAGGCCCCGTTCCAGGAGGGGTTCTGCTGGGGGTTGAGAGGGAGGCAGGGAGGCCAGAGAGCAGGGCAGGAGGAGTCTGGCTCCGAGGGAGGCCGGCAGGGAAGTGGCCTGAGCCGGAGACATCCCCCACCCCCTCCCACGCCCCCTCCTCCTGGCCCCATTCCCGGGGCCCAGGGACAGACAGGGGACCTCCCGGGGAGCAGCCACCCTGCGCTCTAAGTGCCAGGACCTGTCCTCACTCCCAGCACCCGCAGAGGGCCGGCCAGGGGCTGGGCAGGTGACCACCCTCAGTCAGGGCCAGAGAGGTGGGGACTGGGGGCCCGGCAGGACGGATAAGGGAGGGGACAGAGGCCTGGGGACCTGGGGGCCAGTCCTGACCCCTCTAACTGCCTGGGCAGCCCCGGGCCCCGCGCCCCCACCCCCTGGCCCCAGTTGCCCTCCCCTTGCTGAAGGAGGTGTCCAGACTCTGCCATTCTGAGCTGACGGCTGGCCCCCAGCCCCCACCAGACCCCAGGAAAGGAGCAGGAACTACAGAAACCTGGGGAGTGTGGGTAGGGGGGAGTCCTCCCTGGAGGCAGGCCCCTTTCTGCCCATGGAGCCACAGGCATTTGGGAGACAAATGCTTCTGGAGAAACAAGCCTGGATGGAGGATGGAAGAATACTCATGTTTTAAAAGGTGCATGCCTCCCAAACAGCACCGACTCGGCCGGCCAGACGGAGGCCACAGCGCCGTCTCCTGCCACCTCCCTGACCCCTGCTCCTCCCGGCCGTGGGCCCCCAGCCCCTGAGGCTCCAGAGAGAAAGGGCTCCAGGACTTGCCTGGCAATCTAGTGGTTCCCTGGGAGAGGCGGGGATGGGGACTGGGGAGGAAGGAGGTTCCCCTGCAGAGCTTCCTCACCTTGGCTTTGGCTGCCAGAAGCCTGGACCTCTGCCCTCCTCCCCACCCCTGCCCCTGAGAGAGAGAAGCAGGGCTTCTCATCCAAGCCCGCCCAGAATGGCGCGGCTGCAGTCAGCCGGCAAGGCTCTCTGGGGAGACTCTTACTGTGTACTAAGTTGCTCAGTCGTGTCTGACTCTTTGTGACCCCATGGACTGTAGCCTGCTGCCAGGCTCCTCTGTCTGTGGGATACTTCAGGCAAGAATACTGGAATGGGTTGCCGTGCCCTCCTCCAGGGGATCTTCCCAACCCCGGAGATCAAACTTGCGTCTCACATCTCCTGCATTGGCAGGAGGGTTCTTTACCACTAGTGCCATCTACACTTAAAAGTCCCCTGTGAGACCCAGTGGGGAGGCTGGTGAGGGGGCAACCCAAGTTGTGCCCACCAGGCCCTGCTCCCCGGCCCGTCCCCCCTGCCGCTCGGAACCCCACCCCAGCCCCTTCTTCCCTAGCAGCTCAGGGGCCCTCCTGCTACCCGGCTGCCCCAGAGCCTGGATAGACCCTTCATCCCAGCAGCCCCAGGTATCCAGCCATGCCAAGTTTGGGACCCTCAGCCCACCCACCCTCTCCCCCAAGGTCCCACGCTCACGGATCAGAGGTCACCGCGGAGCCCCTGAGCCGCCGGCCAGCTGTCCCCGCAGGACCAGGGCAGGAGGGGAGAGGCCGGGGCTCCTGGTGGGGATTCCAAGAGCCCTGAGCACAGAGCTCAGGGCTGGAAACTCCACACGTGTGTGCGTGCGTGTGTGCCCGTGCGTTCCAAGTAATGCATCTGTCCTTCTGGGGGAGGTGTGCTTCCCACCAGCTAGTCCCTTTCCAGGTTATTAACAAAGCGCATGGCCTGACACTCGTTTCCCCCGAGACTGAATCTCCCCATCAGATCAGCATAATGTGAACTAAGTAAACACGGGGATGCTCAGGCCGCGCTCGGCCAGTGGCCACCCCCCGCCCGGCCACCCCCCGCCCGGCCACCCCCCCGCCCGGCCACCCCCCCGCCCGGCCACCTCCACCCCGGCCACCCCCCTGCCCGGCCACCCCCCGCCCGGCCACCTCCACCCCCCCGCCCGGCCACCCCCCCGCCCGGCCACCTCCACCCCG
>JADEYB020000009.1:1282726-1299261 GCA_015832495.2 Alces alces
GCCCGGCCACCTCCACCCCGGCCACCCCCCGCCCGGGGCCCTGCTGCAGGACTGGCTGAGTCTGGACCCTCCCCCCAGCGCTCAGAGCCTTCCTGATTCCCAGCCCACACTGCCTGTTGAGGCCCATGGGGGGAGCCTGGGACCCCTGGAACTGTCCCTCAGATACCCTAGTGCCCCTCACGAGTGCACCAGCCCTGGGAACCTGCCCCCGCCCATCCTCCTGAAGGAATCTGAGGGCCTTCAGGGCAGGCCCTTGGAGTCACTGCGCGGCACCTGCGGCGAGGCAGTGAGGTGTGTGTGGGAGCGCCCAGCCTGGGCTCTCACAACCGTCCTCGGGCTGGGGCGTGAGGCCGGCCTAGCCCTCCCAGGCCACGCAGGGGCACCAGCCCACCCACGCCACGGCCACTGCCTCCCGGAGCCCCGATTCCCTCCAGATGGTGGAAGAGGAGGGGGTGGGAGGAGCCCCGAGGCAATGGGAACTTGCATGCTCACGAGGACCTGGGACTCGGAGGAGGGGTAACTGCCGGGCGCGCAGTTCGCAGCTGTCTGCTCTGCTGCTCTGAGGCCCCAGGATCTAGGGACCAGCAGGCATGATTCCAGGGTCTCCCTCAGGGCCAAGGGCCTGAAGACAGGAGCACCAGGCTGATGCTCACCAGGCCCGGAGGGTACCTCAGCACCCCCCGCCTAGCCCACGACACAGCCCAGGACAGTCCAGACCCAGGCCTCCTGAGGGGTCCAGTTCAGGGTTCAGACGTTTGCAAGATACATGAACATCTAGGCATACATTCCTGAAAGGCACAGTCCTGCCTGGCTTCCAGAAAGCCCGGAAACCCCCAGAAGGCCCCAGAAACTCCAACCTAGAAGCAGGTGGGGGGGGGGTGGCATGGTTGCCTGAGCTCCGCCCCAAAGCCCTGGCAGGGCCCAGAGGTGTCAGCCGGGAAGGTCAGACCCCGCGGGGCCTAGTGTCCTGCTGGAATGTCAGTGATGGGCGGTGACCACAGGGACCAGTAGGTGACGTCACAGCTGGGAACTAGGGTGTCCTGGGGACAGTCCCCGAGCAGTTCCCCATCCCAGGCCTGACACTCCTCGCCCGCCCGCGTCAGAGGCGGATACGCGGGACCCACCTCCCTGCCTCTAGCCCCGCCCACAGTAGCCTGGGCCCGCCCACATGCAGTTGGCCCCGCCCATAGGCACTTGGCCCCGCCCACGGGTGCCCGGCCCCGCCTCTCCCCCACGAGTGCCCCGCCTCTGCGCATCCTTGTAGGTCTGGCTCCCGGAGCTCAGCGCCTCGTTAGAATTCTGTCCACTTCTGGGCAAATCAAATCACCCAAAGGTGAGCCTCCAGAGACTAGAGCGGGCCCTTTGCTCTGGGAAGCAGGAGGTTCTTGGGGGCGGGAGCGACACCCCAGCCCTACCCCTGGGGGGCGGGGGGGATGTTCAGCTTCCCAGGATGCACTCCCTGGGTGGGAGGGTGAGGGGCGGGACCGTGAGTCCAGGACCCTCCCGGGTGCTGGCGCTTGCTGACACACGTGAAGAATTGTGCACGTGGAGCCCCCGTGACCCTCCCCATGGCCACATCGCCCTGTTTTGAGATGGTGAGACCCCAGGTGCAGAGCTGGGATTCACACCCAGGCACCGTGCCAGAGCCCACCTGTGGCGTCGGCATCCCTGGGAAGCACCACTCAAGACACCCTCCTCAGGCCCCCAGGCTCCCGGCCACCCCGACACAGGCCTCTCCTGCCCCTGCACGCAGGAGGCCTGGTTCCCTGCTGCTGGATCTGGGTCTTCAAAATCTGCTCCCCTGGGTTTAGCCCCAGACACACGGCTGGACGCACAGGGCTTGGAAAGTCCCCACCAAAGACTGTGTCCCGTGAGAATTCCTTCCTGAAGCCAAATTTCAAGGTCCCTGGAGCAAGCACCAGCCTCTTCTGGCCCTCAGTCTGGGGCCCAGACAGCAGCTGATCTGGGTCGGGCTCAGAGGACACAGTGGGGACGGTGAGCGGATGGGCAGGGCCGGCTCGGGCTGTAGATCACCCCCGTCCTGTCCCGAGTTCTCAGCTGAGGCTCATCCCGCCTCGTAAAGATGCCAGCGAGCCCCGGGCCAGCACAGGCAGGCCCACAAATCAGCACCAGGCGCTGGATTTAGAGCATCACCCCTCTACCAGGCAGATCAGCCTCGGCAGACGGCCACTGAGGCTGCAAGAAATACAGCAGCACGTCTCGGCTGCTGGAGAAACGGGAGAGATTTATTCCAAACCAAGGAGGCTGAGTACGCTGTCAGGGCGGCTCAGACGCAGCCCTCCTTCCACGGGAGGGGAAACCAAGGCAGAGGAGGGGGAACTGCCGGGACCCATGTGCCGTGGGGGTCCAGGCCTAGGGGTGCTCGGGTGACTGGCAGCCCCCACATCGGGAGTTTTCTCTCAGTGGAGCACCTGAGCCATCTTCTGAGGACAGCTGAAGCCAGTTAGTCACTTGGACCATGCTTTCCCAAATGACTGAGAAAAGCGGGAGTCAGTACATGTGGGAAAGGCGGGGCCCGTGGCGGCCGCCCTCCTCTGGGCTGGGGGTGGGGGCAAACGGCTGCCCCTGGGGGTGACTGGGCAGGAACAGCAGCGGGGGACGTGCAGACCAGCTGGCTGACGGCTGCCCGGGGGTGGGCGGCTGACCTCACATTCCCCAAGTGATGACAGCATGCAGGCAGATATAGGGTGACCTCACCCCGGAGCCGCCCTGTGAGTTCTCAGGGACGTCACTGCCCCTTCGCCAGCCTCAGGGCCGGGCCAGGCAGCCAGGGCACACAGCAGTTAGACAGGCATCTTCACAGGCGCTGAGGATGCAGCCCCAAGCCCTCCAGCTGGCAGACGGCCTCTGGGCGCCCCTCCCTGATGGGCAGCCACTGAGTTCCCTGGGAGACCCAGAGCCTGGCACGGGCTACAGCCGCGTAGGGGACGGACCCAGCCTCAGACAGGCCCCAGGGACCCCATCACCACTCCCAGGTCTCCGTGGCTGCATGGGGGGTGGGGGTGGGGGGCGGCTGCCTCCCCGGCACAGTCTCTCACCCTGGAAGCTCCCCCCAACTGGGGAGCCTCAGGAGAGGGCCTACGTCAACTGCTCCCCCCAGCTGGACACTCAGAGACCGCAGACCCCCTTCCCCAGTGCCCCGGACCGCGCCCACAGACGGGAGGCTGGCGAGGACAGTGTGGCCACTGACACAGAGTCAGCAGAAAGCCCAGCCTGGGTGGAGGAGGGCCCAGATTTGCCCCTAGATGGCTGGTGGGCCCCTGGTCCAGTCTGGACCACCCGGGGCGGGTACAGGGGCCTCCAGGCAACCATCAAGGACCTTAAATGTGACTCTGGCCAAACGCAAGGGCTCCCAGGGGCCGAAGATGGAGGATTTTAGTTGCAAAATTCAGTAGTATTGGGGTGCAGCCCAGCGTATAAAACAAATATCCTCAAGTCCATTCCTGTAGACGGGAGTGATGGTGTAAACCAACGGGGGAGAAGAGCCCGCCCGCTTGTGCAGGACGGTAATTTATGGAGGCACTCGTCCTTCCACCCTGTGTCCTGGGCAGGACCCTGGACCAGAAAAAGGACGCGAGGGGAAATCGGAACCGAGTATGGACTCCAGTCAGTAATGATTATAACCAACCACTCTAGCGTAAGATGTGGGTGTGAGAGGAAAAGTGCCGGGGTATGGGAAGTCTCTGCTCTGGCTTTCAAACTTTGCTATAAACCGAAGAAAACATTTGTTTTCGAAAGATGATTCTGAAACAAATACAGGACTGTGGGAGGCTGAGGTTGGGGGCAGCTGTGTGGTCGGTGCATAATAAAGTTCTGCGCTTGCCTCTGTGGCAGTGTTTCTGGTGGTGCAGAGATGGGGGCAGGGAGGTGTCCAGGGCCGGCTACCAGGCCCCCTTTGTTTGGAAGGCTGAGCAGAGCACTGAAGGTGTTCAATCCCTGGGTCAGGACGATCCCCTGGAGGAGGCCATGGCAACCCACTCCAGCATTCTTGCCTGGAGCATCCCGCGGACAGAGGAGCCTAGCAGGCTGCGGTCCACGGGGTCACAAAGAGTCGGACACGGCCGAGGGACTGAGCATGCACGCTCCTGGCCGCCCCGGGTGGAGAGGAGTGTGGAGGGAGCGGCCCTCAGGCAGCGCAGTGGGCCTGGAGGAGGCCCCCCAGAGACTCCAAGTACAGCCCCTGCGGAGGCCCCACCCTGGGCCCCACCTCACCTGGAAGGCCCTCCCCTGAGACCTCCCGAAATTCCCTGACCTGCCCCTGGGCCAGGGCATGCTGGACTCTGGGGATGGGGAGACACAAGGCCCCTGGGCCCTTTCCCCATCTGATGGGGAAACGTTAATAGTCCCTGGGCCTCAGCATCCTAAAACACAAGGTGGGCTGGGACACAAGGCCTCCTGGGCCCCCCCTCCCCCACCCCGGGGAGGGGCCTCTCTCAGCTCGTGGCTGACCCTCCCCCAGCCTACCCTCTGCAGACCCACAGGAAGCCCGGCTTCTTGGCCAGCCCAGGGAATTCCTTCCCGGCCCCCTCCCAGCCTCCCAGGTTTCCTGTGTGGAAACGGGTCTGGATCCTGCCTTGGTAAACACAATGTCAGGAGGGAGAGATCACCCTTTGAGCTTCCTGTTTGCCAGGAGCAGACTCCAGCCCCTGGGGGCTTCCGGGCACCCCCCACCCCCAGACAAACCCTCCCCCACCCCGGGCTGCAGGACCCCCTGGGACCACATGGCCAGGGACCCACGTGAGTGTCGTGCACCCTGGGTGGCCCTGCGCAGCGGGAGGCCAGCCAGGAGCTGGCGCTGGGGGGGACCAGGGGGGCAGTGACACTCAGTCACGAATGCACAAATTGCACCAACAGAGGCCCCCGCCCTCCTGCCCCAGACCTCAGGAGAGCACGAGGCGGGGGGCAGGCCGGTAGGCAGGCCAGTGGGCACTGGGCGGAGACATCCTGCTGTCTATCTAGGGCCCCAGGTACCTCAGGCCACCACCCTCAGGCCCAGTGGGAGCCACACGGAGGCTGCTGTGACTTCACCTCCATTTCCCGGGGGAACAGGGGCCAGGAGGGACAAGGCCTCACAGCTGGCCTCCCTGGGGCCGGAGCCCGGGAGACAGACAGCCCCACGAGCAGAGGAGGCCCCTGCGATCTGGACTCCAGGAGGCTGTCTGCAGGCACCCCACCTCTGACCCTGCCCCAGGGCCCTGTGGGTGAGCACGGGGTGCTCAGAGGCTCACTCTCAAAGCTCCGGACTCTGGGCGGGGTCGCCGGGCCCCCTGGTGCAGATGAGGCCCAGGAAGGAGGCAGGATGCTCCTGGGGGCCCAGGCCAGCTGCTCAGGTCCTGCCCCCACCCACCACCACCCTCCCTCCCTGGCTCTGGCCTGCTCCTAGCCACCCACTGGGCCCAGTGAGCCGCCCCCCCCCCCCCCCAACCCCGGCCCCGTGCGGCCCGGCTCGACCCCTGCCCGGTTCCTCCTCCCCTTGCAGGCAGGGCGGGTGGAACAGGCCTGGACTCGCAGGGTGAGTCAGGCGGGCACCTCACCCGGGGGAGCCAGCTGGCGGGGTGCCAGACCGGCCTCAGAGGCCGTTGAGAGACGCCGCCTGGGCGGGCTCACGCCCCTGGCCCTGAGCGGCCCAGGCAGGCCCCCTGCCCCTTCCCTGGGGGGCCGGCTCCCAGGCCTGGCTGATCCCCGCCTCCACTGGGAACGGCCCTCTTCCCAGCCCTGCCTCACCTCCCGGGAGAGGGGACACCTGGGCAACCCCGCCCGCCCTGGGTCTCGGCTTCCCGAGTGTTGAATGAACGGGGTGCCCACAGCCTCACGGGGGCAGCTGGGGCCCAGACGGCTCCGCCTTCCCATCCATAAAATGGGCGTCTTGTCCTCAGCTGCTCCCTGCCTATAATGACAGGGCTGACAGCTTTGATGGCCAGATGAAAGGCCGCCCAGGCTCCCGGGCTGGCCCCAGCAAGGGGGGCTCCCCCCACCATGGGCAAGGCAGGCGCCAACTCCCGAGCCTCCCCCGGGCTGTGGGAAGTGGGCTCCACCGGCCCCGAAGGTCACCTGCGCCAGCCTCGGCCGGCTCCACAGAGGACCCTGCCCAGGACAGGTGCTGGGGTGGGGGGGCCGCGGGTCTTGGTGGGAAGCAGGCTCTGGGCCCCTCAGTGACTGAGGGCCGGGAGGGGGAAGGAGGGGTTTGTGCAGAAGGAAGGGGCCTACCCAGGAAGGCCCCCACCTCACCCTGAGTCCCACCACACCTGTCTTGACCCCCCACGACCTCCAAATTCAGTGATGGAGAAGCAGCTTGGGAGGCGCCTGCCTGGGTCTCTGCTGGGAACCAGACCTGACCCCAGAACAGACACCTGCGGGGCGTGGAAGGGGGTGGGCGTCCAGAGTCCCGCAACCTCCCGGCTGACGCGTGACCCCGACCCCAGGGGTCGCAGGGCCATCGACAGCAGAGAGCGAGGAGGCAGCCTGGGGCAGGGGCTTGGTACGGGTGCCCCTGCGGTGGACCGGGGGCCACAGGAAGGACCAGGCCCGCTTAGGGACGGGGAGGGGCCTGCAGACTGGAGAGCTCCGGCCCTGCTGGACCCTCCTCGGGGAGAGGCCGCGATCACGGGGCTCACGCATCTGTTCAGCTTGTGCCCCGAGGCCCACTGGGGCCCAGTCCTGCGCCCGACAGGGGAGCAGCAGTGAGTCACCCCACCACGCCCCAGGGGGGCCCCCACGACGCCGGGAGACAGGCAGAGAGCGCAGAGGATGCCCCGGGCGGGGGCTGCACCCCAGGACAGCGAGGCCACCAGGCAGTAGGCCCCACACCGGCTGGGGGGTGGGGAGTCCCAGGCACCGGCGGGCTGGGCGGGGCTGCCAGCTGCCCGCGTGGGTGCGTGGGGTGGGGCCCCCGGGGCTGCGGGGCAGGGCGGCCTGAGCACAGCAGAGAGGCACGGAGGGGCCGGTGACGGTGCTGGCTCGGGACCCCCGCCGGCTCAGGGGGTCCTAGACCCGGACCCCGCAGAGTGTCTGTATTCTGGAAAGGCAGGCGGGGTACGGAGACGGGGGGCAAAGGAAGGGGCTTGGGTGTCCCCGAGGGGCTCCTCCTCACCACTGCCAGGGTTCCCAGCTAACACAGCCTCTGGCAACAGGGCCAGGGACCCCCCAGAAAGTGCTGCTTCCTGTCGGCCCAGCCCCCCTCCCCCCGCTCCCTGCCCAGGCCCAGCCCCCAGAGAAAGGGGTGGGAGCAGGGACAGAACGCAGGTGGGGGCTGGAGCCCCGGGCTTGCAGCAGGACCTCCTCCCCGTCAGCGCCCTCTCGCCGACGGCTGGCCCCCGCTGTGGGGTTTGTGGGTGGGGGCCCCCCCGCAGCCTCCTCGCCCCAGGACCCTCAGAGGACAGCACGCCAGGTGGACTCAGGAGCCTCATGAACAAGGGACCCATTTTTTATTCACAAATAAAAGCTGCAGCAAGCTGTTATCTACACGTTTGTACAAAGGTTGGGACGACCCTAGAAAATTCACAACGGTCGGAAAAAAAAGAACCCGTCGTGACGGGAACGTCCTGCTCCTGTTAGCAGGCTCATCCAGGTCTGCATTTGGCCTCCCAGGGGACCCCCACCCTGGAAAGAGCCCAGCCGCAGTGACACCTTCCATAAAAACCATAAAAACATAGAGATCATTTGTCTTCAAGTTCCCACTGCAAATACCGCATCTGTAAGCAAAATGATACAAAAATACGAACCTAACAGCACCTTTACAAAACCCTCATCCCCCAATGTGTGTGTGTGTGTTGGTCTGTTTTTTTTTTTTTTTGCTTGTGGTTTTGGTAAGAATTCCTGCCGTGGAAGAAGGCGACAGGTGCCTTCCATTCAGCCCTTGGGCGCTGCCCTCCTGGCAAACTCAGGACAGAGCAGGTCCTGCCCGGGGAGGGGGAGTCAGCACCGCACCCCCCCTCCGCCAAGAAGACCCACCCCACCCCAGGCTCCATCTGAGATCAGCAGAGAGAACACACGGGGGTCTGCAGACCCCTAAGGCCGGCTCTGTCGAGAGGAAAACGGCTCTGAAGGACAAGTAACCCTGAAGCTAAAGCGGAGCCTGGCGAGCCCAGGGCCGCTCTGCCGCACGGAACCGCCCAGCCGTACCCCAGGCACGATCTGATCTGACAGCAGGCCCAGCGGCCCCGGACGGCCACAGGCACCGCCCCGGGGGCACGCTGTGTGCTGGTGTCTGAGACCTTAGCACCAAACGCAGAAAGGAGAGAAACCCAGTCCCAGGGTAAAGGCACTTGCGTCACAGTCCTCCGTGTCCTGCACACACGCTCCTCCGCCCGCGGGCTCGGCCGGCCCCTCCCGTCCCTCACGCTCCATCGCCTCCAAGACCCCCCCACCCCGCCCCCGCCGTCCCACAAGGGACCCTGCACATCCTCGTCCCACCGACCCCCAGCACATCCTCGCTCCATCCCACGTCCCATCCTCGAGCCCCTGACGCCCTGTCCCCTCCCCCCGGGGGCCCGTGGCCCAGCCTCAGACGTCCACCTCCTGGGGCCCCGGGGCGGCGGCAGGGGTGGCGGCGCTGATGTCGAAGCAGGTGACCATCATGACGTGGGCCTTGCACAGGTTCACGCACTGCTCCAGGGCGGCCGTGGCACGCTCCAAGGCCACGAGGTACTCTGCCGACTCAGGCTCCAGCCCCGGGTCCACCTCAACTGCAGTCGGGGGCAGCGGAGAGCCGGTCAGCCCCGGGGTCCCCGCAGGGCCAAGGCGACGCCTCTCCCTCTTCCAGCCTCCAGGTCCCCCCACCGCCCCTGGGCCCGGGGTCAAGTGGCCGGGCGGGGCTGGGGGAACTCACACTGCTCCAGCCAGCGGCCCGGCTCCACCATCAGCCGGCCCTGGGTCTCGGCCAGCTCCCCGCGTAGCAGCTCCCGCTTCGCCTGCACCTCCTGCAGCCGCTGCAGCCTGCGCTCGGCCAGCCGCAGCCTGGCACCAACGCACACCGGGCCCTGGGCACAGGCGAGGGAGGGCGCGTGGGGGGAAGTGGTGCTTAGGCACGGACGACAGCCTGCTCCCCGGGGCTCCAGCACCCCAGCCTTGACCTGAGCCCCGCTCCACCCTCCAGGCCTGGACAGGTGCACGGTGGGGCCTCCAAGGCAGGCAGGGGTCAGGCTTGCCCCTCCCTCACCACCCCTCTCCCCACCCCCCTCCCCACCCCTGTGGGGCTCAGACCACGGGCGCCCAAGGCCGCCTGTGCCCGCCTGGGACCCAGGCCCAAGATGAGCGCCATTGCCATGGGAATGCCCCCCAACCAGCCCAACTCCAGGGCACAAGAGAGGTGGCCGTGGGACCCTTCCCCTGGCAGGGGCTCAGGCCCAGCGGGGCCGCTCCTACCTTCTCTGAGCTCTGGGAGGGCTGTGGACGAGAGGGGAAGGTGAAGTCAGCGGGCTGCTGGTCACACCGAGAAGCCCTCCCACCCTCCCAGCACCCCGCCGCTGCCCCCACCTCCGCCGGGCCCTCCCTGGGGGGCAGACGGCGACGCTGCATGCGCTCCACATCATCAATCTCGTACACCTTGATCTCGAAGGGCTCCTTCAGCGCGCCAGCCAGGGGTGGGGGCAGGTCCACCCACTGCCCGGGGAGACTGGGCTTGCGGCCCAGGGCGGCGGCATCGGGCAGGGGGGCCGGGATCAGCCGTCGCCGCTGCAGACCTGGAACAGACAGCCGGGCGCTGGACGCGCAGAGGCCAGCCCCCAGCCCCCAGCCTGGCTGTGGCTCTGACGGGCAGAGCCCACAGGGGCCCAATCCCGAAATGCTCAGCCTAGCGCTGGCCAGAAACCCTGACCAGCTCTGCCCCGTGGAACAGACGGACTGCAGCCGCACCCCCACCCAGCGCCTCCCGCCTGGACAGCCGCAGCAGCCTCCCTGCGCGGCAGAGCCTCATGGCCACGACCCGTGACTTCTGGCAGTCACCCTCAAACGCCCTAACGGGCTGCACAGCCTCCTAACTCACAGGCTTCTCTACTTCCACTGCCACACTCAGCCTGCGAAACAGCCGACCCTAGCCAGGTCCACAGAGACAGGGGTCCAGGGGACGGACACAGGGGGCTTCCAGGCTCCTGGGAGCAGTGGGCTTGGTAGCCCACCATCCTCTCCCAGCCCCTCACGCCTCGGCAGGGTGACCTGGGGGGCCCCACGGGGGGGGCCCACCCTCGCCATCCCACGCCAACAGGATGAGGACCAGCCTAGGGGCAGCGCAGGGGGGCAGAGAAGGGCACACATGGGGTGCATTTACAAACCACAGAGAGCGGGGCACGCCTATCCCCTCGACCTGCGTCTGGACCTGTCAAGGGTGTGGTGACCCCAGGCCAAAAGGGCAGATAAAACCCAGGAGGGTCTGGGAACGCAGGGAGCGGACTCCCAGATCCTCATCGCCCTTCCCTCCCCCACGGCGTCACTGTTAATGGAGCAGTACAGCCTGTCTCCTCTCCTGCCCTGTAGGAAGAAGGTATTTGGCGTACCCTTCCCCACCCAGTACACCTGCCTCATCCAATCAGCAAATGGCCCGCAGGACCCCCATCCCCGCTCCCTGCAGCCTGGGTGTAAAGGCGGACTAAGGACCCCTAGTCAACGTCGGTTCTCCCTTGATGCTGTTTTAACAGCATCTCCCGCTCTAATAAACTTTATTCTTCTTTCGTTTTGTCTCATGTCTGGAAATTCTTGCCCAACCCGCGCCCGGCCCACGACAAGCGGCTGCCTGCACCTGGGATCCACCGCGAGGGTGGCCGGCGGTCCAGGGTGGCCCGCGGCCGTGACGCACACCCACCTGTGGCCCGCTTCTTGGGGGACTTGAGGCTGCGGGAGCGGGCGCCCGGGGAGGCGGCCCCGCTCTCGCTCATGGAGTCGGGGGCTGAGGAGGTGCTGCCCGTGGCCTCGCTGTCCCGCAGCACGCTCTCGTAGCCGCTGCTGCCCCCGCTGTGGTAGAAGAGCGCCGTGCGGCCCATGGCGGGCGGCAGCTCCCCGCTCAGCACGCTGCTGTTGTCGCTGCCATGGCCGCTGCTGCAGCGCTGCGGCCGCCGGGGCGCCGTCACCTTGCTGTACGGGGAGGGCAGCGCCGGCCGCTCCTCCGACACGTTCACGCCGCTGTCGTTGCCGCTGTCCGAGTCGGCGGAGCCCCAGGAGGGGCCGCCCCGGCTGCGGGCGCCCCCGGCTGCCAGCTCGTGGACGCGGCTGTGGGTGGCCCGCAGCGCCTGTTTGGTGCCCATGACGGTGCCCCGGCTGGCCTTGGCCCCAATGCCTGGCGCCACCCGTGGGGTTGCCCTGGGGCCCGCCGCGGGGGCCAGCGGCTTCGCCGAAGAGCCCAGGGCCCGGGGCCCGCCAGCCACTGCGCTGCGGGCCTTGCTCCCGCTGCTGGGAGGCTTGGGGGCGCCCACGCCCTTGGCGGGGCTGCTCCTACAGGCCGGCGCGGGCCCAGGCGTGGGGCTGGTGGGCGGCACTCCCAGCCGGGGCACAGCACGGGCCGGCCGGCCGGGGGCGTCCCTGGTCTTGCTGCAGCCATGCGCCAGGCTCTCGCAGCGCTCCAGAGACCCGTGGGTGGCGGGTCGGCACACTGCCTCTGCCTTGCCGGTCCGTGCCTTCAGGCTGGACGTGGCCCTGGGGATGGAGTGGTCAGCCCGGCCGCCAGGCCTGGCCTCCCCGTCCCCTCGGAGGAAGGCAGCTGCCCCGGGCCAAGCCGGGCTCCCGGCCTGTGGAGAGGATGGCCCCGGGCCAGTCTTGTGCTCCAGGCTGGACTTGCGCACGGGGGGTGCTGGAGGGGCCACACCTCCAGGCCTCGCACAGAAGCCCCCCTTGGGAGCCACACTCTTCTTGCTGGCGGGGGTGGCCTTGGGGCTGCCCAGGCAGGCCGATGCCTCCGCCGGGGCATCCCCAAAGGAGGCGGAGGGGGTGCTCACCCCCAGCGTGGTGGCCCCCCTCCGCAGGGGTGGGATCGGAGCCATGACTTCCGGCCTGTGGGCTGCCTGGCCCACCTCACAGCCATCCACCACCCTGCGGGCACAAGCCAGCATTGGAGCTGGGCTGGGGGCCCTGCCGGCTGAAGCCAGGGGCGGCGGGCCACAGTCATTGGCCCGGAGCAGCCAAGGATCCTCAAAGAGACCTCCGGGGCCAGGCAGCCCCGCGGCCAGGCGGGGGCAGCCCACGCGACTGGCCACGGAGGCAGTCCTCGGTGTGCGGGGCAAGCTGGAGTGGAGGGTCTGTGCGGGGGCTGGCCCCCGGGGAGACACAGCAGACGGCTCCCGGCAAGGTCGACAGGGGGCCGCCCTGGCCTCCTCTGCAGGACGGAGACCACGGGCGGGCCCGGGACTGTCCAGTCTGCGGCGCTCTGAGAGCTGAAGGCCGCTGTCCTCCGGGGAGCCACCGTCCGGGATGGAGGAGCCCAGTGAGGGGGGCCCTGCCAGCACCTCGGAGCCGACGGGGTCTGGGGGGCCCACTGGCGCGGGGCCAAGGCTGTCGGCCGTGCACACGCTGACCTCGCTGAGCCAGGAGCTGCCGGACGAGCTCTGGCTACCGCCCGCCCAGGCCCCCTCGTCCAGGGCCCCGCTGGGGGGCGGTGACGTGTACGCGTCGAACTCGTCATTGATGCTGCTGATGATGCTCACTGGCCTTGAACCCGAGGCCAGGGCCTGCAGGGAGCAGTCGCTGCCAAAGCTGGCCAGGCTGGAGGGGCGCCCGGGGCCCGAGAGCCCCCCCAGAGACAGCTCCTCCACCAGCGTGAACACCAGCTCATCCTCCCCATTCAGCTCCACGGGCTGCTGCAGGGTGACCGTGGTGGTCAGCAGGCCCCGCTCCAGCCGGTGCCCACGTGCGGGCGGGCAGGGGTGCTCGGCCTGCCCACTCCTGCCCACGGGGGGCGTCCGTACTGCACCCGCACCATCGCCCCCACCAGGCTCCACGGAGGCCCCGCCAGCCTCTGGCCGCCAAGGCGGGGGCGGGGCCGGGCTGGGCAGCGGCCTCCCGCCTCCGCCCGCCTTGGCCTTATCTGGCGTGGGCAGTTCAGGCCTGGTGCTGCCCTCCTCTCTCTGGTCAGCGCCGGCCTTGGGGGGCTCCAGGGCACCCCGCTGGGCATCTGGGCTGGGGCTGCCGTGAGGCGTGCTGGCAGCCAGCGGAGCGCCCACAGGCGTCCTGGGGGCCGCGGTCTCGGGCGGCAGGGGTTTCCTGCCCGCGCGGGCCGGGCCAGCCTGGGCCCCAAGGGGGCCCTCAGTGCCAGGAATGCAGCCCAGCCGCTCCTGAAGCTCCGCGAAGGTGCTGCAGCGGAAGTGGTCAGCCTCCCGCGGGCCCGGGGCGGTGCGGGGGCGGCTCAGGGCGGGGATGATGGGCACAAAGTCGGGCGGGCCCTCACTGTCCGTGAGCTCGCGGTCCGACAGTGCCGTCCCGCCAGGCCCCACATAGATGACCGTGTCACAGGACTGCTCACTGCTGGAGGAGTAGTCGGGGTCACCGGGCGAGCTGGCGGCCAGGCGGTCGGGGTCCGGGGCCATGGCGCGTGGGTGGAAGGGGCGCAGGTGCGGGGGACGGCGGGCATGGCCTTCCTCGCATGAGCTGTCCCCACCGGAGGAGCTGGACGCATACTGGGGACAGAGTAGGGACCCCCTGAGCGGCGTCCCAGCTGCCCGTCTCCCCCAGCACCCCCAGCCACACACACCACACTCCAGGGACGGAAGGGACGGAAGTGACGGCGTGGCCACCAGCAAGGTCTCAAGTCCCCAACACAAACAGACCTTCTCAGCAACATCCCAGAAAGCGGCAAGCCGAGTCGCAGGGAGGCGAGGATACGCCCTCAGCACACAGAGCGTTAAGTGCAAACCCAGGGTTCAGACCCAGGGCCCGGGCCCCAGGGCACTCCGACTGCATCCTCCAGACCCAGTGAGGGCCCCAGGGTGTGCCCTGCAGGACCAGGCCTGGGAGGGTACAGGCCACAGCTCTGGCCACACGCCTCCCCGGGGCTGGGTGAACAGAGACCAGGCCACCACAGCCCCCAACGTGAGCTGCTCTGGTTCTCCTGGGGGTGCCTCCTCGGGGCAGGAGGGCACCAGCACCACCACCGTGCAGGCAGGGGCCCGGGAGGCGGAACCTACCTTGACCTTCTTCCTGCGCAAGCGGTGGACACGGGCAGCCAGCTGCACGGTGCTGAGCGTCTCGGCATGGTGGGCCGGCGCGTCGGACACGTGGGCGATCATGGTGGTGCGGCAGTTGGCAGTGGCCAGGGTCTCCCGCAGCAGTGTGGTGAGCCTGTGCTCCCTGGGGGTCGGGGGGCGAGGCTCAGAGGCTGAGGGCCTGGGAGGGGTGCTGGGGACCGCTGGGCGTGGCAGCTGCTACAGGGCTGGAGGGAGGGAGGAGGGCCTCTAGCTGGACCAGGGCTGTGCCTGGGGCCCCCCAGGTCGGGTCTGACACCCACCTCTGTGCCCCCGGGCCCCAGGCAGCAGGACCCCCTGCCAGCCCTTGGGTAGCAAAGCCGGTCACACAGAGAGGAAGAAAGCACAGAGGGATCAAGGACCACGGACACAGTGGACGCAGCTGAGGTGGGCTGGGCCGGATCCCCAGGCCCACCCAGGAGCCCGCACTTACCTGTAGGGCACATGCTTGGCTCCGCTGACCAGCGCCAAGATGACGCTGCCCAAGGCCGACAAGGACAGGGATGGGGGGCCCCCGGGGGCCTCTTCACAGCTGCCCAGGTCAATGAGGTGCAGGCGGCTGCGGCCTCCGGACACTGAAACCACAGGGCTGGAGGTGAAGGCTCAGCCCCAGGACCCCCAGACCCAGGACGCCCGGGACTGTCCCGGGCGGGGGGGGCCTGATCCCACGACGCAGGCCCACGGCCACCTACTTCCGCCTCTGCCGCACTTCTCCACGCGGTACTGGTACACGTGCAGTGTGAAGAGCACGTGGGAGCCTCCCCGGGCGTCCTCGCGGGCGGCCAGTGCCGCGTCCAGGTAGAAGGCCGCCTTCTCAGCCGTGGGCGCCCGCAGCTCACTCTGGTTCTGGAGCTGACGACCGATGAACGGACGGACGGGGGGTCGGCACCCCACCAGCCAGCCCGCGGCCCCGCCCACTCAGCCCGCGGCCCCGCCCCAGCCCCAGCTCGCAGCCCCGCCCCCAGCCCGCGGCCCCGCCCCCAGCCCGCGGCCCCGCCCCCAGCCCGCGGCCCCACCCACTCAGCCCGCGGCCCCGCCCCAGCCCCAGCCCGCGGCCCCGCCCCAGCCCCAGCCCGCAGCCCCGCCCCCCGGCGCGGTCAGCGTACCTGCGCACCGCACGACGGGTCCTCCCGCAGGTACACGCCTGGGGACTGGGCGTCCTGCAGGCTGCCGGAGGCCACCTCGGCCAGCAGGTCCCGCAGGCTCTGGCCCCGGCCACACACCTCCACGGCCGAGACGCGGACGGAGAAGCGGGCGCCCGTCCTCTCCCTGCGCTCGTCCATGAGCCTGAAGAGCCAAGAGATGGCGCAGGGCACGACGCCCAGGCTCTGCGGTGAGCTGTCCCTCCCGATCATGGTGTAGGACTTGCCTGGGGGCCAGCGGAACGGGCCCTCAGAGCCAGCCGGGCCCCGGCTCAGCCCGGCAGCCCGCTCTCACCCGCTCCACGGCCGCCTGACGTCCAGGCCTGTCCTCTCGGCTTCCTCTCCCATTGCCCTTAGGGGACAGGCCCAGCACCGGCCCCCGAGGAAATGGCCTCCAGAGACTGCAGAGTGGGCCGTAAGGGGCACTTACCGAGGCTTGAGTGGCCGAAGGAGAAAATGCAGCCATCAGCCCCGCTGACCACCGACTGGAGCACGTCGGCCACAGTCCCCGAGCAGACCTCGGCCTGCGGGAGGGGCACAGAGTCAGGCCGCCACCCCGCCTCCCGCCTCTTCCATCTCATCGTACGTGGACAGTGAGTCCACGAGGTGGCTGGGAGGACACCAGGACTAAGGACACAGAGATCTGCATGTGGACACACAGCACACACCGACGGGGCACAGACACACACACGCAACATGAGCCGACAGACACAGCTGCAGGCACACAAGGCACTCGCACGCACACGGCACAGTGCCGTTGTGGCCAGAGCGGGCTCACACCACACCACACACGCGCTCAGAGGGCACACTACACCACACGTGTGATCACAGTGGGCACACACACCACACACGTGTTCACAGAGGGCACACACACACCACACACGCGCTCACAGTGGGCACACACACACCACACACGCGCTCACAGAGGGCACACCACACCACACACGTGTGATCACAGTGGGCACACACACCACACACGTGTTCACAGAGGGCACACACACCACACACGTGTTCACAGAGGGCACACCACACCACACGTGTGATCACAGTGGGCACACACACCACACACGTGTTCACAGAGGGCACACACACCACACGTGTGATCACAGTGGGCACACACACCACACACGTGTTCACAGAGGGCACACACACCACACACGTGCTCACAGACGGCACACCACACCACACGTGTGATCACAGTGGGCACACACAC
>JADEYB020000009.1:1305893-1338521 GCA_015832495.2 Alces alces
TCTCCAAAGCCCCAGCCCTCAGCCCCCTCTATCCATCCCACAGCCCGGCCCTCAGCGCCCACTGTCCATCCCACAGCCCCGGCCCTGGTCCCCCGTCTGTCTCCAAAGCCCCAGCCCTCAGCCCCCTCTGTCCATCCCACAGCCCCGGCCCTGGTCCCCCCCATCCGTCTCCAAAGCTCCCAACAGGAGGTCCCGCGCCGCGGGCAGCGCGGCCCCTCAGCCTGCCTCCCACTCAGCAGAGCTGCCGGCGTTTTGCTTAACTTCTCTCATCTTTAATAGGAGTTGTCTTTTAAGAGACCCCAGGGACGGCTTTCCTCCTAGCGTGGTGTCATCCAGGAAAATAAAAGTAATCTACGCTGCGTGGCGGCTCCTTAATAGCGCGGTGGAGCGGCTGGTACACGTGGGGCGGGGAGGGCCCGGGGCGTGTGAGCGGGCCGGCACCCTCAGCCAGGGAGGGCCGCGGCTTCTCCGGTCACGAGCGGACGTAGCCCGTTTCCACCCAGGCCCTGAAGCCTCCTGGACAGAGAAGTCCCGCGTCCCCCTCCCGCCGCCCCCACCCCACACACGCATCACACCCGGGGCAGGGGGGAGGCTGAGAGTGTCTGCAGGTGCAGGGCGAGAAGCCGGGACGGGACTCAGAAGGCAGGACGCAGCCGCATGGAGCCACAGCACGACCGTCTGGGAAGGCGGCTGGACCGGGCAGGGTGGGAGCAGGGGGCCCGTCCAGCTCAGCTCTCGGGGCTCCTCCCGCCCCGCCCACTCCCCAGCCCAGCCTGCTGCCCTGGACTCGGCCACCCCGGGTGAGGCCACAGCTCCCCACCCACCGCCCCTACAGGAAGACGCGATCGCCCAACTCAGACACCTGCAGTGTAGCGGGCAGCCCTGCCCCAGGCCCTGCCCGGGGACAACCAGGGCAGGTGGGTTGGCCCCGAATCTGCCTGGCCAGGGGAGCAGGACACAGATGTGCGCCCATGGGGTCGGCTCACCTCCAGTGGGCACCGGGGCCCTGCAGCCTGGACGTCAGGGAAGGGCATCACAAGGACTGCCCAGAACCAGCCTGCCCAGGGGGCTCCGGCTGGACCCTCAGGGTGACCAGATAGATCGGCAGACCGCCACGGCCAAGGCAATTCCCCTACCCTGTTCCTCCCGGAACCAGCCAGGCCCCCCTCAAGGCCAGGGGGATATCCAGAACCCGCACCCCAAGGCTCGAGGGCTCATGGAGACCAGGACGGGGGAGGCGCCGGGGGAGGCTGGATGCCATCCGGCTGTGGAGTCCACGAGCAGAGGGCAGGGCTCGGCCTGCCGGGGCACCTGCCCGCTCCATGACCCCCTCGGGAGCCCAGGTTCTGGCACGGGCCTCACTAAGCCCCGCCCCAACAGCTCCAGGGCTCCGACAGCACCCCAGGAGGTGCCCTTCCCCACCGGACATGCCCAGGTCTCGCTACTGGACAGACACTGGGCCCTCGGCCGTCTGCGGCCCCGCCAGCCCCGGGGGGCTGGGACGTCCCTGGCCAGCATCTCTGCCTCGTGGTCCAACCAAACGGGTGCCCCCTCCTCCATGCCTGCGCTGGGTCAGCCCCCTGGGGCGGGGAGCCAGGAGGCTGCGCCCCAGCCTGCCGGCACTCCAGGTCTCTGCTCCTACAGGCTCAGCTCAGCAGAGGTGACTCAGAGCGCCCCGGGACAGCATGCTCCCCTTTGATGAAATCCAGGCCCCTTCACACCCGGGACAAGCCCGTCAGCCACTGGGGACTGCGTCTCAACTCACATGGCCTGGGGTGGGCGGGGGGCGCACCTCTGCAGGGCCCAGCTTGCTGGGGGTGCAGACCTGGTTTCTGGGCTTGGGGATGGGCGAGGAGACCCCACACTCAGGACTCTGAACACCCACTGCGCTGCTGGGGAGCAGTGGGCAGGGGGAGCTCAAGGTGGGACCCACGGGGGACGTGTGGGTACCTCCCCGTGGTCCGGTTCCGAAGGGACGACTTCCTGCACACACAGTTCTCCTCGTCCTCAGAGGACACCTCCCCCAGGAAGCCTGCCCTGATGCCCCCACTCTCGGCTTCCTCCGCTACCAAGGGAACCCCTCTCTGCCCTGAGCGCACATGGCTGAGCCCCACCCCGAGGGAACTCTGCAGAGCAGCTGTTGGCCCAGACCAAGGACCCAGGGGGCGTGGAGGACGGGGCCGTGAGGGCGGGAGTGGGAGAACGGGTGCAGGAGCGAGTGAGGGAGGGAGGGACCCAGCCCCTCTAAGCATCGCCCTGAGTCCCCAGCCCTCTCACCGAATCCCAGAGCCCTTTTTCCTAGGCTCGCAGGCCCTGCTCGCTGATTCACATAAACAGAAAGGAAAATATTTGCCTTTTTACAAAGAAAAATTGCCTCTTCCAAACAAGAAGGTAATTTGGCCTTGACGGCAGTTGGCCTTGACGGTGAGGACTTCACTCACCCCAAGGAGACACAGGGCCCGTTTGGATGTGAGCGGGGTCAGTTACCAGCTTCTGACCTGGGCCGCCAGGAGGCTGGAGGACCGGGCCATGCCCTGCACGCCTGGCCTGCTTCCACCCCCAGGAGGGGCCCATCAGGGTCCAACGGTGCAGGGCGGCCAAGGGGGGCCGGGTCCCTGAGGCCAAGGCCCAGGGTCCCAGCAGCCCTGACCCTTGTTGTGCCTGCCTGCATTCTCATGTCACCTGGGCCCTTCACCCCGAGGCCCCCAGGCTCCTCGCCACGGAGCCCCGCTGGCCGGGGGCCTCTGGGCAGCACCCATCCCACCCTGGGCCCCTGCCGAGTACCACCCTGACGTCCCGTGGCCTGGCCGTCCAGGCAGACCCAGGGGAGGAGGTGCCCTGAGGCTGTAGTAGAGTGGGTCGGGGGTGCCTGAGAATGCCGCCCGGAGGGAGCCCACCACCACCCCTGCCGAGGGGACTCGCAGCAAACTGGCCCCAAAACCACCCTCCACCATGGCTCACCCATGGTGGGTAAGGGGCTCAAAGGTGGTTGGGAAGACCCAGAAAAGCCCGAGGCTAGTGTGCCGGCCCCCAGGGGATACTCAGGGACCTTTGACCCCTGAGCCCACCCTATTCTGCCTCCACTGGGCAGACACCAGCCTCCTACACAACCCTCAAAGCCTGCCTCTGTGCCCTCAGCGCGTGGGCGACACTGCTCGGCCCCTTCAAAGACTGCACACTGCCACCTTGCCCCCAACCAACCGGAAACCAGGGGGCAGGGTACGGGCTGGGGGTCGGCTCTGCCCCCTGGGGGACCACGACCGGGCAGAGAGCGTGCCCTCAGCTTGTTCCTGAGGCGCCCCCCAGGGGTCCAGGAGCTCCTCACCTCCGGGGGACTCCAGACAAGCGCCTCCCCAACACAGAACAAAGAAGGGCATGAAGCTGAGACCACCCCCTCAGGACGGTGAAGCATCCGCAGCCCCAAGGAGCAGAGGGTCTTGGACCCAAATCAGGCGCAAGCCCTGGGCAGTGTTCCCAGCTTCAACACCCACCCCCGGACTGGGCCCACGACCCTCAGGAAGCCGCTGAGAGCCGGGGTGTCCAACAGGCTGGCAGTAAGGACAGCCGGCAATGCCCCCAGCCCCAGCCCCCACGCTTGTTTCTATGGTAACTTCCCAAGGTCAGCAGAGGCAGCCTCACTCCCTGGAGACAAAAGAAGCTCCCCGTCCCACGGGCCCTGGGTCGCCAAGGAGCCAGGGCAGCCCCGGACCCCCAGGGTGGGTCTTCCTCCCCAGAGGCTCTCAGCCTGGCAATCCTCCAGCAAGCGTGGCCTGGCGGGACGTGGCTGCTGCCCCAAAGGCCGGGGCAGAGACCGCCGGGCCTGGGACCACCCCCCAGGAATCCAGATCGGCCCTCTGTCCCCTCCACCGGGCTCCTGGGCCGGCTAGGCAGGCCCCACCCACCCCACGGCAGGAGGACCAGCCCAGCGCCTGGTACCCACCTGGGGCTGTGGGCCGGCACGTGTGCCCACCTGCCCAGCGCCCCCATCATGCCCCGGCCACCCGCCTCCCCCCACCACTTCCCACAGCCCCGGGCTGCGCTGATAAGACGCAGGCTCCTGCAACACAACGATGAGCTTATCACGCCCGCAGGGGCTGACGGGACAGCGACCTGGGGGGCCGGCCATCACGACTCATCGCCACCATCATACCCGGGACCCCCCACCCCCGGCAAGGGGGGCTGGGCACGCGAGGGCACCACCAGTGAGGCGATGTGCCGGGGGCCCCCAGGCAACAGGAGCCCCCAGGACACCCGCCGCAGCTCATGCCAACCTCCCCGGTGGCCCAGGGACGCTCCCTCGGGCCCATTCCGCCCTGTGCCCCCAGCTGCAGGGCCAGCTGCCCTGAGGCCTGCCTGCCCCTGCCTCCCGTCCACGCCACCCGCCCCCCCCAGCCGGAACCGGCCCAGGACTGCCTGGGGACGTCCACCAGCTGCGGCTGAGGTCCTCCCGCCATTAGCGCGCGACGCCTCCCAGGAAGCGTCACCGGATAAACGAGGAAACCGAGGCACAGAGGGCCCAGAGACCAGACATGACCCGCCCAAGAACGCCCAGCTGGGAGAGGCCTCCAGACCTACGGTCGCCACGGTGACCCAGGAGGCCCCGGAAACCCCCCTCTGCTCGGCTGGACAGCAGGCAGGCCACAGCCCTCCCCGGAGAGGCCCGCAGGCCGCCAGGCCCCGAGCCCGAGGCCCCGCCAGGCCACCCCCGGGCCAGGCCCCCCGGAGGACGTACCTGAGGAAGAAGGAGGCTGCAGCTGACGGGCCCGTGGAGCCCCCCGGGGGAGTGCCCGGGGCAGGGCTGACCAGGCCCCACGTCTTCGACGCACCATCAGAGCCCACGGGAGGGGGCCCGTCCCGGACCGTGTCTGCCACCGCCACGGCAGCCACCGCTGCTTCAGCCTGGAGGGACGGAGAAGCCGGCGTGAGGCTCGGGCACCCCGCCCCTCGCCGGGGAGCCAGGGGGCAGACCCCCGCCCCCCAGAGACCATCATGTTCCCTGGACTCCACGCACACAGGACCACCAGCCTGGGGCCCCGTGGAGGAGAGGTGGGCACAGATGCCCCCCGCCCAGAGGCCTGACTTTCCCCCCCACTTCAAGCTCCAGAATCGCAGGGACCAACGTGGTCAGGCAGATGGACAGGGACCCTCCGTCACCCCGGGGTCGGCCGGCTGGGGGCACCCAGAGGCACGCTGAGAGAAGAAACCACAATAAATATTTGTCAGGAGCGCTAATTGCCCTGTGTGTGATAATGTATGATCCTCCCATCATCTGAAACACTACTCTGGCATTTCCAACTAATTAGCTAAAATAAATTCCAGAAAGGGAGACAGCCTCGTAACACAGCACAAATGTAATTAACCGCTCCCCAGGAAGGCACTGGCCAAGTGGAGACCCAGCCGCCATATATTACATTTATACACACGTGTCGGGCACTGGACCCCCCTGCGGGACCTGGCCTCGGAGGGTGGGTGGACATGGCCCTCTGGCAGCGGAGGGAAGCGGCCTGCCTCAGCCAGGCCACTCCAGCCCCAGCCCCTCCCCAAGGGCCCCAGCCTCTAGGGCTCCCCAGGCACCACGGCCTGGTCCCTGGGGCTCCTGGCTACACTTGGCCCCGAGTGGGGTCACAACCATCGTCCGAGCCGTCCTCTCTGCTCAACCTGGCAGAGGACAGGGGTCTGTCTGGTGACCCTGCGGGTGAGGAGCCCAGGTAGCAGCCACACTCTAGAGGGCCCAGCGCCCTCGGGGTCTCCCAAGGGACACGGCCACAGGCCAAGGTGAGACTTCAGCAGAATAAGTTCCCGCGGGGCTCAGGAGGAACATCCCAGCAGGAACTCCAGTCGCCTCCCCGCTGGACACCCCTCAGCATGGTGGAGGGTCTCAGCACCACCCCCAGCCCGCAGTCAGCACCAGCTCCCCACACCTGCCTTGGGACACAGCAAAACCACATCTGCAGAGGAAGTTCACAGTGAGCCCCAGAGTTTGGGCTGGAAGGAAGCCCAGCACCCCCCCTCACCCCCGCAGCACCAGCAGCCCCCCAAGGCTGCGAGGACAAGTCCCAGCCGGGAACGGCCCAGGCCCCCACCAGGCCCTGTGCTGGCGCACCATGCCCTGCCCCCTGCCTGCGTCCGCCTACAGGGCAGGAACTCCTATGCATCCCTCTGAACCCAACACAGCCAGCCCTCTCCTCGAGGCCACTCTCTGGGCCTGCCCTGGCCTCCCACAGCCCTCAGACCTCCCCCCCACTTCTCCCGGTCTACCCAGGGCTGCCCACTCACAGAGAAACCAGGCCACGCTCAGCTACTCAGCACCGCACTCCCCAGCACCCCCAGCTTGTACCCGCACCCAGGGCATGCCAGGAATCCGGAGGCCCAGAGGGAGCCTGCGCCTGCCTGGTCCCTCCATATCCCTGGGACCCTGCCTGGCACACAGTAGCTGATCGATACACTTGCCCTCCAGGAGCGCACAGCCTGGCACCAGACATGCAGGGCCCACAGCCAGGAGATGAGCCCGAGCCCCAGGGGGAAGAGGCTGCAGGCTCAGAGGGGTACCCGCTCCTGGGGAGTGTTCCCGGGGCGGCATCAGCCAGGCCCAGACCTGGGCCACTGGGTACTGTTTCTCCTCCTCCAGGCGGTGCTGGGGGCTCAGGGCAAATGAGTGACGCAGGGCAACCAAGGCGCCAGCAGCCTGGGCACAGCCTGGCTCCCCTGCAGCCTCCCAGGGCTCCATGCAGCGCGTCCTGGCCTCAAATGTCAGCCCCTTCTGTCACCTAACAGACATGCTCCCTGTGACGGGTCTAAACTCGACCGAGCAGAGTGGTGGAGAAGCGGACTAATGTTAAAAGCTGCGGCATCCCCCGGGCCTGGGCCGAGTCTGGTTGGGGGCCCCCTGCGGGCAGCACAGAGTGGGGCTCCCAAAGCTCACCCCCCACAGCACCCTGCTACCCGCTGCTCCAAGCAGCCCGAGGTGTGCGCCCCATCCAGCAGCCCAGGCCCGCCCAGCCACGCTGCCCCGCACGACCACCTGGACGGCGGCCATGGCCCCCGAGGGCCCCTCCACTCACCCCCGTGGGGCCCAAGCCAGCCCACCTCCCACACCTGCATCTGTGCCTCCAGCCGAACAGCCGGCCCCATGGGCAACGGTGCAGGCCACGCGGCGTGCCTGCGGCCGGCTGGGCCCCACACTGACCTGTCGGGGGTCCCGCACGCGCCGCGGCTCCGCCGGCCGGTGAGCTGCCGACACCCGGCTCCGGCCACCGGGAGGCCGCTGCCAGTTCCTGCCGGAAGCAGAGCCCGGACGTGCCAAAAGAAGCCGAGGCGGGGTGGTGGCGGCAGGGAGGGCGGAGGGGAAGACCACACACACACGGGGACAGGAGACAGGGGGCCGGGGTGGGCGGGCAGGCGGCCGAACAGAAAGCGTGATGGATGCGCCAGGGCAGCAACGAAAGGAAAGCGTGAAGAGAGGAGAGCGTGAGGGGAGCCCGCCGTCTCGGGAAGCCCCCGTCTCTGCGGGGTGCCCGCCACCGGGCGCAGGGTTCCACGGAGCACCACTTGGGAAACACCCACTCCTCAGGAGCCCTCCGGGGCTGAACCCCACATCGGCAGGATCGTGGCCCAGGAAAGGCAGTGCCCCCCAGCTCCCTCGGGGGCTATTTCGTGCCAAGAGGTGGGGAGGGCAGAGGAAGGGGTGGCCACGGGGCACAGAGCCGCACCCGGCCCTGCAGGGCACGGGGCCTGCGCTGAGCACCGGGGCCCCCCTCAGAGCCCTGCCTGGTCACCCTGGGGCCCCAGGCTCGGACTGTCCCTCCCCCGGGTCACAGGAGCAGGCTCACGGGGAAGTGCGGGGCAGCTGCTCCAAGCTCTGCTCCTCGGGTAGGTAAACTGGGGCTCAGAGGGGCCCCCGTGACAGTCGGCCAGGCCAGAGGGACAAAGCTCCCCCCACCCCACACCATTCCCACCACATCCCCAAGGACAGGTGGGCACCCACCAGGGACCCGGCCAGGGAAGTGGGGGTGGCAAGCCGGCTGGCACAGGGGCAGCAGGAGCGAGGTCCCCAAGCCAGTGCCAGCCTACCTCCATGGACAGAAGGAAATCCTCGCCCACCAAAACAACCTCGCCTCCCACTCAGAGCCACGCCTCCTCCAGGAAGCCCTCCATCCTCCCTGCAGCGCGTGCACTGCCTCAGCCCCCACGGCTAACTACGAAGCTTCTGCTCCAAGTCCTCTTCCCCGGGACCCTGGGTGGGGCCTGGCCCTTGTCAACAAGACTACAGAGGGTTCTCGAAGACTCCCGGGCAGGGGCCCAAGGTGGCTGCACCTTTCACTCTGTTACTCTGCCCCAACCCCAGCGGCCCCAGGCTATGCTACCTCTAGCCGACTTGTGGGGTCAGGAGGCCAAAGCCACAATCTCCAGGCATCGGGCTGCAAACGATCACAGGTGTCCTGTGAAACACCTGATGGGACCCTGCGCTCCTTGGGGAGACCCCCCGGTTCACAGCTGTGTCCCCGTGCAGGCGGCCGGGGCAGAGCACTTGAGGGGCACCCACGGGTACCTCCAACCCCCAGGGCGGCAAAGCTGCTGGAAAACGACTGCCCGACTGTCCCCCCGGGCGGCCCCCGCCGCCGGGAATCATCACAGGACACTTTCCAGGAGGTGGATGACCCGGACAGGGCTGAGCTCTGCGCTGCAGACAGGGGCGTGGGCTGCAGTCTCGATCACAGCGTGGCTGGCCGACACGGGGCCCTCTAGATGGCCATGTGCTCAGACGGACCCCCGGCAGTCCACGGGGGAGGCACCCAGAACACGCCAGACCCTCACTGCCCACCTGGCCGGCCCAGACCCACATCCGCCTGGAGACAGTCACGCCCAGGGTGGGGGGTGGGGGGTTGGGGCTGATGGGCCGTGGCCAGGATTCATAGCACGTCCCTCCAGAAGTATTTAATTCTACAGCCTAACACGCGGTGTTTTAACACTCCAGGGCCATCTCTAATGGTCAATGCCCGGGTTCAGGGGAAATTACCTCATCTCAGTCCTAAAGTTCTATTTATGGTTCTAATAATCTCTCTATTGATCGCCAGAACTGTTGTCTAATTATAAATCCATTCCCACCCACCCTGAACGCAATCAATGCACATATAAAACCAAGAGTGAGCCTTAAACGCTCACATTTGATGATGTGCAGGCTGCTGGGAGGGCTGCCCAGCAAGAGCCCAGTGACCCACCACCCCCAAGGAACAGGAGGCAGACAGCCCACCAACGGGGCTGTGCCAACCCGCCCCCTCCCTCCGCCAGCTCACCCCCACCTCTGCCTCCTGGGGGTCTCTCTCTACCTGCAAAGCTGCACTCAGCTCCCTCCCCAGGTAAGGAGCCCCCTGGCTGTTCTCACACACCTCTGGCGGGGCCCACCATCTCTGACACTTACCCCCACACCCACACAGCCCAATACCACCTCCTCCAGGAAGCCGCCCAGCTCTCTGGAGCTCTCGCGGCACATTCCTCCTGGGCAGCCCAGCTCTCGGCCAGGAGGCAGCACGGGACTGCACGGCAGAGGCTGCCTCCCTCTCCCTGGCCTCGCCCCGGGACTCAGCCAACAGAGGAGTCAGACGTGGTGAGGCCACACCCAGGGTGCACCGTCACACCAGCCGAAGGCTACTTCAGAAAGTTCAGAAGGCAGAAGCTCTTCCTGGAAGCCCCCCAGCTACCAAGGGCCAGGGAGGGCCCCAGGCCAGGGCAGCCTCAGACAGACTGGCCCCAGCAGCGAGTGTGCAGGGGTCCGCTCCCAGCTCGGGAAGGATCTCGTCAAAGGCCACAGTGAAGGCGGCATCATCCAGCCAGCACAGCTCAGCACCTTCAGAGGGGCCAGCGAGCCCAGAGTGGGGGCCGGCCGGGGTCTGCCCTGCAGTGGGGGCTGTGTGGGACTTGGTCCCAAGAGCTGGGGGCCCTTTCTAGGGCCTCCACCCCCACAGCCCCTCGGGGGGACACAGGGACCCCAGGTGTCTGCCTGACGCTGTTTCAGAGACACCCACTCGCGAGACGGTGCAGCCTGCTCTGGGGTGACTGGGAGGTTTCCAGGGCCACTTCCGATCTTATCTCCTGTCCCCGGGACTCCACGGTGGTGGTGGGGGGGGCGCAGAGACACAGCCACAAACACCGTGTGGGCCCTGGGCAGACCACCCTCAGCCCTGTCTGCTGACAAGGCCTCCAGGCCTCCACACAGACCCTGCCCTCTGCTGGGAGGGCTCCGCTTACCTCGTCTGCTTTACGAAGGTCGGCTGGGCCCTGGGTCTCAGCCCCCAGCTGAGCAGCTGGTGCAGCCGAGGCACCCCACCCCCATCATGCAGCGGGGACCCTCTGGGGAAAGACCCTCCCGGCCCTCAGCTGGCCCCACGTACCACCAAACCCAAACCAACCCCCAGTATCCCAGGAAAGCCCCGTCCTACAACCCATCCTCTCCTGCACCCCGTCCTGGTACCCCTCCTCCTAGATGGGAAACTGGGGGTCGCGCAGGACACTGGGGAGAAACGCCCAGCAGCACAGCCCTGTGACCCACGGGGAGGAGGACCCAGCGCCACCCTCCCGAGCTGGGGTCTCAGACCTTGTGGGCCGCCCCCCCTGCCGAGCACATGCGGTCCTCCTGGTCCCCAGAGCTCGTTCCACGAGGCCATTCCACGGCTGTGAGTAACAATCGGGCGGCCCCAGGAGGGGAGCCCTGGGGGGCGGGGGGCAGGGGAGTGCCCCAGAGTCAGAGGACACCGGGGAAAAAGAGGGGTCAGGCCCGGGGTCGGCCCCCTTGACACTCCCGGTTCTGGCACCTGTCCACGGGGCAGGTGTGTCCCCAGGGCCGCCTATGCTCCAAGCGGCAGAGGCCTGGACGGGGCGGGACCAGAGGAGACGCTGGACGGTGGCCTGACCTCCTCCCAGCAGCCCGCGGGCCTATCCGCCAACCCCCGGGGCCACAGGTGGTCTCAGAGTGACCAGACCACCCCAACTGTGTGCTGCGCAGGGCAGAAGCAAGGCTCCAGGGGACGGGAGAGGGCCCTGCCTCCCGACGCACCTAATGTCGGCCGTGGGAAGGTCTGGGGCCTCCCCCAACACACACAGCCCCCTTGCCCTCGCGGAAACTGCACCGGGGGGCCGCCACCCGCACCTGGGCACTCGGCCCGCTGGAGTTCAGACCTGCCCAGTATCCCGGGGGCCCCCCAGCCCACTGCACGCAGGGCGCTCACCAGGCACGTCGGCGGCAGGAAGCTGTTGACCCTGGAGACGCTCCACATGCCCTCCAGGCACTGCTGGGCCTGGATGGTGACCGTGCTTAGGGCCCCGCCCAGGCCGGCGGGCGCCACAGACAGCTGGACGCTGGGCCCCGACGGCCAGGCCGGCCCCTTCCTTCTGTCAGGCCCCGAGCGGCCCGACTGCCTCCCCGCAGGGCCCGCCGGCGCCGGTCCATCCCTCAGGCTGGGGGCAGTGCTGGGGCCTCCGTGGGGGGCGTCGGTGTCCTCGCGGCTGGTGGGCGCCTGCAGGGCCTCCCGCGTGAGCTGGGTCAGGTGCGTGGCACAGACATTGCAGCGGCGTTCGGCCTCCGGGCGACACGCAGGCAGCTTGTCCAGAAGCAGAGCCGAGAGGCAGGGGTCCTGGGGGAACAAGAGACGGAGGTGGTCAGGGTCCGGGTGCCAGGACCCACTGCCCAGTTCTCACGTCCACAGCAGCCACCACACCATCCACAACCAACTGATAAGCCTCGAATAGTGCTGTCCGTACAAACCCACCAGAAAGTAATCATCGGGGCTTGAGAGGCCCTCGGTGCCTGTGATAGTGGCCCACCTCCTCCCCGGTCATGACCATCCCGCTCTCAGATAACGAGGCATCCACCGGATCCCGATGAAGCAGCCTCCAACAGCCAAGGCTGCATGCCTAGGCAGCAGCCAGGAGGCCTGCAGGAGCGGGGCGGACACAGCGGGCTGGGGGCAGCCGGTGCCAGGGCCCCAGCTGGAAGCAAATCTACTCCAAAGCCCGTGGACGTGGGACTTGGGGGTTGGAGGCCTCTCCCTGACTTTGCGCCTTCTCTAGACCTGGTCTGCAGGACCGAGTGGGCAATTCCAGGTCCCCAGGAGGACAGAGGCTGGGCGCGGCTGGCAGGAGGCCGAGGAGACGGCCACTACGCTTCATCACAGGTGTGGACTCGGCCCCTGCAGCCTGCCCCCTGCCCTGGGCTGAAGCGGACACCTGGGTCTCCCCGTAACTACAAGCCTGGTATCAGGAGCCTAAGAACAGGAGCCAGGGGAGCCCAGCAGAGGCCCTCACCTAGCCTGGAGGGTCAGGGAGGGGGGCTTCCTGGAGGAGGTGACATCTCTGGAAGAAAGAAGATGAAGAGGACAGAGCCAGTTCTCAGAAGGAGCCTCACTGGAGGGAAGCTGTTAAGAGTCCCACTCCCAGGGCCCAGGCCCGGCACCCCAAGAGCCCACCAAGCTCTGCCTCAGCCCCTCCCCGGGGGCAGTCCCCCAGGGCTCAGGGCCTGCACCAGGGCCAGCCCCTCAGCATTCGTGCCCTTCCCCAAGGACGAGCCCCAACACGTGCGGAGTCGGGACACTCCCTCCATGACCACCCAGGACGTTCCCACCACCAGCTGAGAAGGCCGGGGTCTCCACTCCGGCAGCTGGCGGGCCCAGCCCCCCGTCACCCCCAGCCTGCAGAACGGGGGCCTCCCCCTCCCTGATCTCAGCTCCCCCCAAAGGTTCTGGCTCCAGTCCCAGCTGCCCAGTTGGCCACAAAAGGGACTGTGACGTCCTCAAACCCTCAGATGCAAAGGCCGACGGCAGCATGCAAATGGGGGTGCCTCAGGCACCCCAGCCGGGACCCCCCAAGCCTGACCTGTGGCCGGCCAGACCAGTGTCCACAGACCCCTGGGAGGGCTTCACGGGGGTGACGGCTGAGGTCTGGTGGCCTTGCCACGAGGGAACACGCTCGCCAGCATTAGCTGGCTATTGCCCTCCTCTGTGTCCCCAGGACAGGCAGACTCGGAAATATTTCCGGCTCGGTCCACATCACTGTGATAGAGTGAGGACTGAAATAAATCGAGTCGGGTGCCTTTTTAGTTTCCCAATTTCGAAAGCTTTATGCTCACACTCTACTGCAGGTTCTTCAGTGTACAACAGCATCGGGTCTAAGAAAAACAATCCAACACTGAAAACCAGTGTGAATTGAAAAACAACATTGTCAGGAAAACTGCGCTGATAGACTTCCTCAGCGCAGGGGGGCCACAAGCCCTCAGTCGGTAAAAAAACACTGGATCCATGAAGCATGATCAAGCAAAGCCCGATGAAACGAGGTCAGCCCGTCCCACCCACGCTCCCTGCAGGCTGGGCCAGAGCTGCCCCCCCACGCCCCCCGGGGATCAGGTCGCAGGAGGGCTGCCCCGGCCAGGCCAGCCTCGCCAGCTGCCTGGTCCACGGGCTGCTCCGGAAGGCCTGGCTTTGCTCCGGCCAGGGCTGGCAGGCCCCAGAGCCTCTGAAGTGCCCGGCGGGCCTGGTCCCAATTAGCAGACACCCCCACCCCCCCGGCTCCCCCATGGGGCCCCAGGGAGGCCTGGAAATGCTTCAGGGACCCCACTCAGGATGCCCACGGGCCACAGATGGAAGCCAGACGCCCCATCCCCAAGCCACACGGGGCTCAGACAGGCCCCGGCTGTCACTGCCGTTCCCCCCCAACCCCCCTGCTCATTTTTTCCAGACCCGACTCTGATGACTCTGGTTTTTCCACTCAGCGGGAGGCGGCTAATGGTGGGCTGGCGAGTGGAAGGGAGGGCCGCCTGCTACAGCCATTAACCCGACTTGAAAGGCAGCCCCGCCCCGCCTGCCCCAGGCCCAGCAGTCCATTGTTCTAGGGCCTCTGCCTGCCGTGGGGAACCCAGGCCCCCAGGGAGCCCACCCTGGCGCCCCCCTCCATGTTGGGCTGGCTCAGCAAGACAAATGCAGGGGCTTCCGCGCTTGTGGAACCCCCCAGACCACGGATGGTCTCCCCGGAGTTCCCAGGAGGGCCAGCCCCAACTTATCCAGACCCCATTCAGTGCCCAAAGCCCCCGTGAGGGGCCAAGCCCCTCCTCCAGCACCAGCAGCCAAGCCCACCCCCCAGGAGACCCTCACCACCCTCACTGGAGAGGGCCCGCTGAAGCCCCAGGACTCAGGGGGGCTCCCAGCGTGGGGCAGGCCCACCTCTCCAAGCCCGGTAACACACACGACCCCAGCAAGGAGGAGAGGCCCGTCTGGGGTCACCACACAGGAAGCAGGGAGCCCTGAGCCCTTCACCGAGGCCGGGCAGCGTGGGCTGGGCCAGCACGGGGCCAGAGGGCGGCTCAGGCGGAGGCGAGCATCCCGGGACAGTCACTGCCCTCCGCTCAGAACCACAGCCCACCCCTGGAGACCACGCCTGGGGACCAGCAAGCCTCGGGCCGGACCAGCCCAGAGCAGGCCCACCACCCCCAGCACCCTGGCCTGGGGCTCGGGGACTCCGTGAGGGGGCTTCTCCTGGGGGCAGGCACTGGCCACTCCCAAGACGGGCCTCCTGGACACAGGAAGGTGAGGTGCTGACCCTGGGCGGCCCCCAGGGAGACAAAAGCCTTCCCCTGTCCTCAGCCACCCCCTGTCCTAGCAGAGCCCAGCATAGCAGGGAGCTGGGGGCAGGCGGGAGCGGCGACCCACCCTCCCCAGGGCCTAGTCTCTTCCCCCAGCCCTGGGGCAGCTGCGGGCAGCACCCCGGGCCCAGGCCCCTGACGGGTCACAGCCCCAAGTTGCAGAATTTTAACCCCCCTCCACCCCCGAAAGGCCCAGCCAAGGCACCCACCCCTCCCCTCAGGAGCCCCGTCCCTTCAGAAAGACAGCAATTACCCCGCTACAAAATATTACTGTTAATTTCCTCCTTATGGTCTAATTAAACAGATATTTTACTTGCATGTGGAAAATGTTTTTCTTCATTTGATTCAATTTAGCATAGTGTACCACCCACCATTGCACACTGCCTGGCTTTCAGGGAGTTCCCCCCACTTGCAAATGATGCCTCTCCATTCTTCATCTTGTTTCTGGGGTCTCCAAGCTGCTTTAAGTAATCCTTCCATTTTCTCCTGTGAGGGAGCCCCGGGGAGGGGGGGGGTCCCACTGCCCCACCACAACCGCCAGGACAGGCTGCCCCCGCCCAGGCCGGCCAGGCCCACCCAGAAGGTGGACGGGAGTGACCAGCAACTGCACCCCGCCCCCAAGAGTGCCCCACGGGAGGGGTGGGGGGTCAGGTCAGAAAAGCCCCCAGGCTCAGGGCTGTGAGACCACCCTGTCGGGCCCCCATCACGCTGGGTTTTCAGAAGGGGGCCCGGCACGGCCCGCCGGCCACAGCCCCCTCCTGCCCACTCCCCTTCCCTTCACAAACAAAGCAGCCGGGCCGTGACCCGTGCAGCTCGCGTTTCCGGAGTTGACAACAGGTCCAGGAAGGGACCCCGGGCTGCCGGGCGCTGCCGTTGAGGACGTGCCCAGGTCCCGTGCAGCCGGGCGGGCTGGGGCTGCAGGCCAGGGGCTCAGCTTTCCAGCCACCCGCCTCAGCCATCCCGGGTCCTCCCACCGCGGGGCGCCTCACCAGGGGCCCGCCCCCAGCCCCGGGCCCTGCTGCCCGCTGCGTCCAGGGGGAGACCTGAGCCTCCCTCTGCCACCCCGACCTGCAGGCCTGCAGTTCCAAGGCCCCGAGCTGGCGCTGGGGGACGGGGGGGCACAGCCTGGCCCACCCAGCGCTGCCCGGCACCCGTCCCCAAGGCCCTGTGCCAGGCGCCAGCCAGCTGGGCAGCTCGGGGTACACACTGGCTCATTCAGACCTCCTCCCCTCAATGGCCTCCCTGTCCTCCACCCGGCGGGTGCCCAGGAGGCAAGAGGCCAGACGGGCAGGATGGTCCGGTGGGCAGGGTGCCTGGAGCCCAGCTGGACGCAGCCTTCAGTCCAACCGTCCACCCCGGCTCGGACACCGCGGTGGACGTCAGTCTCCTCATTTGGACCACTGGGCGATAGAGCGCCTCCACAGGCCGCCTGGACCCACCCAGGGTGGGGTGTGCCTCCCCCACAAGCCCAGCCACGGCCGGAGCCTCCCAACACCACTCGGGGAGGGGGGGGTCTGAGGGCCACGGCAGCCACCCGATCCTCCCCACCAGCCACCCCGCGGGGAGGACAGGTGCCCGGCAGGACGGCTAGCATCACCTCAACGCCTGGCAGCCCAGGCCTCCCACGGGCTGGCCGCCCCGGCTGGAGAGAGCCCTCAGGGCCCCAGGGTGACCGGCCTCCCAGGCACCACCTCCCGGGACCCAGCTCACCTGCGGCTGCTTTACAGACAGAGGCTCAGAGACACAGAGGCAGTGGGCCCAGGCCACAGCTCGGGGAGCAGACCTGGGGCGCAGAGGGGGGGCCACACGGGCAGGGACGGGGCCAAGGACAGGGGCCGCGGGGAGGAGGCCGGGGCGTCTGCGTCCGGGTCCAGGGCAGCCACCAAGCGGGTCAAGCTGAGAGGGCTTCCGGACAACCCCTTGGGTTCTGAAAAGGCCAGGCATGTGGGGCTGGTGAGGGTGTTCCAGGAGACGAAGCTGGGGGCGGCCTTGCACCAAGGCCATGGGGGGGGGGGGCGAATGGGGCCGGGGCGCCTAGGATGGGACCCTTAGGAAGGAGCAGGCTCGGAGCAGGCCCAGCACCCGGCAGGCTCCACCTGCAAACAGAGCGCCGGCCCGCACCATCGCGTGGGGTCAGAGGGGAGCAGGAACAGCGGGGCCGGGCTGTTCCCCCCGAGGCAGGCGCAGCGGGGTCGGGCAGCGGGCACTGGGCCGTGGAGAGCTCTAAGTCCACCGGCCCCGGGCCAGTCCAGCCCCCACAGCTGAAGCCAGGGAAGCTGCCTGGGGTGGGAACCAGACCAGACGAGGCCAGCGAGCCCCCCAGAGGGCCAGGAACCCCGCATTCCAAGCAGCTCCCTCGGTCACAAGACGTGGCACCCGGAGGGGCCAGGGGGCCACTCGGCTGAGGACGCTGTCCCCAGACGGGGGGAGGCCTGCCCGGGAGCGGCCACGCCACAGATCGGGAGAGTGTCCCATCAGCCACGCGTCCACCCAGCGGGAAGGGGAACCACGGAGGTCAGGGCTCAGGGGTGGATGCCGGCGGGCAGCTCCTGGAGGCCAGGCCTCCCAGCCTGGCTGCTTCCAGAACCCTGAGAGGAGCCCACCTGGCCGTGACCGCCAGCGCCCAGCCCAGGCTCCCCCGCCCCTGGGGGCAGACGCCTGCACGCCTGCCGGGCGCCCGACGGAGCCACTTCTGCCCGAGGGACGCCGGCCCGCTTCTGTCCTGTTTATTTACTTACACCCTGCCTCTCCTTCCACACAAACTGCGGTGGCTTCCAGGAACTAGTCGGCATGAACTGGAAGCAAAACCACGTGGTTAACGACCATTCATGTTAGAACAAGCAGGAGCGACCAGTTCTGACAGACAGGTAAGAAAGGGCCCGTGTGACGGGCGGGAGCGGAAGAGCGCATTTGCTGTGAGCTTCCTGGCAGGCAAAGGAAAAAAAACCAGATTCTGCTCGCCATTTAAGACAAGAACCAGCTCTTCCGACTTCCAGATTCAAGATTCCTTCAGGACCCCTGACGGGGCCTTGAAGAGGCCCCAGTGAACCTGTCAGTCCCTCAGCCATGCCCCACCCTTTGTGACCCCATGGACTGTAGCCCGCCTGGCTCCTCTGTCCCTGGAATTCCGCAGGCAAGAATACACTCACCCCCGACCCTCATTTCAGACCAAGACAAGCCCCCAGCAAGGCTCTGAGCAGCTGAGAGGGGGCTGAGCCCTGGCTCCCCGGCTCAGCAGAGGGGCAGTGAGACCGGTCACCACCACACACTCCCCTGCTGGGCCCCACCGCTGACCGCAGCTGGACTGCCCTCGGGAAGCTCCCTGCTGCAAGACGCAAAGCCCCCTCAGCAGGCTCTGGCCCCCGACGCAAGCCCCATCCCCGCTTCAAGACCCAAAGCTGAGTCCCGCGCCCCACAGCCTGGCCTCACCCCGAAACCCCAGACCAGCAAGGACACAGGACGGACACACGGAGCCCGTCATTCCATCACGGGGCCCGAGGAAGCCCCCAGAGAGGGCAGGAGACGCCAGCTAGACCGCCATTCATCCAGGGAGAAGGGGCCGCCCAGGCTCGGGCCCCAGAGTGGCTGGGAGCCTCCAGGTCCCACGGCCTGCAGCCTCCCCAGCTGAGTCACTATGCCCCTGCCAGCTGGGAGGGTGCCCAGCAGCCAGTGCCGGGGAGCACCGCCCCCCCACACCGCCCCGCTGCTCTGGGGCATGCAAACGCCCAGCTCAGCTGGAGAACGCTGCTGATGCCAGGCGCCCCGCCCCGGGAGCCCCCGGAAGCTGGTGGCGCTCTGTCCAGGCTTCAGACAGCGCGGGGGGCCGGATCCAGGGATCTGACCCCAGGCAGCAAACACTCAGCACCAGCTCGGCCTAGCCCTGGCCCACCCCGGAGCCCACCACTGCACGCCAGTGTGGTCACAGCTGGGGGCCCGGGGGGCAGGACACACAGAGGCCCACCACCCCGGAGCCAGCGTGGAACGGTGTCCAGGGTGGATGGGTCTTCCTGGACAGAGGTGGAAGGGTCTCCCGGCCTCCCACCTTAGGAGCCTGGCCCCATCACCCCGGGCCGTGCACAGGATGAGCCCACAGCCTCCTTGGCAGCCTTCAGACTCAACGTCCAGCTCGGGGAAAACGCAAAACAGTGCTGGGACCGCAGGGCTGGGCGGTGGTTCTGGAATCTGCAGGGCCGGGGAGGACAAGAACCCCCCTGCCCGGGTGAGCGAGAGATTCACAAGCGTGAAAGCAGGATTGATCCCTTTCCCCCATCGGGGCAATAATCCATTCAGCGCCGTAATGACACGTGGAAGTCGCGGTTCCGAGCTGCCCCCTCGGCGTGGCGCATCTGGGTGGCAGCTGCAGCGGACCCCCAAGCAGGAGCCCTGCACCCCCGGCAGCCGGGGCCGGCTGTCCTCCACGGGGCGCTCGTCGGGGCGGGGCTGGGCCCAGGGTCCAGCTCAGCAGCCCGCCCCGCAAACCCGGCCGGCGTGGGAGGGACAGTCCGGGCCCTCCGTCATTCAGCAAACTTCTCTGGGGGACCCGGCCCCGCGCCTGCCCTGACACAGCGCCCTGCCTGGGAGAGGGACACCAGCCTCATGGAGGAAAGGGGCGGGTGGGAAGCGGGGACGATGAAAGGGCTCTGCGGGAACCCGGTGACCAATCTGCCAGGGAGGCCGGGGCCTCGGTTCTGACCTGGGACACGGAGTGGCCGGTGCTAAGCTGGCGGGGCGCTCGGCTGTGGCCGAGGAGGAAGGCCCAGCTTCGGGCCCCGGTCGCAGGGCGGGGGGCGCCGGGAGCCCGCAGCAGAGGCCGCTCAGAGGCAGGGGCAGGGAGAAGAGAGCACTGCCCAGGGGCGTGGGGCGCTGGGGAGGCGCGGCCCAGGGAGACCACGGGACAGTCCAAACCGCACGGCTCCGGGCCCCGCAGGACGCCCAGGGGCCACTCAGAAACGAGGCGCAGGATCCTGTGAGGGGAGAGGGGCCGCAGCCTGGCCCCTCCCCGCCAGGCCAGCCTCCCGGCTGGGTTCAAGCAGAACAGCCTCCGGGAGGGCTCCAACCTGGGCGGGCAGAGCGTGTTCCCTCTCCCGTGTCCTCAGGGGCACCGGGGCTCAGAGGGGGCGGGGGGCACATCCTATCCGCTCTGGGGAGGAGGTCCCCAGACGGGAACCGCAGTTACCCTCACCACCCAGATGGAGAAACCGAGGCAGCCGGGGAGACGCGGGCTCTCCACCCAGGTCGCCCAATGGCTGGACAGGCCTCAATTCCCACCCACCCCCCGTGGGCACCAAAGACCCGGACACAGCATGACCCCGAGCTCACATCCCAGGAAGAGCACCCAGGGCCAGACACGGCCCTACACACCTGGCAAAGGGGTGCAAAGGGGTCCTGGGTGCTGCCGATCAGCGCTCTGTCGTGTCCGACTCTGCGACCCCACGGACTGCAGCACGCCAGGCCTCCCTGTCCATCGCCATCTCCTGGAACTTGCTCAAACTCATGTCCACTGACTCAGTGATGCCATCCAACCATCTCATCCTCTGCTGCCCCCTTCTCCTCCCGCCTTCAGTCTTCCCCAGCACCGGGTCTTTCCCAATGAGTCAGGTCTTCACATCAGGTGGCCAAAGTATTGGCCCCGGGTACCGAGAGGGAAATCGAGGCCACGAGCTCTCAGCAAACCTGCCCGGGGTCCCACAGCAGGGAGCCGTCCGTCTACTGGCAGAAGCGGGTACGAAAAGCCAGCGAGGGGTCAAGCCCCGGCCAGGATTCCGAGGGCAGAGAACGGGGTGGCTGCAGGCTGGCGGAAAGATCAGCCTCCATCCACACCTGAGACCCAGCAGGGAGCCCTGAGGCGAGGGCCTCTGGGCCAGGCGGGGGCCCAGCGGCACCCTCGCTCACCCCCACCCCAGGAGCCCAGCAAGCCACCTCCTGCCCTGGGCTTCCCCAGATGCCCCGAGCGTGAGCCTGGGCGAGGTGACAGCCGACAACGCTCTCTGTGAACCGCTGAGCTCATCTCCTCGGGACCAGAAGCAAGAAAGGCCCCCAGGAAAATTCCAGGAACCGCCTCTACATTCCAGAGCCTCCGCCTCTTGAGCAGAGCCCAGCGCCCCTGGACCGTGGGGCCAGACTCCTGGGAGGACCCACAAGACCTCAGCCAGAGCCGGTCACCCAGCCCCCCAGCATCCTGGCCGGCACACAGGGATGCCCTGCCATCCCTCCCACGCTGAAAGCAGACGCAGCCATCCGGGCACCACCTTCCCCGCTGCCCCGAGGGAAGCTCTGGGCAGGCCAGGAGAGGCCTGCTCACCCAGGACAAGGACACCCGCGAGACCCGACCACCCAGCCCGGGGCCCGGGAGGCCCCGCCGCAGAGCCCACAGCCCCCTTGGGCCTGCCTGCACCCCCTCCGGAGAAACAGTAAATGACAGGGCCTTTCCTCCCTCGGGCACAGCAACCCCCAGATTGAACAGCACCCCCAGAAAGGCCCCTGGAGGCTACCCCCAGCTGACAAAGGAGGAAACGGCTCGGGAGGGGACCATAGAGAGGAACCGAGCTTAGGACCTTAGTCTGCTGGGCGCCAGGGACAGTTGGGGAAGTGGGTGAGCCCCCAGCTGGCACTGAGGGGTACCCGCCGCCAAACTCAAACTTGGAGAGCCCAGGGGAGGTGGAAATGAGCACTCTGGGTGTCCAGGGCCTTTCCTGATGAGCTGTCTGCAGGAAAAGACCACTGAGCCCTCCCAGGTCCTGAGTCCACCAGTGACTGGTGTGACCCGGAGCTCTCACCAGCAGGATCACTTGCCCACCTGCGACCCGCCAGCCGCACGTCCAGCACCACCAGGTAAAGCCCGACTCCGTCACTAAAGCGCCTCCTCTCTCTGACCTCATCTGCCCCCAGTGGGGGAGCACGATGGCCCTGCGGCTCTGACGCCCCCAGCGTATATCCACAGACACGCTCTCCCAGGGCCTGAAGGGCTGGTGGTGTGTTTTTAAGCAAACTCAGGCCATCCGGGGCACAGGGCTTGGCAAAACTGCACACCCCCACCCCCCACCCTCGCTCAGAGCAGCAGATGTGGGAGGTTCCAGCCCCAACCCAGGCCAGGCCAGAGGCCCCTCCCCCAACCGCCAAGAGAGAGTGCCCGGGACACACACCAGACTCACGGTCCCCTCCTGCCCCCTGCCCACACCCACGCTACAGGGAACACAGCTGGACCCCAGGAGGCCAGGGTCTCGCCCAAGGCCGCGGGGCCTCCTTGGAGAACTATATTTAGATTCAATGGGGATTATCCGGCCTTACTTCCCAGGACAGCTTTCAGAAAGGCTGCAGGTCAGGCGGGAGGGCTTCCTCTGGAGACCCCCGCCCCCCCACCTTCCCAGGCTGTGCAGACTTCCAGGGTGCATTGTTTCTGGGACAATGGTCCCCACTCCTTCCAAGACCAGGGCGAGCCCATTGGCTGCAGATCTCAGCAGGGCCCCGGCCCCTGGCAAACACCTTGGCAGCTGAACGGGAGCCTGGGAGAGCACCCGGATGACCACGGCCTCCAGTGGCCGCGCCCCAGAATGCGTCCCTCACGCGACTCTCGCCCACCAGGCGGGAAGGGAGCAGCACGGGGCCCCCTCAGCGGGGGGCCCACCCCTGGCCCTCCCAGCCCTCCCGCCCCAGGTGTGCAGTTTCCAGACCCTTGGCTGGGGGCCCAGGTGCCCCAGGGCCACAGCGCGCTGGGTGACCTCCTCTGCGGGCAGGGCAGGAGCCGGCCCGCCCAGGGTGGAGGCCCTGCCACCTCCCTCGCTCCCCTCCCCCTCCCACACACAGACTGGGTTCCAGCTGCCGCCCCACCCAGGCCCCCTCTGATCAGACCCTGCCACCCTCTGAGAATGAAGCCCCCCAGAGGTGTTACAGACAGAAACCCAGGAAGCAGGGGATTGGCCAAAAATCCATGGTGGAGCCTTGCACCTGCCTCCAGCACCCTAGTCTCCCAAGTTCCAGCAAGGGCCCTGCCCTGGGGACCGGCGGAGGAAGAGCCACTTACCCGGAGGGGTGTCCCAGGCCCGCTGACCAGCTTCCAGGCCTGTCGCTTGAGCTCGGCGAGCTTCGTGTGGCAGTGACGGCACCATCCGCCTCCACCGGCCGAGTGGCCTTGCTCTGCGCCCGGCCCGGCGCCCTCGGGCGCAGGGCGGCTGCCGCATGGGTCGTGCTCGGGCCCGGCGGTCAGCCTCTTGCGGGGGGACACTTCCAGCAGCTGCAGCGGCTCGCGGACCGGGCTGCCCTCGGCCACCTGCGGGAGGGGAAAAGGGGACAGTGAGCCTGAGCTGCTGGGCTGCGCCACTCCAGGACCCAGGACCGGCGATTCCAGACCTCGGAGCGCCCCAGCCCCAGAGTGACGCGCTCAACAAAAGTTAGGAGCGCTGGGCGCCGACCTGCTGCCCACCGCGTTCTTCCATCCCAGAAGGTCCTGACCGGGCTCCCCCTACCCTAGCAGAAGGCCCGGCGCCATCCGCGCGGTGATCCAGGCTCCGCCCCCAGGGGACGCCGTGCGCCCCCCGCCCGCCCGCCCGCCAGCATCCTCGGGGTCCCTGGATCAGTCCAGCACCGCTCGCGGCCCGCAGTCGCGCGCCTCCCTCTCGGGCCCTCAGCGCGTACCGCGGGTTGCGCCGCGCAGAGGGGGCCGTCGCGACTGCCCATGGCCCGGACGCAGGAAGGGTTGGGCGGGCGATTCGGGGCCACCCGGGCTCTCCAGGGGCGCCGCGGCTACGTGATCCGGCCCAGGGACGCCCCCATGGCCCGTCCGGTTGCTCCGAAGTTCGCGGCGCGGGCGAGTGGAGAACACAGCTCGGCGGCGGCAGCGGCGGCGGCGGCGGCGGCGGAGGGCGCGCACGGAGGCGAGGGCGGGGCCGGGGCGGGGCCGGGGACTCCGGGGCGGGGCGGGGCGGGGCTCCGGGAGCGCGGTCCCCCCCCCCCCACTCCGCCCCCGCCGCCCAGGCCTTCGCTCCGCAGCGCGTGGGGGAAGGGGTCCCGCATCGCAGCGCGGCCCCACCCGCTCCGAGGCCCCCCTAACCTGTTAGGCGAGTCTCAGTCCCAGGGAGGGGCGCTGGGGGCCCTCGGTGAGGTACCCCGTACACGCGCGCGCGCGCGCCTGGCCGCTCCGCTCCCGGGTCACTGGGGTCTCCTGGGACGCACCAACCCACTCGCCACTTTACAGGCGGGGAAACTGAGACCGCCGTGGGGAAGGTCTTGCCCAAGGTCAGACATCGAAGTGGAAGGGGATGAGCCCCGGCCCCCGGACTCCCGATCGCTTTCCCCTGAAAATCCAAAGCACTCCGCGTGTCGCCAAGACCACCATCCGGGTCTGGCGCGCGTGGGTGAGGGTCGCCGCGGTCTGCGCCCCGGAACGTGCGCCGCTCACGCCGGTGCATCTGCTGTGTCTAGGCGTGTCTGCAGACAGCACGCGGGGCTTCGCAGCCGCGCGCGTGCAAGAAGGCGAGTGTGCGCGCCGTGCGCCCGGGAAGCGGGAGGAGGTGGCCCCGGGGGTGCGCGCGGGACCTGTTGTCAGCCGGCCTGGCAGATGGGAACTTAGCTGCGGAATTAATTGCCTGTTTGTCTCCGGCTGGGAGGTCGCCCCCCCTCCTGCTCCGGCGACCAGTTGCTCCCGCTCCGGCTCGGGCCTCGGGGTCGCCGCTCTCCGAGACCGCGGGCGGCGCGGCGTCCGGGCTCTGGATCCGCCCGAAGCCCCGGGTCCGGGTCGGCGGGCGCGGCCGCCCGGCTGCTCGTGACGCGGGCGCCCCCTGCTGGTTGCCGCGCCCCCGCCGCCGCCAGGCTCCGGGGAGACGGCGCACCACGCGTCCCAAGCGGAGAGGCGCACCCAGGAAAACCGTGGTCCGGGTGGAGACCCCAGCCGCTGCGCGCTCCCCGGCACGCAGGGAGACCCTCATACAGATTCCACCCGCTCCCCGCCTCTCCTGAGCCTCTCAAAGCGACTCCTCCTTTATGTTTTGCCCCCACCCTCCCTGTCGCTTGAACGGACCTCACTCCCCCAAAACAGAGAGGAGAGCGGTGATCATCCCCCTCCCGCCTCTCCGAGTCTTTAATGGCCTGCATCGCGGCGGGGGGCGCACAAAGTGGGCAGCGGCTCCTCACTCTCACTCCACGGCCCCACGCCGTCCAGCCCGTTTCCACCCGGCCCGGCGGCCAAAGATCCCCTCTTTCCCAGCTCCTCTAAGCCTCCTAAAGGACAAGGGGCGTTAGCTCCCCGTCAGCATCCCCCGCCCCGCAACTGCTCCGGGACACGGACACACACGCACACACGCAGGCCCGGGAAGCGCGGCTGTCCGTAGCACACCCACGCGCACACTCCCCACCTGCACCTCCAGAAACACGTCGGCGCAGGAGCCCCAGCCCTGTGTCCGGGACCGGCCACGCCCGCAACTTTGTCCGCACGGTTGCGACGCTTCCAGAAGCACACGCTCGCACCCTGCTCGCGGGTTCCCAGGAGTAGTCAGACTCAGCCCCGCGGAACCTGGACCACCTCGGGACTCGGAATCAGCCCCGAGACCCCCGGCCCTCTGCCTCGCCCTCCCCAGTAAGGCGCGCGGTGGGACGCCGACGGTCCCGGTGAGCGGAGGCAGGGCTGCACCGACGGGGGAAAGTGCGGCCCGACCTGCTGGACGCTGCTCGGGACCTGCCGCCTCTTTCCCGCACCGCGAGCCGCGGGAGCCGCGCCGCAAAGTCGCGGGACGGCGCCGCTGCCGCCAGCCGGGGTCCGCCGCCTGGCCCTCACCTTGGTTCGGCGCCGCAGGAGGTGGCTGGTGAACCCCAGGATGATCTCCGAGTCCAGGCAGAGCGCCCCCATCTCCAGCAGGCTGGGCACCTTGCGGGGCGCGCCGCGGGGCGGCTCGGGCGGCCCGGGCAGCGCCATGGAGGAGCGGAGCGCGGGGAGCGGCCCCGAGCTCCTCCCGCCGCCGCAGCCGCCGCCTCCTCCCCGTCCGCGCGCTCACTGGCCGCGCTCCCGCCGCCGCCGCGCACCGCACGGGACCGCCCGCCGGGTCCTCAGTCCTCGGCGGCCCGCGCTCGTCGCCCCTGCGCTCGCTCCGTGCCGCGCGCCCCCGCGCTCCGGCCCCTCCCGCCCGCGCCGACAGCGCCCCCTTCGCCCGCGCGGCGAGCTAGACTCCCGGACACGCAGACTCGAGGAGCCGGGCGGGGGGCGAAAGCCCCGCAGGCCATGGGGTGGAGGATGGGGGCCAGGAGCTGGCCTGGGTCTGCACCCCTCTGCTTCGCGCGCCTCCTACGCGCTGCTCTGACGGCGAAGCAGAGCGACCTGGAGGCAGCGTCAAGGGATTCTGCCAAACCAACCTCCAGTCCGCCCTTGGGGACTCCGCATCTTGGGGGCCCCCGTCTCTGGCCACGTAGAGGGAGTCCAGTGACCTTGCGATCCCCCGTCTACCCACAGCTACCCTGTCCGGGGTCCCTCCTCTGAAGCCCTCCATCCCACACCCCAACCTGGGCCTACTGACTCCTAAGGCCCGCCCCGCCAGGACCTCAGAGTGCCTCCACTCTAGGGACCCCGATTCCACACCCATCTACATCCTTCTCTGCCCTTGACCTGGGCTCCTCCGGCCAATCCTGGGACTCCCCACTGGCTGGAGGATCCCTGCTCCTCACCGGGCGCGACCAAGGGTCGGACGGAGTCCGTGGCAGGATGCTCGGGGAGCAGGGGGTGGATTCTACCGGGATACAACTCGGGCCGAGTCCCGCGCTCCTACTGTGCGCAGCCCCCAGCCTCGCAGGCTGACGGGGCAGCCCCTAGGGGCGCAGGCCGTGCAGTGGGACGCCTGCCTGGGGAGGATGGTGCCCCAGGATAGACTAAATAACAGGGCCACAGGGAGGTCTTTGGGAGTTAAGGCGTCCGGGCCAGGGGGCGGGGGGGGGGTGTATTAGGGACCCTGCCAGGGGCAGGTGAACCTGAACAGGACCTGGAAGGTAAGCAGGCGCGGAGGTCTCGGCACCGGGACCTTCCAGAGACACAGGCGCGCTGTCAGCCTGACATGACCCTGGGCCAGCCTCCGCAGCCCCCTCTGCACCCTGGGAAGGACCATGAATCTCTCGCCCCCCCCACTCTTCCTCTGCCGGGAGACCCTCCTGCTTCCCAGAGTTCCACCCCTGACATTCCTAGTGGCAGATGGAAGACTTTATCTCCACCTGACTACACCAGGGGGCTCACCATAAGCGCCTTATCTGCTGGCTCAGGACTGCATGACCACTGCCCCGGCCCGCGGGGGCCTCGGTCGGTCGAGACAGCCTGGGGGGGGCTGCCCGCCTCCCTGTCCTCGTGGACAACCCTGGCCTGGGGCAGAGGTCGGGAGGACAAGCCGTAAAGGGGGCCAGAGTCCCCCACTCTCCCCGCCCAGCCCCCTCCTCTCTGCTCCAGAAGGCCACCCTGGGGGACCTCCCAGCCTCCTCCCTCCTGGTTGGACAGGCTCTGCAGAGGACTGTCCCGCCTCCCCTGTCCTCCAACACCCTGAGCCTGGGGGGGCTTCCTCCAGTGAGCCCTGCTTTTCTGGGAGGCGGCCCCCACCACCTAGGTGGATTGATTAAAGTCATCATGGGGATTTTTTTAACATTTAATTTACCAAGCACGCCGCGGCCAGTCAGAGCTGTCCCCAGGGAAATCTAGGCCAAGGGAGCAAAAGAGAAAAACCCCTGCAATTGAGCAGAGCTCTGACAGGATTAATTGCAGGACTCAGCTTCCAATCAGACCCCACGTGGCAATATTTCAAGAAGGCGGGAGGACACCAGGCTGCAGTGGTCAGATTCCTGAACTGGATATGGGGAACCTAAGCTCACCATACCACCGCCACCATGATCTGCTGGGGACACTGGAAACTGCCCCCCCCACAACTCCACATGCCACCTAAGTTCCCACCAGGGGTTTCCAGCACACCCCCAGCCAGCCTTTCAAAGAGGGGCCAAGCCCTTCCAGCCAGCAATCTGAGAGACAGGCAGGCACCCTCCCAGGCATCCACGCTGCACTTAGGAAGATAAACACCTAGCAGCCGTTGCTCCGTGATGGTGGGAAACTGGACCAGTGGGCAAGTGGGCAGCAAACCTTAACAGTTGATCCTTGGTGAGAGTAGACAGAGGTTGAAGACCGGGGCTCCTGGAAAGATGCCCAGACAGTGTGCACTGCACGGTGAGGTGTGTGCTTCTGGAGGGCGTTTATGCCCATAAAGGCCCGGGCCTTTCCTGGGGGAGATGCTGCAGACAGGTACGAGTTGCTGCTTCCGTGCAGAAGAGAGGGTGGGCCAGGGAGAGGCCATGTGGTCTTAACTCTCATCTGGTTTTTAGCCATGAGTTTCAGTATTTAATCAAGATGTCAGCAGGGGTTGGAATGCCTACGCTGCCAGGCATAAACTGCTCTGAGGTCCAAGACCTAGGACCGCACTCAGCATGAAGCAGCCCCTAGCCCCTTCCACGGACAGGCTGGGGAGAGAAAGGGGGCTTGCCACCCTACCAGCTTCCCCGTGTCTGGCCAGCTCCCCAGGGCCCCATCAGCGCCCCTCCAGAAGGCTGGGCCCCTGTCTGCAATGGCGAAGCTTGCCCCCGGAGGGCAGCCCACGATGACAGCCCCGTTGTGTCCGCGAGCGAAGCGCACCTCAGCTCAGGGCAGGGACCCCTGACCAGGCTTCGTTCCTCCTCCTCCAGGGGGGGTTGGGAGCAGGTCAGCATTTTTGCCGGTTCTCCTCCAGGGTCGGCTGAGTGTGTGACGGGGTTTGGGGAGGGGGAGACTCTCATCTTATTCTCAGAGCAACCCTAGGAGCAGGGACTGCTTCTATCCCTACCACAGGCAGAGTGTGAAGTTGCCAGAACGCATCCCAGTTAGCCTGGATTGAGAATGTGTGCGGGGAACCCCTTCCCCCCGGGGCCTGGCCTCCGTAGTGCCGCTGTGCGGGCCAGGACAGAACCCTGGCCTGGGGGCTCCCTCCTGTGGTCACCTCCCCCGCCCCATCCCCACCCCGCCGTGGACTGCAGGATCAGGTAGGTAGTCAGCAAGAACAGCAGGGCGGGGCTGGCTCCCTGAACAAGGACCTCACAGGGGCCGGCACCGCCCCCCTGCCCTCTGCCCACCCTCTGCCCCGCACCCCGCCCAGCGCCCCAGGCCCAGAGAGAAGGGACCCCCTCCGGCACGGTGGTTTCAGCACCTCGGCCAGCGCCGGCAGCGTGGCTCCCGCTGGGCCAGAGCCGCCCCTCCGCTCTCTCTTCAAGGCAGGTATTGGGGGCCTAGGGAAGGGCAGTGGACAAGCGGGGGGGGGGGGGGGGTCCTGAGTGTTGGGCTTCCGTCACCACCTGCTCATTCATTCGCTCAGTTCAATCACCCTGGAGCCGTCCTTGACTCCTGCTGGCTCTCAGCACCCTTGGGCCCCATCCATCAGCATTTCCTCTTCCTGCTCCCTTGACAGAATGTCCAGAGTCAGACTGCTTTCCCAGCCTGCGCCGCCCAGGCCCCATCTCAGCCATCTCGTGTTTACTGCAGAGGCCTCTCTCTGGAGGCGCTGTGGCCACTGCTGTCCCCTTGGGTCTGGTCTCAGCTCAGCAGCCAGCGAGGGCTTTGAGCAGGCGAGTGACAGGCTCAGAACCTTTGCTTCCTTCCCCTGCCCTGGGGGCCCCAGCATCCCACAGACTGCCCGCTGTCACTGGGCACGCTCCCTCTGGAGCTCACTCTGCTGTTTCCGCCACAGGGGACGCTGGTCCCCAGACATCCACTCTGTTCTCTCTCTTTTCTGGAAGGTCATCTTCCCAGCAAAGCCCTCCTTACCCACTTTACCTAAAACCCCAACCCCTCCCAACACTCCCCAGCACTCCAGCGCTCTAGTTTTCCTGCTCAGCACCTACCATGCTTACTGCAAATGCTTCTTATTTGTCTTGTTTATGGTCTATGATCCCTATTAGATTCACTGGAAGGACTGACACTGAAGCTCCAATCCTTTGGCCACCTGATGAGAAGAACTGACTCATTGGAAAAGACCCTGATGCTGGGAAAGATTGAGGGCAGGAGGAGAAGGAGATGACAGAGGATGAGATGGTTGGATGGCATCACCAACTCGATGGACGTTAAGTGTGAGCAAGCTCCAGGAGATGGTGATGGACAGGGAGGCCTGGCGTGCTGCAGTCCATGGGGTCACAAAGAGTCAGACACAACTGAGCAACTGAACAACAATCCTCATTAGAATATCAGTTGTTCCTCCCATAGCTGACCCAGAGTGGATACCCACTGACAGTTGTTAAAAGCTTGAGTGATTCCCAGGCATGCTTTTTGTTGCCAGGTCCCATGTGATATCCTATTGCAGGGGGTCCCTGCCCTCCACCCCCACCTAGCTGCAGCCCCTGCCAGCCCCCTGCCTGCATGCCTACTCTGGCCTCCTCGCTGGCCCCTCACTGGCTCCTCCCTCCCACCCCATCCGGAACAAGGCCACAGGGCCAGATGCTGACCCTGGGATGATTTGACCAGATGCACCCAGGCAAGCCCTGAGTTGACCAGCCTGAGGATGCTTCTTGGCCCAGATGGAAGCCTTTCTGATCTGTCTGCACCTCCCCAGCTCCTGAGAGGGGGTGTACGTGACACCAAATAGTCCCTAAACCCTGTAACCAGCGGCCTCCCTGTGACAGATTCACTCTGGCCCACCATTCCAGCTGGCCAGGGCTCCCAGCCCTGGTAGAAATCCTGAGCCCTGCCATGGTGCCCCCCTTAAAGAGGCAGCCCCTCAGCAGTCAGCCTGCAAGGTGCCCAGCCAGGACCTCCCCCTCCTCTTTGGGGCTCAGCTCCTTTGCTTCTTTTGTCCTCTTTGCCCAGATTCCCCCTCCACAGCTGGCCAACTCCAGCTTCAGGTCACAATCAGATGCTACCTCTTCCAGGAAGCCTTCCAGCCTGGGCAGAACCGGTCCTGGTGCTGCTGCTGCACCTGGCATAGGCGTCACTGACTCCCGGGCGTCAGTGAATGTTTAAGGGAGACGGGAAATCAGCCTGAAAAGTCACCAGGTAGCAGGAGCAGAGGCCCGCTCCCCCGACTCCCTGGGTTGATGGGGTCAGACAGGAGGAATCAGGACTCTGGGAAACCAATCCCCTGTGAACACACAGCCACGGATGCAACAGAGACACTGCCACTTATGGCCAGCAGAGGGCGCGCCTTGGCCACAGTCTCTGATGAGAAAGACTTGTATTTAAGAAACTGGTTTCCCTCTTTTGCAGACGGGAAAGCTGAGGCCCCTAGAGGGGCTGCAGCGTCCCAGAGAGTGAGAGATGCCAGTCCTGAGACCTCCCCAGCCTCCCCTCCGTGTGCTTCTGGTGTCCCCTGCCCACCCCCAACTCTCCCCGCCCTCCCCAAGTTCCCTCTCCCCCTACCCCTCAGAGACCCGGGCTCAGCCTCTAGCTCGAGGACAGGCAATGACCAAGGGCCCGGGGGCACCAGGGGTGAAAGCTGGAAAGCTCTGCAAAGCTCCTGCTGCAGCTGCATCACCACTGTGCCAACGTGCCCGAGCAGGCCTTGCTGCTTCCTGGGGAACCCCTCCGGGTGACGGTCCCACACAAACAGCCCTGGGACAGCGCCTGGGCAGAGTCCAGCTCGGCACTGGATCTGAAGCAACCAGGGCTGGACACAAAGGTGGTGGCCTTGTGAGCACAGGCTGTGTGTGTGTGTGCGTACAGTGTGATGTATCACATATATTGAGAATGAAAACATCACAAGCTGGTGTGCTGGATGAATAGGACAGGGACGCTGAAGGAGCCATAGCCCCAGACCCTGGGGTCCAGGCAGCACCATTGACCATGTCAAGTGCGTGCCGCGGGAACCCCATCCCCAAAGCCCACCTGGGTGTGGCACGGGGGCTCCTCAGAGAAAGCGGAGAAGATGCTGAGTTCCATGAATTAAAGTACAGATGAAATTCAAACAGCAGAAAATGAAGCACTTGGAAAATAAAAATATGAGACGGAAATAAAATTCAAAATAAAGGCTGAAAGATAAAGTCAAGGAAATAGCCCAGAAACTAGAGGAAAAAGAAATAGAAAAATAATAGTGGGGAAAAAGAAAAATCTTTCAGGGCTGAGGTGAGCAGTTTAATGTCTGAATAATAGTAATTGCAGGAAAAAAAGAACAGAAAAAGTATGGGTAAGGAAATAATGAAAAACGAAAAACAGAACTAAAGACTGAGGATTTGATGACTTCCACAATAGAAAGAAAGAAAGATCAACATCTTTGTGAAATTTCAAAACAACACCAGGAAAAATCACAAGATGTGAAAAGTTTGTGGGAGGAACCCACATGGCAAACAAGTTGGGGATTGGCCTCCAGCTTCTCAACAGCAGCAGCGGGAACTCAGAGAGCACAGAGCAAGGCTTCCAAACTCCAGGGGAAAATAATACCCTGTACAGACTTCTACACCCAGCCAAACTATCAACTGAGCAGAAAGGTAGAATAAAGACCCAAAAATCAGTGGAATAAAAACAAAACTTGATTTTCCCCTTTCTCCAAGTTCCCAGCAGATGGACTCCCCTACAAATAAGGAACTAATCTAAGGATAAAGGGGACATGGGATGAGGGAAGTGGGACTCCAACCCAGGAAAGAGATAAAAGGCATTTCCAGGATGGTGAACAGAGGTTTACAGGTGTCAGTTGAGTCATGAGGACCCAGATTGGAGCAGGCATTCAGAGCAATCTACAAGAAGGCCTTAAAGAAAAGGGAGGGAGGGAGGGAAATAAATTATGTAATGTATTTGGACACATTTAGGAAAGATCTAAATTTTCATCACAGGGGATGGAGTTAGTCACAATTGCATAGAAAACTATGCAAATTTTTAAAATGAGGAAATATGGGAATGTAAACTAGTACAGCCACTATGGAAAACAGTGTGGAGATTTCTTAAAAAACTGGAAATAGAACTGCCATATGACCCAGCAATCCCACTGCTGGGCATACACACTGAGGAAACCAGATCTGAAAGAGACACGTGCACCCCAATGTTCATCGCA
>JADEYB020000009.1:1342169-1361425 GCA_015832495.2 Alces alces
TGTGTGTGTCTGTGTGTGTGTCTGTGTGTGTGTGAGTCTGTGTCTCTGTGTGTGTGTCTGTGTGTGTGTGTCTGTGTATCTGTGTGTGTGTCTGTGTGTGTGTCTGTATGTGTCTGTGTCTGTGTATGTCTGTGTGTCTGTCTGTATGTGTGTGTGTGTCTGTGTGTGTCTGTGTCTGTGTGTCTGTGTGTGTATGTTTGTGTGTATGTGTGTGTGTGCGCATGCACACACATGCACGCGTGCCCAGTCGCTCAGTCATGTCTGACTCTTCGCAACCCATGGACTGTAGCCTGCCAGGCTCCTCTGTCCGTGGAATTTTCCAGGCAAGAATACTGGAGTGGGCTGCCATTTCTTCCTCCAGAAGATCTTCCCAACCCGGGGATCGAACCCACGTGCTCTTGTGCGTCCAGCATTGGCGGGTGGATGCTTTACCATTTCGCCACATGGGAAGCCCCAGTGGAACACTGTTCAGTCTTGAAGATGAAGGACATTCTGGCACCCGCTACAGTATGGATGGAACTGGAGGACTTTTGCTCAGTGAAAGAAGCCAGCCACAGAAGACAGAAACGCGGCACAGCTCCGCTCATTTGGGGCACGATGAGCGCCGCTCTGAGTTCTCACAGACAGGAGGAGTGGTGGTGCTGAGGCTGGGAGGAGGGGAGACAGCACACTGCTGTCTGATGGAGGCAGTCTCAGCTTCACAGGGTGAGAAAGTTCTGGAGACGGATGACAGTGACGGCTCCACAGTCACGTGCGTGTACTTGATGCCACAGAGCTGTATCTTTTAAAATGGTGACGAGAACTAATTTTATGTATTGTATATTTTCCCATAATTTAAAAAAAAAAAGTCTTTTAAATATGCTGGGAATGGTGTGTGTTCCCGCCAAGCGGAAGGAACAGCCTCAGTGATTTGCAAGACAGGCAGTGAGGACTCACAGAAGGTCAGCGTTTAACAGACCCAGCCCAACAGAGCTAAAAGCAACACTCGGAAGCATCAAACTCTGCTAGCAGCTCAGCTCCATCCCAGAGCCAGGCTCACATGTTCGTAAGTTACAGATCTATCCAGCACCCAAGGGTTAAGGCCACAATGTTTGGCAGCCAATCAAAAATGACCAGGCATAGAAAAAAATAGAAAATTACAAAATCAGGAGAAAAATCAGTCAGTAGAAACAGGCCCAGAGAACCCTCCTACATCGTCGGTGGGAACGGAAACTGATGCAGCTGCTATGCAGTTCCTTTAAAAAACTAAAAAAGCTATCGGGTTGGTCAAAAAGTTTGTTTGGGTTTTTCTGTAACATCTTGCAAACAAACTTGAAACTTTTTGGCCAACCCAATATCATATGATCACATATGCCCCTCCTGGGCAAAAGGCATACTGCTCAGCCATAAAGAAGAATGAACGACTGGCGTTTGCAGCAACATAGATGGGCCTAGAGATTATCACACTCAGTGGAGTCAGTCAGAGAAAGATAAATATTACATGATATCACTTAAATGTGGCATCTAAAATTTTAAATCTTAAAAAAATACAAATTAACTTATTCAGAAAAAGCAGAAACAGACCCACAGACATGGAAAACTAACTTATGGTCAGCAAAAGAGAAAGTGGGGATAAATTAGAAGTTTGGGATTAACAGACACATTCTATATAGAATAGAAAAGCCACCAGGATTCACTGTATGATGCAGATGACTATATTTAATATCTCTTGTAATAACCTATACATAATGCAAATGAATCTGAAAAAGAATATATATATATATGTATAAACTGAATCACTTTGCTATGCAACTGAAACTAACACAATATTGTAAACCAACTTACTTCAATAAATACATCTCCAGCATTGCAGGCAGATTCTTTACAGTCTGAGCCACCAGGGAAGCCCAATAAATATCACACACACACACAAAGAAACAGACCCAGAAATGACGTAGATGATAAAATCAGTTGACAAGAACATTAAAACTATTTTTGTAACTCCATTTCAATATGTTCAAGAAGATCTAGGAATGCTTGAATGCATCAAGCAGCAATATGCACACTATTAAACAGACGCCATCAAACTTCACAGATGGAAAATGTAACGTCCAGGATAACAAACATAAAAAGCCGAGACATTACTTTGCCAACAAAGGTCTGTCTAGTCAAGGCTATGGTTTTTCCAATAGTCATATATGGATGTGAGAGTTGGGCTATAAAGAAACATGAGCGCTGAAGAATTGATGCTTTTGAACTGTGGTGTTGGAGGAGACTCTTGAGAGTCCCTTGGACTGCAAGGAGGTCCAACCAGTCCATCCTAAAGGAGATCAGTCCTGAATATTTATTGGAAGGACTGATGCTGAAGCTGAAACTCCACCACTTTGGCCACCTGATGCGAAGAACTGATTCTTTGGAAAAGACCCTGATGCTGGGAAAGATTGAAGGCAGGAGGAGAAGGGGACAACAGAGGATGAGCTGGTTGGATGGTATCACTGATTCAATGGACATGAGTTTGAGTAGGCTCTAGGAGTTGGTGATGGACAGGGAAACCTGGCGTGCTGCAGTTGATGGGGTCGCAAAGAGTCAGACACGACTGAGCGACAGAACTAACTAGGATGACGATTACACTGGTGGAGTTAAGAGCCAATTGGGCGCTGCAGAAGAAACAAATATTCAGCTAGAAATAGAAACTATCTAAAATGAAACAGAGAAAATAAGACTGAACAATGAACAGAGCTTCGGATAGCTTTGGGTCATCCTGAAAACGGTCTAATAGATCCCACCTTAAGAAGCTAGAAAAGCAGAACAAACAAAACCGAAAGCAAATAGAAGACGGGACAAAATGGCTTCTTTGAGATGATCAATAAAAACAACAAACCTCTAGCAGACTGAGAGAATACAAATCATCAATATTAAGAAGTGAGGGGGGGTGTTTCCCTGGTGTTCCAGTGGTTAAGACTCTGAACTTCCCCTACAGAGGACTTGGGTTCAATCCCTGGTCAGGGAACTAAGATCTCACATGCCTCGAGGCACAGCCAAAAAATAAATTTAAAAAAAATTGAAATGAAGGGAAGATGGAACTTTGCTACAGATTCTACAGATGCCAAAAGAATAATAATGGAACATCACACCTAACTTTACACAAAAAAAATCTGACCACTTAAATAAGCAGATTTCTTGAAAGATACAAACTGATAAAACTCACTCCAGAAGAAACAGATAACTAGATAGTCTTCTGTCCATTAAAGATGCTGCATTTGCATTTGAAAACCTTCCAAGAGAGAAACTTCAGAGCAGGGCAGGGGTGAGGGAGGAGGCTGAGAGATATTGGGGAAGGGAGGAAGGAATCACCAAGGGCCAGGCTAACCCCATTGGGTGGTGGGTCTGCTCCTTATCTTGATAAGGGTGAGGGTTTACAGGATGTAGGCATATGGCAGAAGTCATCAGACTATGCAATTTAAACACCTGTTGTACGTTTTACTATACCTTAAGAATAGCTCTAAAAACTGGAAAAGTGAAGGAGAGGGTGATCCCCAACTGGAGGGCTCGAGGAAAGCTCACTTGGACACGTGCCCCATCCGTGCCCCCGCAGCCTCTACGGACCCCAGCAGGTGCTCTGACAGCCCGTCACAGCGGCCCCCGAGTCCTCCCAGGTGGGCATTCACCAAGTCACCAAGGGTGTGAAGAGTCTGTCCCTCCCCCTCTACGATGGTTCTCAACCTCAGACGCACTTGGAGTTAGACTCATTCAGCCTGGTGGGGGCCCCCGGGAGGTTGCTGGTGCAGTAGGGATGCTCAGGACAGAGGGGATGACGGGCTGTGTCGGTTCTGGCTTCTTGCTGCCCTGGGGATTAGAGGCTCCGGACATTGCCAAAAGCCACAGGTTTGGGAGTCTGTCTCCGCTCACTTCTTTTCTCTTGCTGAGATCTGCCACTTGAGCCAGTGATCCTCAGCCTCGGGCCAGAATCAGGATCGGCTAGGGGCTTGGGGGTGCTCACCCCGCCCCTCTGAGCCTGGTCTGGTGGTCTTTGCCAGCCCTCCTGGTGACAGCCACATAACAGCCTGGAGAACCACTCACTGAGAAGACCTGTTTAACTACTTTAATAGAGACCAAAAGAACTGCAGCTTTAAAAAGACAGAAGGTTAATTTCTCTTGTGGAAAAGACAAGCTGATATGTGGTCCAAGGACCTAGGGTGGCAGGTCCCCTAGCCGGTAGCATGATCAGGTCCCAGTTTGCCCAGGACAAAGAGGGTTCCCAGAACACAAGATTTCCAGTGTTAGAACAGGACAGTCCCTGGCAAACCCTGACAGGCTGGTCAGCCTTGTCCAGGATGCTCTGCTCTGGCCCAGAGTGGTCCTGCCTGCAAGGCCAGGCTGGGCTCAGCACCATGGATGGCTGGTCCCACTTGAAGTGGGAAAAAGTAGGGGCAGGCCAGAGCCCCCCACTAGCAGCTCGGGGGCCACATGTGCAGCCAGGGGTGTCCACTGCTAAAAAGAATGGGTCCTGGGGACCCTGAGCACTGCCCACCAGAGACAGCAGCCAGAGGAGAGGCCTGACCCAGGTGTGGGGTGGGGGAACAGCCTGTCAGGAAGGACAGGCTTGTCATGGAGGAGGAGCTGCCTGCCCTCCAGGAAGCCCAGGGGCTGAGGGGATATGTGATGAGACCCACCCTACTGCCACCTGCATCCCCCCCCAGCGCTACCCCCCCCCCCCAGGTATTGCCGGTCCTGGGATGAGATCTAGCTGGCCCGCATCAGCGCTTGGGGCGCGGCCGCTCCAGCGAGCTCCTGCAAGGTGGGCACTAGGACCCCCCCCCCGCAAGAGGAAGAAATGGGCTCCCTGAGGGGAGGAGGGCATGCCAGGGTCCCTTGCTCACGGGCAGCAGGGCTGAGACTTGCTGTCCAGGTACAGGCTGCACCCACGGCCGACTCTCAGCCTGCGCCGGGATGCAAGGGACAGCAGAGGAGGGGCCTCCATCACTTCAGCCCCTAAGCCCCCCAAGCTTGCCCCTCCCCGGAACCAGAGCCCAGCCAGGCTGGGCATGGCAGCCGCCGGCCAGGGGGGCAGGATGGGGTGAGCTGGAAGCAGATGGAGCCACCCAAAACTGGGGCCCCAAGACCAAGTCCTCTCCCCAGCCTGCTCCCTGAGGCAGCAGAAGGTGGGTCAGGGGAGCGGGCAAAGTTTTCAGGATGTGTCCCTTCTCTCCATCCCCCAAGAGAGGGGCTGGATGGGAGACCACAGTGCCTGAAGCAAGTGGAGGCTGGCAGCCAGGCCCAGGGGTACTGCCCCCCTTCCTACTCCTCTGGGGTCAGAAGGAAGACGGGGAGGTCAACATGAGTGAGCCCGGGGGGAGAGAGGACGGCTGGCAGCAGGACACAGGGACGCTTTAGGACAAAAGTTTATTGTCATCAACCTGCGATACATACATGTTCACATTGTACAAAATAATTCCAAGTCACGGACTGGAGAAGCCCTGGGACCCTTCACCTGAGCCCCAGCAAGGGGGGCCCTGTCCCTGGGCTGCTGGGGGGGCAGCGTGGACAGCCCAGGAACACGGTGGCAGGAAACCACCGCAGAGCGACGCCGGCAGCCCAAGGGCTGCGGCAGGACCACGGTTCAAACCCTCTGGGCCCCTCGGAGCCTGGGACACCCGGCCCGGCCCTGCGGCGGCTGCAACAGAGGTCTGCTGGGCAAAAGGGGAAGGTGCCGTCTGGCGGGTGGACACGCCTCTAGGGAACACAGCCGCCTTGCCCAGGCCGCTGAGGGGTCCACGTCCAGGCTGGGGCCGCATCCTTCACAGCCCACTCTCTCCCTCCGCACCGCCTCCCCGGTCCCCCGCCCCCCAGCCACCACCAGACTCTTGAGCCGTGACTGGCCTGCCAGCTACCTGGCAGCTCGGAGCGCCGCTGGCCTCAAACCCAGGCCTGCGGGACCCAGCAGCCAGGCCGCCCTGCGGCGTCTCCCCTCCAAGGAGGCCAGGCGGCAGGGGCCTTTCCTCCCCGGAGGGTGTGGCCAGAGCCGGGCCAGTCAGGCTGCGGAGCAGGTCAGTCATCCTGGGGAGGAGCAGCGTCGCCCTTGACGCGAGGTGGCAATGGACGGCACTTCCCTGAGCCCCTCCCAGCGCCCCCGCCCCCGGGGATCACCCGCGGCGCTCCCACGCCCACTGCAGAGCTGAGCCTGAGGCCGCGGGGTGACGCTCTGGCCCGGGCAGGCCGGCCCACCGAGCCTGCGGGCCTGACCCCTATCTATCTGGAGCGCGGGCTCCCAGCTTCCCCCTCAGCGCGTCCGAGTTCCTCGGCAGGGTCCTTCATTCATTCCCCACGCTCTCATTGGCCCCCACGCTCGCCCCCACCACGGACCCCCGCGAAGCAGAGTCTCCAGCTCTCCCCTTGCGAGCCCACGACCCTCTGCCCCCAACCCGAGGGTGCGGCCGCCGCATCACCAGCTCCCGGGAGGCCGGAGGCGAGGAGCGCGCTGGGAAGCCGGCGGAGTTTCGAGAGGGTGGGAGCCCCCCGGGCACAGGCGGGCGGTGGTGGCTTCTCCGCGCTGGCAACACGCCAAGAGCGTGGGCCTGGCGCGCCCCGCACCCGAGCCCATCCCGGCCGTCCCCTGCGCTCGGCGCCACCGCGCCCGGCCTCCTCCTGCGGCTTTCGGCCCCGGGACTGGCCTCGGGGTCTGCGGGGCGCGGCGCGCAGGGAACGGCCGGCACGAGGTGCGCAGCGCCGGGTCCGCGGGCTCCTCCTCGGCCGTCCCGGCGCGGCCCTGCTCCTGTCCGAGCTCCCGGGCCGCGCGTGGGGCGCCCCGTCGTGGTCGCTGGCGCCAGGCCCGCCGGGTCTAGTGGTCCTAAACATTTCACAATTGCGCTACAGAACTGTTGAACTGTTAAGAACCACTGGACCCAGCGCGCGATCGTCGTCCGCCGCGCTCCGTAGAGAGGAGCCCCGACGTGCCTGGGGAGCGCGGCCGCCGGACCCAGCCCCCCGCCCGCCCGCTGCTGCCGAGCCCCGCGAGCCCAGCCGTCCCGGCGGCGTGTCCCCTCCACGAAGCCGGGCGGTGCGTCCGAGTGGCGGCGGCCAGCGCTGCGGCGCCTTTTAAGCGGGGCAGCCGCCCTCCCCCGCCGCCGGAATGCGTTCACGCCGCGCCGGCCCGACCGGTTTTTCCGGGCAGGGCGGCTCCTGGGCCCGCAGGTCGCGCTGCTGGTCGTCCGCGGCGAGGGTACCTGCTCGGCGCGCCCACGCGGGGGTGGCCCTGACTCAGCGGCCTCCCTGCCCCGCCCGGCGCCCCCGCCTCCAGCGCCCGGCCCGGCGCCCCCGGCGTTCCTGGGGTCCGAGCTCCGGGCCGGGGCGGGGGTGGGCCACAGCGGCACCGTCCTGCCAGGGACCCGGGAAGCCCGGCTCACGGCGGGGAGACCCTGGGCCGAGTTGGCGCCCAGGTGAGGACCGGAGCCGCCAGAAGTCCGGCCCGGTTCGGGCTCAGGGGTGGTGGGAGGGCCGGGCTGGACACGCCCATCAGTGTCCGTCTCACTTCAAAGGGAGCATCGTGGGAGGGGGAGGAGGGAACAAAAGGAAAGTGAAACTAGAGGGCGGGCGAGGACGCGCAAGCAGGTTTCTGGTTCTCAGACCCCGTGGGTCTCCTCCCAGGGCGTAAGGAGGGCAGCCTGGACGCCCGCCCTCCTCCGAGCTCGCGTCGGGGGGCTTCATCCTGACGCCACACACCCCACCCCGTGCGGGGCGGCGGCGGGGGGGGGGCACAGTGCTCGCTCTGCTCTGCCCCACACCCCGCAAGAGCCCGGGCCCTCCTGGCACACACCGCTCTGGCCCCCACCCCACCCCAGCACCGCCCCCTCCCGCCTGCCCTCCGGCCTGACCACTTGAGTCACCTGGGGAGGGTGGGGGCCACCAGCCAGCCTCCAGAGACTCCCTTACAGCAGAGCTGTCCACTGGGGGCTAGCGGGGGAGCTCTAGCTTTAGGAAAGAGAAAATCAGGAAGCGACCCCTGAACTCCTCAGGGTGGGTGGGCAGCAGGCGGTGGTCATCCTCGTTGGGCTGAGCCCAGGGCAGCCCCCAGGGCCACGCCACCAGCTGGACACTGTCCTCTGGTCCTGGGAGCCCGGGCTGGTCCCAGGCCAGGACACAGATACCAAGCTGGCCAGGCCCTCTGGGCGTTCTCACGCAGGCCGTGCGTGTGTTTTCCTGCCGCCCTGCCCTGCGAAGGGAGCGGCAGAGGTCTCACTGTTTCCATTTGCAGTTGGAGAGACTGGGGCTCAGAGAGAGGCCGTGACTTCTCAGAGGTCAAACAACGGAGCTGGGACTCCACGTCTGGCGTCTCTGTTGAGTCCACAGGCCTGAGTGTCAGTGGGGTGGGGGGTGGGGGTTGAGCGGAAACTGGGGGCAAGGGGGCACAGACGTGCGTGTGACCCAGACAAGGAGCTTGGGACCAGCCGGCCCAGGGCGGACCCCTCCGTCCGCCTGCTGCCGCACCAGAGGGGGCCGGTGACCAGCGGCAGCCTGCCGGCCCGCCGGCGGCAGGAGGTGTTGAGGTGTGAGCCGCGCTGGGGAGGGGGTGCTTCCCGGCCTGCCGAGCCTGGGTTTGGGATGGCAGACGCCAGGTAAATGTGGATAATGGCCTAAATGACAGTGAATGTTGGCCAGCGATAACGCAGAGATCGCGGTGACTGGGGAAGCGCTGTCAGGAGCCGGAGCCCCACCCAGTGAAATCACCGACAGGAGCCAGGCAGTTCCGAGACCCCAAGGGGCTCCGGGCGCCTCCCACGGGTACCCCGCCCTCCCGCGCCTCCCACCACCCGCAAGAGGTGCCAGAAGAGCTCGTAGCCCAGCTCTGCCACGTGCCAGCCTGGGACCCTGAGTACAGGCCTGGGCCTTGGTTTCTCGCTGTAAATCGGGAAGGTGGGCTGGTGCCCCCAGGCGGGTGACCCTCAGGACGACCCTCTCATTCCACAGGACCGGGGGTGCAGACGGCAGCGGGCAGCCTCCCCGCAGGCGGGAGCCTCACCCCGGCCCTCAGTGACCCACCTGGTGAGAAGCCCGCGCAGCGGCCCCCGCCCCGGGCTCCCTGGGCATTTCTAGGGGGCAGGGCGGCCCCTGCTCGGGGACGGAAGCACCACGCGGGCCCAACCACAGCTCTCAGAGCCCAGCTCCACCGGGCCGGGGAGAAGCAAAGGCTCTGAGCCGTTCCTGGCCCCTCGGAAGCAGTCAAAGTGGTGGCTACTTCAAATGAGCAGCTGAGTGCCGGGCACCACCAGCCCTGGGACATGGAAGGGGGCCTCCAGCGGCCCAAGCTCCTGTGCAGTGGTCCTGCTGCCCGCCCCCCAGCCTTCCGAGGGTCCCAGCCCACGGGCAACCGCAGGGCCCCCAAGCCCTCCAAAGCCCCACTCCTTAGGCCTTTATCAGGGTGTGGGGCAGAGGCTTCCCGGGCCCCACCACGCTCCTCGTGTGGTGTTACCTAATTGTGCAAGGCTCGGGCACACCCCTGTCTGGGCGAGATCTGGAATGGTGCCAGCCTCAGCGCCAGCCTGAGCCTGGGAACCAGGCTGAGAAGCCTGGGGGTGCGGGTGGAGCCGCCCCCGGCCCCACCGGGAGAAGGCTGCGTGGTGGGTGCCAAGGGAGAGCTCTTTGGGGTCACACTTTTGCTCCAAATCTACAGAGCACGTGCTCATCGGCTGGGCCCAGCGGCTTCCTCAGCCCCCAGCCCAGGGCCCACACGGACCATGTGGGCAGTTAGAGCAGGCCAGGGTGGCCTCCACAGTTCCTCAGGCTCAGCAGGAGGGGGTCGGGGGCTGGAGTGGGGAAGCGAAGCCTCACTTCCAGGATTGAGGGTGCGTCCTTGGCCCCCCAGACAGAGGGCCAGAGAGGAGGCCTGAGGTCCAGTCACCTGACTTCAGCCCCGGCCGGGCCTCGGAGAGCCGCACCCCACCGTGGCCCGCCCTGCCTGGCCCACAGGCTGGGAGCTGCCTCCCACCCAGGCTGTCATGGCGAAGACCGGCCCAGGCCGCCCTCTCTGCCTCCCCAGGGTGGGCCTGGAGTAAGCGTGGCCAAGGGGCCCATGGGCAGCAGAAGGCCCCATGAAAGCCGGACGGGAGGGCCCGGGAGATGGTCTGCATGGAGCGCTCGGTGGAGTGAATGTGGGTGGGGTGTGCCTACAGGGGTGACCCCAAGCTTCCAGACGAGGACTGGGAGGGGAGGGCCTGGGGCAGAGGGCCCAGCCTGCCCACCCCTAGCAGGGTCCATTCTCCCTCACACTGCCACCTCCTCAAGCAGGATGGGAAGTGCCTCCCCCACCCCCAGAGTGCCGAAAACACTGCCCTTTGACACAGAGCCCGAGGCCTGACACCCCACACACATCCCCATGGTCCCGGGACCAGACAGACCCACTGGAGCCAGGCTGGGGGGGGGGGAACGGTCCTCGGAGGGACTTTATGGCCACTCTCCCCAGCAACGTCCTTCAGGCTGCGCCCTGGACACAGAATGGGAAGCAGTTCCCGCAGCAGGGTGGGGGGCAGGGGGTGCACAGCACGGTCAGGGTCCGGGGGGACCAGGCAGCACCATCCCTCCAGCAGGTCTCAACAGGAAGGAACAGCTCACGCCGCAGCAGGAGAGCTTCAGGTTAGACCCCAGGCAGCACTTCCTGGAAAAGGGAGGTCTCTGGAGGAGTGGAGGCCCAGATACTGCTCGGGGGCAGGGCAGACAGACAAGCCCAGGCACCTGTCAGTGTGGCCCAGCCTTCACCAGGGAGGCACCAAGGACCCGAGCAAAGCCAACCAGAGGGAGAAGCTTCCAGAAGGCCAGCTGACGCGGGGGCGGGGAGCCAGCTGGGAGCCCAGTCCACCCGGCCCAGTGGGTGCTAGGGTCCAGGCCGGTGCGGGTTGGGCGGGGCGGGCCCAGCAGGGCCCCTCCAGGCTCGGGAGCTTCCTGGCCGTGGCAGGCCTCCAGGGCTGCTCTGTGGGGTGGCCTGGCCTAGACGGAGCGTGGGTCTGAGCTCAGCCATCCGCCCCCAGGACACCATCCCCACCAGCGCCGGATCACAGCGGGAAGGGGTCTTACTGCGCCCGGGGCCTGGTCACCAGCCCCACCCCGAAGGTTCTGCAGGAGGGCCGCCACTTCCAGATTCCCAGCTGCCTCTGCCTGTGGGGAGTGTAGGGGGGACTGCCTCAGGCCCTGGGACCAGCAGCCTGGCCCTGGACCCCACCCACCCCCACCAGGATGCGCTCCCACCCATGCATCGAGGGCCCCGTGTCTACTCCACCCCCTTGCTCCCACAGCTCTGGGCCCTGGGGGGGATCTGGGACAGGGGAAGGGACAGCCCCCTCCCCAACCACGGTTCCGCACACAAGAGTGCCTCTGCAAGGAGGGCAGGAGTTGGGCCTTTAGGAAGGGGGAGCTGGTGGCGCAGTCAGGGAGGGCTTCCTGGAGGAGGTGGTCCCGGGGAGGGCGCCAGGGCACTCACGACGTGCAGCGCGCTGCGCCCGTCGTACCCAGGCTGCCTTGGGTCGGCCCCCGCCTGCCCCCACGCCCGCAGGCCCTCACAGTCCGCCCTGGACGCCAGCCTGGAAGGGGGAGGGGAGGAGGGGGCACCGTCGGGGACTCCTGGGCGCCCGGCCATCTGCCCACGGGCTCTCTCGCAAAGCCAGCCCCCAACAGCTGATCCAGCAGCGAGCAGGGTCCCCGGGGCCGGCCAGCAGCCTGGACTCTGGTGTGTAACCATGGGGGTGGCTGTGACTCAGGTCAAGGGTACACACACACGCGCGCACACACACACACACACACACAAGGGTGTTCACACACGCGAGCACGTGCACACACACCCCAGCAGCTGAGCGCCGCCTGCCAGTTTCATATTTCACAATATAGCTCTTCCCGGGCGGGGCCCCCGGGGGCGGGAGGAAAGTCAGAGGCAGCCCAGTGGTGCAAAGAGGGTCACACGGGGGCCCGGGATGGGGGGCTCTGGACCAGCGGGCTGGCCAGGAGTGGGTCTGGGCCTGCCTGCCCTGGAGAGGCGGGGGCACCAAGGGGTGGCCCGCACCCTTCCCCCTGCCCTCAGAGGCCGTCCCCCAGCCTGGGACCAGGAGCCCTAGGGTGGGGTCCACGCCAAGGGTGCTGGCTGGCTGCGGGGCCTAGGGGGGGCAGGGCCGACCCCCGGGACTTCCTCTGAGTCAGGAACTCGCAGCAGCAGCCCCCACGGGGCACGGGGTCATCTCTAAGGTGAATCACGCTGACGCACCGCCAGCAGCCTTCAGACCTGGCCCCAGGCCTCTCGCACTGGTTCCCACACACACTCGCTTCTCGGGGGGCTGGTCAAGGGCCCCCCGCCATGTCCGGCCAAGCAGCTTGGGTTGGATCACCTGCTCCCGGGCGACCTGTCACTGCCCCTCCGCCTGCCTCCCCAGCTGTCAATCGAGGAGCCGTCGAGACCCATCTGGGGTGCAGCCCTGGGCTGGGTCACCCCAGGAGTCCCTCCGGAGCCAAGCCCTTCCTGCCTGGGTCCCGTCACCGCAGGGCACACCCCCCAGCCCTGTCACCGCTGAAAAGTCAGCAGGATCCGTCCCCTCGGGGACACTCAACTCCAGAGGGGAGGGGCCGAGACGGGGGGCCCATGGGGTCTGTGCACCCCACTCTGTACAGGATGGGGGCCCCCGGGCTGGGTGAGACCTCGCTGGAACCAAGGCAGGGGGCCGGGGGAGAGGCCGGCCGGTGGGGACCAGGGGCCGGAGCTTCAGGCCCTCGTCCTGGTGAACAGGCAGCCACCCCCCGCCCCCACCAGCTACTCAACCTGAGACATGACCCACCCTGGAGGCTCTGACTTCAGCACTGCTCCAAGACCCCCGCCTGGCTTCCACCAGTGCCCCGGCCTGTCCTGCCTCCACCTCCCTTTCCCCACGACCCTCCTCACTTCCTCCCTACCTGGAGGCCTCGGGCCTAGCCCTTTGCGCTCCAGGCTGGACACAGCAGGAGCTGGCAGGCACCGGGGCGGCGGCCCCACAGGGAGGGTGCAGGGGGGCAGAGGACTCTGGGCTGCCGCCTGCCACCCCCCACCCTCAAGGGCTCCCAAGGGCCCAGCTGGTGCAGATGGCCCCCTCCCAGCCCACCATCCCTCCCCGGGGCTGGTCTCCTTCTCAGAGCCCGGGCTTCCCCACAGCCCAGGAAGCACAGGTGTGCCCGCGAGCCTCACCGGCACAGCTCCGTCCCCGAGTCCTCCAGCTCCTGGGGGGACAGGCAGGCCCCAGATGCCCGCAGCAGCCCAATGACACCCTGATGCCTGCCGTGAGAAAGAGCAGGGTGACCGCCTGCCCGTGGCAGCGTCCGCCAGACGCCAGCAGGCCAGGACCGGGAGCCCACCCTCGCCGGACGCACCCAGACCCACGCTGGGGCCTAGCCTGGGCCGAGCAGCTCAACGCCCAGGCCCACTTGAGGGCACTGCTGTGGGCACGGAAGGCCCACCCTGCGGACCACCCTTGTGGAGCTCACGCACGCTCGGGCCGAGTCTGCAAAGGCTGAGTCCGCTGGGCCCGCGCTCTGCCCTTGAGGGTGGGGTGGCGAGGAGATACCGACAAAGCACGCGGGGACAGGCTGGCCCGCCGTGGGGCCCAGATGACCACGGGCGTCCAGGGGCACCTGGCCTGAGCCCCGCGTGCGGCGTGGGCCTCCACGGGGCTCGCGGGGTGGGAGTGGGGCTCGGAGAGGCCAGCGAACACAGAGCCCGAAGACCCCACAGTGGGACTATGCCCCTTCCCCAGGGCCGCGGGAGAACCATCAACTGCACCGTCACCCCACTTCTACGGAACCTGGGGAGAAGGGGGAGTCCCGCAGGCCTGGCCCCCACCGCCAGCCCAGAGCCTTCCAGGGTGGGGCCCCCCCCACCCGGGCACAGCAGGGCCTCTGGGGGGTGAGACCGGTTTGGGAGGTGGGAGAGGTGTTGTGACAGCGGCCGGGACGAGGCGGTGGGGCCAGGATGGGGAGAGCTCACCGCGCCACCCACCCACGCCCCAGGACGGGCAGCCTGGAGTCTGCAGCCAGATCAGCCCGGCCTGGGTGCCACAGGCACACCCCACAGGCACCCCGCCCCCTCTACCCCCTGCCAGGTCTGTTCTGAGAAGCTTTGATGCCCCCGGGAAGGGGGGGTGGTGCCACGAGGCACCCCAGCCCAGGGCCGACCTGAAGAGGTTTGTGGCTTGGACTCTCCGTGAGACTCAGGAAATCCCCAGCAACAACCCAGGTTCCCACAGGCCACGAGCCCCTGGGGAGGGACCCGGGCCCTGGCGCAGACGCCACACGGCACTCAGCTCTCAGAAAGGGGGGACCGAGCAGGATGGGGGTGAAGGACGGGGAGCCGTGCGTGCGCAGCGCACGGGGTCGTCAAGCTCGGACACGACCGAGCGACTCATCAACAGCAAGGAAGAACCGGAAGGAAAGCTCCCAGACACACTCACACAGGCGTTCACCAGCATGTGTGCTGGCACACGCGTGCGTGACGCGGTTCTGCGTGGCTGGACAGAGGGAGGGCAGGGCAGGGCAGCACCGCCCCGCTCACGGGTCTTCCCGGCAAGTCCCCGGCCTCTGGGGGACCTGAGCCCCTAGAGGGAGGGGCCCAGCGGCCTCCAGGCCCACCGAGTGCCCGGCCGCTGGGAGTCCCCAAGGGCCGGCAGAGCAGGCGAGGCTGACCCTCAGAGAGAGGCCAGGCGGGCCTGTGGGGGGGGCAAGGAGACCCCCACCCCAGCAGAGGACACGGGACGCGTGTTCACCCGCCGGATGCCTGCACCTCCGCCCTCATGCTGGCCAGCTGCCAGCCCCAGGGGCCGGGCTCCACTCCCGTGGCCCTGGCTCCTGGGGGACAACCCCCAGCTCCTGTCAATTCTCACACAGCCAGCCCCGCCGCGGGCCGTCCCCCAGCACAGGTGAGCTCTCCGGGTGACCCCTCCGGGTGGCCCTGGCCTCTGACCTTGGCTGCAGAGTGGCCCGTGCCCTCCGACCCTCAGAAGGAACTAGGCATCAGGTGCCCAAACCCATTGCCCAGGGTGCCAGGGCCTCAGGAAGGACTCGGCTCGGCAAGTGTCCACCTGCGGGGGGCGGGAGGGGAGCCTCCCCAGGAACACTCAAGTTGGGGACCTGCCTTAAAAAGCCAGGGCTTGGCAGGGTCTGGGGGAAAGGGGCGGCAGGCGCCATGTCGGGCCGCGAAGGTGGCAAGAAGAAGCCCCTGAAGCAGCCCAAGAAGCAAGCCAAGGAGATGGATGAGGAAGATAAGGCATTCAAGCAGAAGCAGAAGGAGGAGCAGAAGAAACTCGAGGAGCTAAAAGCAAAGGCCGCGGGGAAAGGCCCCCTGGCCACTGGTGGAATTAAGAAATCTGGCAAAAAGTAAGCTGTTCCCTTGTGCCTGAGGCAGTGATGACCCTTGGTTCCATTCCTGTTTAACACCTGGATTCCCTGCCATGGTATCTGTTGCCGCCTATAGCTAGAATGAAGTGTTGTCTTGGAACCTATTGTACATTTAAGAATAAACTTTTGTAAAAAAAAAAAAAAAAAGCCAGGGCTTGTCGGACGGGGCGCTTGGGGCACCACCCCGAACACAGACATGCTGAGTCCACTCCCTAGGGCACCTGTGCCCACCTGGCACTATACAAGCTGCCCTGCACCTGCTTCACCCCAGTGCTGGGCGGGGGGCTTCTCCCCTCACCCCCGCCCTAGCCCCTCAGGCAGAGGATGCGGGGAACACACATGAGACCTCTTCTGCTTTTCTTTTCAGAAATTCCATGCCAGGGTCTTGCTGGACCCGGCGGGCTCAACTTGGAGGACACCTCCAGGAAGCCCTCCCTAAGCACCCTGCCCCGAGCAGTCCTCCCAGTCTGGGCCCTGCCCACGACCCGCAGGGTCACTGCTGGTACCGAGGGCCCAGGCCGGAAGGGGCGAGGCTCCGGGAAGCAGGTGTCCTCGGTGCCCCCCGGCTCTGCCCGGGGAAGCCGTGTGAACACAGGCCCCCCGGAGGCCCCCTGGAGGCAGCGCCATCCAGGCCCAGCCCCAGGCAGCGCCCCTGCCTGCACCCCCACCACAGTGCCCGCCACCAAATACCTGCCCCTCACGGCCAGCAGCAGGGGGCTGAGGCCGCCCTTGTCCCGGGCGTTCACATCCAGCCCTCTCTGCAGCAGCATGGTGACGGCCCCAGCCTGGCCGGCCCGGGCAGCCGCGTGCAGTGGGGTTTGACCGCTGAAGTCCTCCAGGCTCCGGTCACTGCCCTGGGGAAACGCAGGGGCCCGTCACCCACCGAGACAAGGCAGGGAGGGCCAGGGAGGCCACGGGGAAGGGACGGCAGGCAGAGCCACGAGGCCCCGTCGACCGCAGTGAGGGGAGCAGGCCCCGGGAAAGGCGATCCAGCCCACCCCCGGGCCCTGTATGGCCAGGCTGGTCCCCGAGGGTGGACGAGAGACCTACCAGCTCTACCAGCACCTGCAGGGCCTCCAGCTCGCCCGCGTAGGCTGCGGCACAGGCCAGGCTGGGCACCAGGGCATCCCACATCTCATTGGCCTCCTGCAGAGGGCGGGGGCAGCAACACCTCGGACCCCTGCCCCCTCCCCGAGGCCTCCGCCGTACACACGTGGCCACTGCCCATGCCCTCACCGCCCTCCCAGACAGGCCTGTCCCCATGCTCACTCCGCAGGGGGGATACTGAGGCACATGGTGGGCCCCGGGGCAGCAACCAGACGAGGTGCCCCCATGCCGCATCTGGACACTTTGCCCAGAGGCAGGGGGGTGAGGGGGGTCAAGGAGGTCCCAGCCACTGCCGGGAGCCTGGCCTAGCTTGAAGCCACAACCCAGGCCCGAAAGCCAGCCCTCAGCTCCTTCCCGGGCCCAGGCACCCATGGTGTCCATGTGCGCTGGGGCTCCAGGCGACCCTGCCGGCCCCGAGTTGCCCCACCAGGGGAGCGCCACGGTCTGCACGCTGCGTACACGCTGCAAGCGCCCCTCTGGACTGCCCAGCCCCCTCCGGATACCCGCCCGCAAGTCCCTTGCCAGCCCTCCCGGCTGCCACCCTGAGCCCCGTCGGCCCCCCGCCCCCAGCCCAGAACCAGGCTGTGTCTGGGGGTGTTCCGCTCCCATCCCCCTGGGCCCCGCCACCCAGGCCCCCTGCCCACGCTGCACCTGTCTCAGACTGAGGAGCTGGGCGACCCCGCGCCCCAGCGCACTGCCCCGCAGAGAGGGCCGGGGCTCGTCCACGGCAGGCGGCGTCATCTCCCCGCGCAGGTCCCTGGCCAGCAGCTGGGGAGCATGGGGCGGGGGCGGGGGGGGACACAGAGAGAGCTGGGCAGCTCGCCAGGGCCTGCACCCAGCAGTCCAGACCCACCAGGCGGGCCAGGCGCCCCCAGCCCCCAGGGGAGGGTCCCCCCAGACCTGAAATGCCTCCATCAGGCTCCGTCCCGGGGCCCAGAGCCTGACCCAGCCAGCTCCCCACAGGAGCTCAGCCCACCCTCCATCCTCCAGCTCAGGGTCTCCCCGGGCCCTGGAGGCCTCTGCCCAGCCCGAGGGGCCAGCCGGGGAAGCACCGGGGCGGGGACACCCTGGGAGCAGGGCAGACCTGGGGCTCCCCGAGAAAGAGTGTGGGGGTGTGGGGCTTGGGGGAGGTGACGGGTCATGGGGGCCACTTGTAGCCCCCCCACCAAGCCCAGGCACACACCCCGGGCTGGGCCCACCCGCCACACACGGGCCGAGGAGCGCGGTCCCTGCTAGAGGCACACGCACCTCCTTCCTGCCGTCCAGGCTCAGCCCTGGCAGGCCCAGCACGTAGGACAGCTTGGCCAGCGCTGCCTCGGAGGTCATGTCGAAGCCTGACACGGTCCCGGCTCCGCTCAAGGCCTGGAGGGGCGGGGCCACGGGTGGACCGTGAAGGAGGCCGGAGGCCAGGGCTCGCCCCCGCCCCGCCCCAAGCCCCCGCGCCCACCACGCCAGCTCCATAGTCGGAGGTGACGGCACCCTGGAGGCAGTGGGTGCAGTTGACGATGACCAGGCCGCGCTCAGCCGCCGCCCACAGCTCCTGAAGCAGGTCGGGCTTGGTGGGCCCATTCCCGGAGCCGAAGGTCTCCATGACCACGCCCTTCATGGGGGGCTGCAGGAAGGCCCGGACCTGTGGGGGCGGGAGGCAGGGGTTCGGGGACTCGCTTCCACCAAACACGGGGACTGACAGGCTGGCCCCCAGGCAGCGGGAACTGCCCACCTTGCTCCCCACCACATTCTCCCGGAGCGACCCCCGTCCCCTTCTGAGCGTTAGGGCCGTGAAAACTGGAGATGGGTCAGCAGTCACAGGGAGCTTGCCGGACATGAGAAAGGGCCGTCAGGGGCCTCACCAAGGGCAGGGCCCCCACCACAGCTGGGCCGCCCACCGCCCTCCTGACCCCTCCGTCTGGCCCGAAGCTCTGACACACGACAGGTGCTGCTCCCAGCGAGCCGGCAGAAGGGGACGGGCCCTGCGGCTGAGCACATAGCTCAGGGCGCCGCTGAGGCCGAGCTGCTGGCCTGTATGAGGATCCACCCCTCTGGCTGTGCCCCCATCAGAGCCTTCAGTTCAGCCCAGTCGCTCAACCATGTCCGATTCTTCGCAACCTCATGGACTGCAGCACGCCAGCCTTCCCTATCCTTCACCAACTCCCAGAGCTTGTTCAAACTCATGTCCATCGAGTCGATGATGCCGTCCAACCATCTCATCCTCTGTCGTCCCCTTCTCCTCCCGCCTTCATTCTTTCCCAGCATCAGGGTCTTTTCCAGTGAGTCAGCTCTTCCCATCAGGTGTCCAAGATACTGGAGCTTCAGCTTCAGCATCAGTTCTTCCAATGAATATTCAGGACTGATTTCCTTTAGGATGGACTGGTTGGATCTCCTTGCAGTCCAAAGGACTCTCAAGAGTCTTCCCAGAGCCTTCAGCCCTCATCAGAACCGCCATCAGCTCTCTCCACCTCTCCAGGTAGAAGCCCCAAAGTGAAAGCTCACCTGTTCCGGGCAGCTACCTAGGAACCAGCAGACTGGAGTCTGGGACCCATTGCTGGACGACGCTGGCCACCTGCAAGGCCTGCCCTGACGGCCCAATAGCCCCCATGGAGCGAAGCCCTGGCGTCCCTACGTGGGAGGCGGGGGTCCTACCAGGGAAGCGGGGGTCACTACCAAGAAGGCAGGGTCCTATCAGGAAATGGGGGTCCCTACCAGGGAAGCAGGGGTCCCACCAGGAAGGCGGGGGTCCCTACCAGGAAACGGGGGCCCTAGCAGGGAGGCGGGGTCCCTAG
>JADEYB020000009.1:1368326-1382781 GCA_015832495.2 Alces alces
TTGCCTTTCTTTGGGATTGGAATGAAAACTGACTTTTTCCAGTCCTCAGTGGCCATTGCTGAGTTTTCCAAATTTGCTGGCATATTGAGTGCAGCACTTTCACAGCATCATCTTTTAGGATTTGAAACAGCTCAACTGGAATTCCATCACCTCCACTAGCTTTATTTGTAGTGATGCTTTCTAAGGCCCACTTGACTTCACATCCCAGGACGTCTGGCTCTAAGTGGGTGATCACACCATCGTGGTTATCTGGGTCGTGAAGATCTTTTTTGTAGAGTTCTTCTGTGTATTCTTGCCACCTCTTCTTAATATCTTCTGCTTCTGTTAGGTCCCAACCATTTCTGTCCTTTATTGTGCCCATCTTTGCAAATGAAAAGTAATTGTCATGTGATAATAAACCAAGGAACATTCCAGACACAGGCTGCCCTGTCACAGGGAGCTGGGGGGTGGCACTGGGAGGTGGGAGAGGAGGGAGCTGAGTGTTGGGGGAGAGCTAGGGGTGGAGGGCAGCTGTTGCAGCAGCTGGGAGCGGTGTTCTTTATTTTAGGGCTGGGCAGCCAGGAGTTCTGACTGCAGAGGAGGGTTTGCGGAGACAAAGAGGGCCCACGCTCCCCACACAGCTTGCCCATCCCGAGAGTCCACGGGACTCGAGTCCTTCCCCTTGGGCCTGCCAGACTCCGACAGACGCTGCCCCCACGAGTAGAGGGGCCGCGAGGGGAGGGAGGCCCACCACGGCCGGGCGGGCTCCCGCTTGGTCCTGACCGAGGCCTCAGGGTTACGGCAGAGCCCGGTGCGCTGGGGGATGGTGGTTTCGAGTCCCCTGCAGCCACTGGGCCCCTGCTGGCCGGAGCCTGGAGGCCTGACTCCCCCTCCCCAGGGCAGGCGCTTCTGCCTGGAGTGGACCTGGGGCTCCTGGAGACGCGGGAGACAGCACGTGCCACAGCCACTTGGCAGGGGGTTGTCGGGACCACCATGGGGGGCAGCACCCCGTGCTCCCCTCCTGGCATAGCTCAGCCCCTCCCGAGCCCCAGCTTCACATAGGGATGGGAAATGCAACAGGAAGCAGTGAGGGACTCTGCCAGGCATGCCCCAGGCAAAGCCTGGTGGGCCTGGTGACCTTGACACCACACGGGCACCCTCCCCCCAGGCCGGAGGACACGCTCCTCCTGGGATCACAGGCGTGGGGGGTCCACGTCCTGCCCCTCAGGGCCAGCGTCAGCCACTCACCCGCACAGCCACTTGCACCAGCATGCCCTGCGCCTCGAGGCCAGCGTGGGCTTGGCGTGGCCCCGGCAGGGGCCTGGGACCCAGGGTGAACTCCTCTGCACCCATGAGCGGGCCTCGTCCCGGAAGTTCCCCTCTGAGCCCCAGACCAGGAGTGACTCAGCCCCACGGGGCAGGCAGGCCTGCATAGTGGCTGCCCCACCTTCGTGCCCATTCTTCCTTCCTCAGCTGGCTGGCACCGAGGCAGGAGGGGCTGAGCGCCACCACTCAGCACAGCCTGGAGGCAGATCCATCCACCAGCAGCAGCCCATGCACCACCTCCTCCAGGAAGCCTTCCTGACTCTCACTCTCAGCAAGCACATGCCCACTGCCTGACCCCCAGACCCTGGCCGTGCTACACACACCTCAGATACACTGATGTGTCCTGGGCCTCACCACCCTCCAGGGCATGTGGACAAGCAGGATGGGTGGGCAGGGGGAGGAAAGTGCAGGCTAAGACCCCGGGATGAACTCTGGACTCAGGGCCGCAACACCTCCCTGCATGGTTCTTCCATCTCGGTGTGCAGTTCTGACCCCGTGGTCTCCTCCCGCCCCACCCGCTGCAACCCATGGCCCCCTGGCAGAGGTCCTCTCCCTCCAGGGCAAGCGTGGGGGGCCTCGGGTGGTAGATCTCAGGACCCACCAGCAGCTGGAGGCATCAGACAGCCCCAGGAGGGGGGCTGGGGCACAGAGACTCCCCTGAAAGTCCCCAGGACGCAGTTCACCCCACCGGAACCACGTCCCCCCGAGGCCACCTCAGGGCTCCTGGGCCTGGGGCCATGTGCCTGGGGAGGGGCACCCGAGAGGCTGACCCCCCCACATGGCCTGGCTGTGAGCTGGGGTGACGTGAGGGGCGTCCCCACTTTGAGCGGCCCCCACCCGCGGGTTCTCCGAAGAGCTGAGAGCCGCGCTCCCCCACCCAGGGGCACCCACAGCAGCTACGGCGGGACACGACCCCTGGGGCCGGCGCCCCCGCCGGGGGGCCCTGCTCGCTTACTCGTGACGTCAGCGCCCACGGTGGCCAGAGGCGGCAGGTTGGGGGAGCAGAAGGCTGCGAACCTGCGCGCGTCCACTTTGGTCACCCGGTTGCCCCGAAACAGCTGATTTTGAAAGAACAGGCAGACCTGCGGGGCGGGGAGGGGGGCCCCCGTAGCTCAGCGCCGGGGAGCCCGGGCTGCCTCCCAGCTTCCCCTCACCCACCAGGACCCCCACCCCGCTCTGGAGCTGTTCCTGGGGCGGGGGCTCCGAATGGCACTCGTGAAGCCCCTCCCCATGGTGAGCCCGCCCCGCAGGGTTCCTCTCCTCCCCTGAGATGTGAGGGAGGGTCTGGGAAATGTCTCCGTGCGCCCGCGCCGCCAGCCGCAGGTGTCTGGGGTGGGACGCGGGCACAGGCTCCCGCTGCCTGCTGCTTTCCCATTTTCTCTACGGTGAGGGTGTAGGTCACGTTCAAGGTAAAAGACTGAGCTTTAACGCTGCCGGCCCCCTCACCTGCGTTCCCCCGGGCAGGCAGGCGCCCGCCCCCACACCCCGCCCCGCCCGCAGGAGGAGGCGGTACCTCGGGGATCACGTACTGGCCGGCCAGCAGCAGGGCGCCCAGCAGGTTCTCCCGGCCGTCGTTCCACAGGGCGTGGATGGGCACCTGGGGAGAGGCGGGGGCAGCTCAGGCCGGTGGACGCTGCCGCTGGGGGCCCGCCCCTGCTGACCGCGCTCCTCCGGCCCGGCCCCGGCCCCCTCTGCTCCCCCCCAGACCCCAGGGCCCCATGCCGGGTGCCGGCCAGTCCCCACGCTGCGGGGAGCACACGACGCCCTGGGACCCGTCGCTGCCCAGCCCAGCTCCCTGGCCCCCAGGGCAGCGAGGCCCTGCTGCCATGCTGCCCAAGCCCTGCCTGGGTCGGGCAGGCAGAGGGGAGCCAGGCCGACCGCAGGTGCGAGGGAGGGCAAGGAGCTCCAGGCGGGGCCTCCGAGGGCAGGGTCACAGAGCTGGGCTGATGCCCCAGCAGTGACTGACCCGCACCCAGCTCCCCCACTCCTACCCAGGAAGGCGGGAAAGGGCTGGCCTGCCATGGCGTGGGCAGAGGGCTCGGCTGGGGAGGAGTCCCCCAGGGCCTCCAATGGAACCGCCCTGGGCCGAGCCACAGTCCTGGGTGCTCAGAAGGCCGTGGACGTGCGCCAGCTGCCTGGCCTCTGCGCCTCATCTGCCCTGCTTACAGCAGGGGCATCCCACCGGGGCCAGTGCAGCGGAGAGGAGGCAGAGCAGGGCAGCAGGCTGGCAGCGGGCAGGACCCAGGCACTGACCAGGCACTGGCCGAGCAGAGCCCCAGGACCTGCAGGACCGGGCCAGGCGCCAGGGACCCGCCTGCCCTCTCAGCTGCCCTATGACCTCTGCCCGGCGGGCGCCTGGGGAGGTACCTGGGCCCCGGTGAGGATGACGGTTTTCTGCAGGTTCTCCAGCACGAAGGAGAGCACGGAGGCGGCGAAGGCCATGGTGTCGGTGCCGTGGATGACCACAAAGCCGTCGTACTGCCCGTAGTGGCTCTGCAGGGGCGGCGGCCAGCTCAGGCGGCCCAGCTCCTGGGAGTAAGCGCTGGTACCCCCCCCCACACGCGGCTGGCGGAACTCGGGGACGCACGGGCGGGCCTCGGTCACTGCCAGCCGGGGAGGCCCGCAGAGAATGGAGCCCCTGTCCCTGTGCTCTGCTCCCTCCCAGGACAGCCTCCTCCCCTGAGACCCTGGGGCCTCCCAGTGACACCCCGCGGCCCCAAGAGAACTTGGCGGGGGTTTCCGGGCACTTTGGTCCCGGGGTGGGAAGATTCCCCGCGTGACGCCCGACCTGGACTCCTGAGGACACCGTCAGCTGGACGACGGCGCCGGGCCGAGCTCAGTGCTCTGGAGGGCCCTTGTTGAACGACCACTGCCCTGGGGGGCAGCAGGGGCCATGGGGCAAGGAAGCCCACCAGCCACTCGGTCCAGCGGAAGGGCCGGGCATGCACAGAAGCAACAGGCAGGAGGCACAGCCTGTGCTGGGAGATGAGAGGTCAGAGGTGGGCAGGGTGCAGACAGCAGGCATGGGGTCGGCCCCTCCAGGGAGTCAGAAGGCCCCCCTGGCATGCAGGCAAGCTCTGCAGGGATACCCCCTAACCACCGCCTCTGTAGGAGCAGCCAAGTCCTCAGGGGGCAGTTGGCCTGGGCTGTGGTTGCGAGGGGCACAGCCCGGGAATCATGGGGCCCTGGGACCTCTCTTGAGGCCCATTGATAGACCAAGCCAGGCAGGGCTCAGAGCTGCAGGGGAGCGGAGCCACGTGGTGGACTGGGCCGCCCTCTGCCGGCCACACCGCGAATTTGCACATGGCTGGCCAGCAGGACAAAGAATTGATGCTTTTGAACTGTGGTAGAAGACTCTTGAGAGTCCCTTGGAGTGTTAAGGAGAGCCAACCAGTCCATCCTAAAGGAAATCAGCCCTGAACATTCACTGGAAGGACTGATGCTGAAGCTGAAGCTCTAATACTTTGGCGACCTGATGCAAAGAACTGAGTCATTGGAAAAGACCCTGATGCTGGGAAAGATTGAGGGCAGGAGGAGAAGGGGACAACAGAAGATGAGATGGCTGGATAGTATCACCAACTCAATGGACTTGAGTCTGAGCAAGCTCTTGGTGATGGACAGGGAAGCCTGGAATGCTGCAGTCCATGGGGTTGCAAAGAGTCAGACACGACTCAGCGACTGAACTGAACTGAACTGGACAGCAGTCCTAGGCGCTCAGAAAAGCCGTCAGGCCCAGCTGTGGGTGCTGCTGGCCAGAGACTAGGAAGACTGCCCCAGACACAGCTGCATACATCCAGAGACAGGGGCCAGGCCTGGGGCCACTGGGGCCAGCCCCCAGTTGCCAGAAAGGGTGGCTCAGTGATAAGCAGGGTTTATTAAGGGGGGAGGTGAGAAATGGGCTGGGAGGGCCCCCACCCCGGGAGGCAGTAGCTGGGGCCGGCACTGGTGGGGATGAGGGGCTCTGGCTGCAGAAGAGACGGCCACTCAGTGCTGTAAACCATGAGCCCTAAACCCACTGAGACTGCACTCCAGGGTGGGCGCGGGCTGGACCGGCGTGGGGTGGTCAGTCTGCAGAGAGGTGTCTCAGTCTCCGCCCGGGACACAGACCGGGACGAGCTAAGTGTGCAGGCCCCACCTGGGCCATTTCCCCCCCGGAGAAGTGGGCGTGGTCCTCGATGCCACCCCCAACCCAGGGTGCAGGAGAGAGGGCGGCGGGGGCCATGCCGCTGAGGTCTGACCCCTCAGCAGCCTCCGCCCAGCCCCCCCCCCCCGCCCACAATCCCCCCAGCCCTCCCCAGGCTCCCTGGTCACCTCGATGGTCTGGGCAATCTGAACCCACTCGGTGATGGTCATGTCACTGGAGTCAAAGAGGGGCTGGCACTCCAGCACCGTGTAGACGACCCTCTGGTCAGGGCTGGCCGGCCTGGGAGAGGCGGAGGGCAGGCTCGCACTCAGCGCCCCCTCCGGCGGAGGCCCCCTCCCCCCCACCCAGTCCGGCACCCAGGAACGTGGCCTCGGACCCTGCCCCTCCACAGACCCCCTTCTGCTTGAGGCTGCAGGGACAAGGACCGTGGTCCCCGAGAAGGGCTGCTCCATGGCAGGAAGTGGACCAGGACACCCCCAGGAGAAGGGTCGCTGCCAGGAGGGGTCAGCGGCCAGGAGGGCAACCCCTGCCCCGCCGACCAGCAGGGAAGACCACCAGGCAGCCTGGGCCCCGACCTGGGAAGCAGGACCTTCCCGGGGGTGGGGGGACCCTGGGGCCAGCCCCTGCCTGTCCTGATGGACTTTAAAGGGGACTGTGGTCAGTTCCAGAGCCACCAAAGTGGGGGCCGTGGGGGCGGCGCCCTCCAGCAGCTCGCTGCAGATACCCTGAGAAGCCACAGCCTCTCCGCCAGCCTGGCAGGTGCCAGTCTCAGGGTGCCCTCCCCCCACCCCGTGACAGCTGGCCGTCATCGGTACCAGGGACCCAGGGGAGCGCCCACTCACGGCAGCACCAGGGTGTCCTCGGGGAAGCCGCGGGCCCGGGCGTGCTCCTCGTCGTGGAACATGGGCAACATCCTCAGAACCGCGGCCAGGTCCCTCCCGGGCACAAGCACTGTGGGCAGGGTGGGCAGAGGGTCAGGGGCTGGCAGCCACCACCAGGCCCCCCGCTTCTCACTGGGTGCTGGGCCCCAGGCAGGACAGGGCTGGGCGCTGCAGGTGAGCTCTGGCCCTGCGCAGTCAGATTGAGTGCTCAGGTCTGCAGCCGACCCAGGGCCCTGGCAAGTGTGGACCGCCGCCCGGGGCCTGGACCCCGGCTCTCCCCCAGACAGCCCAAGGGTCTGCCAGGGGCTCCGGCCATTTCCTGGCTAACACCTCCACCTCCGGACGAGCCCACGGCCCCAGCAAGGCTCAGGGCGCCCCGGTCCCCTCACAACACACACACACACACCACTCCTCTCCCTGACTTCCCAGAACATCCGCACCACTCTGCCCGAGGATGCCCCGTTGACTCTGCCTGATGTCCCCTGCCCCGTCCCCCTTCTCACCCAGCAGATGCTTCCCCCCGGTGCAGGGCACCACCTCCAGGAAGCCCTCCTTGATGTCCAGGTCCTGGTGCCCTTGCCACACACACCCGGTTACCCTTTCTCCTTCCCCAGCCAGAAGCACGCATCTAAGGAGGCACTAGGCAGAAACGGCACACCTTCTAAGAAAAGCTCACGAAGTCCCAAGTGTTTCCTGGAGACATACAACTTCCTCAGCACAGGCTCCCAGAAGAATCTCTGCATCCGGGCCCTAGCTTTTTGTCCCATCCTGCTCCCTGAGAGCTCCGTGACCTGAGGCAGGTCGGCTGACTCCTCCTCACTGAGGTTCTGCTGGGCATTGCCCATGTGCCTGGCCATGCTGGACACCCAGCCGCAGCAGCAAGGACAACATGCGCCCCACCCCCCATTCCAGAGAAGCTTCTTTGGCTGAAACACATAAGACCTCCAGGGCCAGCGGCAGTGGGCACCTGGGCGGTGATCTTGTTCCCAGCCTTCACCCTCTGCCAGGCGTATCAGCCTCCTGCTGCCGTGTAACAAGCTGCCCCGGGCTTAGCGTCTTAAACAGCACCCTTCATTGTCTCAGTCTGGAGGTGGGCGTGGGGTGGGTTTGGGCGTCCGGGGCGCACTCTTCCTGGAGGTGCTGGAGCAGGTCCGGTCCAGGGTCACCTGGCAGCTGGCAGAACTCAGCTTCATGCCAGCTTTCACGCCACCATGACCCTTCCCAGCCTAGGGGCTGCCCACACCCTTGGCCGGGGGACTCCTGCGACGGCCGGTGGGTCCTCACACTCTGAATCTCTCTGATCTCACCCTGCCTCCTCTCCTCCCTCAGCGGAGCCCAACAGCCGTCCCGCCCCCGCCCCCCAGCCTCACCCCGCCCCCCACCCCGGTGCCTTCTTAGGCATGCGTCTCCTCCTCAGGCTGGCGGCCAGGATCTCTCCCCAAATGTGAATCCGGCCACGCGCTCCTTTCCCTGGGGTCAGGGGCCCAGCATCAGACCCTCCGCCCCGCCCCCAGCTCACAGATGCCCCTGTCCCCACCCTGCAGCTCGGGGCAGGGCTCAGCTTCCCCGTGCCTCGCCCTTCGAGGAACAAATCGGCACAAACTCAGGGAACCAAAGCAGCAAGGTTCATGGGCCAGAAGCTGCAGGCTCTGGGTGGCAGGGTGGGCTTCCTGCCCCAGCGCCCCCTCCACACGTCCACCCGCTAAACCCCAGGCCCAGCTCCCACCAGCCCCGCAGGGCGCACAGCCTCAGAGTTCAGGTGCCGTCTCCCCAGCCAGAGAAGGATATCTCAGGGAAGGGGGCACCCTGAATAGCCACCCCCTCTTCCACCCAGGAAGCCCCCGTGGGGGCTCCATACACTTTGCTGCAGAAGCAACGTGGCTCAGGGAACATCAGTGCTAGACTGCTCGGCTGGCCTCCCTCCCAAGGTGCTGGAGGGGGGCCGGGACATGCGGCTGCCTGCACAAAGCGCGGGACTCGCCAGCCCTGCGGCTGGGAGGCCCCGACTTCAGACTGGGCGTTGACGGAGGCCCAGGGCCGCCCACCCCGCTGCGGCAGGGGACAAGACGGCCCTCGGATGTCGCCACTGGAGCCCCAGGACCTGAGAGGCAACGTCTCTGTGGGCGTGACTTCAGGAGATGACTCTGGCTCCTGGCTTCCACCCGCATCCTTGTGAGTGGGCTCCACACTCAGAGGGGAGGGCGGAGGAAGGACAGAGCCCTGGTCGGGGAGGTCTCCAGAGGGCCCTCCTGCTGCCGAGGCCCTGGTTTGCCGCCCCGGGTCAGGGCGGGTCCAGGAGGCTTCCCCACCACAGTCTGCACCAGCTCCCCTGCGGTGGGTGGCCTTGGGGGAGTGGCCGTGGAAATCTGGGGATCCACTGACCGGGCGGGTGGTGTGCACGCTCACTGCCACCCCAGAGCCAGGCCACTGCTGGTGGGCTCGTGGGGGGGGTGTGGGCGCGGCGGGGCCCCGACTTCCGGGAACATCCCACCCCAGAGCCAGGCCACTGCTGGTGGGCTCGTGAGGGGGTGTGGGTGCGGGGGGGGCCCCACTTCCGGGAACATCCCACCCCAGGGCCGCGGGCCTGGTGGCCCCGCCTGGCAAGTGGGTAGGCGGACGGGCAGAGCCAGCCCAAGAGGAGGCCACACTCTGCTTCCATTCTATTCTCCGGGAGCAAAACTCTGCCGACACATCATTATTCAAAGCAGCCAAAAATGTGGGGAAAACGGTGGTGAGAGAGTGTCAGGAAGTCAACAAACAAAAAATATTTTTGTGGATTTTGTAATATTATTGACTTTTAAGAACAGGGAGTTTGTTATTTCCTTCATCAATCTAAGTAAACACCTGTTACCAAAAAAAAAAAAAAAAAGCAGGGAGGGAGTTGGGAAACTTCCCTTGCTGTCCAAAGGTTAAGGCTTCCCCTGCAGGGGGCGCGGGTTCAATTCCTGGTCGGGGGACTAAGACCCCACCTGCCTCGCAGTGTAGCAAAGACAAAACAACTAATAAGCCAACATCTCCTTTCACATCTAATTCTGATTTTGTAAACTGGATTCTTTTTCTTAAGAAGGCCCCCAAGCTTCAGGCCCTCCCCAAGCAGAAGCGGCCGCATGAGGCCTGTCTCCCTGCAGTGCAGACGGGGAGCTGGTCACAGACACACTCCCCCGTAAGGGCCAGTCTGCCCCCAGGACAGGGAGCAGCGCGTGGCAGCCTATTCCGTGAAGGGCGTCCAGGCCGAGGGCAGGAGAAGCCGTGGGCATCCCCTCTCAGGACGAGGCTTGGCTGCCAGGCCCTCCTGTGGCCTCCTGGGACGCCCTGGCCCCTGCGGACCCCGAGGCTCCGCCCGCTGGGAGCCGGGCCCACGGGGGTCACACAGGGCAGCGGGGTCTCCGGCCGGGGTGTTGCCTGACCCTGGGCTTGCCGTCATCAAGTGATCTCGGGTTCACGACACCCCTTGACCTGTAACATCATCTCTGAGCTCAGACAGGGGGCGGGCGAGCGTCCCCAGCCGCCACGGCCTTGCCCTCCCCTCAGCATCCTGACCTTTGGCAGGGCTCGCGTGCGAGGTCACTGTTTACCAGCAGGCGCAAAAATGCTCCCAACAGTGAGAATTCAAACAGCCAGGCCGGCCCCTCACCGCCCTCGCGGGAGCCGGCAACCACACCTGCAGAGCCAGGGCAGTTAATCATTGACCCCGCGACCGACCGGAATCCCCAGGCAGGCAGGGCCTGGAGCGGCTGGGCGGCCCTGGCCTCCAGCAGGGCTCAGAGCGGGGTCCCCATGGGCCAGGCCTGCGTCCTCCACGCACCCCTTTTGCCCGTCTTCCCCGGCCCCAGCTGGCTCCCTCCCAGCCCAGGGGTGCTGCCCTGCGGGATCTTGGGAGACCAGCCTGCCTGGAGGTCACTGCCCACCACACTCCATCTTTTTAGAGCCCCTTCCAAACAAGGGGGTTTGCAAGCTCTTTGGCAAATGCAGGGCCTGTGGGAGTGAGCCGGGGGCATCCAGGTGGCGGGGGGCGGTGATGGGGGGCACACAACACAGCGCAAATGGGGTCACGGTCAGAGTCCACCTAGTCCCTGCAGCCCGGACCCTTAACAACTATGAGCTGAGCTCAATGGAATCACAGGCATCACAGCTGGCCAAATGCCAAGCCTGGGGGGGGGTGGGGTGGGCAGCGACCGGGATGCATCAGGGCCATCTGAGGACGCCAGCAGAGCCCGCCCGCTCCCCTCTCTCTGCCCCAGCCCTGCAGTCCAGGAGGAGAGACCCCCAGGGTACGAAGGGATGTGGAAAGCCCCCCAGGACAGGGCTCTCTGGGGGTCTGAGCCCTGGGGCCCAGCATGGACGGGCCCTGGAGACATCTGTGAACTGGCGGGGGAGGGGGACATTAAGAGGGACAGAGGACCGGAAGCAGTTGCTGGCGTGAGAAAGGGCTCATGGCATCTGAGTGGCTGCTTCAGGGGAACCGCGTGGTGGTGGGGGGCCGCGGAGGATGTTCTGTTAGCCCTGGGGGTCGTGGGGGGGACACAGCTGGTTCCAAGGCAGGAGGAGGGCCCTGGGGAGCTGGGAGAGCTCCGAGTAGGAGGCCATCCCAGGGCCAGGGCAGGGCAGCCCGAGTGAGGCCCGCCGGGGGCCTGGGGGCGCAGGAGCTGGGGAGGGCTGGGGAGGGGGCCCGGGGGGACAGAGGCGGAGGAGGGCCAGCGCCCCCGCTCCAGAGTACGGGGCGAGGCTCCAGAGCAGGGCTGAGGGGCTGTCTGGGCCCCTCCTGGAGGACCCGGGACCCACGTGGAGGCCACACTGCAACACTCAGCCCCACCCCTGCAGGCTCCCCGGACCAGGTTCCTGCCCGAGGAGCTCTGCCCAGCCTGGGGGCACGCCTGCCCCGGGGTCCTCCGGCCCGACGCCCACCCCAGGCTCTCCCCCACCCAACAGTCACCCCTCCCTGGCCCAAATCCCGTCAGCGCCCCGGGGCAGGGGACAGGGAACGCCCACCGTCCAGAATCCTGGTGCCAGTGAGCTCTGCCCAGAGTTGGCGGGTGCCCGTGCCCCGCGCGCGGGCCAGACGGGGACAGCCGGGAGCGGCCGGGGTCGCCCGGCAGCCGCTGGTCTCCCGAGTGAGAGGCTCGGACAGCCCTTGAACACCTGCCCACCAGCCCATCTGTGCAGGGATGGGGGTCCCACGGGAGCCACAGTCCCCCCCGGGGCTCTGCCCGAGAGGAGCGGCGGCAGCGCAGGGGAGGCGCTGGGCGCCCACCAGAGCGGGGGGTCAGGAAGGGTAAAAGGCCTGCCGGCGGGAGCACGACCCCGATCCCGCCCTGCACCCCGAGCCGGGCGCCCGCCCCACTCACCGCCGCGCTCGCTGCGCATGCCGATGGTGCCGCCGGTGTAGACGGCCAGGAGCCGCCGCTCGGGCCCCGCCGCGCGCGCCATGCCGGCCACCCACGGCTCCGAGGGGACCGGGCGGGCCGGCGGGGCGGGGCCTGGGGGCGGGCACTCGCCGCAGGGTCGGGCCTGTACCTGTCCCCGCCGGGGAGTGGCGGGGCAGGCCCCCAAGGGGGGAGGTACTAGGGACAGGTTCCAGCGGACCCAGTGGCCCGGGGTGTTTTGAGTCGCTGTGACTTGTGGCACAGAGACCATGGACCTCAGCGACGGTGGAGCCCGAGGACCCCCAAAGCAGAGGGCGGGTGGCCCTCCCCACGGGCCCTCGCGCTCCAGCTGACCCAGCACTGTAGACCATGCCGTTGGAGTCTTCTGCCCTGGAAGGCGGGGCAGGCAGAGACCCCAGCCGGTCCACTCACACTGTCCAGAAGCCCGAGGGGACCCCCTCCAGGGCTAGACAGAGCCCACCCGCAGCAGTCCCGGCTTCCCAGGGGGCGCTAGTGGTAAAGAACCTGCCTGCAAATGCTAGAATCTCCAGAGACATGGGTTTCATCCCTGGGTCAGGAAGATCCCCTGGAGGAGGAAATGGCAACCTGCTCCAGTATTCTTGCCTGGGCAATCCCGTGGACAGAGGAGTCTGGCGTGCTATAGTCCTTGGCGTTGCAAAGAGTCGGAAATGACAGAGCGTGAACACACACACACAGTCACTCACTCGCCTTTCAGTCCAGGAGATGGAGGAGGAGGATGGGGACCAGGAAGAACTCCCCGCAGGTGGAGTCGGTCTGTGTAGCCCTCCCTGGGGTCAGCACACCAAGGCCCTGTAGGGGACCCACACAGGGGTGGGGAACCACAACCTGGTTTGGTGGAAAACTGATTCCTCTCCAGAGACAGCCCTTCCGGACTTGATTCTGACTCCTGGAAATGATGAAATAAAATTTCTATTTTATGGCCAGACAGAGTAAAAAAAAAAAAAAAAAAAAGGTCTGGTCTTAAGGGATCAAAGTCTTCTTGGGAGAGACTTGCTTTTCTCCTCCTCTGTCTTTCAGATGTAAATGTTCTACCTGGTTCTTTCCAGGTCCCTTATCTAGGTCCCTTATCTAGGCCCTCTTTTAAAAATGCAAATTCCACTATTCCCTTCTCTGGGGGATCTTCCCGACCCAGGGATTGAACTCTGGCCTCCTGGATTGCAGCAGGCAGATTCTGAGCCACCAGGGAAACCCAATTCCTATCCTAAGACAAAACAAAAGGTTGGCTAATTTGGAACTTGTCAGCATTAGTCGCTCAGGTCTAATTCTGCGAGACCCATAAGATAGCCATCTAAACAAGTGACCTTGATTTGTTCCATCTGCCAGAACCCCAGTCTGAATCCAACCCCTCTTGTAACTGACAGGATTTGGGGGTGGGCAACTTTGTCTTTATCTTATGCATACACCACCCTTATGGCAGAAAGTAAAGAGGAACTAAAGAGCCTCTTGATGAGGGTAAAAGAGGAGAGTGAAAAAGGGGTCTTGAAACTCAACATTAAGAAAACTAAGATCATGGCATCCTATCCTATCACATCACTTCATGGCAAATAGAAGGGGAAAAGTGGAAGCAGTGACAGATTTAATTTTCTTGGACTCCAAAATGAAGCTCCAATACATTGGCCATCAGAGATGGCCAATGAGTTTATGAAGAGCAAACTCACTGAAAAAGACCCTGATGCTGGGAAAGACTGAGGGCAAGAAGAGAAGCGGGCAACAGAGGATGAGATGGTTGGATGGCATCACTGATTGAATGGACATAAACAAATTGAACAAACTCCAGGAGATGGTGAAGGACAGGGAATCCTAAAGTGCTGCAGTCCATGAGATCGCAGGGAGTCGGACACAACTGAGCAACTGAACAAAAACAACAAAATCACTGAATACAGTCACTGCAGCCATGAAGTTAAAAGCTGCTTGTTCCTTGAAAGAAAAGCTATGACAAACCTAGACAGCATATTAAAAAGCAGAGCCATCACTTTGCTGACAAAGGTCCCTATAGTCAAAACTATGGTTTTTCTAGTAGTCATGTATGGATGTGAGAGTTGGACCATGAAGAAGGCCGAGTGCTGAAGAATTGGTATTTTCAAATTGTGGTGCTGGTGAAGACTCCTGAGAGTCCCTTGGACTGCAAGGAGATCCAACCAGTCCATCCTAAAGGAGATCAACCCTGAATATTCATTGGAAGGACTGATGCTAAAGCTCAAACTCCAATACTTTGGCCACCTGATGCAAAGAGTGACTCATTAGAAAAGCCCCATAATAAAAATAAATGAAAAAGAAAAAAAGAAAGAAAAGCCCCTGATGCTGGGAAAGACTGAAGGCAGGAGGAGAAGAGGATGATAGAGGATGAGATGGTTGGACAGCATCACCGACTCGATGGGAAGGAGTGTGAGCAAACCAATGGAGATAGCGAAGGCCGGGGGAGCCTGGAAGGCTGCGGTCCAATGAGTTGCAGAGAGTCTAACAGCATGTAGCATTTAACAGCAACAACAAAGGGGTATGTGATAAGGATCAAGGCGGTAATAGTCTTGCATTCTTCCTTCTCCAGTTTCAGAAGGGTTAGTGAGTAAGGTCGCTCAGTCCTGTCTGACTCTTTGCAACCCCTTGGACTGCACAACACCAGGCGTCCCTGTCCATCACCAACTCCCAGAGTCCACCCAAACCCATGTCCATTGAGTCGGTGATGCCATCCAACCATCTCATCCTCTGTCATCCCCTTCTCC
>JADEYB020000009.1:1385264-1395969 GCA_015832495.2 Alces alces
TTTCTTGGGGATGATCTTGATCCCTGTCAGGAGACAATGTCATGAACCTCTGTCCATAGTTCATCAGGCTCTCTATCAGATCTAGTCCCTTAAATCTATTTCTCACTTCCACTGTATAGTCATAAGGGATTTGATTTAGGTCATACCTCAATGGTCTAGTGGTTTTCCCCACTTTCTTCCATTTAAATCTGAATTTGGCAATAAGGAGTCCATGATCTGAGCCACAGAGCTCCCTGTCTTGTTTTTGCTGACTATAGAGCTTTTCCATCTTCAGCTGCAAAGAATATAATTAGCCTGATTTCGGTGTTGGCCATCTGGTGATGTCCGTGTGTAGAGTCTTCTCTTGTGTTGTTGGAAGACAGCGTTTGCTATGACCAGTGTGTTCTCTTGGTAAAACTCTGTGAGCCTTTGCCCTGCTTCATTCCGTACTCCAAGGCCAAATTTGCCTGTTATTCCAGGTGTTTCTTGACTTCCTACTTTTGCATTCCAATCCCCTATAATGAAAAGGACATCTTTTGGGGGTGTTAGTTCTAGAAGGTCTTGTAGGTCTTCATAGAACCGTTCAACTTCAGCTTCTTCAGTGTTACTGGTTGGGGCATAGACTTGGATTACCATGATATTGCATCAACAAAACAACTCCTTAAATGATAATGTTCCTTCCTGATCTTGTAAGGGGTCACACCATCCATCAGGATGATGCCTAGATTGGATAATGTAAACTGTTTCAATAATACGTCATTTGATGTACAGCCTTCTGGTGAAGGATAGGAAGCCTGGTGTGCCTGGTGTCCACAGGATCGCAAAGACTCAGACAACAACAACGGAGCAACTGAACCTCTTCTGTCTCAAAAAATTCATATAACTGTGCCTTGACTTCTAACCGGGAGGAACAGTTCTCAGAGCTCTCTGAAATGCTCTTCCTGAGTTATAATCCTTAAATTTGGCTTGAAGAAAATTTTCCATTTCTTTCTTAGATCAACTCACTATTTTTTAATTGACAGTTATCATAGAGGAAACTTTATAGCCAGGTTGGAAGGAATCTATCGCCTTCCTCTCTTGAATGAACTCCAACTCCTGTTTCTGACACCCCGCTTCAACTAAGCAGGACCAGCGCCACCAGACCAGGACGAAAAGATAGCAACATCTGAAGCAGAGAGCTGACCCAAGATGCTTGACCAGGCTTGTGTACCAGTTACTTTGATAATTGTTCACACTTTTGCTTAGGAACCAAATGTATTTCTCCCTTGGGTTCAAAGTCACCTATGGGTAGTTTCAGAATCAGTCCCTGCCAATCTGCCTTTAACGTGAGCACACTGGTTTTAATCAGTTTTCCTATGCTATGACCATTTGGTGGCAGTTTTTGTTTCTTCACTTGGCATTTTGTTCAGTCACTCAGTTGTGTCCGACTCTTTGCGACCCCATGGACTGCACCATGCCAGGCTTCCCTGTCCATCACCAACTCCCAGAGTTTACTCAGACTCATGTCCATCGAGTCGGTGATGCCATGCAGCCATCTCACCCTCTGTCTTCCCCTTCTCCTCCCACCTTCAGTCTTCCCCAGCATCAGAGTCTTTTCCGGTGAGTCAGCTCTTCATGTCAGGTGGCCAAAGTACTGGAGCTTCAATTTCAGTATCAGCCCATCCAATGAATATTCAAAGTTGATTAACCAGAGACCTTTAACAAAATTTACTCAGCTTTGAATGCCAGTAATCACACCATTAGCTTGTCCAGTTCAGAAGTCTTCATGATGAGAAAATCCATCCTATAGAAGCATGTGGCCCTAAGCGCTCTCTAACTGCTTCCCATGGGGGCACTGGTGTTATGATACTGAATATCAAGTTTTTATATCTGATGCGTTTTCTAACATAATTCATCTTATGATACATGTAAGAATCAAATCTCAGCTCTGAATGATCCTGTCCCCCAGTAGGGGAGATGTAAGGGACAATGGTACGCTTCAGGAGGATCTCTGTGCACCTGCATTTCTTTTTTTCTTCTATGTGAACACAATTCCTCTTCTTAAAGAAATGCCTGTCAGGGGTTTCCGTGGAGGCTCGGTGATAAAGAATCCACCTGTGAAGGCAGGAAACATGGGTTTGATCCTGATTTGGGAGGATCCTACCTGCCACAGAGCAATGAAGCCTGTGCACCACAACTATTGGGTCTGTGCTCTGGTGACCAGGAGCCCACGTGCCTAGACCAGTGCTCTGAAGAGCAGCCACTGTGATGAGACGCCTGGGCACCGAAACCAGCCCGAGCAGCAGTGAGGACCATGCACAGCCAAAAACAAACACACACATTAAAAAATACACAGACTGCATGAGGAGCCATCCTCAGTTTAATCAGTTTTCCCACGGCCTTTGTTTTCCAGGTCTTTGTGACCCCATGGACTGCAGCACACCAGGCTTCCCTGTCCTTCCTGGAGCTTGCTCAAACTCATGTCCATCGGGTCGGTGATTCCATCCCACCATCTCATCCTCTGTCATCCCCTTCTCCTCCCGCCCTCCATCTTTCCTGCATCATGGTCTTTTCCAGTGAGTCAGTTCTTTGCATCAGGTGGCCAAAGTATTGGAGTTTCAGCTTCAGCATCAGTCCTTCCAATGAATATTCAGGACTGATTTCCTTTATTGTCTTTTTTATTTTCCCGGCTGCATAGCATATCCATCCCACCACACACCTATCCCTTCACCCTACCCAGCCTTGCCACACACCTGTCTGTCCGTCTTGCCCCACAGTGACTCATCAGATGCCCACACGGCTCCCCCCAAACACACCCCACAACACAAGCACCCAGCTCCCCCTTCACTCACAGGAGTTCACTCTTCACATGCCCACCCAGCTCACCCAGCATGCCAGCTGGGGGAGGGTGCTGTGAGACCTGAAAGCCCCTGCGTGCCGCCCCCAGGGCCCCCACCGCCCAGGTGACCTGCTCCCACACCCTCTGCTCTCGTATGCATCTTCCAGAGCATTCTCTCAGCCTGCAGTCCAGGCCTAGAGCCTAGCTTAGACCCCAGGAATGCAAGCTTCCCAGATGCCTGGCTCAGAAATCCCGGGGAGGGGCCCCAACAGTCCGTGCTCCGATTGTGGGGGGCGGGGGGGGGTCGGGAATGCCGGCACAAGTCTGCGGACCTCCGGCGAGACCAGAGGTCAGCTAACCAGGACTCAGCTGTTCCCCTAAGTGAACGTGACCAGGCCGTCTCACCCACACCCCGACATCCAGGGAGGTGTGGGGAGAGGCTGGGAGAGAGCCGTGGCCCCGGGGCAGTTGGCCTTCCGGGGGCAGATGGCGCCCACCCCTCAGTCCACCCCAGGGCAGGCGTCTGGTCCCGGCTCGGCCTCGCTTCTCTGAACACCGGCTCTGCACCCCAGCGCCTCCCTGCTCCCCGCTGAGCCCAGTGACCGGGGGAGCAGCTGCTGGCCACCTGGGACTTGCCCAGTTGGGAGGCTGCAGGCTCCAGGGCAGGGCCGTTGAGGCAAACTGGGCATCAGATGCTGGCTTTGCCTTGCCAGGGCTCTCTGAGCTGTGGCCGGCCAGGCCACCGACCACGGACAAAGGGCAGCCTGGAGGGCGCAGGACTGCAGAGAAAGGGGCCGGGGCCGTGCGTGAGGCCAGCCTCCTGAGAGGGGGCGTGTCCACCGCAGGGCAGGCCTCATAAGGCTGTGGGGTGCGGCCGGCGCACTCCATCAGCCTTGCAGGGACATGGGACTCCTCCCGTCGGGTGAGCACCTGGGGGCCGCTGGCGGTCCCGAGTCGGACTGGTTTCGTGTTGTTGCGTCGCAGGGGACAGGGAGGCCCGCGGCGTGGGGGTGGCGGGACAGCCGGCCAGGGGGGCGGTCAGAACACACGCTCCTGCCCATCAAGGCGCTGGCTTTGTGCGGGCGGCTCGAGGTGCCCGCAATCAATGAGAGTGTAACTTCCGAGATCGCGGGGCGCCGTGAGCATCACCGTGGGGAGAGTGATACAGCTTGAAGGTCGATAGAGGGTCTCCAGGACGCGACACAGCACACGCCGTCGGAACCGTGGTTCAGACGGACGTCCACACGGGGGCTCACCGGCCTTCCGTCTGTGAGAAACGCGGCACCTGCAACGGGCAGCGAGGCAGGGTCCCCCTCCCGCCCCGCCGTGGGGAGCTGTGGCCCGAGTGGCCCGAGGCGAGGGCTCCTCCGGCGCCCTGGCTCCACGTCAGTGAGGTTCCCGCGTCGTTTCCTCACCCCTTCCGCACTGACCGCGCATCCCGGAAGTACAGCGCTTCCCAGAGTTCCGTGGGCCACGTCAGCGATCAGGTGACCCGAGGAGGGGGTCGTGGGCCCTCTGATCTACCGCCGGTCAGAGGCCCAGGGGACAACCTAGCCTTGCGACCGGGGTCTGAGGCGTGGGGGACTCCCCAGGTACCTGCTGGGGCTGGGGCCCAGGATCGCTTTTGGCGGGTGAAGGGGAGCTTGAACTGGGTCAGGGACCCAAGAGAGGGCAGAGAGAGAGCAGACAGGTGGCTCTCAGACACAGCGGCGCCACCCGCGTGACCGCGGGCTCCGGACAGAGCGGAACGCCCGGAACGCCGTCCCCCCCGCCCAGGGGGCCCGGCCCCTGCAGGTGCCTCCCCACGGCGAGGAGGCGTGGGGTGTAGCCTGGCCCTCAGAGGCAGCTGGCTGGGGGCGGGGAGCCGGGGTGGGGGGCGCTCTGAGGACAACACCCCGCGGGGGGGGGCCAACCCCGTGAGACCGCGGCCGCCGGGGCCCCAGGGCCTCGGGGCGGGCTGCACAGCTGTCCGGAGTCAGAGGGAGGTGCCCTCAAGCCTGTGTGGACTGGGCACTGAACGCACACTGCCTCTGGAGGGAAGCCCGATCTTGAGGGGTCTGGGGCGTTGGGGAGCAGGGCTTTTTCAGCAAAGAAAAAACAATACCCAAAGAGGACTGACAGCCGAGGCCCTGCCAATTGGAGGGGACATGTGTCCTCTGGAGAGGAAGTCAGGGCAGCCTCACGGCGTTCTCAGCACCGCCCGGCAGGACAGCGAACCCTGCGGCTTGCTGCACCTGATGCTCACCAGGGACAACATCCCCCGCCCCAGAAAACATCCCCCGCCCCAGAAAACATCCCCCACCCCGGAAGACATCACCCCACCCCGGAAAACATCCCCCACCCCGGAAGACATCACCCCACCCCGGAAAACATCCCCCGCCCCAATCTCACCACGCTTGGAAGTCACCCAGACCTGGTGTTCATTTGAACACTCCACCTGTAACCGTTCCAGAAGGAAACACAGATGGGGTTTATTTGTGACTTGGGGTTAGACAAAGATTTCTTAGGACACTCAAAGGAACTAACCATAACATAAAAATCTTAAATTATAAACATCAAAATCCCAAACTGCTGTTCATCTCAAGACACTGTTAAAAAAACGAATAGACCACATACAAAGAATAACTCAAAATGGGTTCATAAGACCTAAAACTATAAAATTCCTAGAAGAAGAACTTCCCTGGTGGTTCAGTGGCTGAAACTCTGTGTTTACCAGTTCAGGTGGCTCGGGTCTGACCCCTGGTCAGAGAACTAGACCTCACTTGCTGCACCTAAGAGTCCAGGGGCCACAACTAGAAAAAGCCAGCCTGGGGCAAGGAAGGCCAACAAACGCGGGGGCTGCAGCTGAGACCTGGCACAGCCAAGTGAACAAATCCACATTTTTTTAAATCTCCTAAAAGAGAACATGGGGAAAGCTTCACGGCACTGGACTTGACGATGGTTTCTTGGACATAACACCAAAGTACAGGCGACAAAAGAAAAAAACAAATAGGACTACATTAAACTTAACTTTTGTGCATCAAAGGAATCTGTCGACAGAGTGGAAAAGCAACCTACAGGAACAAAGAAAATACTTGCAAATTGTGTATCTGATAAGGGGTTAAGAGTCAGACTACATAGAAGACTCCTACAACTCAACAAAAATCAAGTAACTCAATTACAAAACAAGCAAAGGACTTGGATAGACATTTTTCCAGATTATACACAAATGACCAATAAGCACCTAAAACAATGCTCAACCTCACTATCAGAGAAATTTAATTAAAACCGCACTGAAATATCCTCCTACACCCAATGGTGTGGGGGGCAAAAAGAAAGACACCCTAGTGGTCCAGTGGTTAAGAATCTGTCTTCCAGCACAGGGGACCCAGGTTCGATCCCTGGTCGGGGAATTAAGATCACACATGCTGTAGGGCGGCTCACCCCACAGGCTGCAACAATCCAGTCCAGGCTTGCTCTGGAGCCCAGGGGCCATAACCGCAGAGAAACCCACACCCCACAGCAAAAGACCAGACACAGACAAAAATAAAAATAAAATCAGAAAACAACAAATATTGGTGAGACAGTAAAGAAACCGGAAGCTTTGTGCACTGCTTGTAGGACTTTAAAACGGGGCAGCCACTACGAAAAACAGTGTGGAGGGCCCTCAAAAAATTAGAACTTGAGCTGAAACCATTTGGTGGTGCTTTGTGGGGTTCCTGGGTCAGGAAGATCCCCTGGAGGAGGGCATGGCGGCCCACTCCAGCCTTCTTGCCTGGAGAATTCCAGGGACAAGAGAGCTGGAGAGCTACAGTCCATGGGGTCGCAAAGAGTTGGACATGGAGAAACGACTGAGCACGCAGACACAGGAAGCTCCAGTCCTCTATGTCTCAGCGCATAAAAATTCATCAAGAGGCAGAGTGATAGATAAGTGATTTATTAGAATAGGATGCTTGTGAGGCTGACAGGCAGGCGGTCAAGAGGATGCCATACCCGGAGAACCTAGCAAGCTACAGTTTTATAATCAGAGGACACGCGGGAAGGGAGAAAAGACCCCTTTCTTCCTCACTATTGAGTAGCTGTCTCGCTTCCATCATCAGCTCCTCCTCCAGCCGGCCAGAGGCGCTTTCTTGACCCTACATGGTCAAGTTAGGGCCACAGATTACTGTTTTTCCTGTGTGCACAGAGCGTGTCCTACCTCACTCAGCTCACGGGCAGGATGTGCGTCTCACACCACCATTGTTTTATTGTCTGGGGGGCATGTCCCGTTCTTCTGGTGAATGGTTTTGTTGCTAAGCCAGCCTGCTCGGTTTTGTGGTTAAGCAAACCTGCCTTCTTGAGTAATCATTAACTTACAGGGGTTCCCCGTATTTTCTCTGTTTGCAGCCTCCTAGTGGGATTAACTATTTAATCACCTGCATCATCCCTTTACTCTGTCTGTATCAGAACTACCTATGATCCATCAATCCCACTCTGGGCCTTCGTCCAAAAGAATTTAAAGCAGTGGCTTAAGGACATCCTTGCACACCCGTGCGCAGAGCAGTGCTATTCACAACGGCCAAGAGGCGACAGATGAGTGGATAAGCTCAGTGACCATCCACACAATGGACTATTATCCAGCCTTAAGAAAGTAAGTTCTGACACGTGCTACAACACAGATAAACCTTGAGAACGTTATGCTGAATGGAACAGGCCGGGCACAGAAAGACAGACCCTGCGTAACCTACTCATGAAGATATTTAAAGAGGCCAAACCTAGAGACAGAGAAAGAAGCATGGTAGGTGTCAGGGGCTGGGGGTAGGTGGAACGGGGAGGTGGTGTTGAATCAGATTTGCAAGGTGAAAAAATTCTAAAGATCTGCTTCACAACAAGGTAAGTAAAATTCACATTTTTAAAGGTTAAGATGGCGATACATTTGTGTTTTTTACCACAATACAATGAACAGGCGAGGTTAGACTAGGATAAGATTTTCACAAAGTGTGTGCCTGACAAAAGCACTTGTGCTCTAAACGGAGGGAGACCTGCTACAACTCAGTGAGACAGACACAAGCAGCCCCGAGGCGGGCCACGAGACCGCCGCAAGCACGTCCCAAAAGAAGGTACAGGCAGAGTGTAATAGAAACAGTGATTAATACAAGCGGGTTAACTACTTAGCGGGGGTAAACAGAATTCTAACGGCTACGGGAAGACGGACTTCACCGGTGGTCCAGTGGCTGAGACTCAGCGCTCCCAGTGCGGGGCCCCAGGTTTGACCCCGAGTCAGGGAACGAGATCCCACATGCAGCAACTCTGTCTGCACGCCACGACCAAAGCCTCGTCTGCTGTAAATCTGGCCCATGGTTTATTAAGCCAAATAAATGAGCAAATTTCTTTTAAAGACTATAGGAAGAGAAGGTCAAAGCAGCCAGCACCTTGAAAAGTTCGGCCGTTCCTTATAAGGTTTAACCACTATCTGCTCAGTAATCCCGGCACTTCAGTTCAGTTCCGTCGCTCAGTCATGTCCCACTCTTTGCGACACCATGGACTGCAGCACGCCAGGCCTCCCTGTCCGTCACCAAGTCCCCGAGATTACCCAAACTCATGTCCATTGAATCGGTGATGCCATCCAACCATCTCATCCGCTGTCGTCCCCTTCTCCTCCTGCCTTCAATCAAAGAATGCTCAAACCCCACTTCTGCTAGGTATTTATCCTGTTTATCTAAGGGACAGGAAATCATGTATCTATAAAGACGTGTTCACAGCAGCTTTCTTCGGCCCAAAGTGAAAGCAATCTACATCAGTAGGAGAATGGATAAATAAATTGGTGGTTTTTATACAACGGATAATAAAAGAACAAATCATTCAGTCATACAACAATATGAATGAACCTCAAAAAATGCTGTGCAAAAACTAGCCTGACCAGAAGAGTACGTGCTGTAGGATTCCATTTATATGACCTTCTACAACAGTCAGAACTAATCTACACTGGGAAAAAAAAAACTAATATACAGCGAAAGAGATCAGAAGGGTGCTTGTTCCGTGGGGAACCTTTGGTGCTGATGGAAACAGCCTGCTCTCTTAGGGAGGGTGCGGCTGTGTGCATTCATCAGCTCCTTCAGGACTGTAATTCACACCCATGTATTCCGTGTGTAAGTGCTAGTGCTAGAGTTAGCCCCTTAGTCGTGTCCAGCTCTCTGCAACCCCATGGACTGTGGCCCTCCAGGTTCCTCTGTCCATGGGATTCTCCAGACAAGAATACTGGAGTGGGTAGCCTTTCCCTTCTCCAGGGGATCTCCCCAACCCGGGAATCAAACCCAGGTCTCCTGCATTGCAGGCAGATTCTTTACCATCTGAGCCACCAGAGAAGTTCTCAAGGAAACATTTTTAAGAGATCTGGTAACATCTTTTCACTTTATACTCTTCCCAAATGAGGTTATTTTGTAATAACTAAATAACCAATGATATACAAACAATAAACTTATATAACTCTCCAAATTGTTTATAAAAATGCTTCCACAAAGTTGGAAGAAGTTCTGCTTTCTTGTCATAATTGCTCATCAATATTTCCAATTATTTTTTTCATTTGTGAGGCGTTCCCTCCCATTACCAGGTTGCAAGCCAAAAATTTAGAAAAACCTTATCTACAGACCGACAGCCGCTGAAACAAAACCTGCAGTTCTGAGAGTGGGTCGCTAGATGGCAGTGCTGCTGCTCTGACGGCTCTTAATTTAGGAGGAAGAAAGCAGGTCCCCCTCCCTTGAAGAGCTTTGTTGAAACCAAGTGTAAGTGGCGCATTATGAAATGCAATTTAAGCAAGAAAATATTATGTAAGAGATAATGCGCCTCTCTCTAATTACAGGTCTTCAAAAGCGGGGCCTAATTTAAGATTCTTCTAAAATCTTTGCCTGTCATCTTTCAACATTATACTACTTCTCTGAGGTTATAATGGCACATTTTTCTCTCTTGCTTAAAAAAAAAAAACAAAACTCTTCAAGTTAATGTTCTAAGACTATTGTTCCAATTCAAAAGCAAATCCAGGGATTAATCCAGAACATGCCAGAAAACAGAGCGCTATTTTCTGCAGCACTTCCTCACATGGCGTTTAATCACTCTCTCAGCCACTCTGCTCTGGTTTCCAGGGAGTCCTGACTTGCTGTCGGGGACTGGGTCAGATCCCCGCTTGTGTTCCTTAATGTTCAGGAAACTTCCTGGTGCGGAGAGAAGATGCTCAGGAGACATTCAGTCACTTGAATTCTGTGATTTGGATACTGTCTGTGCTTCTAAAAGGAATCCTGGGCTTTTCAGAGTGGGAAGCAGTGGTCAACTGTTACTTTGAATTCAGACAAGTCAGAATGTATAGCCCGGAAGCAAATATCCATGGCCGCACTGAATCTAAACCATGTCAATTTGCCTTGGTCTCTTTGTGATTTTTAATACTTCTCCTACCAAATCAGTTCAGTCACTCAGTCATGTCCAACTCTGTGACCCCATGGACTGCAGCATGCCAGGCTTCCCTGTCCATCATCAACTCCTGTAGCTTGCTCAAACTCGTGTCCATCAAGTCAGTGATGCAAGCCAACCATCTCATCCCCTATCAGCCCCTTCTCCTCTGGCCTTCAATCCTTCCCAGCATCAGGGTCTTTTCCAATGAGTCAGCTCTTCGCATCAGGTGGCCAAAGTGTTGGCGTTTCAGCTTCAGCATTAGTCCTTCCAATGTATATTCAGGACTGATTTCCTTTAGGATGGACTGGTTGGATCTCCTTGCAGTCCAAGGGACTCTCAAGAGTCTTCTCCAACACCACAGTTCAAAAGCATCAAAATTCTTCGGTGCTCAGCTTTCTTTATAGTCCAACTCTCACATCCATACATGACTACTGGAAAAACCATAGCTTTGACTAGAGGGACCTTTGTTGGCAAAGTAATGTCTCTGTTTTTAATATACTGTTGAGG
>JADEYB020000009.1:1399004-1411799 GCA_015832495.2 Alces alces
TCCAACCAGTCCATCCTAAAGGAGATCAGTCCTGGTTGTTCATTGGAAGGACTGATGCTGAAGCTGAAACTGCAATACTTTGGCCACCTGATGCGAAGAGCCGTCTCATGGAAAAGACCCTGATGCTGGGAGGGATTGGGGGCAAAAGGAGCAGGAGGTGGCAGAGGACGAGATGGCTGGATGGCATCACTGACTCAATGGGAATGAGTTGGTCCAACCCCAGAGATAGAGGGGAGGACAGAGGAACTTGGCGTGCTGCCGTCTATGGGTCACAAAGAGTTGGAAGCGACACAGCAACTGAACAACAGCCACAAGCCCCGGAATGTGACCTTTAAGGTTCTTGCGTTTGGAAAAGTATTCCTTTGTGGTCACACGTGGAGACTGTTTTTGTAAACATTTCACAAACCTAAGGGAGAGGCTACTTTAAGTGTGAGGGATGCTGGATTCTACATAGATATTGTATCAGCTTTACTGACTCTATTATCTAATTCCTGTATCCTAACTGGTGCTCTTATTTAATTCCTGGATCCTGTCTGGTGAATTAGAATGCTGAAGAGTGAACACAGGAGTGCCAAGGTCACCCATTACTGCTGTATTTGCCTGAAATTCTCCCAGTATTTATTATCTCCTCAGTATGTTGCTTGCTGGCCACATATTCCTAACACACCATTAATTTCGCCTTTTACATTACATAGTATTCCTCTTAATTCGACACACTTGACCCCAAACACTACCTCGTCTGAGGTCAACTGCAGATTCTGCTTTTTGTTCTCCTTCCTCTGTTTCCTGGGCCCTCATCTCTATGTCCAACTTTCGTCACTCTGTTCTCGTAGACAGAGTGGAGCTGGGTTTAGTTTCTTTCTCAGCCCCGCTTAGCTGCCTGTCCTTGGTGGGAAAGCTCAGTCCACACGATAGCATCCTTGGTTCTGCTCCCTTCAGCTTCGTGTCCGTCCCTCATCACGCACGGACCGCTCTTGCCCCCCCGATCCCCATGTCCTGGTCTGCTCAGGATGTAGCCCCTGCTCCCCCCACTCCCCCGCTCCCTTTGGTCTGCAAGTCCTCACTCAGGGACCCCTCCCTTCCACGGTCCCCGTGCCCATGGCCATCCCTTGAAGACGTGTCCGAGTACTTCCCACGCTGAGAGGTTTCCTCCCCGTCGCCCTAACACGGCAACCACGCCCCGGGAGACGGGTGGAATGCTGGCTCCAATGATCGGATCCCTACTTCTAAACGGAATAGCTCTGAACACAGAGTGGGCCGAAGGGGAGACAGAACAGAAGCCACAGAGAGAGGCTGGGTGAGGAAGTCACGGGGTCAGAGACGCTGGAGGCCGCTGAGATGGTGACACACGACGGAATCACAGATGTGTTTTGGAAATCAAATTCTAACTGAAAAAAATAAAGTAGTTCAGCCACCACCTGTAAACTGCTCCATCCCAGGCTCTTCCCTCCAGGTGACACCTCTCCTGACCTCCAGACACCTCGTGGCTTTTTCCTTTTTACAGTTTTTGTTTACTTATTCTTGGCTGTGCTGGGCCTTCATTTCTGTGCGTGTGCTCTCTCTGGTTGCGGCGAGCGGGTCTCCCCTCTATTGCGGAGCAAGGGCTCTAGCGTGTGCGGGCTTCAGAAGCTGTGGCGTGAAGGCTTGGTTGCCTCACGGCATGTGGGATCTTCCCAGACCAGGGATCGAGCCTGTGTCCCCTTCATTAGCAGGCAGACTCTTATCCACTGGGCCACCAGGGAAGCCCCTCACAGCTTCTTTGCACATCTTTGTTCAATGACCCCTAGATGCTTTAAGCACCAATCCAGATTCTCCCCCACCGCACCAAATCTGTTATGTTCCTGACAAAGGACGTCACCACGGACCCGACTCTCTAACCTCAACCCTAGCGGTCACTGCGGGACGCTGCTCATCACTCACACATCAAGCCTACCTCCTCCAGGTTCTGAAAATCCATTCCCTCACCCCAACTCCAGTGTCCGCCTCTCCCGTAGACGGCCTCCTCCTCGCGCCCAAGCAGCTGTTCTCCTCATCCTCGGTCACTTCCTCTCCTGCTGCTATCCACCCCCATCTACTCATCACCCTGCAGCCGGAGAGGCCGGAGAGTTCAGAGCGGACCACGCACCACCCTGCTTACCAGCCCTCGGCGGCACCACCTTCAGTATAACGCCCCACGCTCCGCTGTGTGCCGGCATTATCTCAGACAAACCCCGACCGAAACCAGCCTACCTAGCCAGCAGAGCCCGTGAGACTCCTGGATGGTGTCATGGAGCCCAGAGGCAGGACCGAGGCCAGAACCAGGCACTCAGATGTCCGCCAAGCCCCCCGGCCCCTCCCAGCCCTGCCTGTCTGGACATGCCGGCTTCAGCCACCACTCCAGCCACAGGCCTCCTGGTTTCCGCGTGGCCTGAGGCTGTGATCTCCAGTGTAAAACCCCGAAGGACCCCGCGGTCCGGTGACGGCAGGGGCCCAGCTCAGACCCACAGGGGCCGCCCTCACAGCTAGCCCGGGAGGAGCAGCGATGCTCGGAATCGGGCGTTCAGTGTCGGCGGCTCTCAGAACAGGGTCGGGCAGCTCTCAGAACAGGGTCGGGCGGGGCGGGGGAGGCGGCGCTGCAGGGCAGACAGGCCGTGAACCGCTCTCTGCCCATCAGAACCCCCGAGCGTCCCCTGCCTGCTCTCCCCACCCGAGCCTTCCTGAGTCGTCCGCTCTCTGCCCATCAGAACCCCCGAGCGTCCCCTGCCTGCTCTCCCCAGCCGAGCCTTCCTGAGTCGTCCGCTCTCTGCCCATCAGAACCCCCGAGCGTCCCCTGCCTGCTCTCCCCAGCCGAGCCTTCCTGAGTCAACCGCTCTCTGCCCATCAGAACCCCCGAGCGTCCCCTGCCTGCTCTCCCCAGCCGAGCCTTCCTGAGTCGTCCGCCTTCCACCGTGCAGCTGCCGTGACCGTCTTCACGCAGGGCCTCAAAAAGGCTGCCGCTGCCCCTCGAGTCCACTGTCCTCCGCGGACCCTTCCTTTGCCCTCCAGCTCCGCCGCTGCGTCTTTGGGAAGTCCCCGCGCCCCCCCACGCCCCCCCACACCAGGGCCCCGGCGGCCCCACGAGAGGGCAGAGCGCGCTCCTTCTGAGCCCTGGGTCTCCTCGCTTCCGCACAAGCTCCGGGCAGAAAGCCTCCTGACCTCGCTCCCCAGCACCTGGGCCTGCCGCCAGGAGGCCGTCAACGGCTTAGAAGGTTGCCTTTTTCTGAGGCGGTTTCCGTTCACAGCAATTTCTTTCTGCACTTCTAAGAGCTGTGGTGGTTCACTACTCTGGTTTATATTTAACTAATGGCTCTTACATCTGAGCACAGCACGGGGACATCTCCACGGCAACACGCCCTAGGACAGAGGAGGTGACCTTACTGGCGGCCTCAAGACCCCGCGCGGGTCCGGCCAGCGGGTCTCCCTGCCGCAGAGCCTGGACGCGGAGGCGGGCCGACTGGTGTGCGCCCCTGGCTTCCAGCCCCTACACGGGCCTCCTGATCCCCTAAACCCGAGGGCCGTCCCTCAGCCTCCTGACCCTCCCCAGACTGTGATGGGTTCTATTCAAATCACATTTGAATACCAAGTAGGTGCCAGGTCTTTCAGATTTAGAAATTAATAAAATACAGATTCTACTCATAAGAGATCTGTAATACAGTGTGAAAAGCCTTCTCTTAGCATTCACTACGGGGCTGGGTCATTCGACCCTAAACCCCCAAAAGGCAACCCAAAAGTGCTTGTGGAATAAGTGAACCGTTTAATTCTGAGAGCAAAACCAGATGCCCGGAGGGACAGGGAGACGGGGCACTTCCTTCTGTCCAGACACCTGCGGACAGCAGCGCAGCAGAAGGGACGCCCTGGGGGGTGTTTACCAGGGGCAGCAGGCCGTCCACGCGGAGGGAACAGCGTGTGCAGAGAATGTCCAGGGAGATGAAATGTCCAGGACACGATGAGAAATAGCCCCACAGGATGGGGACCCCAGCCGCAAGGCTGCGTGGAGACACCACAGCCAAAGGCATGTTCAGGCTGGACCGGGGGTGGCTGAGCAGCCGTGACGCGCAGGTCACAGGGTGGACCCGCTGCCGTGGGGCAGGAAACGTCCCCCACCACCTGACACCACCCTGACAACGCGTCAGTCTAAATACATTTGCATTATGTCAACAGTGCAATTTTTCACCGAAAAAGCATTTTCAGGAGTGAATTTCACCAAATCTATGTAACTCCATGCTCAGTTTTCTAAACAAAGTAGTTTTGTTTTCATTTCTGCTTTTGCCCCCCTCCCAAAAGATTCTCACTAGGGTTAACTCTCTTGCAGGGAGTGTTTGGGGAGGTGCGTCTGTCTAGTTTTATCAGAGCTTCCGACACTGGGGGTTTCCTCTGGAGCCATTTTTCCCACATTAAATTTTGTAAATGTCAGTCGCTCAGTCATGTCTAATTCTTTGTGACCCCATGGACGGTAGCCTGCCAGGCTCCTCTGTCCATGGGATTTCCCAGACAAGAATACTGGAGTGGGTTGCCATTTCCTTCTGCAGGGGATCTTCCCAAACCAGGGATCAAACCCAGGTCTTTCATGTTGCAGGCAGATTTTTCACCGTCTGAGCCACCAGGGAAGGCCAAGATTGTATAAAGATGACTCTGTTCTCATCCCCTCTAATATTTCATTTTTATTATCATGTGGCTGCTCTGGGTCTTCATCGCGGTGCGTGGGCTCCTTGCTGGAGCACAGTCTCTCGTTGCCCCGCTCAGACTTGGTTGTCACCCATGGCTTGAGGGACCTCCGTTCCCCGACCAGGGATCGAACCCGTAACGTCTGCACTGGAAGACGGATTCTTAAGCACTGGACGACCAGGGAGGTCCCTATCCACTTTTAGACAGTAATAACTGCCATTCTTGAGAGTTTTTCTTTGACTACTAATGCTATTTAGAAATGTGTTGTTTAATCTCCAAACACTGTGGGGTTTTCTCGCTACCTTTCTGTTTGTGACTTCTCGTTTAGTGCGCTGAGAGCATAGTTTACGTTCTATTAAACGGATTAAGGTGTGTTTTATGTCCCATAGCCTGCATAGCTATTGCAGCAAGACAAGAAGAGTAATAAATGCATACAGTTTGGGAAGGAAGAAATAAAACTCCATTTGTTCACAGATGATGTGGTTATCGGTAAAGAAAATCCCAAAGAATCACTTAAACAACTGAAACTAGTAAGTGATTATAGTGAGGCTGCAGGATTCAAGATCAGCATATAAAAGTCAGCTGCTTTGGGGACGTCCCTGGTGGTCAAGTGCTGAAGCCTTTGCCTTCCAATGCAGGGGGTACAGTTTCGATCCCTAGTTGGGAAAGTAATATCTGATATGCCTTGGGGCCAAAAAACCAAAACATGAAACAGAAGCAGTGTCCTAACAAATTCAATGATGACTTTAAAAAATGGGTCTGATTAAAAAAAAAAACTTTAAAAAGGCCAGTGGTTTCCAGTATCCAACACTGAACAAGAGGAATTTGATATTTAAAATACAGTATCTTTTGCATTAACACCAAAGAAAAGGAGAATGAGTATTTCATAACAGATCGAACAAAACATGTACATGACCCAGCAGAAAAGTACAAAACTCTTATGTAAGAAAAGTATAAAACTCTTATGTAGAGAAGATCTAAATAAATGGAGAGATTTCATGTTCATAGATTCGTTGTTCAGTTGCTCAGTCGTGTCTGACTCTTTGTGACCCCATGGACTGCAGCACACCAGGCCTCCCTGTCCTTCACCATCTCCTGGAGCTCGCTCAAACTCATGTCCATTGAATCTGTGATGCCATCCAACCATCTTGTCCTCTGTCCTCCCCTTCTCCTGCCTTAAACTTTTCCCAGTATCAGGGTCTTTTCCAATGAGTCAGCTCTTCGCATCAGGTGGCCAACATGGAGCTTCAGCTTCAGCATCAGTCCTTCCAATGAACACCCAGGACTGATCTCCTCTAGGATGGACTGGTTTGATCTCCTCCCAGTCCAAGGGACTCTCAAGAGTCTTCTCCAACACCACAGTTCAAAACCATCAATTCTTTGGCGCTCAGCTTTCTTTATGGTCCAACTCTCACAACCATACATGACCACTGGAAAAAACCATAGCCTTGACTAGACGGACCTCTGTTGGCAAAGTAATGTCTCTAACCTTGTTCATGTCTCTAACCTTAATATTGTTAAGATGTCAGCTCTCTCCAATATGATCTACAGATTCAACACAATCCCAACCAAAATCCCAGCAAGTCACTATATGGATATCAACAGACTGACTTTAAAGTTCGTATTATTCTGTATCATACAGGTGTACAAGCATATTCACTGCAATGCTGTATTTAATAGTAAGACTACTAAATATTTAAATACCTGGTGTAGAAAGTTAGTCAATTATGAAAAATCGACAAAATTCTATACCACAAAGCAGTTAAGAAGCATGAGATAACTCTTTATGTGGTGATCTAGAAATATGATCCACAATAAAAATTCAGCGAAAAAAATTAAGGCATAGATCAGAGTATGCAGCACACAGCCAGGTGTGAGAACTGACCCGGGGCCTGCGTCACGGAGAGACAGCCTCTGGAAGGGAGCAGACGGTGTGTCTGGATTAGCCTTCTGTGGCTGCAACAAGTTATCACAAACAGGGGTTTGGGGGGGCTTGGCACGGCAGAAATGGATGGCCTCCGCTTCTGGAGGCCAGGAGGGTGGGATCAGGGGGCCGCAGGGCCTCACCCCGCCTGAAGCGCTCGGGGAGGGTCCCCACCTCCGCCTCTGGGGGCTCAGGGTATGCCTTGTCTGCTGTCTGCCCCGCAGTCCTCACACAGGCTCTTTCTTCCGTGGCCTCTCTGTGTCTCCTAAAAGGATGCTGGCTACTGGCTTCAGTGCCTACCCTCAATCCAGGTCTGACTTCTCATCTCGAGATCCTTCATCAGACCTGCAAAGACGCTCTCTCCAGATAAGGTCACATGACAGAGGCCCCAGGGGTTAAGGTGTGGGCACAGACTCTGCAGCCATCATTCATCCCCACACAGTGGAGTCCGGAGAACTCTTGTCCTCTGATTTTTCGAATCCAACCCACTTCCTTGTGACCACTGTGCTTCGGCACACACGCCCCCGGCTGGCCACCCGCTCTCAGCACGGGTCTCCCCCCGGGTGAGAGTGCTTTCCTGCAGCGGCCTGCCCCGTGCCCCGTAGCACCGGTCTCCCCCCGGGTGAGAGTCCTTTCCTGCAGCGGCCTGCCCCGCGCCCCGTGCAGCAGCCAGGATGGTCGTTCTCAAGAGTCAGCTCAGGGGTGACATCACTGCCCAAGCCTCTCTGAGAGCCCCCACCCCACGCAGAATGAAAGGCGAACTCGCCCATGGCCTCTGCTCCTAAGCGTCCTTGCCCCGCCTCCCGGCTCACTCTCCAAATACTCCGAGCCTGTGCTCCCTCATCTCCTCTGCCCAGAATTCCTCCTCCCCACACAGCCTCAGGTCAGATCTCTATCTGCCGTCCCCTCACTGTGAAGTTTCCCTGACGCTGTCATTTCCCTGCACCTGCCCTCCATCGCCAGGTCAGCAAACCACAACCCACGGTCTGACACTGGTTCATATAATAAAGCTTTGCTGGAACCCAGCCTCGCTGATTCATTGAAGCATCACCTGTGATTACTTCTGAGAGATGGCTGCAGAGCTGCCGAGCAGCACAGACACCTCACGGCCCCCGAGCCCAGGACGCGGACCACCGGGCCGGCCCCTTTCCGGGAGAGCAGCCTGCCACCCCCTCCGCGCCCCTCACCCACCCCGTGGGCTCTCACCACTGCCGGCCTGGCTGTGCCTCCTGCCTCCACTCCCCAGGGTCGGCTCTGAGAGGTCGTCAAAGTCCCGGAGCAACAGCGCGTGCTTGACAAACCCCCAGAGGAGGACGGTGCAGACAGAGGCCACGGCCGCCTCTGGGGACAGCTGGGTGCTGGTGGGGAGACGGTGGACTCTTCCTACCTACCCTCTAACACCCCTTCATCTCACACCAGGGGCATGTATGACTAAGAACATAAAAAACTTTTAAAATGTCAGTAGAGAATTATTCACACGAAAAGCATGGCAATTACCTTCTAAATCAAAGTTATATGGAAAGACAGGCGATCAGATACACTACCTGGTCTTTGAGAAAACAGCAGGTACAAGGTTAATGTGCTGAAGACCAACGACTGATTTAACCAGCAACACGGATGCCTGGGTTGGGCTGGGAAAACGAGGTGCAGAAGGGTGGAAAGAGCCCCACCTCCATCTGTTACAGCAGCGAGCAGTTAACCACTAAGGTGAAATGATGCAAAAGCATAATTTACTCAATAAAATACTTATTAAGATAGAGGCAACTGCAGAAAAAAGAAAAAAAAAAACAGGTCAAGAGAACTGTTTTCTTTGAGGGCCAGAACCACAGAAATCGGAAAACTGGATTTTTAAAAAAATTTATTTGGCTGCACTGGGTCTCGGTTGTGAATTGCAGGATCTTAGTTCCCTACCCAGGGGGTCCAACCCAGGCCCCCTGCACTGGGGGCAGTCTTCACCACTGGACCGCCAGGGAAGTGCCCCCGCTCCTTTTTTTTTTTTAACACAAGCCTTTTGGTACTACTTAATTTTTTTAACCACTCACAGAACGGATACTCAAAGGCTAACAAGCAGGAAGCGCGCCTGCAGCCCAGGCCCGGCCCGCCCCGCGCGCCTGCTCCCTCTGCGGCCGGCCGGCCACTCCCACCGGGCGGCGGGCGGCGCGGAGAGCAAACTTCGGACAGGTGAGACTTCCTCGCGGAGGTGAGACCTGACCCTTACAACTGAGGAAGGCCGGTGTGCTGCTGGTGGGAAGCGCGCTCCCCGGAAACCTGCAGGGGGTGCTTTTGCTCAGAGCTGCCCCGACGCAGCCGAGCAAGACTGGACGCCGGGGACGCGGGGGTGACGCGCTCAGACGGTCCAGACACAGCCGCGCGGCCCGGCACACGCGCGTCCGCAGGCTTCCCGGCTGCTGGCCCAGCCGACCCGCGGAGGCCCAGGGCAGCCCCGGGCCAGGCCCCAGTTTACACAAGTCCTCCCGCACCGAAGCGGAGTGGTTTCCGAGTCCCCCACATGAGCTCCTAGTCACAACCCCACCGGCGGACCAAACCCGAGCGCTTCTCGTGTTTTCTCACCGGCTGCAAGCTGTCTTCTTGGAAGCCCCACTTAGGAGGACCGTTTCTCCTACCTGCCCACTGGCCGTCCAGACCTTCCCTCCAGCTGGTCACACCTGTGTGGGAGCTAACTTATCTCGCTGGCCGCTGCATTTACAGTGGCTCTGCCTTGCTGCTGAAACCCTGTCTCATAAAAGTTATGGCAAACTGAAGGGGAAACAATGGAAACAGTGACAGACTTTATTTTGGGAGCTCTAAAATCACTGCAGATGACGACTGCAGCCATGAAATTACAAGACGCTTGCTCCTTGGAAGAAAAGTTATGACCAAGCTAGACAACATATTAAAGAGCAGAGACATTACTTTGTCAACAAAGGTCTGTCAAGTCAAGGCTATGGTTTTTCCAGTGGTCATGTATGGATGTGAGAGTTGGACTATAAACAAAGCTGAGCGCCGAAGAATTGATGCTTTTGAACTGTGGTGTTGGAGAAGACTCTTGAGAGTCCCTTGGACTGCAAAGAGATCCAACCAGACAATTCTAAAGGAAATCAACACTGAACATCCATTAGAAGAACTGATCCTGAAGCTCCAATACTTCAGCAACCTGATGTGAAAAAATGACTCACTGGAAAAGACCCTGATGCTTGGCAGGAGGAGAAGGGGACGACAGAGGATGAGATGGTTGGATGGCATCAGCGACTCAATGGACATGAGTTTGAGCGAGCTCAGGGAGGTGGTGATGGACAGGGAGGCCTGGCGAGCTGCAGTCCATGGGGTCGCAAAGAGTCAGACATGACTGAGCAACTGAACTGAACACCCCTTTATCAGTTTTAGAAATCTGGATTTTTTTTTAAGAATAAAATATATTTTAATCTCCTCTCACTAAAAACTGTCAGAAACAAACTCAGTCTAATACTTTTATTGTTTTAACACAGATATGCTAGTAACCAGGTGATCTCATTTCCAAAATGTGGACTAAGAATTATAACTTAAGGAAAAACATGAGATATACAAAACGGAAGTATTTTTACCAAAATTAGATATTTCCCCTCATGGAAAAAAGTTAGAAAAGGTCACACGGTTTTGGGAAAAAACACCCAGCTTTCCCCTTGTGATCAGCTGGGAGCACTGGTCTCCCCTGGGCCCAGGCGTTTAAACCATGGCGGCAAGGCGGGACACACGCTGGGTCCGGAGCCTCACACCGGACACCACCCACGGATATTCACTTTAATGACGGAGCAAAGAGAACCTTTTTCCAAATGAAGTCTCCCAAAATGTTTAATACAGTGACTTTCTGTTCCTAGAGAAGACCAGACTTGTCCCAGCCCTTCCCACATGAACAGACCACCACCCTCCAGCCCGCACCCAGGAGGCGAGCGCCCGGACGGAGCGGCCCCGCAGCGCGGCACAGCCCGGGCTCGCGGGGGCAGGGCGCCGGGCCGGCCCTCTAGGAGCTGAGCACGATCAGCTTGTGGAGCTGGTACAGGAAGGTGTTCTTGCCCCTGCTGCTCTCCCGGTCTGCCTGCTCCATCACCAGCTTCGGATCGACCTGTCGGGGCAAAAGGGCCAGTCAGGCTCTGCAACAGCGCTTTTCTAGACATGAAGTAAAACAAAGTTATACACATACACAGACCTCGTGTGTGTGTGTACAGAGAGTGCAGGAAGCATGCTTCAATTTCCCAAGAATATTTATAGAATGCTTCTCTACTCTCACAACACCAAATACTATACATGTGCTATGCCTTCTTTCGTCTTAATACTACAGTAACCTTTACTCAGAAATCTCCCTCGCGTTCTTTTATATAAACATGAACAGTAACTTCACAGAGGCATTAGAGCATGTGTAAGTTTTCTGAATGGCTTCCTAACTAAGTCTTGCTATTAGCTTCACACCCCCAAGGAGGCTGTGGCAGAGGTGGCCGGCGCACCCTCCACATCCCTCCCCGTGGGCAGAGCTCGTGCAGGTGACAGAGCGGCTCCAGTGACCGGTGCTCAGCACTCCAACAGGGGAACCCCGTCATGGGGCACGTGGACAGCAGGGACGTTGCAACAGAAGTAACCATCAGACCTGGGGCAGAAAACACCATCTCCAGGGGCAGCGTCTCACTTCCCCTGCCAAAGGGATGAGGAACCAGTGCCCCAGTTGGTTTATTTATAAAGACAGCCTTGGCTCTAGGATTATTGCTATTCAATCACTAAGTCATGTCTGATTCTTTGAGACCCCATGGACTGCAGCACACAGGCTCCTCTGTCCTCCACTATTTCTCGGAGTTTGCTCAAAGTCACATCCATTAAGTCAGCAACGCCATCCAACCATCTCATCCTCTTGCTGTCCCCTTCTCCTGCCGTCAATCATTCCCAGCATCAGGGTCTTTTCCAATGACTCAGCTCTTCAAATCAAGTGGCCACAGTATTAAAGGTTCAGCATCAGTCCTTCCAATAAATATTCAGGGATGATTTCCTTTAGGATTGACTGGTTTGATCTCCTTGCTGTCCAATTACCTTCTCTAGCACAATTCAAAAGCATCAATTCTTTAGCACTCAGACTTCTTTAAGTCTGAGTGCTTCCTTAAGTCTCACATCCATACATGACTACTGGAAAAACCACAGCTTTGACTAGATGGACCTTTGCTGGCAAAGTGGTATCTCTGCTTTTTAATATGCTGTCTAGGTTTGTCATAGCTTTTCTTCCAAGGAGCAAATGTCTTTTAATTTTGTGGTTGCAGTCACTGTCTGCAATGACTTTAGAGTCCAAGAAAATAAAGTCTCTCACTGTTTCCACTTTTCCTCCATCTATCTGCCATGAAGTGTTGGGACCAGATACCATGATCTTAGTTTTCTGAATGTTGAGTTTTAAATCAGATTTTTCACTCTCTTCTTTCACTTTCATCAAAAGGCTCTTTAGTTCTTTGCCTTCTGCCATAAGGGTGGTGTCATTTGCATATCTGAGGTTGCTATTTCTCTCGACAATTCAATCGACAATTGATTCCAGCTTGTGCTTTACCCATCCTAGCATTTCACATGATGGATTCTGCATGTGAGTTAATTAAGCAGGGTGACAATATATAGCTTTGACGTACTCCTTACCCAATCTGGAACAAGTCCGTTGTTCCATGTCCAGTTCTAACTGTTGCTTCTTAACCTGCATACAGGTTTCTCAGGGGACAGATAAGGTGATCTGGTATTCCCATCTCTTTAAGAATTTTCCATAGTTTGTTGTGAAGTCAAAGGGCTTCCCTTGTGGTTCAGCTGGTAAAGAACCTGGGTTTGACCCCTGGGTTGGGAAGATCTCCTGGAGAAGGGAAAGGCTACCCATTCCAGTATTCTGGCCTCGAGAATTCCATGGACTGTATAGTTCATGGGTTGCAAAGAGTCAGACATGACTGAGTGACTTACACTTCACTTCACACAGTCAAAGGCTTTAGGGTAGTCAATGAAGAAGTAGATGTTTTCTGGAATTCCCCTTTTCCTATGATCCAACAGATGTTGGCAATTTGATCTCTGGTTCCTCTCTGCCTTTTCTAAATCTAGCTTGTGCATGTGGAAGTTCTTGGTTCACATACTGTTGAAGCCTAGTTTGGAGAATTTTGAGCATTACTTTGCTAGCGTGTGAGATGAGTGCAATTGTGCAGTAGTTT
>JADEYB020000009.1:1411899-1557120 GCA_015832495.2 Alces alces
TTCTTTGGGACTGGAATGAAAACTGACCTTTTCCAGCCCTGTGGCCACTGCTGAGTTTTCCAAATTTGCTGGCATATTGAGTGCAGCACTTTCACAACATCATCTTTTAGGATTTTAAATAGCTCAACTGGAATTCCATCATCTCCACTAGCTTTGTTTATAGTGACGCTTCCTAAGGCTCACATTCCAGGATGTCTGGCTCTAGGTGAGTGATCACAGGATCATGGTCATTAAGATCTTTTTTGTACAGTTCTGTGTATTCCTGCTACCTCTTCTTAATATCTTCTGCTTCTGTTAGGTCCATACCATTTCTGTCCACTTATTGTGTCCATCTTTGCATGAAATGTTCCCTTCATATCTCGAATTTTCCTGACGAGATCTCTAGTCCTTCCCATTCTGTTGTTTTCCTCTATTTCTTTGCATTGTTCCCTTAAGAAGGCTTCCTCATCTCTCCTTGCTACTCTCTGGAACTCTGCAGTCAGTTGGGCATATCTTCCCCTTTCTTGTTTGCCTTTGATGTCTCTTCTCTTCTCTTGGCTCTAGGATTAGAGCTTAAAATTCCTCCCTGGGCTCCTTCCCTGAAATCACATTTTATTCTCTTCTCTAAATCTCATGGGCAGGAAATGTCATGGTGCCCAGCGTGGGCCCCGCCACACTTCACAAGCGCTGTGGGCCGAACCGTGTCGTCCAGACCCCCAGTGTAAGTGTTAGGAGGCAGGCCTCTGGGCAGTGGTCGGGTTAGACGAGGTGAGGGGGAGGCTCTCACGATGGATCAGTGCCCTTGCAGGAAGAGACCCCAGAGAGCGTGCCACCCACTCTCTGCCACGCAGGGGGCACAGTGAGAAGGTGGATGTCTCCAAGTGGGAGGAAAGCCCTCGGCAGAACCCTGCCACGCCGGGACCCTCAGCCCCCACGTCCAGCCTCTAACACTGTCACAAAATAAACTGCCGCTGCTGTTCCTACCCAGGGGGTGGCACATCGCTATGACAGCCAGAGCAGACTAAAACAACCAGAAACGCACCCTAAGTGCTCGTCCAGACATTCATGCGCCTGTTTTATCTAGAAGTAAAGGATGATTAGCCTGGGGTCTAACTTTTCACATACGGTATACTATCCAGAGGGCTTCCTGCCAATGCAGGAGACTCGAGTTCAATCCCCGGGTCAGGAAGACCCCTGGAAGAGAAATGGCAACCCACTCCAGTTATCTTGCTGGGAAAACTCCATGGACAGAGCAGCCTGGAGGGCTACGGTTCATGGGGTTGCAAAGAGTCGGACGTAAATGAGTGACCGAGCGACGCCCTACGCAGCAGCAGCAGGCTGCCTGCAGCCCCGCCACGTGACGACAGCACGGCCCACCCTGCCGGCCGCCGCTGCTCTCCCGCCTGCGCCCGCACGGCCTCAGGCTTCTCGCTTACCTGATTCCACTCGTATGGCTTCTCATGCCACTTGGGAACAACCTTCTCTCTTGGTTTCAATTGGCAGAACAGACTAAAATTTTAAAAAAGAGAGTGTAAGTCATCTTTATTATATGTTCGTAACTGAAAACACTACTATGATATTTAAAAAGAGATTTAAATTCTATGTACTTTCTCTCAGAATTAAAACTCCAGTAAGTTTTTTTAAAGGTCAAAATTTATGTAACTGTGATCAGAGAATATTTTAATGCACTATACATTCAAAAGGGTTTCCCTGATTGTTCAGTTGGTAAAGAATCTGCCTGCAATGCAGGAGACCCCGGTTCAATTCCTGGGTCAGGAAGATCCACTGGAGAAGGGATAGGCTACCCACTCCAGTATTCTTGGGCTTCCCTTGTGGCTCAGCTGGTAAAGAATCTGTCTGCAGTGCAGGAGACCTGGGTTTGATCCCTGGGTTGGGAAGATCCCCTGGAGAAGGGCAAGGCTGCCCACTGCAGTATTCTGGCCTGGAGAATTCCATGGGGTCACAAGGAGTCAGACACAACTGAGTGACTGACTCTCATTCATGCATTCAGAAGCAGGGGAGAATGGCGCGGCCTCTAAGGCTGACCGCTGTGCACTGTTCCCCTGGAACCAGCACAGGCCGCTCCATCACCCAACATCTCTGCGTCACTGAGTCAAGTTCTGGGACCGTGTATACCATTTACTCTTAAGTAGCTGTGACAAGCTGGAAATGTCAAAAGGCTGAGATAGAGAATTCTAGCAATAGGAGAATAAAGAAGTTTGCAAATCTTGCACCTCCTTCCTCCCCAACAACTATAAAACTAAACACGACTGTTCAAGGAACACATCTGAAGGCTCTGGATGTTAGCCAAAAGCAAAGAAGTTCTGAAGCATTCATTCAAGAAAAACTGCTGAACTCCGGGCAGCAAGAGTGGAGTCTGCGGAGTTCGAGCCTGGGGCTGCTCCCGCCCACCCTCACGCCCACCCTCATGCCCACCCTGCTCCCAGCCACACTCACACCCTCCCCAGCAGCTCAACCTGGCACTCCAGGGTTCCAGGGGAGCTGGCCGTGAGAACAGGCTTCCTCATGGCCAGACTGACTTCACTTGGTCTGAAGCAGAGGGTGAAGCCTCACGCCTGGCAGCACTGTCAGACAAGTGCAGGAGGAAATAAAGAGAGAAAGCCCCAGCTCTGCGAGCCTTTGGCCTTGGTCCTGCTTGGGGCCAGCGCAGACCAGCAGACTCCCCGGAAATACCCGAGGGCAGCAGAGGCCATCGGGGCTTCCAGACGACCCCTCGGTGATGGAGAAGCTGCACACACAGGTGCAGAGGAGCCCTACAAAGGCCCCAAGCCTGCCACAGGGCCCTGGGAAAAAATACAAGGCAGAGAAGAGTTTAACACTGCCTGAACTCCAGAGGTACTGCCAATCCACACACAGACCCACCAGCACAGGGCAGAAACCTTAGTGATTCAGGAGTCCGAGCACAACTTCTGATTCATCAAAGGCTGAGCACTTAGCAATGCAGACATAAGGACAACCCCTAACAAGCCAGGCTGAAAAATAAAAGGAGAATTAAAAACAAACCAAAACAAAACACAAGTATCAGTGGCCTTACAACATGGTAGGGAAACCCCTTCTGCAGAATTCTGCAGGGAAGAATCAAAATCCTACATATATACTACATTACCTAAAATACTTAATTTTTAGCAAAATATATGAGAAACAGGAACGTGTGACCCATACTCAGGAATAAAACAGAGAGCAGGCAACATAAGCTGACTGAGTGGGCTCAGATGTGGGTTTAGCAGGAAAGACTTCAATGAGGCCACTGCAAGCACATACAAAGAATTAAAGCAAACCATGTTTAAAGAAACAGAGGAAAACGATGATAAAGACTCAAAGGTAATCTCACTAAAAGTTTAAAACTATACATAAGAGCCAAAGAGAAATTTTAGAATTGAAAGGTACAACAACGGAAATGAAGAAGTCCTTACAGGAGACCAGAATCCGTAGGAGTGAGATGGAAGCAGTCAGTGAACTTAAGGACAGAGCAGCAGACGTCACCTCACTGAACAACAGGCAGGAGGAGGACGCAGAAGAATGCTCAGAGCCTCCGAGACCAGCGGGACGTCAGCTGTACACAAACACATGTGCGATGGGAGTCCCCAAGGAGAGAGCAGGAGTAGGGCAGAAAGAAGGTTTCTAAAAATTCAAAGATGCAAATAGGTTATAAGTAAGAGGACAGGAAAAGGTATGTCATGAAAACAGTAACCAAACCAAGCAGAATAGCTGTTTCAGGCAAAACAGACTTTTAAACAAGAAGTATTATCAGAATAGAGATTTCATAATGATAAAAAAGCTAATACCTCAGGAAGATACAACAACTATAAATGTAAACAAGTCTAATAGAGCCCCAAAAGACATAAAGGAAAACTGACAGAGTTGAGAAGAGAAATACTTCTCCTTCAATAATTAGAAATTTTAATATCCCAGTTTCGATTTTCATAAAACTAGAAAGAAAATCAGCAAGCATAGTGAACCCTAGAACACCACCCACCATTGACCCATCCAGCATCTACAGAGAACCCCACCCAACAACGCATATATTCTTCTCAAGTGAACACGGAACACTTTCCAGGGAAGACTGTGTGCCAGGCCATAAAGCAAGTCTCAATACATTTTAAAACAAATTATGAAAGACTGAAGTCATTCATTTCAGTATAAGACCTACAAAAAAAAAAAAAAAGACCTACAACAGAAATACATTATATATTAACAACTTAAAATATTTGGAAAATCTCAAAAAATATTTGAAAATTAAACAGTATGCTTCTAAATAATGCAAAGAAAAAAATCACAAAGGAAACTAGAGAATACTTTTAAAAGAATTAAAATCAAAATACAACTGATCAAAAAGTACGGGATACAGCAAAAACAGTAATGGAGGGAATTTTACAGGTCTAAATGTAACAGAAGAGAAATTCTCAAAATAATAATCAAAGCTTCTACGTTACGAAATTGGAAAAAGAGCAAGTTAGGCCCAAAGCAACCAGAAGCAAGGAAATAATTACAATGAGAGTAAACATCAATGAAACAGAAAAGATAAACAAACCAAAAGTTAGTTCTTTGAAGAGATCAATAGAATTGATAAACTTTAGATAAGCTAACCAAGAAAAAAGAGAGACGATATACACAAAAACCCGAAGCAAGAGAGGGGGACGTGACTGCCGACTGCGCAGAGAAAAGGGCTCCTGGAGAAGATTCTGAACAACTGCATGCCAACTAGTTCATTTAAATGAACTGAACAAAATTCTTAGGACACAAATTATCAAAACTGACTTAAAAAGAAATAGAAAATCTGAATCAACCTAAAACACAACAAACTGAAGTAGTAATTTAAAATCTCCCCACAAAGAGAAGTCCAAGTTCAGATATTTCATTGGTAAACTCTATCAAATATTTAAAGAGATAATATCAATCCTATACAAACTCTGAAAACAGAGTGTCAGGAAACACTTCCTAACTCGTTCTGCGAAGCCAGTGCCACTGTGATACCAAATCCAACAAAGAAATCACCGGAAACTTCAGACCAGTGAGTGACCCTCATAACCACAGAGGGAAAACCCTAACAACAGAAACAGCAAATGAGTTATCAAGAGCATTACACACTATGTGGAATTCATCCCAAGAATGCAAACCTAGTTATAACACCCAAAAGGCAATCAATACAATACACTACATAAACTTTAAAAAACAGACTTTTCTCACAGGCACAAAAAAGGCATTGGCACAATGTGACGTTGTTCCCCGATAAAAGCTGCCAGCAAACTGGGAACAGAAGGAACTCCTTCAACCTGATAGAGCGCCTCTACACAAAGCGTACAGCTAGCACCACACTCGAGTGACAAGGCTTCTTCCTAAAACTGGGACCGAGGCAAGGACATGTGCTGTCACCACCTCTGTTTAACAACATACTTAGGGTTCTAACCAGCGAATAAAACAGAGAAAAAAATTAAGAGCATACAGATTGGAAAGGAAGAAGTAAAACTGTCTTTACTCATAGATATAATCCTGTATGTAGGAAATCCTAAAGAATCTACAAGAATGACTAGCACTAGCTATTTAATAAGGTCACAGGATATAAGACCAGTGTATAAAAATCAACTGTTCATTTGTAGCAATGAGTAATGCAAAAATAAAGAAAATTATTTAAACTCACAATAGCATCAAAAAGACAAAAATATTTAGAAATAATTTTAAAAGTGCAAGCCCTGCACACTGAAAGCCATAGAAGCGCTGAGTGAAGCTGAAGGGTCTAACGGACGTCGCATCCGGGTGGGCCCAGCAGCTCAGTACTGCCAAGATGGCAGCTCTCCTCACACTCATCTGCAGACTCAAGACAACCCCCATCACGATGTCTGCAAGGTACGCTGCAGACGCTGACAAGCTGATCCTAAATCTTATATGGAAAGGAAAAGGATCTAGAAAAGTAAAAGCAACACTGAAAAAAGAACCAAAATACAAGGACTAACACTATTCAATTTCAGGAATTACTATTAAAAACAGACATAAGTCAATAGAACAAAATAGGAAGTTCATAAATAAACCTAAAATGGCCAGTTTATTTTTGACAGGTCCCAAGGTAATTCAATGAGGGAAAAGAAAGTTCTTCAGCAAATGTTATCACATATAATATGATGTTATGATGCTATAACATGTAACAACTAGATGTTCATATGCGAGAAAACAAACTTCAAAGACTCTTACATGTCATATCACATTCAAATATCATTTCAAAATGGATCAAAAACCTAAATACAAGAAGGTGGTGCAGCGGTAAAGAACTGCCTGCTAATGCAGGAGACACAAGAGACACAGGTTCAATCCCTGGGTCAGGAAGATGCCCTGGAGAAGCAAATGGCAACCCACTGCAGTTTTCTTGCCTGGAAAATTCCACGGACAGAGAGCCTGTCCATGAGGTCACACAGAGCTAGACACAACTGAGCACAAATATAAGAGAGGGAAACAGGAGAAAACTTTTATGATTTGGATGTAACACCAAAAGCATACACCACACCAAAGATGAAGTAGACATCATCAAAATTAAATCTGTGTGTTCTTCAGAATATGAAAATAAAAATGAAAATGAAGACAAACTACATGATGGGGAAAGTATCTGCAAATTACATATTCATAAGAGACTTTCAGCAAGTATTTAGAAAGAATGTCTACAACTCAGTAATAAGATGACAATCAATCCAATTAAAAAACAGGTGAAAGGTCTGAAATATCAATAACCTCAGATATGCAGATGATAACCACCCTTATGGCAGAAAACAAACAGGAACTAAAGAGCCTCTTAATGAAGGTGAAAAAGGAGAGTGAAAAAGCTGGCTTAAAGCTCAACATTCAAAAAACAAAGATTGTGGCATCGGGTCTCATCACTTCATGGCATATAGATGGGGAAACAATAGAAACAGTGACCACCTTTATTTTTTGGGGTTCCAAAATTACTGCAGATGGTGACTGTAGCCACGAAATTAAAAGACGCTTGCTCCTTGAAAGAAAAGCTATGATCAATCTAGACAGCACACTAAAAATCAGAGACACTGCCGACAAAGGTCTACCTTGTCAAAGCTATGGTTCTCCCGGTGGTCATGAATGGACGTGAGTTGGACCATACAGAAAGCTGAGAGCCGAAGAATTGAGGCTTTTGAACTGTGGTGCTGGAGAAGACTCTTGAGAGTCCCTTGGACTGCAAAGAAATCAAACCAGTCAATCCTAAAGGAAATTAATCCTGAACATTCCTTAGAAGAACTGATGCTGAAGCTCTAATACCTGATGCAAAGAACTGACTCGTTGGAAAAGACCTTGAGCTGGGAAAGATTGAAGGCAGGAGGAGAAGGGGACAACAGAGGATGAGATGGTTGGATGGCATCACCAACTTGATGGACATGAGTTTGAGCACGCTCTGGGAGTTGGTAATAGACAGGGAAGCCTGGTATGCTGCAGTCCATGGGGTCACAAAGAGCTGGACACGACTGATGGACTGAATTGCACTGTTAAGGCCACGAGATTAACTACAATAAAAAACTCACCATCAAGTGCAGGCAAGGATGTGGAGAAAAGGGAACGGTCATACGTGGCTGGCAGGAATGTGATATGGGAGTCACCTTGAAAACCAGTTTGTCCATTTCTTAAAAAATTAACAGATTTAGCCATCTGTACAGATGGCTAACAAACACATGAAAAGATGCTCAACATCACTCATTATCAGAGAAATGCAAATCAAAACCACAATGCGGTACCATTACACGCCAGTCAGGATGGCTGCTATCCAAAAGTCTACAAGCAATAAATGCTGGAGAGGGTGTGGAGAAAAGGGAACCCTCTTACACTGTTGGTGGGAATGCAAACTAGTACAGCCACTATGGAAAACAGTGTGGAGATTTCTTAAAAAACTGGAAATAGAACTGCCATATGACCCAGCAATCCCACTTCTGGGCATACACACTGAGGAAACCAGATCTGAAAGAGACACGTGCACCCCAATGTTCATCGCAGCACTGTTTATAATAGCCAGGGCATGGAAGCAACCTAGATGCCCATCAGCAGACGAATGGATAAGGAAGCTGTGGTACATATACACCATGGAATATTACTCAGCCGTTAAAAAGAATTCATTTGAATCAGTTCTAATGAGATGGATGAAACTGGAGCCCATTATACAGAGTGAAGTAAGCCAGAAAGATAAAGAACATTACAGCATACTAACACATGTATATGGAATTTAGAAAGATGGTAATGATAACCCTATATGCAAAACAGAAAAAGAGACACAGATGTATAGAACAGACTTTTGGACTCTGTGGGAGAAGGTGAGGGGGGGATGTTTCGAGAGAACAGAGTCGAAACATGTATATTATCTATGGTGAAACAGATCACCAGCCCAGGTTGGATGCATGAGACAAGTGCTCGGGCCTGGTACACTGGGAAGACCCAGAGGAATTGGGTGGAGAGGGAGGTGGGAGGGGGGATCAGGATGGGGAATACATGTAACTCCATGGCTAATTCATGTTAATGTATGAGAAAACCCACTGAAATGTTATGAAGTAATTAGCCTCCAACTAATAAAAATAAATGAAAAAAAAAAAATTAACAGATTTACCATACAACCTACCGCTCCACTCCTAGGTATCTACCCAAGAGAGAAGAAGATACACGTCCATTCAAAGACTACGTGCCTTCCCAGAGCACCATTACTCAAAACAGCCTAATACTGGAAACAACCCAAGCATTTCAACAGCTGCTGAATGGGAAGACGAAACATGACATACACACCCAGTGGGGTACGGGTCACCAAGAGCAAACACACTACAACATGGATGAACCTCAAACACACTCCGCTAAACAAATGAGGCCAGATTTTTAAAATCATTAGGTCAATTATAAAAAATTTTCAGAGAAGACAAATCGATGGAGACCATAAGAGGCCAGGGGTTGCCTGGAGTTCGCGTGGGGACAGGAGCTGCTGACAAATGGATGGGAAGGACTGGTGATTCTAAAAACAGCTTTTTTGAGGTCATTATATATTCTAATTGATTCTAAGTATGCAATTTAATAATTTTAGTAGATTTACAGCGCTGTGACGTGACTATCACCACAATTCTGTTTTAAGGTTATTTGTACGTCAGCTCTGGGGATGATAGAACGTTGTAGCAGAGTTGTGCTGTGCTGAGCACAACTCCACACTCACTGAAAACCACTGAACTGCACCCAACCTCCCTCCCCCCAGGCGGAGCCCAGCAAGTCAGGATGGGCCGCCCGCCTTGGGGGTGGGGGCGCCCTCAGGACATGCTGGGCGGTGCCTGGTCCCTCGGGACGGGACGGGGCCAGCGACACCGCGGAGACTTGCCGCGCCTCCCACGTGGATCTTGCTGGGTCTCCTTCAGTTTTAGGAGCACTTCTAATGTTTTACAACACGGGGTCCCTCCGGAGCTGGTCACGTGCTGCAGCCACCGGGCGCACACCGAGGTGACCTGTGCGCTGTGCGTGTGTGAACTTCAGCATGAAGCGCACCTCCGCCTGTCACAGTCGCAAAGGCAGCGCTAAGTGTCTGTCGCCCTGCTGCTCGCTGTCCTCAGCTGGCTCCCGGCAGGCCAGGCCACCGTCCCGGGCCGGGCAGGCGCTGCAGCCAGCCCAGGAGAGAGGCTGAGCGCGGCTCGCGCGACCCAGCGTGCCCAGGGGCTCTGTCTGCCCCTCCCCACCGTGTCCCCCGCCTCGGCCTCTGAGCCGTCCAGGCCGACCTGGCCTCACGGGCTGCCCCGGTCAGGGCCCTGGTCGCAGGGCTTCTGGCTGGGCTTGGTCAACGGGGAGTCCAGCAAGCGGCAAGCTAGAGCCAGCTGGGAAGCTCAAGAGAGGGACCCAATTCCTGTGAGGTGGTCCTCGAGCCCGCGGCCCCTCATCTCTCTGACCTCAAGGTCCCCACCATGGACTCCCTCTGCCCTGCCCGTGCCGTTTGGAGGGCTCTCTGTATTACACTGTTTTCAAACCGCCCCGCTTCCTGCCCAGTGGACACCCAGGACATAGCCCACTGCTCCCAGGAAGCTGAGGCCTCCGTCCCGGCACGTGGGAGACACGTCCCCACTTCAGAGGCGTAACCCAGCACATGCATTGTGTCACAGACAGTGCAAGACACTCACAGTCCAGACGGCTGAGAAAGAAGCCCACGTGGCCACACAGCTCACCCTAAGAGTTTCTGGCGACTGTTGTCCTGTAACTGCGCGATCCTTTCCGGTCCGAGACACTTGGATCCATTCGGTCCATCGCACACTAGCTTGTTGACAGCAGCTCTGAGAATATTAATCTGTAAATAAACAGCAACATACATGCTCACGTGGTTCTACTATGATTGAATCTCAATCTACATTTAAATAATTCATAAACATTCGATTTAGTATTTTCACAATTATCATCAGTATGGTTTCTGAACAAATTATCAAAGCAAAAATAACACCGGTCAAGTGAAAGCTGTATCAGACTCTTGACAACCCCATGGACTGTAGCCCACCAGGCTTCTCTGTCCATGGGATTTCCAGGCAAAAATATTGGAATGGATTGCCATTTCCTTCTCCAGATCTTCCTGACCCAGGGATCGAACCCAGGTCTCCTGCATTGCAGGCAGATTCTTTACTGTCTGAGCCACCAACTATCATAATTTAAGAAACAATGACAAAAAGAAAAAAAAAAACAGTAAGGAAGGTTCAGGCTTTTCAGTGTAAGCATACTCTTTAAACTTCTGTTCTAGAATGTAATAGTTTAGCCCGTGGGGCTACACTGTTCAAAACCTGCTTGCATCTTATACACAGGAAGCCCCTGTATCTGTGGATTCAAGAAATCTTGGATCAAAAACATTCAGAAGAAAAAAAAAAACTCCACAAAGTTCCCAAAAGCAGAACTTGAATTTACTGTACACTGGCAACTATTTACACTGTATTAGATGTCTTAGGTAATCTAGAGACAATTTAAAGTACTGGATTGGCTGAGCGGCTCCCTAGGGTTGTTTGCTTATGGCTGCGCTGGGCCTTCATCGCGGGCTCTCTCTTGTGGGTGCGGGGGCCGCGGGACTGTTCGCTGCGACGCCCAGGCTTCTCTCGCTGTGGAGCTCGGGCTCCAGCCGCTGCAGCACGTGGACTCCGTCGGCTGCCACGAGGGCTGAGTTGCTCCGAGGCACGTGGGGTGTTCCCAGGTCAGGGACTGAACCTGAGTCCCCTGCACTGGCCAAGCCATTCTTAGCCACCTGCCACCAGGTAAGTCCTTTTGTTTTTTAAGTAAAAACAAATGACACCTTTTTCATTTTCACCAAGAACTTCGTTCAGTGTATTCACTGTTTTGTTCCACTACCTTCTGTGATTTTTCAGGCAACTTCATAACTCTGTCTTTCCAAAAACTTTTTATCTTTTTGAGAAAAGAACTGTTTCAGGTGCCTTTTACAGTCTTCGAGGGAACTGAAATTCTTCCCATTAAGAGAATTCTGTAAAGACCAAAATAAACAGACATCCAAAGATGCGATGTCTGCTGAATACAGTGGATGAACTAGAATTTCCCAGGCAAGCTGTAACAGCTTTTGCTCGGCCATCAAAGAAACATACTGTCTGTGTTATCATGATGGAAGATTACGTGTTTTCTGTTGACTAATCCTGGATGCTTTCGTCAAGTGCTGCCTTCCGTTGGTCTAACTGAACTAGTACTTGTTGGAATTAATCGTTTGGTTTTCCAAAGGGAGCTCATAATAGAGGACGCCCTTCCAACTCCACCATAAACACATCATCGCCTTCTTTGGATGAAGACCGGGCTGTGGTGTGGTTGATGATGGTTCATTTCACTTGCCCCATGATCCTTTCTGTTCCACATTAACGCACAGGATTCACTTTTCAGAGCCCATCACAATTTGTTTTAAAAACAGAATGTTTTTATTATGTCTAAGTAAAGAATCATATGCAGTAATACAATCAAGAAGGTCATCTTCACTTATGTGGAACCCAAATATCATAGTGATTAACATAACCAAGCTGGTGCAAGTAACTTTCAATGCTTGATTTGGATATTTTGAGCATGTCGGCTATCGCCTGAGTCGTATTACGTTGATTATTCTCCATTAAAGTCTCAATTTGATCACTATCAACTTCAACTGATCTACCTGACCACAGAGCATCATCCAGTCACAAATCTCCAGCACGAAACTTCGCAGACCACTTCTAACACATTCAATCAGTCAGGGCACCTTCTCCATATGCTGCACAAATTTTGTTTGCATTTCAGTTGCATGTATCTTTCTCGAAATCAAGCATAATGGAACAGAAATGTTGCTTTCTTTTCCATCTTCAGTATTGAAACGGTTACACAAAAATTAACCAATTTAGATATGCTTTTTTTAAAAATGCATGCTGATATTGACAGCTGTCACAACACAACCTAACAAAATTGTTTCGGATAAAGTTAAAGACAACTAACTGCTATTGGAGCAATCTTACAGAAAAAACTAAATGAACTTTTGCGTCCCTCAGCCCCCCATGGCCCACCAGTCACAGCCAAGGAATTGACCTGGGTGCCACACTGTTAACTAGACACCAGGCTCCGTGTGGATCTGACTGGTGTCCTCTTCCCATTCCTGGACCCTATCCACGGCGCCTGGAGTCCTGTCTCCCCAGCCTCCTCCTGTCCTGGGCAGATTCTCGGGCTTCTCCTGTCTTTTGAGACCTTGACAGTTCTGAGCAGTCAGGTATCTTGGGAGATGCCCCCTAGTTTGGGCTTACGTGCTGTTTCTCGCATGACTAGGTTGGGCTGGTGAGTGTGGAGGGGAGGCCCCCAGAGACGGGGCCATTCTCACTCCATCACATCAGGAGGTGCGTGCCATCACCACGACGGGTCGCTGGGGATGCTGGCCCTGGCCACTGAGCCCAGACAGTGTCTGCCAGACGTAGTGAGAGCTGGTCAGTAAGTCCAGTCCACTCCTAAAGCAGGGGCAGGGGAAGGGGAGGCTTGAGCTTCACCTCTCGCGTGCTGTTGGGAACTCTCCAGGACAGACTGGTCTCTTCTCCTCATTTGTTTATTCGATCACTGATTTACGTCCCCGCACACTCTAGGGTTATCGTCCAGCACAACACTGCTTATTCTGTGGCTATAACTGCTCCGGCTCTGGCACGGGCACGCCCACGGCCCTCTGACCAGCCGCGCCCATTTCCTGAGCACGCCTTCACCTCCCGGCACTACAAGCAGCTCCAGGCGCACATACTTCCTCTGCCCGTTTCTCTGTGGAGTCCTGGATCCTCTTAATGGAAAATCCTATCAGAAACTACTGTCGGGGCCCTGGGTTTGTTCATGGCTGGCTACTTGCTGCCCTTGTTTCTGGCTCTCAGACCACTGGGGAATCCAGGCACATGTTTGAGATCACGTATGCACATGTAACTCGCTTGCACGCAGGGAGTGAAACACGAATGCCCACTGAACTGTGCCTCTCAGTCATCCTGCTTCACAGGGTGTGCCCCGCCTTCCTCTCCTGCCCGCCTCCAGGTCCTGTCCCACAGTGAGGAACCGGTGCCCACATCCCTCCCTCACCCGTTCAACTCCAGTAACATGCTGAGCCATTTCAGAACTTGCACTCCTTGAGAACAACTTTACCAAGGAGAAAACAGTGTTTATGTGCATTTTCATCTATAGCCTTACTGTTTCCAGTCAGGCACTGTTTTCCAAAATTCCTTGTTTCCTCACCTGCCACGATGCAATTATCCCCCAAACCCTAGTTGGCGTGTGTACGGGCACACGAGCTCAGCCGCTCAGTCGTGTCCAACTCTGAGACCCCACGGACGGTGGCCCGCCAGGCTCCTCTGTCCATGGGATTCTCCAGTCAAGAATACTGGAGTGGGTTGCCACGCGCTCTTCCAGGGAACCTCCCTGACCCTGGGATGGAGCCCACGACACTTATGTCTCCTGCACCAGCAGGCGGGTTCTTTACCACTGAGCCAACCTTTCTGATCCTCATGGAGCTCAGTACAGGTCTGTGAAAAGGTTCTCATCACAGAGAGACCAGAGGTACAAGCCTGTGTCAACAGCACCGGGTCAGACACGGCATGTTGAACGATTGTACAAGCAAAACCGGAGTGAGGAGAGCTCCTACGCCATGATGACCGTGGCCTTACCTCCATGACATCCTCCACGCCGAACTGCACGTCAAACGCAAGCTCCATGTCATGCTCTGGCAGGATTGGGGCCCCCGTGGTCAGATTGCGCCCCAGGCCACACAGGGCGCCAGTGTAGCATCTGCCACCTTGATCAACTCTGCACGAAAAGTTTTGAGAAAAGTTAATTGCTAAGCTACTCGGTTTTTTGTTTTCAATAGGTAACGAGCTTATTATATATATATGCACGCATATAAAATCTTTATTTACTGAAGTATAGTTGACTTATAATGTCATGTTAGTTTTAGGGGTGTGGCACAGTGACTCAGGTATACAAACATATACACACATACATAAATACACCCGAATATATGGATATACAGAATATATACATTCCTCTTTAGATTCTTTTCCCTTACAGGTTATTAAAGAACTACTGAACCGAGTTCCCTGTGCTGCTAAGTAATCCCCTGTTATTCATCTATTTTATATCTAGGAGTGTGGTATGTTAATCCCACCCCACCTAATTTATAGCTCTCCCTCCTTTCCCCTTAACCACGGTTGTTTCCTGTATCTGTGAGTCTATTTCTGTTTTGTAAATAAGTGGTATATATTTCTCCATCTATTTGTGTCCTCTTTGATTTCTTTCATCAGTGTTTTACAGTTTTCTATATATAGGTCTTTTGTTTCTTTAGGTAGATTTATTCCTAAGTATTTTATTCTTTTCCTCACAATGGTGAATGGAATTGTTTCCTTAATTTCTTTCTGTTTTCTAATTTTCAGTGTATAGGAATGCAAGGGATTTCAGTGTGTTAATTTTATATCCTGCAACTTTACTATATTCATTAGCTCTAAGTAACTTTCTGGCAGTGTCTTTAAGCTTTTCTATGTAGAAGATCATGTCATCTGCAAACAGTAAGAGTTTCACTTCTTCTTTTCCAACCTGGATTCCTTTTCTGTCTTTTTCTTCTCTGACTGCTGTGGCTAAAACTTCCAAAACTATGTTGAATAGCAGCAGTGAGAGTGGGCACCCTTGTCTTGCTCCTGACTTTAGGGGAAATGCTTTCAATTTTTCACCATTGAGGATCATGTTTGCTGTGGATTTATTATATATGGCTTTTATTACGTTGAGGTATGTTCCTTCTATGCCTGCTTTCTATAGAGTTTTTCTCATAAATGGATGTTGAATTTTGTCAAAGGCTTTCTCTGCATCTATTGAGATAATCATATGGCTTTTATCTTTCAATTTGTTAATGTGGTGTATCACAATGATTGATTTGCAAATACTGAAGAATCCTTAAATCCCTGGGATAAAGTCCACTTGGTCATGATGTATGATCTTTTTAACATGTTGTTTGATTCTGTTTACTAGAATTTTGTCGAGGATTTCTGCATCTATGTTCATCAGTGATATTGGCCTATATAGTTTTCTTTTTTTATGGCCTCTTTGTCTGATTTTGGTATTAGGGTGATGGTGGCCTCATAGAATGAGTTTGGCAGTTTACCTTCCTCTGCAATTTTCTGAAAGAGTTTGAGTAGGACTGGTGTTAGCTCTTCTCCAAATTTTTGGTAGGATTCACCTGTGAAGCCATCTGGTCCTGGGCTTTTGTCTGTTGGAAGATTTTTCATTCCAGTTTCGATTTCCATGCTCGTGATGGGTCTGTTAAGATTTTCTATTTCTTCCTGGTTCAGTTTTGGAAGGTTATACTTTTCTAAAACTTTGTCCATTTCTTCCAAGTTGTCCATGTTATTGTCATGTAGTTGCTGATAGTAGTCTCTCATGATCCTCTGTATTTCTGTGTTGTCTGTTGTGATTTCTCCATTTTCATTTCTAATTTTGCTGATTTGATTCTTGTTTTTCTTGATGAGTCTGGCTAATGGTTTGTCTATTTAATTTATCTTCTCAAAGAACCAGCTTTTAGTTTTGTTGATTTTTGCTACAGTCTCCTTTGTTTCTTTTTCACTTATTTCTGCCCTAATTTTTATGCTTTCTTTCCTTATACTAACTGTGGGGTTCTTCATTTCTTCTTTTTCTAGTTGCTTTAGCTGTAAAGTTGGGTTATTTGATTTTTTTTCCTGTTTCTTGAGGAAAGCTGGATTGCTATGAACCTTCCCCTTAGCATTTCTTTTATTGAATCCTATAGATTTTGGGTTGTCGTGTTTTCATCTTCATTCGTTTCTATGCATATTTTGAGTTTTTAAAATTTCTTCTGCGATTTGTTGGTTATTCAGAAGCGTGTTGTTTAGCCTCCATATGTTTGGATTTTTAATAGGTTTTTTTCCTGTAGTTGACATCTAATCTTACCACATTGTGATCATAAAAGATGCTTGAAATGATTTCAAATTTTTTTGAATTTACCAAGGCTAGATTTATGGCCCAGGATGTGATCTATCCTGGAGAATGTTCTGTGTGCACTTGAGAAAAAGGTGAAATTGATTATTTTGGGGTGAAATGTCCTATAGATATCAATTAGGTCTAACTAGTCCATTGTATCATTTAAAGTTTGTGTTTCCTTGCTAATTTTCTGTTTGGTTGATCTATCCATAGGTGTGACTGGGGCATTAAGTCTCCCACTATTATTGTGTTACTGTTAATTTCCCCTTTCATACTTGCATTTGCCTTACATATTGCGGTGGTCCTATGTTGGGTGCATATATAGTTGTAATTGTTATAGCTTCTTCTTGGATTGATCCTTTGATCATTATGTAGTGTCCTCTGTCTCTTTTCACAGCCTTTATTTCCAAGTCTATTTTATCTGACATGAGTACTGCTATTTCTGCTTTCTTTTGGTCTCCATTTGCATGAAGTATCTTCTTCCAGCCCTTCACTTTCAGTCTGTATGTGTCCCTTGGTTTGAGGTGGGTCTCTTGTAGATAGCATATATAGGGGTCTTGTTTTTGTATCCATTCAGCCAGTCGTTGTCTTTTGGTTGGGGCATTCAAAGCATTTACATTTAAGCTAATTATTGATAAGTATGATCCCATTGCCATTTACTTTGTTGTTTTGGGTTCGAGTTTATACACCTTTTCTGTGTTTCCTGTCTAGATAAGATCCTTCAGCATTTGTTGAAGAGCTGGTTTGGTGGTGCTGAATTCTCTCAGCTTTTCCTTGTCTGTAAAGCTTTTGAATTCTCCTTCATATCTGAATGAGATCCTTGCTGGGTACAGTTATCTGGGTTGATTATTCTTTTTCATTACTTGAAGTATATCCTGCCATTCCCTTCTGGCCTGAAAAGTTACCACTGAAAAATCAGCTGTTATTGTTATGGGCATCCCCTTGTGTGTTATTTGTTGCTTTTCCCTTGCTGCTTTTAATATTTGCTCTTTGTGTTTGATCTTCGTTAATTTGATTAATGTGTCTTGGGGTGTTTCACCCCAGGTTTATCCCGTTTGGGACTCTCTGGGTTTCTTGGACTTGGGTGGCTATTTCCTTCCCCATTTTAGTTTTCAACTATTATCTCCTGAAGTATTTTCTCATGCCGTGTCTTCTTCTTCTGGGACTCCTATGATTTAAATGTTGGGGTGTTTAACATTGCCCCAGAGGTTTCTGAGGTTGTCCTCACCTTTCTTTTTTCCTCTCTGCCTCATTTATTTCTACTATTCTATCTCCCACCTCACTTATCCTATCTTCTGCCTCAGTTATTCTTCTCTTGGTTCCCTCCAGACTGCTTTTTATCTCAGTTATTGAATTATTATTGACTTTTTTATTTCTTCAAGGTCCTTGTTAAACATTTCTTGCATCTTCTTAATCCTTATCTCTAGTCTAGTTATCTGTAACTCCATTTTGTTTTCAAGATTTTGGATCATTTTTACTATCATTATTCTGAATTCTTTTTCCTGTAGACTCCCTATCTCCTCTTTTGTTTGGTTTGGTGGCCTTTACCTGCTGAATATTTCTCTGCCTTTTCATTTTATTTAAATTGCTGTTTGGGGTGGCCTTTCTGTAGACTGGAAGTTTGTGGTTCCTCTTTATTGTGGAGCCTGCTCCCTGTGGGTGGGGTTGGACGAGTGGCTTGTCAAGGTTTCCTGGTTAGGGGAGCTTGCATCTATGTTCTGGTGGGTGGAGCTGGATCTCTTCTCTCTGGAGTGCAATGAAGTGTCCAGTAGTGAGTTTTGGGGTGTCTATGGGTTTGGCATGGCTTTGGGTAGCCTGTCTTTTTTGCTCAGGGCTGTGTTCCTGCATTGCTGGAGAATGAGTGTGGTATGCCTTACTCTGGAACTTGTTGGCTCTTGGGTGAAGCTTGGTTTCAGTGTAGCTATGGAGGCTTTTGGATGAGCTCTTGTCTATTAATGTTCCCTGGAATCAGGAGTTCTCTGGTGTTCTCAAGTTTTGGATTTAAGCCTTCTGCCTCTGGCTTTCAGTCTTATTCTTACAGTAGCCTCAAGACTTCTCCATCCATACAGCACAGATGATAAAACATCTAGGTTAATGGTGAAAAAATTCTCCACAGCGACAGACACCCAGAGAGGTTCACAGAGTTACATGGAGAAAAGAAGAGGGAGGAGGGAGATAGAAAAGAAGAAGGAGGGGGACAGAGGTGACCAGGAGGAGAAGACAGGGAGTCAAAAATGGAAAGACAATCCAGCCAGTAATCAGTTCCCTAAGTGTTCTCCACAGCTCGGAACACCCAGAGAGATTCACAGAGACAAGCAGAGAAGAGAAGGCGCAGGGAGGAGATAGAGGTGACCTGGTGGAGAAAAGGGAGAGTCAAAAGGGGAGAGGGCAATCAAGCCATTAACCACACCCCTAAGTGAAAACGGATACTAAAGAATCAGTTCTTAAAGGTACAAAGTGTGTTAGTCGCTCAGTCGTGTCTGACTCTTTGCAACCCCATCGACTATACAGTCCATGGAGTTCTCCAGGCCAGAACACTGGAGTGGGTAGCTTTTCCCTTCTCCAGGGGATCTTCCCAACCCAGGGAGTGAACCCAGGTCTCCTGCATTGCAGGAGGATTCTTTACCAGCTAAGCCACAAGGGAAGCCCCAAAATACTGGAGTGGGTAGCCATCCCCTCTCCAGGGGATCTTCCCAACCCAGGGATTGAACTAGAGTCGTCTCCTGCATTGCAGGTGGATTCTTTACCAACTGAGCTATCACAAAACTGAACAAATATCAAAAAGCAAAGATTAAAAATCTAGAGGTTAACAATATTAAAAATACAAAACAATCAATCACAAAAATTATAAAATATATATATGAAATTTGCTTTAAAAATAGGGTCTTTTTTGCAAGGTAATAGTAGGTTATAAAAATGAAAGTTAAAGGAGTAATAAAGAACTTAAAAATTTTTTAAAATTAAAAAATGATAATAGTAAAAATATATTTAGGAGTTTCCCTGGGGCTGTTGTGCCAGCCCAGCATTTTGGATGATGTACTCTGCAGAGAAGTTAAATAACCAGAGTGACAATATATAGCCTTCATGTACTCCTTCCCCAATTGGGAAGCAGTCCGTTGTCCCCTGTCCAGTTCTAACTGTTGCTTCTTGACCTGCATACAGATTCTCAGGAGGCTGGTAAAGTGGTCTGATATTCCCATCTCTTTAAGAATTTTCCACAGAGGATCTTCTTGACCCAGGGATTGAACCCTGGTCTCCTACACTGCAGGCAGATTCTTTACCGTCTGAGCCACCATGGAAACCCATTAAGTCTGTAAACCCTGTTTGAATGTTAAAGTGACCAATAAAATCCTAAATTCTGCCAACCCCTAAGGCAGCAACCAATTTCATTTTTGCATTCTCCTCCAGTTTTTATATTAAAAATAATAGAGTATATATAGTTATAAAAAAGTATTTTTACTAATCTATTATTTAGGTTTCTAATTCTCACTGCACTAGACCAGAGAATGTAAAGAATATTTTATCACATACGGTTATTTCCCTACTTTTGAATTCCCTCCCCAATGAAGTCTTATAAGTGATATTTCTGGAGAAAGGGTTATAAACATATGTGTGACCTGTGAAAGAAGTCTAGCACCCAGTAAAAGCCTCAAGTTGTTTGTCCCACCTTTCCACCGCAAAACAGTCACACACGCCAGTACAGAGCACTGCATCCTCTTTGCACAAAAGCTCACTGCTTCCCGCCGCCGCCAGCTCCCGCCGCTTCCGTCTCCCAGGGCTCTCCTAAATCCACTCATCCTCTCCATCCCAACAGCCACTGGCCTCGCCCAAACCACTGTCATCTCCCACTGGGCAGTCAGCGCCCGGCCAGTTTACCCACATCTACTCCTGCTTCCTCTAGTCTGCCTTCACTGGCTTTTCAGAACACGTCCACTGATCTTGCATCGTGGCTCAAGGGCTCCCAGCGGTGTCCACAGCAGCCTGACAACCACCTCTGCGGGGCTCCATCACACAGCACACTCCCGGCCAGGCCCCTGCTTCTCTGGCTTCCCGGCAGCAGGGGCCCTGTTCCCCACCACACACACCCCAGGCCCCTCGACCCAAGCTCCCTCTCATGGCATAGGCATTAGTCTAAAACACCAGTGTCTCAGCCCATGACAGGTTCAACAGATCATCAAATGAATGAACATTTTGAAATACTGCTTTTATCAAATGAATAAAATATTTTTTGACATTTTATGTTTAGTTGGAGAATAACTGCTTTGTAATACTGTGTTGGTTGCTGCCATATACTGACATGAATCAGTCATGGGTATACATGTATCCCCTGCGTCTTGAACCTCCCACCCCATCCCACCCCCTCCATGTGGTCACAGAGCACCAGGTTTGCCCCCCATGCATCATACAGCAAATTCCCACCAGCTATCTATTTGACATACGGTGGTATGTACGTTTCCATGCTACTCCTCCCATTCACCACTCTCCCCTTCCCTGCCAGCCGTGTCCCCAAGTCTGTTCTCTGCGTCTCCATGCTACCCTGCGCACAGGTTCACCAGCACCATCTTTCTAGATTCCACGTGTGTGCACGCACGCTAGATCCCTTCAGTCGTGTCCAACTCCGTGCAACCCTCTGGACTGCAGCAGCCCGCCAGGCTCCTCTGTCCAAGAGATTCTCCAGGTAAGAATACTGCAGTGGGTTGCCATTTCCTCCTCCAGGGGGTCTTCCTGATCCAGGGACTGAACCAGCGTCTCTCATGTCTACCTGCATTGTCAGATGGGTTCTTTACCACTAGCGCCACCTGGGAAGCCCGTATATATGTGAGTATAAAATATTTGTTTTTCTCTTTCTCACTTCACTCTGTATAACAGGCCCTAGGTTCATCCATGACTCCAATGCATTCCTTTTTACGGTTGAGTAATACTCCATTGTGTGTACGTACCACAGTTTCTGCTGACGGCCAGCCAGGCTGCTTCCCTGTCCCTGCTACTGTAGACAGCACTGGGATGAACCCTGGGGTACCTGTGTCTTTTTCAATCATGGTTTCCTGAGGGTATATGCCCACTAGAGGAACTGCGGGGTTACATGGTAGTTTTATTCTTAGCTTATTAAGGAAGCCCCAGGCTGTTCTCCACAGTGGCCGTATCAACTTACATTCCCACCAACAGTGCAAGAGGGTTCCCTTTCTCCATACCCTCTCCAACATTTATTGTTTGTAGATTTTTTTGACGATGGCCATTCTGACTCATGTGAGGTGATATTTCATTGCAGTTTTGATATGCATTTGTCAAACAATAAGCAATGTTGAGCATCTTTTCCTGTGTTTATTAGCCATCTGTATGTTGTTTTTGGAGAGATGTCTGTTTAGGTCTTCTCACTTTTTACAAATATTGATATTAAATATCTTTTAAAATATTTTGGTAATTTTATTTGGCTCTTAATCAATGCAGACCTTTTCCCATCATCTAGATCAATAAAACTTTGATGAAAATATTCTAGGCAAACAGTTTACTTCTTGGTCCTAGACATATACATACACATAGACACACACTTTTTCCCCTCACTTTAAATAAAATGAAAGCAAATCACATTCTAAGTAAACTCAGAGAGACTCAGATTCACTTACACATTAGATGCTGAGTATGTGCTTTACATAACAGTCACCAAAATGCTTCCTTAAATGGCAAGCTCACCCACATCTGTTTTTAATGAATGCAATTTATTATTTCAATTTATACAAAATCTTTCCAAAACACAATAACCAGGGCTCACCAAAATGAAGGATGACAGCTTCATCGTGGCTGTAAATGAGATACCACATCACATCTACGTTACTGCAGCTGTGATGAGACTTAAACTGACTGTTCACCTGTGAGACACACACGCTGCGACAAGGAAGGCCCTCACACGCTCAGCCTTGAACTAACCCCACGGGGGTAGCAATTCTATGCTCACCGACTCTAAATCTTACATTAATAAAGGTATTCAGAGTGCTGAGTTTAATTCTCTTCTAGGGATCCTAAACACCCTATGTGCACCTAACAAACAGTGATTAAGACCACAAAAATACTTTTACTTCCTTTACAAAGCATGCGTCAGATTCAAACTGAAAACTGCAAAAATCATGACAGGACAAAAGAAAGTATACTCCTCAGAGAGCACAGTAAAGGCGCGCTGTGGAGTCACCTCGGTCGGAACCGACAGAAAAGGAGCAGAAGTCTATATAAGCTCACTACCGCTGTCTTTGGAAGGGCTAACTTCTCTAAAGAAGGAGCTTTAAACTTATGCGCAATATGTTAAAATTATGTTGAAACAGAGTTCCTTGCAGATGGTTCTTGCAAGCTAATATCCTAGAACTCCTCATATGCACCAAATAAAGAAATCAGTTCAGCTGCTCAGCTGTGTCCCACTCTTTGCCACCCCATGGGCTGCAGCACGCCAGGCCTCCCTGTCCATCGCCAACTCCCGGAATTTACTCAAACTCATGTCTGTTGAGTCGGTGATGCCATCCAACCATCTCATCCTCTGTGGTCCCCTTCTCCTCCTGCCCTCAATCCTTCCCAGCATCAGGGTCTTTTCAAACGAGTCAGCTCTTCGCATCAGGTGGCCAAAGTATTGGAGTTTCAGCTTCAGCCCTTCCAATGAATATTCAGACTGATTTCCTTTAGGGTGGACTGGCTGGACCTACTTGCAGTCCAAAGGACTCTCAAAAGTCTTCTCTGACACCACAGTTCAAAAGCATCAATTCTTCGGCACTCAGCTTTCTTTATAGTCCAACTCTCACATCCATACATGACTACTGGAAAAACCATAGCTTTGACTAGACAGACCTTTATTGGCAAACTAATGTCTCTGCTTTTTAATATGCTGTCTAGGTTGGTCATAACTTTCTTCCAAGAAGCAAGCGTCTTTTAATTTCATGGCTACAATCACCATCTGCAGTGATTTTAGAGCCCAAGAAAGTAAAGTCTATCACTGTTTCTCCATCTATTTGCCATGAAGTGACGGGACCAGATGCCATGATCTTAGTTTTCTGAATGCTGAGTTTTAAGCCAACTTTTTCACTCTTCTCTTTCACTTTCATCAAGAGGCTCTTTTGTTCTTCTTCACTTTCTGCCATAAGGGTGGTGTCATCTGCATATCTGAGGTTATTGATATTTCTCCCAGCAATCTTGATTCCATCCTGTACTTCACCCAGCCCAGCGTTTCTCATGATGTACTCTGCATGTAAGTTAAATAAGCAGGGTGACAATATACAGCCTTGACGTACTCCTTTCCCAACTTGGAATCAGTCTGTTGTTCCATGTCCAGTTCTAACTGTTGCTTCCTGACCTGCATACAGATTTCTCAAGAGGCAGGTCAAGTGGTCTGATATTCCCATCTCTAAGAATTTTCCAGAGTTTGTTGAATAAGGAAATATATTTCCTCAAAAGGTAAATGTTAAATCAATCTGAAACCTCCATAAAAAAAAACACCGTTAAATACTCTGTAATGCATACTGTATTAACCTTCAAAGTGTTAGGAGTCTAACAGCATCTCCAAACCCTGCCCAGGCTGTCTTCTGTGGCTCTGCCCACCTCCCCGCTCTGCTGCCAGAAGCGAGCAGCGAGGCCCTGAGTCACGGTGAGGGCTGCAGCATCTACAAGCGCCAAGAGTACACAAGTCTCCGAGCTGCCTCCACCGTCCTGTGAGCCCAGGAGGGCCCCTCTGAGAGCTGGGAAAGCCCAGACTTCGGGGAGTGCCAGGCACGGCCAGAGCGCAAGCCCAGGTCCCTTTCTTAATGTATATTTTCACCACCGCACCCGCTTCCAGTGCTTGACAGGTCCCTCTACCCTGGTCTCATGTTTCCTAAGGCTTTTAAAACATATGGGGTATGGAGCAAGGTTTTTTAAAATTACAAAAGCAGCCCATGAATACACTGGTCAACAGATAGAGACAGCCCGTCAGCACACAGGGTGGAGACGTGAGCTGCTCCCCGCTCCCGTGCTGGCCCTCCAGGGCAAGGCGGCAAGGATGCTCGGCTGGGGGAGTATGGGGCGCCGGAGGGGATGGGGGAGCCCCTGCACGGGAGGACGGCTGGCAGTGTGGTGAGACAGAGAGCCCGGCGCGCGCCAGGCCCCTCCTGCCCAGGCTCTGCGTGTCTCCAGACACCTCACCATCCAGAATTCTTAAAGAGGTAATCACCTTGGTAAAAAAAAAAAAAAAAATACACTGCGTTACTCAAGTCCTCAAGAAGTTTCTATTGAAAAAAGAGCGGAAGGAGGAGCCTGGACTGACGTGGTGGTGCATCCAAGTCAGACCCCTGCCCCCGCCCCGCATGCAGCTTTCTGACTGGAGCATCGCACCCGGTGTGTTGATTTCACATCTGCCTCCCCTACAAAGACCCAGAAGATGCCTTTATTCTAGAGATACGTATCACACCAGTATTACAAAACTAGACAGAACCCAAACTCCAACACATAAAGGCATATTAAATTCCTTCAGGGCCAGAGCAGGTCAGAAACAAACACAAATGTAAACAAAACTGGGCAAAGTTGATAAAAGCCACGATACGCCCACTCAGTAATATATGATGCAGTGTTCACAATGAACACCTACAGAGATGCCATCGTACTATAAAAATGCTTATAAAATGTAGTATGAAAAAATTTAAAAACAAAACAAAATGTGCACAACACTGTAAATCAACTATACTTCAATTTTTAAAAGTGTATATATTTATCTAGGTGAACACTGAAAATAAATATACTGATAATGTTCGCTTTTTCCCCATACAGTATTTTTTTATAAGTAGTATATGTTTTTATAGTAGGGGAAAAAGACATATAATTATCACCATCATTTCTTAAAAAGCACTGTATATCAGACATGACAGCAGATTCTAAGCGGCCCTCAGGAGGAGGGCTGAGTCGGCACAGGGCTACCTCCCCTGAACTCTCACCAGGAGGCCGGCCGATGGACCCGCGCCCGCTCCCAGGAGAGGGGGACGGGGCACAAGCCACGGGCACCAGCCCTCCTCAAGTGCATGCAGGCCCGCCTCAGTGTCTGGGGAGGTCGTCCATCTCACCCTCCAGAACGTGGGCTCCCGAAGGCCCAGCCGCATTCCTTTCTTGCGTCCCGGCCACCCCGCAACCCAACAAAGCCCAGCAGGGCTGCCGCCTCGGTGGTGGCCTGCGAATCCTGGTACTCCAATGCAGGCCGGGCACAGGGCGGTGTCTCCGGGCAGCCTGCTGTCGGGCTCATCCTCACTCCGCCCCAGGGGCTCCGCCTGCCTTCTCGGCTCACGGCCCGCAACGCGCAGGACACCCCGGTGTCCGCTGCCGCCGCTGCCAGAGCACCTGGCGTGGCCTCCGGCCCCCTGGCTATGGACACGCGCCGCCGCAGCACTGCTGAGCGTCGGGTCCCCTCCTGAGTGTATTTGCTGCTCTGTCACTGGGGCCCCGTGGGAGGCTGCGGCGTGTCCTTGTCGGCCCGCTCAGCATCCTTCTGAACAGGATCCAAGCGCAGCCCCGCAAACCACGTAAACGCTGAAGCAGGGGGGCTCGCCGGCAGGCAGACCCACAGGGCGCCTTTCCGTCAGCGCTCTCTCCCAGGAGGACGCCAGCCTCCCCCACCGGTCCGCGTCCCAAGGCAGCCTGGGGCCCAGGCTGCGAGCGCTCCCTACCTGAGCTCCATGACCGGGGCGAACAGCATGCTGAGGAGCGCGGGGAGGCCTGGGATGTGCGGCATCAGCGAGGTCTCCCGCAGCAGCATGGTGGACCCTGCGGACAGGACCGGCGGGCAGAGGCGGTCACCGCGGGCGCCGCGCCCTCCCTGTTCTCAGGCCGCCGCCCTGCGCGCAGGTCCCCCAGCCCCCGAGGAACCCCGCTGCCTGAGGCCCTGGCTCTGATCCTGGTCTGTTGGTTACTCCTCTCCTTTCTCCTCAGGCCCAGACCTGAGATTCACCCTCCCGTCCGGCCAAGATAAGGGAAAGCATGGACGGCCAAGGAGTCCATGCCCGCGGCCCTGTGCAGGGAGCGGAAGGCTGGGACTCTCCGGCTCACAGGCTCAGCGCACAGCCCAGGAGCGGGGCGGGGCGGGGTCGGGGCGGGCGGCGCGCCCCTAGCTCACCGGTCGTGTTCACGGAGAGGGATGCGGCAACCAGCAGCCGCTGGTGCACATCCTCTGGGCTGTCGCTGATGATGACCGAGTTGATGCTTTCCTTCTCGATCCAGACGCACCTGGAAACAGAGCTGTCAGGAGAGGCGGCCCCTCCACGAGGCAGTGCCTGACACCAGACCAGGAGGAGCCACTTCAGATACAGGCCGACCCGCAAATGCAGCGAGCGACCTGCCGCTGGGAGACCACAGCCTGATGTCTCCGCCGAGTCTCCTCGACCCACGTGCTGCCCCGGCCTGAACCTCCACGTGCAGCCAGACCGCCGCCCAGGCTGCCCACCTGCAGCGGCCGCCGCCTGCGTCCCAGCAGGCTGTCCCTGGACACCCGCCTGGGGGAAGCCCGGCCTGGCCCACCTGCGCCCTGCTCACAGAGGCCCAGCAGGGCCCCCTCCACGCCTGCTCCTCCCGAACCTGCAACTCTAATTGCAGTTCAGCCTGTCGAGTCCACACCAAAAGCTCTCCTGAGCTTTCTGCTCCTCCTGCGGTGGACACAATCCACGGTGACCCGCCTGGAGTGCAGAGGGAACGGCCTCCGGAGTCTCCTCCGTGTGGGCTCGGCACCCTCTCAAGTGCTCTCGGGGCGCCTGCAGACCCTGGGGCTCCTGCTGCGAACCGGGGGCTGAGCTCTGCGTCCCTCACAGGCTCTTGGGGACACGCGTGCTGCTGGTTCTGGAGGAGACTCTGGCAAGCCAGGGCTTTCCCCTGCAGCCCAAGCAATCGTTTAAGATGCACAAAATGACGCTTCGCACGCGTCTCCTGAGGAAATACCTGCTGAGGCTCGGCGCCCGGTGCCTCCCAGCGGTCCTCGGCTCTCACTGCCCCTCCTCAGGGGAGGACTCACTCCCCCTCCCCAAGGGAGGACTCACGCCAGGCCCGGCCTGCGCCACCCGCTGCCAGGACCCTCCGAGCAGCCTTCGCCCTGCCAGCACGACACTCCGGGTCTCGGACTTCTGAAACCCGACAGCCTCCTGAGCATGGTCAGGGCGCTCTGAGACGCCTCCATGGTGTTCCATGAGCCCATCAAGACCCGCACCAGCCCACCGTGAAGTCAGAGGTTTGCTCTGTCCGGCCACTGTGCCTGCTGGACCCCTGGCGGGGGGCGGGGGGGCACCACCTGTGCTGCGGTCTCTACTGCTCTCTCTAAACGCCCCCCAGGACACAGCAGGCACGACGGACCTGCTGGACGAATGACGCCGCCGCCAAGAACAGAAATGACGGGGACCCTGACGAAGCCCAGTCTCAGCAGAACGGTTTTCACCTAAGAGAATGTGGGGACCTCAGGTCTGGAGCGAGCACACAGGCTGGAAGGACTTAGAAAAGGTAGCACGTTCCGAGAGGTTAGACACAGAAAAGCTTAGTTTCTGATAAGCCCTGTGAACAGAGGAGCAGAGAAAGCAGCTCATGGCAATCTCAATCTTACCTGAATTTGGATATTCTGGTCAGACTATGACACTTCAGTTCGTAAGGGTTAAAAGGCCCGTGAAGCACTGCCTGTACACACGAAGCATACAAATGTTACCCCTAAGTAAAACGTCACTTTACTTCCATTTTAGAAATCCAAAAGTCAGCTCACAGTTTAAAAGAAAGAAAAAAAGCTATGTCTTAGTCATAAGGTCTTGAAGATTTAATGGGGAAAAACGCCTTAAAAGGGGTATTCTTCTGGGATGCACCTGCTTCCATCAATGGTTTGCTAACCTTCATATTATGCATATAAAGTACACACACACACACACACATATAAGATAGCCTTTGGTCAAGAAAAGCGAACACTGTCAAACACTTCTGTGAAAGGACTCTCTTCGTTGCAGCAGCAGGTCTGAGACCACACAGCCAAAGGCCAGGACAATAAAAGAAGAGTCCCTGACGGGGGTGAGGGTACACGCCCCAGCCAACCCTCCCCACCAAATGCCTCCATGGGATGAAGCTAAGCCCTGACGCTGGTTCTCCGAAGCCCACAGCCCTGCTCCCCTCCCTCTGACAAGGAAGCACTGATCACTGTGACTGGAAACGCAGTCTGCCACTCAACTGCCTGGCTTTGTTGCAAAGCTCCCATCTATTCTGCCTCCTCGGAACTGTCTGAGAGGCTGCCTCCCGGGCTTGAGTCCTCAGAAGTCCGCCAAATATAACAAACATAATCCTCAGCTTTCAGGCTGTGTAATTTTTTTCATATGGTGTCACCTTTGGAAAGGTTGGCTTAAAAAAGAACCACTCAAAAAAAAACAAAAGGACTAGTCAAAAGCCCGTCTCTCCACTAAACTCTAGGTTTTTCTCATATTAGTACGGGCTCCACAGTGAGAGAAGTAACAGCACTAAAAACCAAGAACAAAAAACCACCGTGACTTCCAGCTACAACGCAGCTCACAGCTGCAGAGTATTCAAAGCTCTTAACTGTCCTTTAGAACAGCTCCTATAAATTACCTTGCAGTGCGGGTTACCCAGCTTATTGGAAGAAACGCTCTCTAACAAAATCCGGATCAGGCACTTCTCGTCTTCCTTCCCAGGAGATACCATGGACATGTCTGTCAGGTTTTCTACTGATTTGGAAAAGAGACCCTTGAGAACTTCGTGGCTTTGCTAAACAAAATAAGAAAAATTCATTTTGCTGAAAGGAAAACCAGGATTAAGAAATTTTATTCCAAACTAATCAAAGCATTTCATAGGCATGACCTTATCATTAGGTGACCTTTGGATCATTAAGATGTCAAAAGATAATTTATCGATTCAAACAAAAGAAGACAGAACTCACTAAGGCTCAGTTCATTAGCCGTTACTACCTTTCAGTCAAAGTGAAAGTTGCTCAGTTGTGTCTGACACTTTGCAACCCTGGATGTATACAGTCCATGGAGTTCTCCAGGCCAGAACACTGGAGTGGGTAGCTTTTCCCTTCTCTAGGAGATCTTCCCAACCCAGAGACCCAGGGATTGAACCCAGGTCTCCCACATTGCAGGTGGATTCTTTACCAGCTGAGCCACAAGGGAAGTTTTCAGCCATCAGAGAATTGAAGACTGACACAGGGATTTTGCACTCAAAATGTCAGCTTCACCCTGGGGCTGTGACCAGGACCCCTGGTGCGTTTTCTCAAGTGGAAACACAAACCCAGCCGGCTCTATGGTGACGCTTTCCTGCTGGTTTGCCCCCTGCTCAACCCAGTACCTCATCCCCAGCAGATGAGGTAGAAGGAACCACCTTCAACATGAGCTTCAAAGTGACATCTCAAACTTCCAGATCAAGAAAGGCAGCTTCAGAAATGGTTTTGAAATAAACAGTTGAAAGACATTTTGAAATGTTTCAAACACTTGAAACAAATATTTTATAAAGGAATTATAAAATTCATTAGGGACATAAATCTTGGAATCCATTTTTTAAAAACTCCCCCAAAAGAGAACATTTTCACATCTAACTTTCGTTCCAAGAAGAAAAAAAAAAAAAAAAGACAGCTTCATAACTGGAAACCAACAAGAATAGTATCTGGCCACCAAATCACCTGGCCATCATGATTTGGTCTCAAAGAAACCAGAAGACATTTAGGAAGGAACCACAGATCTCAACACACCGATTGCTGTCCAGCTCTGCACCCCCTGAGGTCCTGAGAGCGAGCAAGGGCCCCTGTGCCTCACTCCCCACCCCACCCACGGGTGCGCACACACACACGTGCTCCAGCCACAGGCAGCACGCACCTTGGACTCGTAGGGCTCCTCGGCCGGCTCCGCGTAGCCCTGCCCAATGAGGATGCCCCGTACGCTGACCATGTCCTGCAGCCCCGAGGGGAGGTAGGCGTCCACGTGCAGGACACTGTGCACCACAGAAAAGACCTTCACCAGCAGGGTGCGGCCGCTGACCAGGGAGGAGAAGCGCCGGCCGGCCCCTCCGCTCCAGCGCTCGCCGCACACCAGACACTGTGCTGACGGGCGCATCTTGCAGATCTTGAACTCCAGGGCCTGCAGGACAGAGGGCAGGGCCAGACACTCAGCCCAGACACCACTCAAAGTAGACCTGGGCAGGGTCTGCACCAGGGACCGCCACAGATCCTACTGGAAGCACGTCAGGGTGACCGAGGACGTCACAGGTAAAATCACGTGGTTTTGCTAGTCAATGACAAAAAAGCTTAGGATGATTTTTACAAAGCACAGGTGGGAAAGCATTAGAAACGTCACTAAGTTTGAAACCCTCCATGTACTTTAGCTTGCTCCAGAAGCACTATTAGCAAAAACATCTACAGCAATATATTTTGGGGAAAAAGCAGAAACCAGACTTGAGGAGTACAAGAAAATGAGTGTCTTCTTGCTCTGGGTTTTGGCCCATCTGCAAGCTGAGGGGTGAGCCCTGACCTCCAAGACCCCTCCAGCTTCACACACTCAGGACACAGGCGTGTCCCCCTCACCTGGAAGGGGAGCTCAAGAAACTGGCAGGGGATCTCCATGAGGACGCCCAGCGCCACGCGCGCTCTGTTCCCGTAGTCCACGAAGAACACCTGGAGGAGGCGGGGTGTGCGTCAGCGCGGGCCCGGCCAGTAACCTGGACTCGGCCACCCCAGCCCGCCCCGCTCCTCGGGACTCCCAGGGACAGGGCAAAACCTCAGGTCACTGAGGCAAGGGACGTTCCGACTGGATCACTTCTCTAATTGTAACCATTTTATATTTACCTTCCACTTGAAAAGACAGAAGGCTTTCTGTCAACTGCTGTGAAGTCTGCCTCATTTCCCACTGCGAGATTTATTACAGAAAAACATACCTCGGCAGAATTTCCAGAAACATAGAGGATCTGTGCTCTGAAGTAGCTTTCCTTATCATTGTCGGCAAAGGGAGCCAGGCAGACCAGGTCTGGGTGGGGGTGAACAGGCAGGGGCACCAGCGTGAGGCGGTTTATCTCGGCGGTCAGCCTCTTCAGAAACTCCCAGTTCTTCTCATCGGTCCTGTACCCCCAGAAGTGTCCCACCTCAACCACCTAGAGGGAGGAGATGAACCCTGGGGCACGGGCGCGCCCGCTGCTGGCCTAACGTGCCTCCCCCCTGCAGGTCACAGGCTACATTCCCTGGTCCCAGGTTCTCCAGGCTTTGAGTCACGCTTATAAGAAAAGGGGGTTCCAGTCAAGTGAGGTGAGGGACTGTGACACACGCCAGCAACGCAGGCTCTGGGGCCACATGAGATCAGGGCTGTTCCACCCTGGCCAGCCCCCAGGGCCCGCTAAGCCCACAGAGCCCCCAGGGGCTCTCTGGGCGAACACGCAGCCCCGGAGCGGTGTGGGCTGGAGTGCAGACAGCCTCGCCTGCTGCCACCACCACATGGCCCTGGTCGCGCCCCTGCAGCCCTCCGGTCGGCAGGAGGCCAGGCTGCTAAGGGGAGTCTCCCAGGGAAGGGGACCATGCATTTGCCAGGAAGCCCGGGGCAATTTAACTGAAATTTTATTTTGAAGAAGCAAAAACTACACTCCAACAAATAATGCTGCCGATGCTAGCTTTGCTGATACAAACTGAATTACACAGGCAAACAGCACTGAGCTAGTAACATTTTACATACCTTATTGTACCTTATTGCTAAAACTGGTGTTTTTCAGCATTTCAAAGGTACTAACATTTTAAAAATTAAACTTTGATTCTAGGATGAATATTTGTGTTTCCTTTTGTGTCACAGCCACGTTTCAATTCAATGAGTGAGAGTAATTCAAGCTCACCCAGACTGACTCCAGGTGACCTTTAACGATGCCCTTTAAATGATGCTAGTGTGATCTGTGAGGATCCTTCACAGAGAGGTTTTTCCACAGTTGAGATACAGGACCAGTCGGGCCACGGCTGGTCGAATTTGAGGGTGAGAGGAGCCATGGACTCAGAGGGCCGACCGTAAGTTACCCGAGGACTCAGGGGTCCAGTGTGGGTGACCAGGGCGCACAGGTGCGTGCGGGTGCGTCTCCACGCCCACTGTCCCGCGCTCAACGAGGCAGTTCTAGACAAAGAGGACGAAGAACTCTGACGCCTGGGTCACACTGCTCTCACCTCTGTGACTTCGATCGTTAGCAGGAGGTCTGTGATGGTCTGCGATTTGTCCAGCGTGTTAAAGGAGACTTGCATAGGATCAACTGTCTGCTTCTGGAAGTCCACGTTCACCCTGTTAAGACACCACTTATCTTAAAAAGCAACAGGTGTTACAAAGAACACATGCATGTTTACATAATGAAGTTACTGCTTGAACAAGCCCACAGATACTACAAGAAAAGGTTTTAATAAAATACAGACAGTGATGACGAATCGCATCTCACCTCACACAAGAGGCTCTGCCGGTGCCCTGGGCTGCCCTGGGGCAGGGGGTGCACCCGCAGTCACACACCACCCTCTACAAACATCTCCTAATGCTTAGGACTGTCATAGAATTTCTGCCTTCCAGGATATAAATTCTAAATCTGAGAACTGCAAGGTCTCCTACTTGCGGGTTCGGAGGTGAGTGACCCTTGACCTTTAGAAAACCACAAATCCACGCCTGTGTCATGTCACTAGAAAACACACACGTTGTTTAAACCCAAAGTTACCATCACCCCTTAAAGCAGTAACACAGCAAATGCTAAAATGCAAGAAGATAAAATTAAAGTTTGATAAAAGCTTTCCTTTTTTTCCTAGTCATTTTATTCTTAAATGAAGAGGAAGGATGAGAGATCCTAACCCACCTCTCTTCCCAGTCCGCAGACCCATGTGTTAAGTACGTGTGGCCCAGGCAGTCAGGCAGCGGGATGGGTGCATTCACATGGCCCCAGACTGGGCACATCCAGCTGCCGCCCTGATGGAGTCAGGCCATCCCACACCAGCCACACTCGGGGCCACACTTCCCTCCCTCCCCACCCCTCGACTTCCAGTCGGATGCCTCGGGGGCTTACACGATGACCAAGAGAAAAGACACAGGACTGCAGGTCTGTGGGCGCAGCCCCGAAAGCGGCCCCCTGTCAGGGACGCCGAGGGCATTCAGGTCGGTCCAAAAGGTGCAGAGCCGCCACCTGCACGGCCGCGCCCTGGGCCGGGCAGACCCTCCGCCCTGCCCACCAGGAGGGGCAGCCCGTGCCGATGTCAACTCCGCTAAGAACAAGGAAGATCCTCTTGTGCTCGAGAAAAGGAGCGACGGGAAGGAGGAAGAGAGGGGGCTGACACCAGGCTCGGGCCCCTCAGCTTAAACTGAAGATGGCACAGTGATTCCGCCCACTCCCCCGGACAGCCCTGACAACAGGCGCCACGGCTGCCGCACAGAGGCAAACACGGAGGCTCAGAGAGGCCCAGGGCCGTGTGCCGGCACGCACAGCAGCCCCCAGGCCGGAGCTCGCAGTGTGCCCTTAAGCACGCTGAGACAGCTGTTCAAACGCAGCGCTGAGGACACGCAGTCCGGAGAGTCCTGCCCACTGGCCTCCCGAGCCTACCGCGTGTTCCGGAGCTTGGAGACGGCCCCTCCTTGCACCTTCGCCTCAATCTCCTCTGCGGAGTGAACACTGAGCTCCAGGGACACTTTGAGCTGGGACATCTTGATGGCCATGTACACGGCGGGGAGCGTTCTAAACCTCTCTGTTGGATTGCGTGAAAACTCCACAAAGGCTCTGCTCCACAAATACAGGTAAAAAATAAGCTTATGAGACGTCTGAAACAGAAGTGTATGTTAATTTCTCTCAAACAGAAGTGTATGTTAAGTGTATGTTAATTTCTCTCAAGGTTTAGATAGAGATTTTCAGCTACACATCTCCTCAAAACTACCAGTAACTAACTTCTCATCACAGGGTTAATCAAGAAGATGTATTCAAGAGGAAACTACTCACTTAAAAGCAATAAAAATTACAATGACATATCATTAAATCAAAACCAAGTATCGTCCTCACGTATCATGCAGTATAATATGAAATAAAGACCAACTTCAAGAGGAATGTTCAGCTAAGAAATCTTAATTGTCATCATTAGAACAAAGTGATAGGTCTGGGCTTTTTCTTTTTTATTGTAGAATAAAATGCAGAGAGAGAACCACACAGCTGAGCGATCAGTGACCTTTCTGGTCCCCCACAAACATCTGGTTTATCACGTGATGCTGAGACATGCCCCCCTGCCTCCCCTCCAGGGTCCTGCTAGCCCACCCCGCCTTCTGCGGGTAAGAATCAAACATGCAGCATGGGTGCCTGCCAGGCACACCGTGGAATAAAGGGGAAAACCCTCTCTTCACATTTGTTGGCGAATGAATGTCAAACCGCCCAGGTCAAGCATCACACTCAGAAACAGACTTGTGACCCTCCAAGTGCTGTCCCGGAGAGCGTGAGCCTGGGGAAGCCAGGGCCCTGAGCTGATAAGAGCGGCCTGCTCCATCGTCCCGTCCACCCCCAGCCTCTCTGCAGCCCCTCCCCATGGCACTGTCCTGCCTCAGCTCCCTTTCCGCCCCCTCCACTGACCCCCACCTGCCCTGGGCTCCCTTCACCCACGTCCATTCCACTCCCACCAGCTGTCTCTAGAAGGCACCCAGGTCTCTCCTTACAGATCATTTCTTTCAAAGACTCTAGACCGCGATTCCATGATTCTCCTCTTCCCTGAGTGTTCCCAACTCAAGAGGTGGAGCAAGCCGGGCCTGCGACACCCCCACCTGCCTCCCAGCCTCCTCCGCACCCTCCCCGAGGTGGCTCCCCGCCCCGTGCCCCCAGGTTCTAAATGACCGAAGCAGACAAGGTCTCCCGGGGGCACCTCTGGCGGCCGGCCCCCCTGGGAAATCTCAGCCAGACGAAGCCCAGTGCAACGCACCCCTCACACAGCTGAGCACCCCAGGCGCCAGGCCCGGGCCACACAGCTCGGCTCCTTCAGGAGGAGCTCGGCTGAGAGGACACGCCGCTCCTGACAGCTGCATGAACCACAGCTACGCTTCGAGAGCTGTCCACAGCGGCCCTCTGATGACCCATCCTCCCACACGCCCAGTTTCAAGAACCAGCCCCGTAAAGAGGAAACTCTCACGGCGCTTTCGTCATTGCAGTGGGTTACAAAAGTAGAGCACTTACTTTGCCCCGTCAAACACAATGGACTTGACTTGGCCACACTGTCTGAAGAGAGACTGCAGCTGCTGGTGGTACAGAAATCCGTAGGGAGGGATATGCTTCAGCTGCAAAACACAGCAGGCATTAGCAGGGGCGGACCCAGAGCCCCCGAGTCACCGCGTTCATAGAGCAGAGCGCGCTGTCTCTAACCAGAGAGGTGGGTCCCACAGCAGGGCACTGCAGGACGAACGACTTCTATGGGTAAGTAATAACTAAGCTTTAATAATACACATTAAACAAAGGCTAACTCTTCCGCATTGTTCAGTCACTCAGTCGTGTCCGACTCTTTGCAACCCCATGGACTGCAGCACTCCAGGCTTTCCTGTCCTTCACACCATCTCCTGGAGCTTGCTCAACCTCATGTCCATCAAGTTGGTGATGCCATCCAACCATCTCATCCTCTGTCATCCCCTTCTCCTCCTGCCCTCAATCTTTCCCAGCATCAGGGTGTTTTCCAATGAGTCAGCTCTTCGCATCACGTGGCCAAAGTATTGGAGTTTCAGCTTCAGCATCAGTCCTTCTAATGAATATTCAGGACTGATTTCCTTTAGGATTGACTGGTTGGATCTCCTTGCAGTCCAAGGGACTCTCAAGAGTCTTCTCCAGCACCACAGTTCAAAAGCATCAATACTTTGACACTCAGCCTTCTTTATGTTCCAACTCTCACATCCCCATACATGACTACTGGAAAAACCACAGCTTTGACTAGACAGACCTTTGTTGGTAAAGTAATGCCTCTGGCTTTTTAATATGCTGGCTAAGTTGGTCATAACTTTTCTTCCAAGGATCAAACGTCTTTTAATTTCATGGCTGCAGTCACCAACTGCAGTGATTTTGGAGCCCAAGAAAAGGAAGTCTCTCACTGCTTTCATTGTCTCCCCATCTATTTGCCATGAAGTGACGGGACCAGATGCCACGATCTTGGTTTTTTGAATGCTGGGTTTTAAGCCAGTTTTTTCACTCTCCTCTTTCATCTTCATCAAGAGGCTCTTTAGTTCTTCTTCGCTCTCTGCCATAAGGGTGGTGTCATCTGCATATCTGAGGTTATTGATATTTCTCCTGACAATCTTGATTCCAGCTTGTGTTTCATCCAGCCCAGCGTTTCTCATGATGTACTCTGCACATAAGTTAAATAAGCAGGGTGACAATATACAGCCTTGACGGACTCCTTTCCCGATTTTAAGCCCGTCTGTTCTTCCATGTCTGGTTGTAACTGCTGCTTCTTGACCTGCATACAGACTTCTCAGGAGGCAGGTCAGGTGGTCTGATATTCCCATCTCTTTAAGAATTTTCCAGTTTGTTTTGACACACACAGTCAAAAGCTTTAGCATAGTCAATGAAGCGGATGTTTTTCTGGAATTCTCTTGCTTTTCCTCTGATACAACAGATGTTGGCAATTTGATCTCTGGTTCCTCTGCTGTTTGTAAATCCAGCTTGTGTATCTGAAAGTTCTCGGTTCACGGACTGTTGAAGCCTAGCTTGGAGAATTTTGAGCATAATCTTGCCAGTATGTGAAATGAGTGCAATTGTGCAGTAATCTGAACATTCTTTGGCATTGCCCTTCTTTGGGACTGGAATGAAAACTGATTCTTTCTCGTTAAAATAGTCTAAAAGTCCAATATACAGAAGTTAAGGCTTCATTCTATCTTAAAATAACAGAGCAGCCCATGTGTCTTTGTCAAACATGGTATGTCTACGCAGGCAGTGGTGGGAATGTAGACGCCCCTGAGAGGTGGGAGTGGGTCCTCCTTGTGCAGGCAGCAACCAACCAGGAGGCACTGGGCAACCCCTCCCTGCCTCTCCCCGCTCCGCCCCCTCCCCACCCCCACCCTGCCCTCCCCACAGGGGCATCTGGGTTCTGAGCTCAGACTCTGATGTGAAACCTGGAGCCCCTGCCCCGCGCCCAGCACAGGTCCACAAGAGGCAGCAGGTAGTAAACAGCAAGGGCTGTGGATTCGGGTCTGAGTTCAGTCCTGCCTTGTTCAGTCTCTTTAGGCAAGTCACAGAGCCATCCTTGGACCCCCCCCAGCCACATCATGAATTAAGGGTAATGATAAATCTCTCACTCGAAGGGTAAAATGCAAAGAAAAATGAGTAAAAAGCACCGAGCAAAGGCGCTCTCAGAGGACAAGCAATACGTCCAGACAGCACAAACTGAGCTGTTACAAAGCACACGGGAGGGAACTCTGGCCGCAGAGCGCGTGGCGGCGGACAGGCCGCCGGGCAGCTGAAGGAGGCAGGCACAGTCCCACATCCAGAGACGAGCGCCGCGGGGTCCTCCCCCAGTGCACAGGGGAGGGGAGGCCGCCACCCAGAGAGCACGGCCCAGCCAGGCTTCCCCAACCTCGAGGCAGAGCCGGACAAAGCGCGGAGCTCCCCCGAGACACCTGCCCCCGCCTGTGTGAACTCCACTTCTTCAGTACCAGGGTGGTGGGCCCAGCAGGGGGAGGAGAAGATACAGTGCTAGCGGGCTCACTACCTGCCCGGAGCCTTGCCAGGTCTCTGCACCCCCTTTATTAGACGCAGCTGATGATGCAGCAAGAGTCCACGAAAGCCCAACTCCCAAATGCTTTACTTCAGCTGCCGACCTTGAAGTCACCCTGGGCTCAGGTTTGATTAAACACAGGGTCCACCAACGTTGATCCAGTGGTGAGCGCTGTGACTGACCATCAGATTCGCCCAAAGCTCACATTATTTAAACGCTGATTTTCAGGCTACACTTGCTAGTTCAGATTCTGTGGCATGGGCCTCAAGTCTGAATTTCAAAATAAACACACACTCTACACGATTCTGTTATGTGTGAATGGGGATCAGAGTTTCAATCACAGTACAAAGCTGCCAACCAAATAACCCTTTATGCTTTGCGTAAAACGAAGTTAGCTATTAACCGCCTGCTCTTAAACTTATGGAGAAGTATCTTAAATCCTTCAAAACAAGATGAAGCAGGCAAGGTTAGCCTTGAATACTTCACTCCACAAGGTTTTCTCTCTTAAGGCCAGGTCTATGAGACAGGAACCAGTGGAGGCAGCAGGTGGAAAGGTGAGACAAGCCATGAAATTCACTTTAGGGGGAAAAAATCCACTAAGCATTTATACAGAGACAGAGGGAAAATAAAATGTTCCGTATCAGCCACACTGGACTGATGCCTGTCTGAAGACCAGACTCCCGGTCTCCCCCAGGAAAGGCCGCCCCCCCCTCCCACCTACCATGACGGTCGTCTTCGGGTCTTTGCCCGCCAGCTCCCTCATGGCTATCTCTTCGTCAGGCTGCCCGAAAGTAAAGTAATTCGGATAAAAAGCACCTGCCAACACAACCTGGAAGACAGACGTATTTTCATGAAGTAACAGCAAGATTTTATCACATTGTCTCATTAATACACTAATCTCATCCCAGAATGACATCTATAATATAAAAGATGAATTAATAATTTTTTAAAAAACCTGGGCCTTTAATCAATCAAGCAGAAAGTCACGATTCTGGTTACTTCCCCGTGACAGAAACACATTCTACAAGATCATTCCTCCAAGGAGCCTGACTATTTCTCAGAATGAGGTTTAGGGACGTCCCTGGCAGTCCAGTAATTAAGATTCCTCTCTCCAAATCGAGGGCACACAGGTTCGATCCCTGGTTGGGGAACTAAGATCCCACAAGCCACATAATGCAGCTAGAAAAAAGAATGAGGTTTAGAAAACACTGGTGAGCTGAATGAGGACACGAATGACTGCACACACAGGGCCCTTGGGGCTGGCCAGCATTTTCTACCTTGTCCTTGACATACTTCCTTCCATGGGTCAGGCCCTCTCCTAAATGTTCAGGTAAAGTTACAATTGGGGCACATAGATTCAGAGCACCAGGCCTGCCTTCAATGTTCACTTCTAAAAAGCACTCTGCAAAGAGCCACTTCTTCAGTTAAAAACATGCCATTTGAAACAAACACCCAGGGAAGACTCTCCCACCTTAAAGGAACTTGACATCGGTTCCCAGCAGCCCCCAGGTTACAGGGTCCCAACTCTGTGCGCGTCAGCCAACACATGGGCGCAGGACAAGCCCGCCTCCTCCCCTGAGCCCTGAGTTAGAAACACTGGTTGCCTTTCCAAGATACGCTTCCCTCCACACAAGCCTAGAAGGCTCCAACCAACAAGGGAATCTGATCATGGCCTCCAAAGTTAAAATAACTTTTCAATGCAAGGTAAAAGCAACGTAATATTAACAGTAATTTTACTTTCTTAAAAGCCAAAATAAAAGGATCTCTCTGGAAGCAGTAAAGACAGCAGTCTTCAGAAACACTCCTCCAGAGATCAGAACTGGGTCTGGATCATCAACTCAGTGACACAGAAAACCTAAACGCAAGAGCAGAGTGTTTCCTGTTCTCCAACACAGCGTGAACACTGCGCATCCAGGCTCTCCTGTGAGACGCAATTCGTGTCAGAAAAGGGGACCGAGCACTTTCACAGCCGTGAGACGGCAGGAGCAGAAGGAGCAGGAAGGGCGCGCGGGCGCTCCCACGCACCTGCAGGATGAATCTCTGCTTGTGTGTGTACTCCTGGTCCATGACAGGCCGCCGGGAATCGACACGCATGTTGAACTGTGAGATCCTCGTCTTCAGTTCTTCATACAACTCAGCCACCTGAGAAAAACACATTGGGAGGTGGTGTCTCCAGGTGACCATGCTCTTCAGGATAGTGGGAACACTAGAAAAGGAGTACACACCAGGAAGCGTTAGTGTACCTAAGGGTGAAACACTGCAGCTACTGAGAAGCACAATGCTAAAGACTGATTACCCAGAGGTGGAAAGGACACACAACAGTGTTACAAGCGACAGGACACAGCGCTCTAAGTGCGTCACAATCCCAGCGTGTACACACACAGGAGAACACTGCAGACGCACACGCCGCCACCTACCACGTCAGGGGAGCAGGACACGCTGACCACAGCCCTCGCCTCAAGTCCTTGAAACACTTCCAAAACCTCTTGTCATAAACATGTACTGCTTTGTGATTGAAAACAATGGCTACACAGTCATCCTGAACCAAAAAACCTCTTTAGTTTCAATAGAATCACTTCACATAAAATGATTTCACCACACTTCAAATGTATACACACAAGAATACACAAATCCAAACACCTATGAGTGCATCATAAATTAACTTACCACAAACTTATCTTAGTAAGTGACAATAAGGGAAAAAACTATATAAGCACAGTTGTAACCAGAGCTGAAGAAAAACTACGAAAAAGAATGGTCAGGACGGAAACTCTTAGAAGTCCTGACCTATGAGAAGAGGAGGAGAGCCTGGGGCACAGCAGGAAGGGCCCAGCCTGGCCCCTTTCACACTCACTCCTGAAATCACCCAGAAGGCTTCACTACTGAAATCACCCAGAAGGCTGCAGGAAACATAGCCTGTCTAATTAAAAACTGATTTAGAATTCTGCAACTCACTTTTTCTGCCCAAAATGCAATAAAAATAAAAATATTAACAATGAAACAAGATACCTAAAGATATTTCTTTCTGCCTAGAAACTCTAACACTCTTCTAAAAGACCCTGAATCAAGCAGGAAACCAACAGAGAAATAAGCCTCAGATGGGGATAGCAGTGAGCTCCCTATAGCTGGGAGGGAACGTGCATCCCCATATGGATGTCAGACTAATGGACCCAAACCACTCATGAGAAAACTCACAGCTTTAACCACTGTTAATTAGAAAGACTGAAAGTGCATCCCACTCCAATATTCTTGCCTGGGACATCCCATGGGCAGAGGAGCCTGGCAGGCTACAGTCCATGGGTTCTCAAAAGAGTCAGACATGACTTAGAAAGACTGAAAGTGATAATAAGTTAAATTCTCATCTCAGTAAAACTAAAAAAGTAAACCAGAGAAAAACTAAATTAATGGAAAAAAGCCAAAGTCAATCCATTGAAATCTTTCACCTTTCCTCTCCTCCAAAATACCTGCACAGTAAAACTGTCAAATCAAACCAGGAGTAAGTTCTCTGATAACACAATAAAACAGACACAGCATCTTGCAAACCGGTGTAGCAAAGGACAGAAGTCAGCAGGCCCAGCTGGCTACGCCCTAGACGTTCCGAAGGAAGGTCTGGCTCCGGGCAGCTCACTTCCGGGTCCCTGGTATATCCTGCCTCGTTCAAGCGTCTTTGTTCAGCTGAGGCCTTGGATGCAACAAGCAGTTCATGGAGCAACGTGACATCATGGGGTCGGGGGGCAAGGGGCCTGGGCCACATGGTATCAGTGTGACCTTCGGAGGTGCTGAAAACTAAGGCAAGTAAGGCCAACCAGAGGAGCACCCCCTGACCATGCAACCAACCCTCAACACAAGCTTGCACGCCAAGGCTCCACGAGCCTCCCTGGTCTGCAGAGGCTCCTGCAGGCTGTCAGCACCCGCGAGAGGCCAACTGCGGGCGGGGACCTGGTCTCTCCTGGCTCCTCCCCACCCGCCTAGCGCCTTTGCTGATCTTCACCTCTGTCCTTTAGCTGTTAACAAACTGTAACTGTGATTGCAACACACAGATTCTACTAAGGCTGGACACAGGATGCACTTCCTGTGAGGCTCACTGCTGCCCACGGGGTTCGTGAAGAGCCCCACACGACTGAGCAACTAAGCAGAGCGCAGCAGCCTGGGCACTGCTGGCACTCGATAAACGGCACCTTTACCTGCGTTCACAGAATACACACTTACCTCTCTGATTCTCTTGATCTGAATGTAATTTAACCGTCCCCACTCAAGTTCATCCTTTAAATACACAAAAGCACAACATTCAATATTAATGTAACAAACGAGGACTGACACACCCACTGTAACACACCTATCTCACCAGGAGGATGACAAGCCAACGGGAAGCACAGGCTGACTCTCAGTTCAGACACTCAGTTGTGTCTGACTCTGTGACCCCATGGATGGCAGCACGCCAGGCCTCCCTGTCCATTACCAACTCCTAGAGCTTGCTCAAACTCATGTCCATCGAGGCAGTGATGCCATCCAGCCATCTCATCCTCTGTCATCCCCTTCTCCTCCTGCCTTCAGTCTTCCCCAGCGTCAGGGTATTTTCCAATGAGTCAGCTCTTCGCATCAGGTGGCCAAAGTATTGGAGTTTCAGCTTCAGCATCAGTCCTCCCAATGAATATTCAGGACTGATTTCCTTCAGGATTGACTGGTTGGATTTTCATGCTGTCCAAGGGACTCTCAAGAGTCTTCTCCAACACCACAGTTCAAAAACATCAATGCTTTAGTGCTCAGCTTTCTTTGTGGCCCAACTCTAACATCCATACATGACTACTGGAAAAAATCACAGCTTTGATGACACAGACCTTTCTTGGTAATGTCTCTGCTTTTTAATATGCTATCTAGGTTGGTCATCGCTTTTCTTCCAAGGAGCAAACAACTTTTAATTTCATGGCTGTAGTCACCATCTGCAGTTATTTTGGAGCCCAAGAAAATAAAGTCTGTCACTGTTTCGTTTCCCCATCTATTCACCATGAAGTGATGGGACTGGATGCCATGATCTTCGTTTTTTGAATGTTGAGCTTTAAGCCAGCTTTTTCACTCTCCTCTTTCATCTTCATCAAGAGGTTCTTTAGTTCTTCTTCGCTTTCTGCTATAAGGGTGGTGTTATCTGCATATCTGAGGTTATTGATATTTCTCCCGGCAATCTTGATTCTAGCTTGTACTTCATCCAGCCTGGCATTTCTCATGATGTACTCTGCATGTAAGTTAAATAAGCAGGGTGACAATATACAGCCTTGACGTACTCCTTTCCCAATTTGGAACCAGTCTGTTCTTCCATGTCCGGTTCTAACTGTTGCTTCTTGACCCACATACAAATTTCTCAGGAGGCAAGTAAGGTGGTCTGGTATTCTCATCTCTTTAAGAATTTTCCAGTTTGTTGTGATCCACACTGTCAAAGGCATTATTGTAGTCAATGAAACAGATGTCTTTCTGAAATTCTCTTGCTCTTTCTATGATCCAATGGACACTGGCAATTTGATTTCTGGTTCCTCTGTCTTGTCTAAATACAGCTTGTACATCTGGAAGTTCTCAGTTCATGTACTGTCAAAACCCAGCTTGGAGAATTTTGAGCATTACTTGCTAGCGTGTGAGATGAGTGCAATTGTGCAGTAGTTTGAGCATTCCTTAGCATTGCCTTTCTTTGGGATCGGAGTGAAAACTGACCTTTTCCAGTCCTGTGGCCACTGCTGAGTTTTCCAAATCTGCTGGCATATTGAGTGCTACACTTTCACAGCGTCATCTTTTAGGATTTGAAACAGCTCAGCTGGAGTTCCATCACCTCCACTAGCTTTGTTCATAGAGTTACTTCCTAAGGCCCGCTTGACTTTGCGTTCCAGGATGTCTGACTCTAGGTGAGTCATCAGAGCACCGCGGTTATCTGGGTCACCAAGATCTTTCTTGTACAGTCCTTCTGTGTATTCTTGCCACCTTCTTCTTAATCTCTTCTGCTTCTGTCAGGTCCTTACTGTTTCTGTCCATTATTGAGCCCATCTTTGCATGAAACGTTCCCTTGGTGTCTCTGATTTTCTTGAAGAGATCTCTAGTCTTTCCCGTTCTAATGTTTTCCTCTTATTTCTTTGCATTGATCACTTAACAAAGCTTTCTTCTCTCTCCTTGCTGTTCTTTGGAACTCTGCATTCAGATGGATTTATCTTTCATTTTGTCCTTTGCCTTTCGCTTCTCCTCTTCTCTCATCTATTTTCTAAGACATCCTCAGACGACCATTTTGCCTTTTTGCATTTATTCTTCTTGGGCTGACTGTCTACACAGTGGCTTTCATGAGTAACTCAGGCAGTTCCTCTAAGAATGCATCTGAGAACGGCAAATTTACACACACAGACCTACCAGCAACCTTTCAAACACAGTTTAGAAGAACAAAACCTGACCACGCCCACCCCCAAAAAACACAGGCTAACAAGTTGGTTTTTCCCAAGCCCACTCTGGGACACAGGGCTGCAGTACCAGACAGAAAGCCTCGAGCCCCGCCGCTCCGAGCAGCAGCCCAGGCCCGGCCCTCAGGCCTGTGGTCCCAGCAGCTGCCGGGGCTCCCGACAAGCAAGGGGCACCACTCTCGGAAGCGGGCAGCAGGCAGTGCGGCTGCACACAGGCCCCGCCGCCTCCAGGAGCTGGCCGCTCCGCTCAGGCTGGGCACTGCCGGTTCACACACGGCGATGAGGCTGAGCCAGGGGGGCCCGGGCAGCGCCCGGGGCGCCGGCAGTCTCAGCAGAGAAACTCAGGAAACAGCCACTGACCTTCGGGTGCCGCAGCTCCCCTCTCTGCCTGCGGGTCTGCCACGCCTGCAAAGAAACCATCGGGCTCAAAATTCTTCCCCAACCACAGACAGCTTACAGATTTATTCTTTCTTTTTTAAAATTAATAAAGGATGATAACACATTTTCAAGAGACTTGGAAAATACAGAGCAAAGTTAACATACAGTTCTACTATATACTAAAATTATTATCTTACGTGGGTGAATTAGGATTTTTAGTTGGGAGGTTTTTTCCAATCAACTTCATAGACTTACTCCCATCCTGACATACTTCTCCCAACAGTTTCTTTCATATCAGGGGTCCATAACACTAAAAACACTTCTGACAGAGACAGGCGCATTGCATGCAAGTGTACTGACATCTGTGGTAGCTGCTTTCGGAGCTGGCACAGGGAAAACTTACTCTGAAGGCTTCAACAAGTGCGATACAGTCACTCCTACTGTTGCCAGCGAAATTCACTTTGTTCCTATAAACAGACAGCAAAGGGTGTCATTTGATCCCATTAAAACACAGTGACTTAAAAGTATGAATGTTAAATACCTGTATCCATCAAGATGCTGCCTAAAAGGCATCGCAAAAAAATTCTTCAAGGAAAGAGATGCCGCTATCAAGAGAATAAACAAGGACAATGTGAGATTCTCAGAAGGGCCTTGCTTACACCCTCTGTCACCGCCTGGCCGCCGCACACTCACCGATGATAAGACACTCATCTAGACACCCAAACACGTGTCCGAGCACTATGAGCTTGCCGAGCTGCTGACTGACGGGAAGCTGGGCAAGAACTCTTCCTAGGAAGGTCAGCTCACCGTCGTGGGGGTTTTCATCTTCTCCCCGGCCGCTGACCGCAAGCGCTCCCACCTTCATCAAATGAAGCAGGGTGGTCAGCAAGTGCGGCCTTGCCCACGCCCTTCTTCCCTCGGGCAGGGAGTTTGAGGCAGTGGCCAAATGTGGGTGAGCAAGGTTCTAAACGGCCTCTCAGTCAGCTTACTAAAGACTGAGACTAAAGGTTTTTTTGAAACTGAGAATGCCATTTCATTATTTCTATGTAACTCACAGGCTAACGAACATGGCAGGCCCAACATCAAACATCCAACTGCTGCATCATTCACAGCCAGATGGAGCAGACCCCATGTGGAAAAAGATGTCCTCAACTGGACAGAGTGTATTTTACGGACCCCCAAGCAAAGACGGATGGTATGAGAGGCACCCCAAGGCCGAGGGCCAGAGGCAGACGTGCACAGCCGGCAGACAGGGGCGCCTGGCCCGGCTGTCCGCGGCAGGGGCAGAGCCAGAGCTCACAGCAGGAGCAGGGCCTCCAGCGCCAGGAAGGAGAAGGCTGGCAGGGGCCGAGGAGCAGGGCTTGGGGGCGGCGGGGAGAGGGCTCCTGCGGCCGGAGCGGGGGAACACGGCCGCACCGCGCCCAGTGGCCCTTCCGGGTCTTCTCAGCCTCGCCGGCAAACAGCAAGCCCGGTGGGGGGTGCGTGATGGGTGGTGAGAGAGCAGGAGCTTCTAACAAAGCTGGAATCAACTATTAGTCATGAATGCCTAGCCAAGGAAACACTATTCACAACCATCAAAATACCTGGAGGATAGCCACACTGTGAAATGTATAAAATTCACCCAAAAAACCTTAGCTTTTCCCAGCATAAACAAATATGAGAGGGTCCTACCTCCTTGAGCAGAAGGATGGTGCGTTCAATGTCGCTCAGACTAGGTGGAGAAAGGGCTGTGGCCAGCAGAGCCCTGGGCTCACCCATGTCAAGTAACTTCACCTTCAATATTGTGCTTCCTAACGGACAACGCTGAAAAGAACAGAACTTGAATTTAGAAGCAGTAAAAATCAATAAATCAACTCACCTACTCACATGACTAGCACTTTAGAGAAAGCAGCGCAAAAGAGGAGGTAAAGAGAATTAAGAAAGGAAAACAGAAAGAGACAGAGGGCTGGGCGGCGGAGGAGAGAGAAACCAGAACTGAAGAGACACGGGAGAGGAGGAGAGGGGCTCAGAGCGCCGAGGAGGGGAGGACAGGAGCAGCGGAGTGGCACCGCTGACGGTGCAAGACGGAGGGGTGCACACGGGCGGCAGCTGGGGACAGCGCTCCTTGGGCCAGGACCCTGGCATGGCGCGAGCCCCCTCAGGGGCCTAGGGCCCAGGCGATGAAGCCAGTACTGGCATTAAAGACAGCCCTAGTCACAGGTAACGTTTCTGAGGTCAAAATTATATGACACTCAAAATACACTCCTTAAGACTGTTGGGTAAAACTGCCCATAAGATACAACCAGGAAGATGACCAAAGTCTGTTACCAGCATCTCAGGGATGACGTGGCTGGGGATGCAGTTGTCCCAGAAATCCTTGTGCACGAGTCTGTAACAGTATCCTTTAGACACCCGTCCGGCGCGGCCTTCAAAGGGGGAACATTTGAATGCTGGTATTAGTTACTTTAGCATGAGCATAAAGAGATGTTTCAGAATAACCATTAAATACTAAAGAAAACTCTGTTATCCTCTACCAAACCAGGTCAGTAAAAACTTCAGAATAGGTCAGTGTTAGGAGCAACCTTATACATAGAAATTAAATGCTCACTTGTACTCAGTACAGTTATCAAATGCACGTTTCCAAAGACTATCACCTTGGCCACAGAATGCAACGGCAATCGCAACATTATAAACACCACTCCCCTGAAAATGCACAGTTCACACTGATAATCAAGCTGGCGAGAGAAGCCACGCTTCCCCCGGCAGATGGGTTGGTTGTGCCCTGTCCCCACACCCGTGCGCAGGCGTCCGCTCTTCACAACGATGACATCACATGACTCGCATGTGCAGAGCTCAGAAGCAGGCCTGGCCCGCAGAGACCGGCGATAAGCAGCTCTTCTCTTGCGATGGTATCGCTCGTGCAATGAAAACTGCTTTATCCAAAAACAGGATAAAATCTGAGAGCGCGGAAGGCAGGGAGGGGGCTCCTTCACGAATACTCGCTTTTAAAAAGTGGGGCAGCCCAGGGAGGTGCCTGTGCCTACTAGGAGTCCCCCTCCCTCGCCACCAGCAGACTGAATGGAGTGTCCACGCTTCTGCCTCCACCCCCACCCCCATATCTTCAGATGACAGGACTGCACATGGAAAATCCCAAGGTAATGACAAAACCAAACACGCAACCCCTAGAACCAACAAGTGAAATCAGCAAGTCACAGGATTCGATAGTAGCACAGAAAATAAGTCACGTCTATACACTAGAAACGAACATGTGAAAACCAGAGTGAACAACGCCCTCATAATCATTGCAATCACTTCAATTAAACTGAATACTTAGATACAGATCTAGCAAAATGGCTTCCTTGGTGGCTCAGATGGTAAAGAATCTACCTGCAATGCAAGAGACCCACATTCGACCCCTGGATCAGGAAGATCCCCTGGAGAAGGAAATGGCAACCCACTCCAGTATTCTAGACTGGAGAATCCCATGGACAGAGAAGACTGGTGGGCTATGGTTCATGAGATCAAAGAGCTGGACACGACTGAGTGACTAATACTTTCCAGCAAAACACCTGCAGCATCTGTATGCTGAAAATAACACCATGCTGGTTGAAGAAATCAAAGACAACCTAAATAAAGGGAGACACACAACATTCAGGGACAGGCAGACTCAGATCTCCACAAACTGATGTTCAGGTTTAACATAAGTCCTAGCAGTACCATGGGCAGCTTCTGTGTGTGTGTGTACACAACATTATTCTAAAGTCTACACAGAAAGGCAAAGTGTAACAGAACAGCTAAAACAACCTTGAGAATGAAGAATGAATGGGAGGAGTCCATATGCTTCATGTTAAGTCTCACTATGCAGTGATCAAGACAGTGTGTTACTGGTGGAGGGAAAAAACAGGCAACAGAAGATGATGACGAACCAGAAACAGCCCCAGACAAGCGCACCCCAGTGCTGCTCACAAAGGCACACACACCCCTCAATAGGAGGTCGACAATGGTGAGGGGAAACTTTGCATCCACAGACAAACCACACATCATCTATGAAAACTGACTAAATGGGTCACAGACACAAAGGCAAAAACCTACCTATGAAACCCTCTAGAAGAAAACAAGCAGAAAAATCTATGCAATCTAGGCTAGGTGAGTTGTTCTTACATCACATCTTAAGCATGATCCATAAAAAGAAAAACTGATATCAATAAACCAAACCACACCAAAATGTAACTTTTTCTCTATGAAATACCCTGTTAAGAGGAGTAAAAGACAAAATACACACTGGGGGAAATATAATAAGTCCTCTACATACACCCCTTTGAGCTGCAAACTTTCAAAGATGAGTACATGAGTGCCAGCTTTCGTAACCTGTCACCGTGAAAGGTGACCACATGCTCACGGTGGACGTGCCAACACTCTCAGCTCTTCAGGGGAGAGGAGGGTCGGGCATGTAGACAGAGGGTCTGATAGTGTGAGATGCTGTTGTTTTACACGTAAAACTGGATCCAATAAAGGTAATCTCTGATTTACTAAACATACAAAGAGCAAAAAACTTAAAAGTACACACAAAGTGTCACCAAGTCCTGGGGCTGGGCTGGACACAAGCACCTTACCTTTCCTCTGCTCACAGCTGGTCTTAGAGGCCCAGCTCAGTCGCAGACTCTGGTAATTCGTGTCTTCATCACAAACCAGAGTTCTGGTCAAACAAAAATCTATAACTGTCATAAAAAAGGGAATGTAAACACCAGGCTAGCAAGAAATAACGGTAACAATCAGAGCACAGAGCAATAAGCTGATTTTGGACACACAGCCTTTAGAACTGCTGCACACACAGCAGCCTCCAAGAAGAGTGGCCATTCCCGGCTCCCCGGGACGGGGAAGCGGTGGTCACGCTCTCCCCCTTCAGACTGGGCGTCCGGACAGAAAGAGGACTGCCTATCAGAGCCCCCACGGCACAGGGAGCTGGTGCGGGCTGCCACACCTGCCTCCCGGGACTCGCGGCCGTGCAGAAGCACAGCTGAAGCGGGGACAGTCAGGTCTCAGCCGTGTGTGTGTGCACACAGTCAGGTCTCAGCTGTGTGTATGTGTGTGTGAATGTGTGTGCGCAGTCAGGTCTCAGCCCTGTGTGTGTGTGCGCGCGCGCGCACAGTCAGGTCTCAGCTGTATGTGCGTGCGAATGTGTGTGCACAGTCAGGTCTCAGCCATGTGCGTGTGTGTGTGCGCACAGTAGGTCTCAGCTGTGTGTATGTGTGCGTGAATGTGTGTGCGCACAGTCAGGTCTCAGCCCTATGTGTGTGTGTGTGCGCGCGCGCGCACAGTCAGGTCTCAGCTGTGTGTGTCTGTGTGTGCACACAGTCAGGTCTCAGCTGTGTGTGTGTGTGCGCACATCTGTGTGCGCAGAGTCAGGTCTCAGCTGTGTGTGTCTGTGTGTGCGCACAGTCAGGTCTCAGCCATGTGTGCACGCACGCGTGTGTGCGCACAGTCAGGTCTCAGCCGTGTGTGTGTGCGCACGTGTGTGTGTGTGCACAGTCAGGTCTCAGCCATGTGTGTGTGCGCGCACGTGTGTGCACGCACAGATCTCAGCTGTGTGTGTCTATGTATGTGCGCACGTGTGTGTGTGTGCACAGTCAGGTCTCAGCTGTGTATGTCTGTGTGTGCGCACAGTCAGGTCTCAGCCGTGTGTATGTGCGCGCAGTCAGGTCTCAGCCGTGTGTGTGTGTGCGCGCGCATGCGCACGTGTGTGTGTGCACAGTCAGGTCTCAGCTGTGTGTGTCTGTGTGCGTACAGTCAGGTCTCAGCCGTGTGTGTGCGCGCATAGTCAGGTCTCAGCCGTGTGTGTGTGTGTGTGTGCACGCACGCGTGTGTGTGCACAGTCAGGTCTCAGCTGTGTGTATGTGTGCGCACACAGTCAGGTCTCAGCTGTGTGTCTGTGTGCGCACAGCCAGGTCTCAGCCGTGTGTGTGTGCACGCGCGTGTGTGCACACAGTCAGGTCTCAGCTGTGTGTATGTGTGTGTGAATGTGTGTGCACAGTCAGGTCTCAGCCATGTGCATGTGTGTGTGCACGCGCACAGTAGGTCTCAGCTGTGTGTATGTGTGCGTGAATGTGTGTGTGCACAGTCAGGTCTCAGCCGTGTGTGTGTGTGCGTGCACACAGTCAGGTCTCAGCTGTGTGTGTCTGTGTGCGCACAGTCAGGTCTCAGCCGTGTGTGTGTGTGCACACGTCTCTGTGTGTGCGCACAGTCAGGTCTCAGCTGTGTGTGTCTGTGTGTGCGCACAGTCAGGTCTCAGCCGTGTGTGTGTGTGTGCGCACGTCTGTGTGTGTGCGCACAGTCAGGTCTCAGCTGTGTGTGTCTGTGTGTGCGCACAGTCAGGTTTCAGCCGTGTGTGTGTGTGCACAGTCAGGTCTCAGCCGTGTGTGTGTGCGCACGTGTGTGTGTGTGCACAGTCAGGTCTCAGCCATGTGTGTGTGTGCACGCACAGGTCTCAGCTGTGTGTCTGTGTATGTGCGCACGTGTGTGTGTGCGCACAGTCAGGTCTCAGCCGTGTGTATGTATGTGCGCGCACAGTCAGGTCTCAGCTGTGTCTGTGTGTGCGCATAGTCAGGTCTCAGCCGTGTGTGTGTGTGTGTGTGTGTGTGTGTGCAGTCAGGTCTCAGCCATGTGTGTGTGCGCGCACGTGTGTGTGTGTGTGTGCTCAGTCAGGTCTCAGCCGTGTGTGTGTGTCTGTGTGTGCGCACAGTCAGGTCTCAGCTGTGTGTGTGTGCACGTGTGTGTGCGCGCACAGTCAGGTCTCAGCTGTGTGTGTCTGTGTGTGCGCACAGTCAGGTCTCAGCCGTGTGTGTGTGCGCGCGCGCGCGTGTGTGTGTACGTGTGTGTGTGTGCACAGTCAGGTCTCAGCTGTGTGTATGTGCGCACGTGTGTGTGTGCACACGCAGGTCTCAGCCGTGTGTGTGCAGAGTCAGGTCTCAGCCGTGTGTGTGTGCGTGCACGCGTGTGTGTGCGCACAGTCAGGTCTCAGCTGTGTGTGTGTGTGCGCACAGTCAGGTCTCAGCCGTGTGTGTGTGTGCGCGCGCGCGTGTGTATGCACGTGTGTGTGTGCACAGTCAGGTCTCAGCTGTGTGTATGTGCATGTGTATGTGTGCACACGCAGTCAGGTCTCAGCCCTGTGTGTGTGTGTGCGCGTGTGGGGGGCAGGGGTGGCTGCTCGTGTCTGTGTCAGGGTCCTCCGCTCTAACATCGGGGACGGAACCGTGTCGCTCTCCCCATGCCCCAGGCCCAGCACGGAGCATGCAGGTTCCGCGCAGAAGCGGGTCGGGCCCCGCCCCACGTGCTCGCCCCTCCTCAGTGCCGCCCACCTCCGGGGGAGCCTCCTGCGCCGCGCCCCCAGCCCGACCCGATGACTCCGCCGGGCTCTGAACACCCCTCCACCATCACCCGCGGGGACCTCCACTCCCAGACACAGGCCGGCAGCATCCGGGCCCTCCGTCCTGCGCCCGTCCTCCACCCGCCTCGCCTTCCGCCTCCACCCGACACCCCGTCAGGCTCGATCTCCAGACTCCTCTCTGGAACGCGACCCTCCCCAGCAGCCCTGACGCCCCACACGCGGACCGCGGTCTGTCCTCTGAGGAGCAGCTCCCTGTCCCGCCCCACGCCCTGCCCTCCCTCCTGACCAAGCACAGGCCCCCGCCCCTCTGCCCGCGCCTCACCCTCCGACCCGGTTCCTCATCTCATGGCCTGTCAGCGCCCGCCCGCCCCCGCGTCACGAGCACAGAGACGCGCGTGGCCTGGGCACTGCGTGCAGCCCCACGCCGGCGCCCTGCGGCTCCGCCACACTCAGGGCCCCCAAGTCGAGCCCCCCTCGGCTGTGGCCTCCTCACAGAGGAGCCCCCCACGGCCCCAACCGGAAGGTCATTGGGAGCAATTGACTGTAACCCCTTTCTCTGAGTGATTTTCCTAAGTACGTCCATCTCGACCTGGAACCACACGCACTTTTTTACCTGCGAATTGTCTCTCCCCCCAAAAGACGCGTCCTATCCACCCTGCAGGCCTCCCGGCCGGAACACTGCCTGGCACGTGGCAGGCTCCAGACTTTTCCTTGGCTGTGAGGCTCAGCAGACGGGACCTGGCTCCCCAGCCAGGGATGCGCCCCACGCCCCCCGCACTGGGCGCACAACCGGAACCACTGGGCCGCCAGGGAAGCCCCTCGGCCCGAACATGAGCCCACAGCCTCCCAGGGTCATCAAGGGCACAAGGTGGGCGCCCAGCCTGAGGCCCTCACCCCTCCGCTGACGTGGGGTCCTTCTCAGCCGCCCTCAGCAACACAGAGGACTCGGGGTCCTCCCTCCAGCCACGAAGTCCAGCGGGGCAGCCCCAAAGCTCTGCTGCCCACAGACCCCCGGCACGCCCCGGATCACTTCCTGTGTTAGTGACCGTGCCCAGAGGCTGCCCACGTGAAAGGACGCACGTGCTCAGAGGAGAGCACGGAGCTTGCGCCCAGGTTCCTGCTCTCTCCTCCAGAGCAGGGAGGAGACAGTGAAGGGGCGGAGGCCCCCCGAGGGGCACGGCCACGCTGGGGAGACGGAGATCTCACCGTACTTGACGTCTGGAACCGTGACAGAACTCTCTGCGATGTTGGTGGACAGAATGATCTGCCAAACAAACAAGAAAGGAATCTGACACACTTACACATATGGGGAGGCATCAGGCGAAGCGAAAATAAAGCACTCAAAATCATTTAAAGGCAAAAACACTGGACTCAAGTTTTAAAATTAGCCATTTTTCTATTTTACACTAAAGCCCACAATTGGTCAAGGGTCTCGGGGGTGAGGTGAGGAGGAGGGGTTGGTGCAGGGGTCTCTGCCCCACACCAGTGTGGGACCCAGGACCACTCACCTCATTCTTCTCGTCTATAAATGGAGATAACAGTAATACCCACCCTGTTATTTGGGTTAATAAACAGAGAATGCTTAGAACTGCTCCCGGCATGAACCGAGCGCTCAGCACTCCCCACAGCGCTCGCATCTGGTTACTGGACACAGCTGTGTCGGGCCGGCACCCCTCCCCCCCACAGTTCAAGGACAGACGAATGTTATTGTAATTAACCTTCCTAACAGCTCTGCAAGGTGATTTTATTGACTCTACTTTCAAACACTAAAATTAAGCCTTGCAGAAGCAAGGTGCTCAAAGGCACACACGTACAAGGGACAGCGCCTCAAGTCATCTGTCCAATTCCACAGGCATGCGCTTAACCCTTCACCTCCATGTAAAGTTACAGCTCTTTCCTGGTGGAATCGCTCTCAGGGGTCCAGCAGAGTTCTCAATAGACAGAAAACCAGGCTCATGTATACAGCAAGTGCAAAATGCAGCAGGCAAGAAACAGGGCATAGACAGCTCTCCCTGACCCCAGATTCAGTAGCTTCAGGGGGTCTTGGAATTACCCAGGGGCGCAGAGCACGACAGACTCAAGGCAGAGGCCCTGAAGGACTGCAGCACCTGAGAGCCCTGAGATGCCGGCAAGGTCTAGGCTGCCCTAGAGACGTAAAACCTTCTCCCGGAATCAGGGGGGCTGAGCTGCACATTCGGGGCCTGATAATCTGAAGCCACACTCCAAGCGCCGTGACAAAATAATCCCATCACCCACCCGTAAAGGATTAAAGAAATGCTCTTAAGCAGGATCAAGAGTGTGGGCTCTGACCACAATCTCCAGGGCAGTGCCAGGGACAAGAGGCCCTGAACCCACTAGAGACAAGGCCCTGTGGCTGGGGCAACGACAGACCCTAGCAAACTGACTTACAAAACAAAGGCAAAAGGAAATCATACACCTGGCTCATCGGCATGCACTCGTGGAGACTAACCACCGCTACAGAGCCCGCCACACCACCCGCGGGGCTCAGGGTCTCATCAGCAGGGTCTCTAAGGAGAAGGTGCTCAGAGCTCAGGACAGGTGCCCCAGCCATCCCACCTTTCTGTACCCGGGCACTGGACTTAAAAACACGTTGTTCTGCTCCTCCAAAGTCACACTTGAATGGAGTGGATAGACCTGCAACCTAGAAAAGACGTAAAAGAAATAAAATATCCACAAAGGGAAAATATATACGAAAATGAGTAACTACTCATTAAGATAATTAAAATGATTTAGGGCAGAAACACCACAATGCTTTACAAGTGAAAACATACAGGTTATCATTTTAAACACACCTTTTATGAACCATGTTTGTGAGAAGTTCGTGCATATAGTTTATTTCACCCAGACCTAGAGAAGAAAGAGAGTGGAGGAGAAAAAAAGAGATTTGCATTCATTTCTAAAAAACAACCTTTAAGATGACATCTTTTTCAAAGATGGTACTACCAATTCATTTTACTTTTTTATCCTCTTCACCTAAATACATCAGTATTACAAGTGACAAGTGTACAATACTGTTTTTGTTGTTGTTTGGTCACAAAGTCATGTCCAACTCTTTGCAATCCCATGAGCTGCAGCACACCAGGCTCCCCCGTCCTTCACCATCTCCTGGAGCTTGCTCACTCATGCCCAGTGAGTTAGTGATGCCAGCCAACCATCTCATCCTCTGCTGCCCTCTTTGCCTGCTCTCAATCTTTCTCAGCATCAGGGTCTTTGTCAATGAGTCGGCTCTACCAGTAACTCAAAAATATGAGAAGAACCATATTCTTCCAATGTTTTCCTTTTCACAACAATGACTGCCTGTGAGTGCTGGCCCTATGAGTAATTTTACATTTCCTGCCCCCCTCCACTGGTTTTCCAAATGTTCTACATTAATTATGCAAAAATTTTACAACCAAAATCTAGTATTTAAAAAGTACTGGTCACAAAGATATGCTACATCTTTCTCATTAGGTTCAGAAATGCTCATTGATATATATAAAGTTTGCACATGATTTTGCCACATCCTGAATTATCAGTATCTGAACCTCTATGGGTTGAACTGTGTGTCCCCCAAAAGATGTGGAAGCCCCAACCCCAGTCCCTCAGAATGTGACTTTATTTGCAAATAAGACATCACTGCAGATCTAATTAGTTAAGAGGAGGTCACACTGGAGAAGACTGGGCCTTTATTTCAATAGGACTGGTGTCCTTATAAGACACACAAAAAACACCACGTAACAATCAAGGCAGAAGGAGAAGTGTTACAGCCACGAGCCAAGGGAGGCCAAAGGCTGCCGGCCAGGAGAAGCAGGAAGAGGCCGGGGAGGAGTCCAGCTGGAGCCTCAGGGGGGAGCAGGGCCCTGAGACACTGTGATTTTTACTTCCAGTCTCCAGAACAGCGAGAGAATAAATGCCTGCCGTTCTAAGCCTTCTGGTTTATAGCACTGTTACAGCAGCCCTAAAAACACTAACACAGAACCATTCCCAAAAGATCAGTTAATGAGACGAACACTATCAAACCCGAGCTCACATAAACACGGAACAGAGGACAGACTGGGCTGGAAGGTGTGACTGGCAGACACCTCGCTCGGGCGGCGTGCAGCGGCGGGAACGCGCCCCCTGGCGTCGGGGGTTCCCGGGAGCGCGCTGCCCCGGCTCCCCTCCAGCGCGTCCTCCTACGGCAGGCACACGGAACTCGCCGACAGATGTTTATACGGGCAAATGCAGCGCCACACCACTGCCCGCTGATGGCTGTCTTCTGCATACAAAACTAATCAGTATCAAATACGAAACTAATCCATATCAACTTAAGCAACACATGATCAGAGCTTTCAACTCACATGTTGTATTCCAAAGTAAAATAAGTGACCTTTATTCATGCTTTTTGTTCTCCACCAAAATGAGCACAAATACCCACATCCTCTATATATTACTTTCCAACAACAACAACAACAAAAAAAAACACAGGAAATGTCATAAGATTTCATCAAGCTGTATCACTTGATTAAAAAGTTATTAAAAAACCATCATTTTGGAAAAAGTACAATTTAACATAGATTAATCTTGTCAAATGAATAAAAGACACTTGCTCCTTGGAAGAAAGGCTATGACCAACCTAGACTGCATATTAAAAAGCAGAGACAATACTTTGCCAACAAAGGTCCATCTAGTCAAAGCTATGGTTTTTCCAATACTCACATATGGATGTGAGAGTTGGACCATAAAGAAAGCTGAGCACTGAAGAATTAATGCTTTTGAACTGTGGTGTTGGAAAAGATTCTTGAGGGTCCCTTGGACTGCAAGGAGATCAAACCAGTCAATCCTAAAGGAAATCAGTCCTGAATATTCATTGGAAGGACTTATGCTGAAGCTGAAGCTGCAATAATTTGGCCACCTGATGTGAAGTACTGACTCACTGGAAAAGACCCTGATGCTGGGAAAGATTGAAGGCAGCAGAAGGGGATGGCAGAGGATGAGATGGTTGGATGGCATCACCGACTCGATGGACATGGGTTTGCGCATGCTCCAGGAGACCATGTGAAGGACAGGGAAGTCTGGTGTGCTGCAGTCCATGGAGTTGCAGAGTCAGACACAACTGAGGGACTGAACTGAACTACATATTGTCAAGTATCTTAAACAGATTATTTTCTCAAATGCTGAAGAGAAAAGAACTCGAGGAATACCTTGATTATTTTCATGGTATTACAATAATGATGTTATTATTAAATGAACTTTAAATACAGATGGATGACAATTACTTCAAAAATAGCAAACAACATAGACAATTTTTTCCTGAAGGGGGTCATATTGCCCTCAAAAATAACATTAAACTCTTAATTATCAACATTTTTAGCAACACAAAGGTTATAGTAAGAAGTCAGACTGAGAACCCCACCCATCCCCATTCCCAGAGTCCCACAATAAACCCACAGTACGAACACCACATTTCACCATATGCGCTAGACACAAACCAGCCTCCATCCTGAGCACAATGCCACGTCATGAAAGGATGGCACTCACCCGGCAGAAATACCAGCACACTGCTTCGCTCTGACACAAACAGGGTGCCCGACCGGGTCTTGGCCCTGTTAAAAGGTGAGGTGCACAAGCATTAGTCAAGGGGAAGTAGCTGTGGTTTTTACAGAGCCCTGGGAGTACAGGCTTCTAACTGGGAGAGGCTCTTACCTCCAGGTCACCCACTGCAACATTCTGTCCTTTACGTAAGACAACACAGGGGCCCCAGGACGGGAGACACAGCCCAAAGCCCCACAGGGAACCAAGGGGCCTCCAGCCTCCTGACTTCTTTCTCCCATTAAAACTCATCATCGGCAAAAGTCTTGGATGTTTAGTTACTGTAATCTAGACCCTCAAAATACAAAACATTTAGAATAACTATTACAAACAAAACTTAAACTTACAAGGAATCAAAACAATTATCAGAAAGCATTTTTATATACCAAGATCTCAAACCGTCCCCTCGCCTCCTGCCTCCATCAGCCCATCTACTTCGTGTGAAGCCAGGACTCTGATTCCTCCACAAACCCCCGTGGCCCGCCTGGGTGCCGGCACAGCAGTGAGACAGTCCGCTCCCTGCCCCGCTCACACCCCAGCTGGAGAGACCGGCAAGAACAAGGAAGTGGGAACCTTCAGCTCAGCAGTGAGACTGCGGCCACTGGCTGCCTCTCCCCTCGCCTCTTTCTCTGTGGTTACTATTCCCAGGAATGGCGTGGACTGTTGTTTCTTGGCTTCTCCAAGAGAGTTGAGTGGAAATTAATGAAACAGAGAAAGAAAAACAACAGGAAAACAAACACCTAGCTCTTTGAAAAGACAAACTGACAAATCTACCTGGTTTGACCAAAGAAAAAGAGCCCAGTTACTACAGTCAGAAATGAAAGAGGGGCTTCCCTGGCAGCGCGGTGGATGAGAATCCATCTGCCAATGCAGGGGACACAGGTTCGATCTCTGGTCTTGGAGGATTCCACATGCCACGGGGCAGCTAAGCCCACGCGCCACGACGACTGAGCCCGCGCGCAGCAACCGCTGAAGCCCAAGTGCCTCGGGCCTGTGCTCCACAAGAGGAGCCCCGCTGTCCACAGCTAGAGAAAGCCTGAGCACAGCCACAAAGACCCCGCAGCCACGGAGTAATTAAACTGCTTTCTGTTAAAAGATAAACAAATAAAATAGGTCCTGCTATTTAAAAAAGAAAATGAAAGGGAAGACATTGCTGCTGACTTGACGGAAAGGAAAAGGACTGTAAAGGAGCACCATGAGCAACCAAAGGCCAACAGGTTAGAAACAGACAGGAAAGGGACACAGTCCTAAAAGACACCAACCACTGAAGCTGACCAGAGGGGACGAGAGCCTGAACAGGTGACGCCGCTGGAGCGACCGCTGCTGGTGGCAGCGCGCGGACGCCCGGAGTCCACGGGGCCTCACGCAGCTTCACGAAAAGGCGGCCAGAGCTCTCCACTGGGCCGCCACACCGCAGGGCGTCAAGACCGGGCGCGCGGCGAGGCTAACCAGGCACAGACGCGTCTGCCTGCAAGGAGCAGCTGAAGCCGACGGTCCTCACCATAACGAGAGAGGCCAGAAGATTATGGGACAATATCATAAAACACTGAGAGAACAGCAAAAGGGGGCGCATCTGACATATGTAAACTACATATCAATAAAGTTATTTAAACTAAAAAATTAGAAAAAGTACACCTAAGGAGAGAAATAGAAACCAAATTTTACATTTTACAAAACTGCGTTTCTCAAATGAGCGTGAGGCCTTTTTAGCCATATAAAACCTGAGAAGGTTTACCAACAGACTCAAACTTCTGAAGGACATGCTTTGGGACGAATGGAAACAATCTAAGAAAGAAAGTCTAAGATGAAAGAATGATGCATAAAATGACATGTATTTGAGTAAATGTAAACCCACTGATCACATAAAAATAACAAAAAAACTGTGGGAGCTTAAAAACAGTTAAAAATGGTGCTCATTTGCACGTAAGCTGTTACTTTCCAACTGGGGTGTCAAGCACTGCTCAAGGCCCCAGGCACACGTGGTCCTGGTACATCCCTGGCCCTGTCACTGGATCAGCGGGGCAGAGTCCAGACAGAACCCAGACAGACCCAAGTGCAGCGTCGGCAGGAAGTCCATTCTGAAGGCACAGAACGCAGCGGCCTCCCTCCACGGCATCCTTGGGCAAGAAGGCAGGACCACGACACCGTGCCACTCACTGCACACTGACATCACACAAGCAACAGCTACAAGCAGGGGAGTGCCGCGGCTGTGCGTGCAACAGTCTACAGAGAACAGCCCCCCGAGAAGTCCAGGGCTAGTTACCATGAGGCGGCGGAATCTGTATTCTGCTTGTTGTTCCAATGTGTAAACAGTAAAAGTTTTTATTTTTTAATGCAGTGTAGTATCCTGAAAGACTCTAACCACACCTGTAACCTAAAACTGCCCTTAAGGGAAAATACCTTCTAGGTTTCAAAGAGCCAGTCAACTAACAAGCGTCGGAATGACAATCGGTAACTGCCTAGAATCAGGAATAGAGCTTTAGGATAAACGGAATCAAAGGCAAAGAAAGCATTCAACAGTCTCTCCCACAACAGTCCTGCAAGTTTTACCTCGGGACTGGGCGAGGCATGACTTCTGCATGTCTATCTTCAGGCCGCAGTTTCCAGCTTAAAACCTGTCAGCCCTAAAACTGTACTTAGTATGGTTTTAACTGCTTTAAAATATAAATTCCCAGTAAAACATTTGTTAGATACTAACTTTAATTTTGCCGGGAGAAATATCAATAACTTCAGATACGCAGATGACACCACCCTTATGGCAGAATGTGAAGATGAACTAAAGAGCCTCTTGATGAAAGTGAAAGAGGAGAGTGAAAAAGTTGGCTTAAAGCTCAACATTCAGAAAACTAAGATCATGGCATCTGGTCTCATCACTTCATGGTAAATAGATGGGGAAACAGTGGAAACAGTGGCTGACTTTATTTTGCGGGGCTCCAAAATCACTGCAGATGGTGATTGCAGCCATGAAATTAAAAGACGCTTACTCCTTGGAAGGACAGTTATGACCAACCTAGATAGCATATTAAAAAGCAGAGACATTACTTTGCCAACAAAGGTCCATCTGGTCAAGGCTATGGTTTTTCCAGTGGTCATGTGTGGATGTAAGAGTTGGACTGTGAAGAAAGCTGAGTGCCGAAAAATTGATGCTTTTGAACTGTGGTGTTGGAGAAGACTCTTGAGAGTCCCTTGGACTGCAAGGAGATCCAACCACTCCATCCTGAAGGAGATAAGTCCTGGGTGTTCACTGGAAGGACTGATGCTGAAGTTGAAACTCCAATACTTTGGCCACCTCATACGAAGAGTTGACTCAGTGGAAAAGACCCTGATGCTGGGAGGGATTGGGGGCAGGAAGAGAAGGGGATGACAGAGGATGAGATGGCTGGATGGCATCACTGACTCAATGGGCATGAGTTTGAGTAAACTCTGGGAGTTGGTGATGGACAGGGAGGCCTGGCGTGCTGCGATTCATGGGTCGCAAAGAGTCGGACACGACTGAGTGACTGAACTGAACTGAACTTTAATTTTAAAATATATACAGTGGCCACTGAAAAGATATCTATAGTTAATATGATAAAAACACTAAAATTCTTCAAAATGGACAAAGACTTCCCAATCCCATTGAAGCTCACGGCCCGCTGGAGGATCTCTTACCCACTCTCCTTCATGTCCAAGTCATCGAACATCTGAATCAAGGAGACGGCAACCTCATAGACAGCCTTGGTTATCACTGGCTCCTCCAGGAGGTGAGGAGAAAGCTATAAAGAGGAAGAAGGGAAGGTGGAATACCAAGAGGTTCACCACGGGAACTCATAACAAACACCCCAAATGAACACGGTATCGCTGGCAGCCAGGATCCGGGCACTCGCTAAACAACAAGCCCCCGACACACAGCCCCACCAGCACGCCCTGACCCCGTCGCTGGGGCAGAGGAACCGTCAGGGCGCACACGGCCGAAGTCAAACGTCCGGCAGGACGGCTGCTCTGAAGACATGGAAAAGGTGCCCAAATGCCCGTGGAGCCGGGAGGAGCTCCCCCTCCCCTGTCAACCCCGCCCTCGAGAGCCGAGGACTGAGCCCGCCGGGAAGACCACCAGTCCGTCCGCGCCTGCGACAGCAGCCACGGCGTATCGCGGCCGCCAGGGCTCCACGGGAACGACTAGACCACTTTGAACGGGTGTTGACACCAGCCAGGGAGCCCAGTCACTTTACAACTGCCCTCGGGTGGCCTCTCTGGAACGCTGGGGTTCAGCCACACCCACCACCCCCTGGTGGGCTCAGGCCCACCAGTCTGAGCTGACAGCATTCAAATGACGAAGGCCATCACTGGGAAGGCATCTCCCTAGAGCATCCACCATCACATCATAGTTTCCATAAAATCTATTTTATAGCCATACTGCAGTTTTTCACCAAGAAAAAGACGGTTGTTTTGTTTAATAATTCTACTTATCAAGTACTGTATAAAAAGACATAGCATTTGATTGTGTGCAAAACATATCAGAAAAAGACTTTAGGAGAAGTTAGCTACAAATACCAACTTTTTTCCAATTTTTAGAGTAAATTAAGTCAGTTAGTACTTAAATAATCTGTTTCCTTATTACAATTCTACTAATGTAAGCATGACAAATTATCTTCTATGTAGTCAATTAACTTTGAGTAAACATGCTTGATGTTTAACCTTTATCTTAAGCAATTTTCTACTTTACCCAGTCACCAGTACTTACCACACTAGAGAAGAGAGAGAGAGAGAAGTTGCTCAGTCGTGTCCGACTCTTTGCGACACCATGGACTGTAGCCTATCAGGCTCCTCTGTCCATGGGATTTTCCAGGCAAGAGTACTGGAGAGGGTTGCCATTTCCTTCTCCAACTTACCACACTACAACCATACAAAAAAGGTAAAGAGAAAAGGTACACTCTTCACAACCTCCAACAGTAACACCCACAGCCAACCAGAGCTGCGTTCCTACAAACAAGCTGTGGGGAAAGCATGACGCTGGCTCACAAGGTTTCACTGGGTTCTGGAATCCAAGCCCAGAGAACACCCTGTGAACACCTGCTAAGATACCAAACAAAGCCCTGCCTTCGCCAAGCCCGTGTGACACAGGGGACCAGGACACACGCGGCCGCAGCACTGGCCCAGCTGCTGACCCCACGGCCCCCGTGTGCGCAAGGAGACCCGGAGGAGACACGGGCGCCAGGCCTCCAGCTCCTGGAGAGCCCGGTGCAGGCAGGCAGGCAGGCAGGGGGCTCGGCAGAGAGCAGAGCCCACCGCACCACAGTCAACCGTGCGGGAGGGAGCGGGAGGGAGCGGGCAGGAGCGTGGAGGCAGTGCGGACGCTCACACAGGCGCGGCCAGCCGACTCCATCTGCCCCCACCACCACCCGCGTTCCTGCACCATGACCGTCGGCAGAGGGGGGCAGAAGCGCCGTGTATCTGTTCACAGCTGAGGTCCCGGAGCCTGAGCGCCTGCGTCCATCTGAGACAGCCTCACCCAGGCCTAGGCAGCTCCCCGAGGAGGAGAGCGGGGCTCAGTGACAGGCTGAGCGGGTGGGGACTATGGATGGATAGGGGCGGGCGGGCAGAATATGCACAGAGGAGGGGCGAGTTTTACCCTGTCTCATGCCATCCTGCCAAAACAACAAAGCAACAGAATGATCTCTGCTCGTTCCCAAGGCAAACCATTCAGTATCACAGGAAACCAAGTCTACGCCCCAACCAGTAATGCTGAAAAAGCTGAAGTTGAATGGTTCTATGAGGAGCTATAAGATCGTCCAGAACTAACACCAAAAATAAGAATGTCCTAGAAAAAACCAAAAAAAAAAAAAAATACAAAAATAAGAATGTCCTTTTCACCATAGGGGACCGGAATGCAAAAGAAGGAAGTCAAGAGATACCTGGAATAACAGGCAAGTTTGGGCTTGCAGTAGAAAATGAAGCAGGGCAAAGGCTAACAGAGTTTTGCCAAGAGAACGCACTGGTCATAACAAACACCCTCTTCCAACAACACAAGAGATGACTCTACACAAGGACATGAACAAAGGTCAATGTGGAAATGAGACGGTTATATTCTTTGCAGCCAAAGACAGAGAAGCTCTGTACAGTCAGCCAAAACAAGACTGGGAGTTGACTGTGACTCAGATCATGGGTTCCTTATTGCCAAATTCAGACTTAAATTGAAGAATGTAGGGAAAACCACTAGACCATTCATGTATGACCTAAATCAAATTCCTTATGATTATACAGTGGACTTGACAAATAGATTCGAGGGATAAGATCTGATAGAGTGCGTTAAGAATTATGGAAAAAGGTTCACAATATTGTACAGGAGGCATTGATCAAAACCATCCCTAAGAAAAAGAAATACACAAAGGCAAAATGTTTGTTTGAGGAGGCCTTACAAACAGCTGAGAAAACAAGAGAAGCCAAAGGCAAAGGAGAAAAGGAAAGATATATCCATCTGAATGCAGAGTTCCAAAGAATAGCAAGGAGAGATAAGAAAGCCTTCCTCAGTGATCAGTGCAAAGAAATAGAGGAAAACAATAGAATAGGAAAGACTAGCGATCTCTTCAAGAAAATTAAGAGATACCCAGGGAACTTTTCATGCAAAGATGGGCACAATTAAGGACACAAATGGCACAAACCTAACAGAAGCAGAAGAGATTAAGGAGAGGTGGCAAGAATACACAGAAGAACTGTACAAAAAAGGTCTTAAGGACCCAGATAACCACGATGGTGTGGTCACTCTCCCAGAGCCAGACATCCTGGAGTGTGAAGGCAAGCAGGCCTTAGAAAGTATCACTAGGAACAAAGCTAGTGGAGGTGATCAAATTCCAGTTGAGCTATTTCAAATCCTGAAAGATGATGCTGTTAAAGTGCTGCATGCAATATGCCAGCAAATTTGGAAAACTCAGCGGCAGACACAGGACTGGAAAAGGTCAGTTTTCATGCCAATCCCAAAGGAAGGCAATGCCAAAGAATCCTCAAACCACCGCACAGTTGTACTCATTTCACCTGCTAGCAAAGTAATGCTCAAAATTCTCCAAATGAGGCTTCAACAGTACGTGAACCGAGAACTTCCAGATGTTCAAGCTGGATTTAGAAAAGGCAGAGGAACCAGAGATCAAATTGCCAACATCCGTTGGATCACAGAAAAAAAACAGGAGAATTCCACAAAAATACCTGCTTCTGCTTCACTGACTGTGCTAAAGCCTGTGACTGTGTGGATCACAACAAAGTGTAGGAAATTCTGAAGGAGATGGGAACATGAGACCACCTGATCTGCCTCCTGAGAAACCTGTATGCAGGTCAGGAAGCAATAGTTAGAACCCTGCATGGAACAACAGACTGGTTCCAGATTGGGAAACGAGTACGTCAAGGCTGTATATTGTCACCGTGCTTATTTAACTTATATGCAGAGTACATCATGCGAAATGCCGGGCTGGATGAAGCACAAGCTGGAATCAAGATTGCTGGGAGAAATATCAATAACCTCAGATATGCAGATGACACCACCCTCACGGCAGAGAGCCAAGAGGAACTAAAGAGCCTCTTGACGAAGGTGAAAGAGGAGAGTGAAAAAGCTGGCTTAAAACTCAGCATTCAAAAAACAAGATCACAGCATCTGGTCTCATCACTTCATGGCAAATAGATGGGGAAACAGTGGAAACAGTCTTTTATTTTCCTGGGCTCCAAAATCACTGCAGATGGTGACTGCAGCCATGAAATTAAAAGATGCTTGCTCCTTGATGCAAAGAACTGACTCATTGGAAAAGACCCTGATGCTGGGAAAGATTGAAGGTAGGAGGAGGGGACAACAGAGGATGAGATGGCTGGATGGCATCACCAACTCGATGAACAAGAGTTTGAGTAAGCTTGGGAGATGGTGAAGAACAGGGAAGCCCAGAGTGCCGCAGTCCATGGGGGTCGCAAAGAGTCAAGACACAACTGAGCGACTGAACAACAAATACCCTCCTCCCAAATCCCCTCAACAGATTAAGCGTCCTCCAGAAGGGACCCACGGGCAGGCCCAGGGAGTGGGACCCGCTCTGCCTCTGGCCCAGCTGCAGGTCACGGCGGCCACAGCTCATCTCAGGGCACGGGTACATTCATGAACTTCCCTGGGTGGGGGGAGCAGGTTGTAATGGCTCTTGGCAATTAAAACAAGCTGAAAATCTAGCACGAGAAAGACTCTTCAAAGGACCCTGGAGGGAACCGCTGAGTTAGTGACAGAAGGACCAGGAGGCCATCACGGGCCGCGGGACGGGTGCATTTCCATATACATGGTGCCCACAGCATCAAGAATCAGAGCGGGGGCACGCGATGCAGGCCCGAGGGCTCCGGACCTCACCAGGCGGTCACCAGAGATGCTAGCGAATCGAGCGTGGCACCAAGTAAGCAATGAGAGTTCGGTGTGGCTAAAGCTGTGAGCAGCAGGGTACCAAATGAAGGGGTTTTCTAAGATGAGAGACTCAGTGCTCTTTAAATGTGGACAAGATGCTAGGAAAGGTGTGGGATGCAGGGCAGTGGGTAAGCCGAGGCCCCGAGGGGGTGGGAAGGGACGGGACTGACACGTGGCGGAGAGGCTGCCACCCCGGGGAGGCCATGCGCCCTCTCGACCCGAGACCGCCCACCGAGGGCCCCCGACAGCGCCAGGCATCTCGGTGAGAAGACTGTGATGTTAACACAGGCCCTCTGACTCCAAGGCTTAGAAGAGAAGCTACATAAAGCACGTAAAAATGAATCCAGAGTTACGCCCTGAGCATCTGTCTGTTCACCGAGGCAGTAACTAACAGTAACCAGGAGATGTAAACACGGCCGGACCAGGCGTCCTCCGAACGGGAGCACGACCCGCCAGCCCGCCGCCAGGGCTCACACCTGTGTCCAGGCCTGATCCCTCCTCAGCAGGACCTGGAGGAAGCGACAGGAGTCAGTGAGACTGTGGTCAGCTGAAGAGAGTGTAAAGTGTGTCTACTCGTATTCCAGAAAGGGTCAGACAAGGCACAGTGTTCAAACATTATAAACATGGGCGCTTTCCCTCCATCCTGAATACGGGCTGCATTAAGAGACGTTTCCAACCACAGACCAGCAAGGAGAGAGGAGAATGTGCCCCCTACTCTGCTCTACCTTGGGGTGGGGGTGACACACACTAAGCAAAGAAGCACACCAGTGTGTATACACACTCACACGCGCGCACACCTAGTGTGTATGTACATACACACACGCACACCTAGTGTGTATGTACACACTCACGCACACACCTAGTGTGTATACACACACATGCACACACCTAGTGTGTATACACACACGCACATCTAGTGTGTATGTACACACTCACACATGCACACACCTAGTATGTATACACACACGCACACCAAGTGTGTATGTACACTCACACATGCACACACCCAGTGTGTATGTATACACACACACCTAGTGTGTATACACACATGCACATCTAGTGTGTATGTACACACACACGCACACACCTAGTGTGTATGTACACACACACGCACACACCTAGTGTGTATGTACACACACACGCACGCGCGCACACACCTAATGTACACACACGCACACACCTAGTGTGTATGTACACACACATGCACACACCTAGTGTGTGTGTATACACACACTCACACGCACACACCTAGTGTGTATGTATGTATACACACACACACACGGAAAAAGAAAAAGGACAAAGGAAAGGAGGAGTGAGGAACGTCACGGGGAGAACCTGGTGAGACCTGCTCGGCCAGCAGGTCAGGGTCCCGTCACCAGTGACGAGCCGCGCTTCACCCTGTGGCCCTCTGCCCCGAGCTCACAGCGGAGCCCAGTCCGATGGGGAATCACCTGAAAGTCCCCAACAGCAGGGCATGCTATCAGACACCTGGCTGCTACTCCTACATCATCAAGGCCACCAAAAGCAAGAGAAGTCTGAGAGACTGTCACAGCCCAGTGGAGCCTGAGGAGACCCGAGAGCTAAACAAACGCAACGTGGGATCCTGGAGCAGAAAAAGAACACTGGGAAAACGAGTGAACTCCAAACAAGTCAAGTTCAGCTCACAGTGATCCACCACGTCAGTTCTTTGTTCTGACAGATTCAGGGGTTTTCTTGAAGTGCTACAAAGCAAATGTTGTCTGTACATCCTAGGTGATGGACACACAGGTGCTCACTACAAAATTCTTTCAACTTTGCTATCTTGAAATACTGTCATTTTAAAAATTGGAAGAAAAAAAAAGTGCTACAGTCTAATGGTCATCCCTGGCCTCCCTTTGACATAATCAGATTTGACAAAATGCATCTTCTAACAATAGGTGAACCCTAGTCTGCCAACTCACTGTAGTAGAGACTGCTTGCTTTAACATTACAGATGCTTCTAATAGAAGTCAAACTCCTCTAGAGAGCAACTTGGCAGCATCCATCAAAATTCCCAAATGCATACACATCCTTTGAGCCACTTCCAGTAACTTATATTCCAGGAGGGCACATCCTACACAGGGCTCCTCAGAAGCGATGTTTTACCCCCATTCCAGGGATGTCTGGGTCGTCACAAAGAGGGTGGGGGTGGGAAGAGCCCTGGTGGGCCCACCTACATCTAGTGCATCAAGGCCAGCAAACATCCTGCAATGCAGAAGACAGCCCTCACCATACAGAATGACCTGGCCCAAAATGTCAGCTGTGCTGAGCCTAAGAAACCCTGGTCTACAAGATACACTTTCACATGTGCAAAGATGTTCTCTCTGGCACTGTTTTTAATAAGAAAGGATCAGAAACACTGCAGATTACTAAATAAAGATAATAAGTGCTCAGTGTTCACAGCGGCACCACTCACAACAGCCAAGACATGGAAGCAACCTCAGTGTCCACCAGCAGACAGACAGGTAAGGAAGACGCGGTACACGTACACAAGGGACTGTCACTCAGGCACAGGAAAGACTGAAATAGTCTAACTTTCAGTAACGTGGATGAACCCAGCGATTACCATACTAAGTGAAGTCAGTCACAAAGAGAAGGACAAGCATTGTGACATCACTTACAGGAATCTAAAATATGATACAAATGAACTTAGTTACAAGCCAGAAACAGACCTAGACATGGAAAACAAACTTACGCTTACAAAGGGGAAAAGGAGTAGGGGAGATAAATGAGGAGCTTGGGATTAGCAGACACAAACTACCACACACAAAATAAACCACAGGTCCCAGAGCCCAGGGAACTGGATTCAATATCCTATAATACACCACAATGGAAAAGAATATAAATATATACACGTATATATAATGTTTGCATGCACATGCGTACATCTTTGCAATGTCAAAGTATATGTTATAGGCCAGGGTTTCTTTACAATATTGTAAATCAACTATACTTCAGTAAATAAAAAATAAATATTTATATTCACATAAAAGAATGTTATATAGCTCTAAAAAGGGAATGAAGAAATCATATAATGATATGTTAAAAATGTGCACAGTTACGTGAAAAAAAGCAAGATGCACATAGGCTGAAATCATTCTATAAAAAAGGAAAACAATACATCCATATTTGCTTCTATAAGCATAAAAATTTACGGAAGGATCCAAAGAAACTGATGACAATTGTGTTCTCTTGTTGGCAGGGGAACTGGGCAGACAGAAGACAGGAGTAGGAAGGAGCTACTTTATACCTGCAAATACTTTCTGATCTTCCAATCCTATGAATGTATAACCCACATGAAAGCAACTATGAAACACCTGCAGCTTCTCATAAGAACAGATTATCATGCACAGTCCCCACAATGTACTCTTCATTTAGTTGACAGCAATACAACTTATATTACAAAATTTAACTGAAATAAAATTACCACCCACCCCCAGCTGAATCTATGATTTTGCAATGAATCAAACTCTTACATTTTATTCTTCAATGAAGTTTTGTAAAAGCAGTCTGAATAATTTTCACCAGGATATACAATGTGAGGGTTTATTATGCTCACAGTTTATGACAACAAACCCAGCTGTTTCCCTCCTCTTATTCTTCTCCAGGCCCATTTCACACCATTGCCATGCTCCAATTTTAAGCTCCAATAGAGGTCTGCAATTGTAGCTAACGAATGCAGATTCGATCAAACGCAGAAGTACATTCACTGTAAAAGAAACAATGCGTCCCAGCATACCCTGCTATGATGAATGTGCTCCAAGTCGTTAAGGTAATACTCCTCAATTGAAAAGGGTTTTCCTTCCACTTCAAAAACATAAGCTGGGTTCATCTTGTTCTGAACAGGAACAGCAAAGTAATCTGCAAACTCTCTACAGTTGATGGTGGCTGACATGAGGACAACCTAGAGGAGGAGAAACCATCAAGACAGACAAAATAATGACAACGATGATGATGACTGAAAGGCTCTTTAGAAGCCCAGGCTTCTCTTGTTTTAGTAATTTTCAAAACTTTCATTGAATACTTGACTTGATCTCCAGTGTAATACAAATTATTACAATCTAAAGAATGCTCAGAGATGTCAACTTTTACAATTTCTCTTTAATTACTTTATCAAGTGAGAAACTACACTTCTCCAATAAAGCTCAATTACAACCATTTACCTAAGAGGACACTTTGCATCAGAAAACTAATTTAGGACAGAACAAGCTCTAGACGGTGTGTTCCAGAAAGCTGAGAGAGCAGAGCAGCAAAGAGGAAGAAGACAAGGGAGCCAGGAAACCTTGACCCTAAGCGGAGAAACGGGAGGCGCCCGGCAACCAGTCCCAACTGAGTGGGACGGCAGAGGCTCGGGGGCTCCCTGCAGGTTTCAGTTTTGCCAGAAAGCAAATCTGGGATGATACCCTGAAGAACTCAGCCGTGACTGCCAGAAGCAGCATCCGCAGCCCGCCAGCTGTGCCCTGGAGAAGGCACTAACAGGGTCTCCACCACCCGCCAGGCTCCAAAATGCTAAGCGGGAGGCAGACACAGCTGTCTGCTGGCTGCTGACTGTATTTCTGAAGTCTAAGTCTTCGCAGAAAAGTAAAAACTTTACACAGACATTATTAATACACTTATTGGGCAGACAGAATGTATTTCCCCTCTGATGTCAGAAACAAAAGGTCAAAACCCCACTGACCAGAGCTCACTCAGCGCCAGGTTCTGTGAGGCCCCGTGGGTGCTACTAATGGCCCCCAAGGGCACACCTGTCCCAGCAGAGGAGCTCTAACGCGCCTGCCAGAGCCGCCAGGCTAGGGCGCTTCAGGGCTTCTGTCCCACCTACGCAGGAACCTGCACTGGCCCAGGCTGCCCCAGCCTCCCCGCCCTGCATCCCCCCCGCGGCTCAGCTCTCCTCCCGTCCCTGCAGATGCTCAGCAGCCGGCCCTGACACCTGCTTGCCCCGGGGGCCCCGCTGAGTCTGGGCAGCCGGCGCCGACAGCACGAAGCTGGGTCCCTCTGGAGGTCTGGGTGCAGAGCAGAAGGGGGACCAGAAGGCCCATCTGCCCAGTCTCCTGCATCTAAGGCCCCCACGGCAGCTCTCTTTTTAAAACGGAGTAAGGGAGGAAGTTTCAAGAGTTTCAAAACACTTACTACAAAGCCATACAGAACATGACTTCTAGTTTCTTAGCCCAACTACATACACCATTACAAGGTTCTATATTCAGAAAGCATTATGCTTCAAATATTTTTTTAATAAATCATGAAAAGACTGAAACTGACAAGCCATTTCCTACTGTGCATATGATCAGTACCAAATTCCTGAGCACCATTTTCAGTAGTGTAGCAGATTTTTTAAAATTCACCAACACTCTTAACTCTCTTAACTCCTAAAAACTAGAAAAAAAAACCATAATCAAGTTATTATCTTATAGTAGTCTTAAAATGACAATCATGGGTTTCCCTGGTGGCTCAGTCATAAAGAACCTGCCTGCCAATGCAGGGGACACGGTTCAATCCTTGATCCCGGAAGATCCCACATGCCATGGGATCAACAACTGAGTCTGTGCTCCAGAGCCCAGAGTGTAACCACTGAAGCCGGAGCGCCCCAGAGCCCACGCTCCCCAACGAGAGAGCAGCCCCTTCCCGTGGCAACTAGAGGAAGTCCACACACCATGGAGACCCAGTGCAGCCAGAAATAAGTAAAATTACTATTAAAACATGATCATCAAGAAAGGTCTGGATCTGTTGATTCTCTGCATCATATGATGGTCATCTAAAGCAGTGAAAGTTGCTCATTTGTGTCCGACTCTTTGCGACCCCATGGACTGTACAGTCCATGGAATTCTCCAGGCCAGAATACTGGAGTGGGTAGCCTTTCCCTTCTCCGGGGAATCTTCCCAACCCAGGGGTTGAACCCAGGTCGTCCACATTGCAGGCGAATTCTTTACCAGCTGAGCTACCAGGAAAGCCCAAGAATACTGGAGTGGGTAGCCTATCCTTTCTCCAGTGGATCTTCCTGACCCAGGAATCGAGTGAGGGTCTCCTGCATTGCAGGCAGATTCTTTACCAACTGAACTGTCAGGAAAGCCTATCTTAAGCAATAGTCAGCCTACTGCAAGCCTCGGGTTCTACTTCCTCAGTGCCCACCAGGTGAGACTGTGACCCTCCCAAGGTTAACGTACCCACCCTGGAAGGTGGGGAGGGAGGAACGTCTCCCTAAGCGAGCTGAGAGACGGAACATGTGCAGACAAGGCACCATGCGGTCTAGAGGGCACTGCATTCCGGAAACAGCAAGTCCTCTCACAGCCCTTCCCGAGACGAATGACCGCACCAGTCACCGCAGCGCGGGAAGACTCCCGCAGAGCAGAGCCGGGCTGACCGGTGTCTAGACTGCATAATAATTATAAACCCTCTGCTACTCTGGCCAAGGTCACGTCCTCATCCTTTCTGTTCAGATAAAATGTAAACAATGTTGGCCATTCCCACAGACTTTTGGTTAGCTCCTAGCATAAGTATCCTATAAAAGCAGGGCATATAACCACTAACTTCAGTGCGACTCAGCGCTACTTATAAAACAGAGATGACAGACATGAGTCACATTCCCTCAAACTGGTACTTATTCAGCCCAAAGCCATGCTCCAATACCCAGCATTTCATTATTTTCTAAAGTCTGGAGAATATTTTACAATTTAATGCAACATCATAACGAAAAACTCTTCCAGTCTGATCCCAAAAGAAGGCCCTCTAGCCAGCTTCCTAGCAAGATCTGGAGGCCTGCAGAGACAACGATTTTAAGAGTCAGTGCTTTCAACCATTTCTACTGAACAAAACTACATAATGAAGTTAACCCTAAATATTTCAGTTACTCATGAAATCAACTTTACCTTCACAAAACGTGAATTTGTTCTTAAAAGTTTGCGGACAACTAACAACAGGAAATCCATTTCTTCAGTTCGCTCGTGTACCTACAAAATAAGAAGGAAGGCCCCCACGTGGGAAGGCGTCGGTCAGTGCCGAGTGACCGGAGGGAAGGGGCTCACTGCCGCGCCCAGGGCTGGGGCCAAGGCTCCGCGACGGACACCGTCACTCAGCCCCAAACAAGGACGTGCGGGAGAGGCGTGTGGGCCACTGCCCCCCCGACCCCGGGGTTCCCAGGGGGCCCGCCTGGCATCCAGGCAGGGGAACGTCAAGCACTCTCACCCCACCCGCTCAATGCCAACAGCGCCCTGGGCCCCTGTGACAACACGGAGCAGCACAGAGCAGCCCCCCGTGGCCAGCCCGGCCCACGGCCCCCGCCCCGGGCCCGGCCGAGCAGTGTGTGGGGCAGCAGGCCGCCTGCTTGGCAGGGCGGGGATTGACAGGAGGCCTGGGAAGAGCCGGCTTGGCAGGAGCGAGCAGGGCAGGGCTGGGGAGGAGCGGAGGGCGGCCCAGAGCCTTGCAGGAGCATCTGGGACGAGGGGCTACAGGGCCCCAGGGGCTGCTGCTTGTGGAAAGCTGCCCCATGCAGACAGTGCCTTCCAGCCGAATCCCCCCAGGGCCTGCCCATCCCAGCCCTGCCCACCCCCACCAGACAACGCCAAGGGCCGAGCCACGTGTGGTGCTTCTCACACTGACCAGGCTGCCCCGGGCACAGGGCATTCCTCCCTGGGCCATGTCTCTGCTGACGCGGAGAGACGAGCCCCCGAGTCCCAAAGAGGGAGCCCCTTCTCCGCAGGGCGAGAGGTTCCACAGCTGCTTCTCTGGCCGGACGGCTCAGAAACCCAACACTCCCTCGTTCCCTCTGCAAACTCAGCGCTGAGCGCAGCACCGCAACACGAACGTGCTGCCTTGTACTTGAGAAGCAGAAACAAGGGCTGTCCTCGGTAAGAGCCCCAAGGGGGCCCTCCTCAGCACCAAGGCCCCCGGCCCCCACGCCACCCTGACGAGCCCCCACAGCTCAGACTTCACACGACCGCCTCTCCCCGCTGCTGGAGGCCAGGCACCCCTCCTGCCCAAGGACCCACTCGGCCCTCCACCCCAGGGTCCCACGGTCCCCTCCCTGACGCTGGCCTTCCTCCATCCACATAATCACACCTCAGCAGACATCTGTCCCCCCAGCAGAGAGGCTGAGAGCAGAAACGACAGCTTCTCCAACTTTATGACCTCAGCACCTAATGAGGCAGGTACTCTACAAATGTTTACTGAATGAATGATTCACCTGAAGTGAGTTTATTCTCTTTCCAGAGCTAAGAAGTTAAGGACGTGACCATTCCATTTCCTGCTTATTTAACTTACGTGCAGAGTACATCATGCGAAATGCCAGGCTGGATGAAGCATAAGCTGGAATCAAGATTGCCAGGAGAAATATCAATAACTTCACATATGCAGATGCCATCCTTATGGCAGAAAGCAAAACTAAAGAGCCTCTTGATGATGGTGAAACAGGAGAGTGAAAAAGCTGGCTTAACACTCAACATTCAAAAAATGAAGATCATGTCATCCAGTCCCATCATGTCATGGCAAACAGATCAGGAAAAATGAAAGCAGTGACAGATCTTATTTTCTTGTGCTCCAATATCACTGCAGATGGTGACTGAAGCCATGAAATTAAAAGATGCTTGGTCCCTGGAAGAAAAGCTGTGACCAACCTAGACAGCATATTAAAAAGCAGAGACATTACTTTGCCAACAGAGGTCCATCTAGTCAAAGCTATGATTTTTCCAGCAGTCATATATGGATGTGAGAGTTGGACCATAAAGAAGGTTGAGCACCAAAGAATTAATGCCTTTGAACTATGGTGCTGGAAAAGACTCTTGGGAGTCCCTTGGACTGCAAGCACATCAAACCAGTCAATCATAAAGGAAATCAACCCTGAATATTCACTGGAAGGACTGATGCTGAAGCTCCAATACTTTGGCCACCTGATGCCAAGAGCCAACTCACTGGAAAAGACCCTGATGCTGGCAAAGACTGAAGGCAGAAGAAGGGGATAACAGAGGGTGCGATGGTTGGATGGCGCTATCGACGCAATGGACCCGAGTCTGAGCCAGCTCTGGGAGATGGTGAGGGACGGGGAGGCCAGCGTGCTGCCGTCCGTGGAGCTGCCAAGAGCGGGGCACGCTGAGCAACAGCATCATTCCATCTCTCCTGCCTGCTGCCTTCAGCTTCTGCTTTTGCATTTGTTTTGAAATTCAAATCATCCCACACAACAGGAACAATATTCTTTGTAAACATGAAACCTCAGGCCTATCCAAACCTATTCATTCTTTAAGCAAACAGTTATCACAGTGCCAAGTGAGAAGACGCTCCAGTGGGGGCAAGTTCCCGCAGAGGGCCGCTGACGTGCTCAGGTACCACCACGCAGCTTCAGGAGAGAAGGGCGCCAGCAACACAGTGCACACAGGCGCGCCCACGTCACGCAAGTGTGCGCATGCAGAGACCCCCCCCGACACGGTCAGAAGACGCTGGGCCTGCAGAGCCCAGCAGAGGCTCGAGCAGCAGAGACCCTGGAGGAGGTGACCCAGGGTGAGCCGCGCCGTGCCTCCTGACCAATGGCGACTCCTGTGAACTGACATACTGACACCACCTTGGGCATACTGTCCAAGTTTGATTTCATCACCACCTACAGATACTTAAAACTGCCAAAAGTCATGAAGAAAATATGAGCCACACTGCACATCCCACTGTACCGCAAAGAACAGCAGAACATGTTCGGCTTTTCCCTCTCCCAAACACCCAAGAGTGACACAAAACCAGGGACGTGTACACGACCTAGTAAATGCACCCACTCAGCGTTACCTGCGGCACCGACGGGAGAAATGCTCACATACTGAGGTGTGGGGAAGTCATTCTGGCTTACACATGACATGGCTTGAACTTTACACTACTTAGAGCAGCCTTGTTTGGTGGCCTGCCACACAAGCATCATACATCTTCTTTGTCCACTAAAGAAGAGGGTGCATTTGAAAGTCAAAATGGAGTAACTGTGGTTCAGTCATCCAGGGCAGAGCAGGAGGCCGCTGCGGACATGAATCCAGATGGCCCTGAAGCCCCGAGGACCTGCACGTCCTTAAGTGTGCCGGACGCCAGGCCTCCACCGCGTCCTCACACGGACTCTGCCAGCAGCAACCCCATGGTCTCAGGTCTCCGCTAACCCTGCAGCCGTCTAACCCCGAGCAACCCTTGCATAACTAGCGCCCTTCCTTCTCCCCAGCTCCAATCCTGATTCTTGACAACAGCTCGCGTTACGTTTGTTTTTGCCTTTCCAGGCCCCCATCCTATAGCCCAGAACACAATTCAAGTGCTTCATGAATCTGGGCCTCCCAGGCAATCATCCTCAGTTTGGCTCAGATAACACCCTTCTCTATTCCTGCTGCAGACCGTTTACTGATGATTCCCGCTGACAGCACGTTCGGGTTCCATGCTGAGCACACACATACCAACAGAGTGGAGAGGCCTTCCGGAGGGCCGCTCGGGGGCCTCACTCCAGCCTCTGCCGGGCGCTCCAGAGCCCCCTCGCAGTCTCCCACAGATCCCACTTGCCTGCTGTCTCCAAGGCCTCCAGAAGCCAGCGAAGCTTCTCGAGGCGTAACTACTGCTGAGGTTTAAACCTCCAGAGTCTGGGCGGAGGTACTTCCAGAGCTCCTGGGACAACTGTTTGAACACAACATCACTTCACCTCAAAAAACCCTTGTTTAACATATAAACAAAATTGGGATCCCCTGGAGGTCCAGTGGATAGGACTCGACATTCAATGCAGAGGGCACTGGTTCAATCCCTGGTTGGGGAACTAAGATTCCACAAGCCCCACGGCACAGCTAAAAGAAGACAGAATAAAGTCAAATCAAATGAAAATCAATTAAAATATTCCATCCTTACGGGAAAAAGTTGAAAAAGCTAAGACTGGCACAAAGAAAGGGTTCACAGTACATCATTAGGGATTTTTTTTAGAAAAGTGAATAGATTAATATCATCTATTCATTTTCTTAAAAGATGTTTTTATTGTTCTTATTATTCTTGCCTTATTAGATGGAAAGTATCTGTAAGGTGCTGAAAACACCTACAGACAATTAAAGTTCTTTTAATTGTCTGATGTGGCTAATACTCCAAACCAGGGTCGGCAGGCGTTCCCTGTAAAAGGCCAGAGGGCAAATACGTCCAGCCTCACGGAACATATGGCCCCATCCCAACCACCCAGCCCTTATGCAGTAGCCTCACCGCACTCATAAATGGAGCAAAACTGGGTGCCAACGAAACTTTATTTGCAGAAATGGGCCAAATTTGGCATGAGGGCTGCAGTCTGCCAACCCCTGGTCTAAACAAGGAATCTCTGCATTCTCCTCAACCTCCTCACCCATGTCTTGAAAGTAAGAGCAAAGGATGAAAAGAGCAAATCAACTTTCAAGAGCAGAATAAGCCTATGCAGACTCAAAGAGCTTTCTGACACTTTACAGGTAACTTGCACTGTGTTCTCATCAAATAGAAACAGGAGCATGAGAGCAGAGCGCTTACTTCATCAATGAAGATGTGTGTGAATTCCACCAAGCTCTTGGCACTGACTATCTTCTGCAGCAAGACTCCCGTTGTCATATAAATTAACTTGGTGTCTTCTGTCGCTATTTTTTCCAACCCTACCTAAAATTGGGAAAGGAAAAAAAGAGAGAATTTTCCATTTAAATGGTTTACATTTAACTACAAAGAAGGCACTGTTAAATTCATAATGAAGGTAAGAAAAGAAACAAAAAATTATCATACATCGCAAAAAATATAGGGTCTAAACTAACATAAATTCTCAAATTGATTTTTCTTCTTCTTTGCTGATACGGGGAGAGACTGGCTTACTAGTCATATTGCCCGTATCATTTTTATGTTGAGATGATTATATACGAAGACCTCTTCAACATAAACATATAGTTAAAGATAAAATTATAAAAGCCATGAGTCTGAGAATTCTCACTTCTTTTCTATTCAACTGAGAAAGAAATTAAGCTATTTCCAAGAACTTCCGATTTTCACTATTTTTGAAATTATGCCATAATTCTGCTCCATAAGCAACTGATTGCATCTTCTTTCCCAGCAGAAAATAAATCACATCCTATCATCGACCTACATAAAAGACAAAGCGAACAAGGAGAGAAGCTCACCTGGTAGCCCACCAAACCACCCAAAACCCAGCCACGCTCCCTACTGATCCAGCGGGCGATGCTGCTGGCCCCGATCTTGCGCGGCTGGGTGACCACGATGTTGCAGTAGGCGGAGCGCTGCAGGTAGCGGTCCAGGATGTACTGCGGGAGCTGGGTGCTCTTACCACTGCCTGTGGCACCGTGTATGATCACCACAGAATTGCTTTCTATCATAGAAATGACCTAGAAGGGTAAAAAGAATTCCTTCAAAATTGCCACAAGTTTAACAATGATGTAAAGTGTTACCTATGAACCAAAAGCTTAATCTCAGGAAGACTTTCAGGATTTCTTTTCTCTTCATCCTTACAAGTTAAATCCTTAACCTAACCACCTAAACATCACAAAAGGGACACAGGTTACTAGTGGTTGCTGCACTTGAAACATCTGACCACTGAGAGCAGTAACGAATGGCTACAGAAATCCAGGCCAAGTTCACTGCCCCCCTAGGTCTCAGCTTCCTCATCTCTAAAAATGAAAATACCAAATAGAATTTCTATAGCTCTTGCTAAGTCTAAATTTCTATTATTTTTAAATTATGTGATGAGCCTCCATCTAATTCTACATGAAAACACAGCTGCTGTTACACATAAGAGATGTACACTCAATTCTCATTTGAAACTCTTGAGACACACTTTAAAACAAGTAACTCCCGCTGCTCCGCAGACTGTGGGCAGCGCTACAGGGCTAATCCAGTTATCCACCCCCCCCAACCTCCACCCAAAATGCCACTGTTATCACTCTAGCCATCGAAATGGCCAGGGGATGCAAAGTAATTTTAATGTTGGCCTCTTAAAATTAGTAAAGCATATCTACTCTACATAGTTGCAGGATTCAATCTAAGACAAAGTAAAAATGAATTTAGAACATTTACAGTTTCCTGTCATCTATAACCATTTCTTCCATTAGTACAGTTAATTACGATTTCAATACATCTGCTTTTAACCAGGTTTAGGCTGTGCTAAGTCACTTCAGTTGTGTTTGACTCTTTGCGACCCCATGGACTGTAGCCCTCCAGGTTCCTCTGTCCATTGGATTCTCCAGGCAAGAACGCTGGAGTGGGTTGCCAGGGCCTCCTCCAGGGGATCTTTCAGACCCAGAGATCAAACGGGCGTTTCTTACATCTCCTGCATTGGCAGACAGATTCTTTACCACTAGCACCACCTGGGAAGCCCAACCAGGTCTAGTAACACACAACTAATTAAAAATGCAAAAAAAATTTAAAAAAAGCAATCACCTTGCTGCTATATTGCCTGACACTGATCATAAAATGATATATCAAGGACTGATCGATCACAGGCAACACAAACAGCCAGCATGTAAAGGAGCCCCAGTGGAGTGCTAGAGGAGGCTGCGGCCAGGGGCAGGCAGCATCTGCGTTCTAACAGGTCTGCGCAGTGGGGCTTGCAAGCAGCAGCCCCTGGGCCCGCAGGTGTGCACTCACATCTAGTTGAGAGCAGGGGAGACGGGACGAAGGACTGAACAGGAAAAGGGGGGCTCGGGGAAGCTGGGCCCCCCCGCTGCCCGCCCGGCCCCTCGTCACTTTCAGACTAGAAACCAAGGGCTGGGTCGCTGCAATGCAAACAACAAAACCACATCATGAGAAAAATAATGTTACCTCTTCTTTACATCGGCTTATAGGCAAATCAGGATATTTATAGGTTGTCTGTGGGATGCATATCACATTGCTTGATTTAGCTAAAGGTGGCCTTGGACCTGGATTCAGACAAAACAAACAAATACAATGCTATTTCTTATGTGAAAAAAGCAAGATCAACAACCCCATGTTTTATCTAGTCCTCATATACAGCATAGACACGGCAAGCTGTACACACACACACACATTCACCGCTACACCGCGAGCGGGGTCATTACAAAGCCCCTGAGCAGCCACCGCTAGGAACGCTCCACCAGGAGGGAGCGACCCCCGGCCGGCACAGCCGGTAACACTGCAGGCCAGCGCCACTGTCCGAGACAAGAGACCTGCAGAGCGCAAAGCTCATCACTTGCAAACAGCACAGAAATGATTACTTAAAGACCTAACTTTGAAAATTCACATCAATTTTCACTCCTCGATACTAGAACAAATCAGCAGTAGACAACCACACACCACCTTGTGAACAGGGATCCTGAGAGGGACCATCTTTGCTCTGACAAAGACTCACCAGGGGAGCTCTGCCCAGTCCTGCGAGTGAATACAAGTGTTAGCTGCTCAGTCGTGTCTGACTTTCGTGATCCCATGGACTATAGCCTGCCAGGCTCCTCTGTCCTTGAGATTCGCCAGGCAAAAATATTGGAGTGGCTTGCCATGCCCTCCTCCAGGGATCTTCTCGACCCAGGGATGGAGCCGGGGTCTCCTGCATGGCAGGCGGATTCTTCCCCATCTGAGCCACCAGGGCAGCCCAGTGAAGGTTCATAAAACACTGGTGATGCCACAAATTCTTGACAAATTGACAATCATCAAAAGTCACAGCATACAAGCTCTTATTGGGAAATAATTTTATTTCCAAAGTAAACTCGGGAGCTTCCCCGTCTCTCCCAGACTCAGCACGGGGCTGGCCCCGCCCGGTCCTCCTCGCGATGCCCGCTTCCTGCTCCCCCCAGCGCCGCGATGCTCCAGCCTGTCTCTCCCTCTCTGCCGGCCACCGCTGTCCCACCAACACACATGTGCCCCTGCTTCTCTTCTGCTCTCCCCCGCGCTCCCTACGCACAGCCTCAGTTTCAAAACTGGCCTAGCTATATAATTACGACTATTTACCTGCCGTTGAACCAAGAACTTCTTCTGAACCTTAATAGCAGAGGGGCCAGCTCTGCTCACCTTTGTGGAAACAGAGTTCCTCCCGGGGCACCGGGCACCGACTTCAGGAGGCGGTTCTCCAAGTCCTGCCCCCGACAGCTTTCTGACCTTCCAGTCACCTCACTGCTGACCGTGAACTCGGAAGCCTCTCGTCTCCCTGCTCCCCTCCCTCCTCCCAGCCTTCACAAGTCACAGTCGTGCCGTTGTCCCCTGCTCCCACCGGGGCACTCCCCCCCCCCCCCCCCCCCCCCCCCCCCCCCCCCCCCCCCCCGCCGTCTCAGCCCTTCTAGAAGCACTCGGCTCAAAAGCCCTTAAATTAACCACGCTATCTTCAAAACACTAAGCAAAATTCAGAGTGTGAACAGTTCCTAATTTACAAATGGTTCCAACATTTTATTAAATTATTTGGAATTCTAAATGATGGCTGGGCACCCAGACTCTACAAATCCAAGAACTGAGCTAATACATGCCTAAATAGGGAAAAAAATCTGGCCCTTTCCTCTCCTGGGGCTGGCAGGCTTATCCATCAATAATCAGCCTTTCCAGCACAAACAGAAGGGCTGAGGCTCCACAGCCCAGGGAGCCCCGAGAGACGGGGTAGGGAGGCGGTGACAGAGGGAGGGACACCGTGAGCGGCCGGGGCTGCCGAGGCCGTGAGGCGGCACGGACTCTCCAGAGAGACCGGAGGCCGGCAGCCATGGCTCCCAGAGCCGCTGAACGAGCCATCACATTCACCACACTTACGTGACTCACACTCCTTGATGATATGCATTTTGAAGGCTGCTACTTAAACACAGAAATGCTACAAGAAAAAATTCCAAAAGGCCTAACTGTATTGTCTAAACCATAGCCCTTCCTCTGTTTAACACGAAACACGGGCTGACGTTTTTAGGTCAGTGGCCGGAGCCGACCTCAGCCACTGTCGGCCGAGTCAAGTCCAGCCTCCACGTCCACCGCCAGAGGGAGGACCGGGAACCAAAGAGAGGGTCGGGCTGTGCGCCTCCTGCATCCGCGCAGCAGCAGCCCAATCAGAGGAGGGGCCCAGGCAACCGCCGCGAGCAGCACGTGGAGGAGGACGGGGCAATTCAGGGCGACGCAGCACGCTGCACACGGCCGAGTCTCAACCAGAAGTGGTGTAAGAAACACCTCCCCCTCAAAATCCGCGGTGTTTATTTTCCTGTTTTCCCTTTACTCTAGATTATTATCATTAAAATCTTTCACTTGACTTGGAAAAAATGGGAAACCATGAAAATTGCTAGTTTCTCTTCACTAAGTCACCCCATTATTTCGGCATCAACCAAATCTAAAATCTAACCCCAAAATTCAGCAGTTCAGGGCTCCAAATAGTATACACTGGATATGATGGATTTTAACTGAAGAACATAACAACACTGCTTATCAAAAAATCCATTAGACATTGTACACTATAGGAAAGAAGCTTAATTACTACATTACTGATTTAACCATAAAATTAAACCTTCAAAATAAGTAATTACGTATCACTTTCTCCAAGTAAGGGTTGGTATTCCAAATACAAAATTAAACTTAATTTGACTGTTTCCTTCTTCAGTTATTAAGAACTCCATAAAGGCCATTTTTTAAACCCAGAAGAAAAGTTCTGAGAGGGATGAAAATCACCAACAGAAATATCACCAAACAAAAAGGGAGGCCGTGCTATGGCCTTTCATCACAACTACAGACACACCCCAGGACGAGTTCAAAACTGCTGTGTGAAAACAGCAGAAACCCGGCAGGGGTCCAGTCTGGAACCAAACTGCTCAGAAATGCTACTAAATTTCAACTTTGAAAAAATGATTTACCTTTAGTTATACAAAATAATTCTAATGTTACCCATAGAAATTTAGTGAATGTGCGTTCTTGGATTTCTATTTAGAAATAATTTTTAAAAAGAGTTATATAGGTGAAATATCACCTGCATCACACCAAAAGCAAACGTGCTCTGTATCTGGACAAGACAAAATGCTCACTCTGAAACCTTGGTGCTGGACCAGAATTAGGGGCACTGACGCAATCTCACGGTTTTTTTTTTTGTTTTTTTTTTTTGCGATCTCACGGTTTTAACGCAAACAGACAGATTAGGAATAGAAGCTGCTGTGCACGCCGTGTGTGCTACACACACACACGTGCACGCGCACACATACATACACACGCGCACGCACACACACGCACACTCGAGAGAACCGCCTCTCTGCCTCACAGGCACTGCCACGCTTCAGAAGCCGGAGCGTGAGCACCGCCGCTCACCACGGCCCCTCTGCCCCCATGTCCCCGTCCACACGCCCCGAGTCCTGCCCAGCTGGCCTCAGACCTGCTCCCCGCTCCCCGCCATCACCAGCCAGTGCTGCCTGGACTTCTCAGGTCCACACCGGCCCCTCCGATCCAGTCTCTCTGGTATGAGCAGAGCGGTCTCCTCAGAACACTCCTCACTGGACACTCCTCCCCTCAGACCCACCCAGGATAAACCTAGAACCTTCTTCAGCCCACTGCTCTGAGCACTAGGACCAGAGCTCTCCGGCCCAGCCAGCAGCTGCGCCTGCATCTCCCCCTCGAGCGCGCTTAGCTTCCCTGCTCCAGCGACACGGACCCTGAGCGTTGAGCTCACACCACACCCCTTGCCTCTCCTACAGCTCTGAGCATCCCAGGCCCGCTGCAGTCTGGCTGGCTCCTTCTGCAGGCTCCGGGGAGGACCCTCCCCACACCTTTTCAGCTTCCGGAAGGCCTGTGCCCCCTGGCTCCCTGCATCTTCCTCGATCACGCAGCCCACGGCACCTGCCATCACATCCACTACTGACCCTGGGAAGAGCGCTGTGCTCACACCGGGCCCACCGGACAGCAGCCCCGTCTCAGGCTCCTAACGTCATCGGAGCTGCGAAGCCCCTTCTGCCATGGACGCAGCACCGGCACCACCGCTCTGAAGATGAAGGTGTGGGCCTCTCGGGAGGGCTGTGACTCAGGCCCCCACACCCAGCAGCGCCGGCCCTCTCCCAGGGCTGGGGGCTTCCCTGATGGCTCAGCTGGTACAGAATCCGCCTGCAATGTGGGAGACCTGGGTTCGATCCCTGGGTTGGGAAGATCCCCTGGAGAAGGCAAAGGCTTCCCACTCCAGTCTTCTGGCCTGGAGAACTCCATGGACTGTACAGTCCATGGGGGTGCAAAGAGTCGGACACGACTGAGCGCCTTTCACTCTCCCAGGGCCAGAGCCTCACTCTCTCCCATTACAGGCCCTCGGCACATACTCCCCTCTCCCCGATCCCCCCACTGCCTAGGTAACTTCCCAAACTTCTACTCATCCTTCAGTTCCAGTCCCGATTACTACTTTCCTGAACCCCAGCTCAAGTCACAACTCTTGTCCCAGGTCCCCAGAGAGCTATGTTCCAGCGCATTCACCTCTAAAGCACCCTTCGTGTACCTGTGATTACATGATAACCTCTCTAAGAGGAGAGACTAGGCCCTTTCAACTTCCGCTCACTGCTCCCCAAGGTCCCTGGCTCACATCTTGATAAACACTGGTCTTGGAGTGAATCTTCCAAGTGCAGCCAAAGCTGTATGACTCCCTAGTGAAAATTTCCAAACACATTAAAGGTGCCACGGACAGAGGACACAAAGAGTTTCAAACATGAGCCCAAATCAAAGGTTCCAAGAGCAGGCCCTGGGACTTGCAGGCAGCCCTCCGGAACCCAGCGGCTTCCGCACAGGGGCCAGCGGGCGCGCGCCGGGCGCGGAGTATGCAGGGGCAACAGGGAGGGCCCCGGCACCGAGCACCGTCCAAAAACTAACACACTCCCCAGGAGACGGCAAACGACGGCCGTCTGTCCACGGAACACACAGCTGTGGCGGGCTTCTAGCAACGTCTACAGGTCAAATCACCAGTCCTCACCTACGGCTGATTCATGCTGATGTCTGACAGCAAACAACAAAATTCTGTAAAGCAATTATCCTTCAATTAAAAAAATAAATAAATACTTGAAAAAATCACCAGTCTTCTGTTCACTGACACTGAAGAGACTCTAAAGGCTTCCCTCACATAAGCAGTGATGCAGTGAATGTTCTTAAACGTACTGCGCTGTACTTTTCTTAGCGTAAGTAAACACTGGATCAAAGGACACACACCATCACTTTGAACTAACACTGCTGGTAATAAGGTACCGGGTTGTTCAGACAAACATTCCCCCTGAGGACAACTAAAGATGCCAGACTGAATGCATAAACACCATCTTTAAAAAGCCAGAAGTCTGGTGAGAGAGGAAAACACCCGGGCACGGTCTCTAGCAAGGCAGGAATGCAGAGGGGAAAACAAAGAACTCAAAGCTTCTGCCTGAGGAGAGAGACCGGCAAGGAGAGAGGAACCGGCCGGCAGCAGAGTGGCCAGAAAATGAAAAATACAAACTGAATGAGTGTGGGGATCTCTGAGACAACGGCTCAGAATTTTTCAGAACTGACCAAAGATATCAGTATTTTATATCGAGAAGTCCAAGTGAAGACCAGAATAAGGATTAATATACTTTTATATATGGGCTGTATTTTGCAATTTTCAAAAAGGCTGAAAAGAAAAGGAAAATATTACTTGAATCCCAACTTCTGCCTTTACATCAGAGCATAACACACAGGGGAGAAGGAGAGGGGAAGGACTTCCTGCTGATTGGTAGGAGCTTCTGGTGGATAAACTTCGTAAAGCAAAAAACACTGAAACTGGCTTCTACCATATGAATCAGGCCGGATGCTAACAAGAAAGCCTGCACAGAAAAAAAGTGCGCACTCACAGGAAGTGACGAGCTTAATGTAAACTGAACAGCTGCACCCATGGGAGGAGGAGAGACTAAAAGGGACTTTTATCTTTTATTTTACACATTTATGTATTATTTAAAATTGTGTTTTAATACAGTTATTTTTAAAACTATAACTTTTTTCATTAACTATTTAATGATAGATAACTTTAAAAAATAGAACAGAAAATTCACATTTATAGGGTAATGAACATCATTAAATTTCTACATGTGACTTAGATAAATGTTTATCTTTCATGTATCTGAAATGTTTTTTCCTTTATTTTCATTTGTGAAGAATATTTTTGCTGGGTACAATATTTGAGGTCTTATTATTTTACAGATTTTACTCCACTGTATTCTTGCTTGCATTGTTTCCAATGAGAAATCTATGATCACGTTTGTTCCTCTACACATAATGTGACTTTTGTTTTTGGCTACTTCTCTTCTAAGAATCTTCTCTTTATCTTCGCTTCTGAGTATCTGGGTATGCTCTGTGTTGGTTCAGTCTCGTTCCTGTTTCTTGTGCTTATGGTTCACTGAGATTCACTGATTAGTATGTCTGTAGTTTTCACCAAATTTGAAAAAAATTCAGCCACTATTTCTTCAAATAGTCTTTTTTGTCCCCTCTTCCAATCTTTCCTCCCCTTTTGGGATAGCAAGTACACATATTTTTGAGACTTAAAGCTTTTTCACAACTCATTGGTACCCTAACTATTCACTTTTCATTTTTATTATTTTCTCTCTGCATTTCATTTTACATAGTTTCTACTGCTATGCCTTCTGGTTCACTAATTCTTTTGCAAAATCTAATCTATCACTTTTTTTTTTTTTTTCGGCTGCAGGACATGTGGGATCTTAGTTCCCTGACCAGGGATCAAACCCATGCCCCCTGCAGTGGAAGCAAGGAGTCTTAACCACTGGACTAATAGAGACATCTCCAGAATTCTTTTTATCTCATATGTAGTAGTTTCCATCTCTAGAAGTTTAATTTGGGTCTTTCAAAAAATCTTTCAGGTCTACTTAACTTTTTAAACATATGGAATGTAGTTATAAAAACTACTTACCAATAAACATTTTTATCTGCTAATCCCAACACCAGTGTCAGTTCTGGGTGAATTGTGATTGAGTCATTCTTCTCTTAGCCAAGGATGTATTTTCCTTCTTTGCATAACTGTTGCTTCCAATTGAATTTCCATCAAGATATGTTTCATACAGTATAAAACCCACCCTCTTAAAGTAAATAATTTGCTGTAGTATATTCACAAAGTCACACAGGTATTCTTGTTATTGCTGTTTAGTCATTCAGTTGTGTCTAACTCTTTTGTGACCCCATGGACTGGAGTCCACCAGGCTCCTCTGTCCATTAGATTTCCCAGACAAGAAGACTGGAGTGGGTTGCCATTTCCTTCTCCATATAATAACTTTAACAACAATTTTAAGTATTTCTAATTAATAGTAAGGTAAGGGACCATTACTAGTCTTCCAAAAGGCAGACTATTTAGACACTATACTTAAAAGAGAAAAAGTGAGCAACTTACAACCTATCACACACTCACGATTTATAATCTATCATACACTCACTCCCCTAAAAATCCTGAATTAACAAGCAACACTTTGATTCTTTATCGATCAAAATATTACTACATTCTTAAGGACTTTTAAGAACTTAATGCTGTGAACAACTCACTTATACTTTATGATATTTAAAGATATCTGTTTACCTGACCCACTGATTAAGTGATCAAGGAAATACAGATAAAATTCTTGTGCTTCAAGTTGTCTGTATTTGTCAACATACTCCGTTTCTGCCCTCTTTTCGCCCAGGAGCCTGCAAAGAATATTAAAAGTTAGTATACTGTTTATAAAAGGCCTATAAAAAGTATACTGTTTATAAAAAGCCAAGAAATTTCCATGTGCTGGGAGAATTCTTGAATAGTTAACTTTTACATTAAGCCCTACAAGAAAAACTGCAAATCATCAATAAACAAATGAAAATACAATCAAATTCACAGTCAGTCACCAAAGAGATGCAAATTAAAGCAATAAGAAAGTGTTTCCACCTTTCAAACTGGCCAGAAGAACAAATGGCCTCAGCTCAGGAGGAGAGGGTGGGAACAGACGCCGCCCCGTGCTCCGCAGGGCCGTGTACTGGCCCCTGTCACACCCGCTCAGGTCCCCAAGAGCAGCGCTGCGCCTGCAGACAAGGGAGCATGTGCGGAGACTCGCGTGGAGGCTGCGGGGCTTCGGAACGAGCCTCCCCCAACACGGGCCACTTTTGCATGAGGATTATTTTGAACTAAAGGCAGTCAAGACGCCACAGGTTCAGAGAGAACAAAGGCAAAACATTATCTGTCATAAACCATAGAAATGTTTTCTTAGGTCAGTCTCCCAAGGCAGCAGAAATTACAGCAAAAGTAGACAAATGGGACGTAATCAAACTTATAAGCTTTTGCAAAGGAGATGAAACCAAGAAAAGACAATTTACAGAATGGGAGAAAATAATTGCAAATAATTCAACCAACAAGGGCTTAATTGCCAAACTACACAAACAGCTCACACAGCTCAATTTTTAAAAAAGGTTAAAAAAATCGGCAAAAGACCTGAATAAACATTTCTCCAAAGACAACATTCAGGTGGCCAACAGGCACATGAAAAGATGCTCAACACTGATAATTACAAGAGAAATGCAAGTCAAAACAACAGTGAGTACCACCTCACCCCTGTCAGAATGGCCATCATCAAAACGTCTACAAATACCAGGGACAGCTCTGGCAGTCCAGTGGTTAAGAACCCGCCTTCCAGTGCAGGGGACACGGGTTCGATGCCACAACTACCGAGCCTGTGTGCCACAACTAAGACCAGAACACCCAAATCATTTTCTTTTAAAGTCTACAAACAATAAATGCTGGAGAGGGGTTGGAAAAGGGGACCCTCCTACCCTGCTGGTGGGAAGGTAAAATGGTGCAGCCACTGTGGACAACAGGCTGAGGCTCCTTTAAAAACGGGAGTTACTGTATGACCCTGCAATCCCGCTCCTGGGCATAAACCCAGAAAAGAACTCTAATTTGAAAAAATACATGCACCCCAGTGTTCAAAGCAGCAGTATTTACAATAACCAAGACACTACTTTGCTGACAAAAGTCCGTCTAGTCAAAGCTATGGTTTTTCTAGTGGTCATCTATGGATGTGAGAGTTGGACTATAAAGAAAGCTGAGCACCAAAGAACTGATGCTTTTGAACTGTGGTGATGGAGAAGACTCTTGAGAGACCCTTGGACTGCAAGGAGATCAAACCAGTCAATCCTAAAGGAAATCAGTCCTGAATATTCACTGGAAGGACTGATGCTGAAGCTCCAATACTTTGGCCATCTGATCCTAAGAGCCAACCCTTTGGAAAAGACCCTGATGCTGGGAAATACTGAAGGCAAAAGGATAAGGAGACGACAGAGGATGAGATGGTGGGATAGCATCACCGACTCGACAGACGTGAGTTTGAGCAAACTCTGGGAGTTGATGATGGACAGGGAAGCCTGGAGTGCTGCAGCTCATGGGGTTGCAAAGAGTCGGACACGACTGAGCAACTGAACTGAACTGAACTGAAGGCATGGAAGCAACCCAAATGACCATCAGCAGACGGATGGATAAAGAAGATGAGGTGTGGGGGGGGGGGCGGGTATAAAATATACAGAGGGACACTCGGGCAAAGACCAGACAGAAACAAAGACTGGGCAGCTCTGTGAGGGAGGCAGTCAGGAAAGCAGGAGCCCTGAGCCAAAGCGCCAGGAAGGCGGGCAGGAGGTCCATGTGGCTCCAGCAGAGAAAGCTCGGTGGCTGGGGGGTTGAGGGGGCAGCTAGAGGTACAGAAGAGCCAGGGATTTGGGTGGAGGGGAACCAGGCGACTGGCAGGGGCAAATCCTAAAGATTTTGGCCTTTGCTCTGAGTGAGGTGAGTTTGGCCATAGAGAGAGAAATAGCGATACCTGACTCCTATTTTAACAGGATGGCTCTGACCGGGTAACGTGGGGTGGAATGATGGGGGCTCAGACACAGCAGAAAAGCAGCAAGACCCCCTAACAGACCACCACATAACCAAGGCCAGAGAGGACATTGCTCAGACCAGAGGGACAGCCGTAAAAGTGGAGCCCACAGAATATGCTGTCATTATTAGACCTGCATTATGTAAAACCACTGCTTTCCTGGTGGCTCAGATGGTAAGGAAACCGCCTGCCATGCAGGAGGCCTGGGCTGGGAAGATCCCCTGGAGGAGGGCAGGGCAACCCGCTCCAGTATTCTTGCCTGGAGAATCCCATGGACCGAGGAGCGTGACAGGCTACAGTCCACGGGGTCGCAAAGTGTCAGACACGACTGAGCGACGAGGCACAAGCGGGGCACATGCAGAAGCACAAACAGAGGAACCAGGAACGAGCTCAAGGTTCCCGTTTCCAGTGAGAGGGGTGAGCACGCTGCACCCCGCGCAGAAGAGAGCTGTGGCCCTGGCGGAACGCCGCGGCAGCTGCCGGGGGTGCTGACCAGCAAGCAGCGCCGGCAGACTGGGGAGAGACGAGAATTCAGAGCACACACCGGGCACAGAGCATCGTGTCTGCCCCTGGCAGCCCCCGGCCTGAACCCCCACACTACAACATGCATGTGGGCCCTGGCACAGCAGAGGTGTGGGGGGACTGATCTCCTTTAGGATGGACTGGTTCGATCTCCGTGCAGTCCAAGGGACTCTCAGGCCTTCTCCAGGACCACAATTCGAAATCATCAGTTGTTTGGCACTCAGCCTTCCTTATGGTCCAGCTCTCACATCCGTACACAACCACTTTGACGACATGGAGCTTTGTCGGCGGCACAAACTCTCACGGCCCTTTTTCTTTGTCCACTGCTCAGCCTAGAGGGCAGAGGCTGCTGCAGGAAGTGCTTGGCAAAACAGGACAAGAAAGCCCCCACTTCCGGCAGAGAACCAGGAGAGGGAGGCCCTGGGCGGGACAGCACCCGGGACGCTGCAGACTCTCGGAACCTCTAGAACCGCCGTGCTCACCCAGGCTGGGCGCAGCACCAAGCCGACAGCCCGGCACAGACTTGGGAGAACCGCGCGCAGACCCGGACAGCCCTGCCGAGGCTCGGAGGCCCCAACAGACCGCGGATCGCTGCCCACAGGAGGCCGGGTGGAACATGCAGCCCCACAGGCTGAGACAAGAGCCAGGGCCCATGATGCGATGATACTCCAAGCGCCCAGGGCGTACCCATAGGACTGCGCTAGGAGCCATCAGGAGCGCTCCTGGGAGAAGCGCCGACCCCTGACTTTGGATAATGGCTATCCAACCTGGGGAACCACCCCCCACACCAACCGCAAATCAACTCCAAACCAACTCTACACCCAGGGGGTACTTATTTTTTAAGCCTAAAACGCTGATCTTCCTCTATGTTATGTCTTTGGAGTAAAGAAGTCTTTAAACAAGAACACAAGAAAGAAAAATATTAATGAGCAAGTTATTAACCCTGTGAACACGTCTACAAAGGTAAAGGGCAAGAACAGAGGTCACCTGAGAGCAAGCACGCAGCACATAACCCAGGCACACGCTGAGAGTCCCCTCCCTTCAGGAAGACACAAACACAACCCAACAAAACTGTGGCTTTTAATGTGAAATATCTTATGGAGGGAATAACACTGGGAAAAGAAATTTAACATCAGTTTCTCAAATGTTGACTGCATCTTTAATAGACCAAAAAAAAAGAACCAATAATCTAGAACTTTGAGGTCGGCAGCAAAGGAATTAAAAACAGAAAGAGAGTAGTCTCCTTACAATGAGAAATCTTCCTTTAATTGCAATAGAAAGCTGCTGAGAACTGTATAAGGCGGCCCTGACCATAAATATATAAAATCTGCATATATACAATCTGACTCCTTAGCCTGCCCTTCAGGATTCCAAAATTTTGTCTTTTTAGACTTTAATTTAAGTACTTCCTTATACATCTTAGACTTTAACACACATGCACACTAGAGATGATATGATCCTATTTCACTTTGTCTTATAAAATTTTCTACAATTCAGCCGAGATGTAGCCTAGAAAACCATGACAGTAACCAAAAAGGAATTAACCTAACTGCTCCACGGGTCAAGTTTTATGTCTTCCACACAAAACAGTCTCACGAGATTACAATTAATTAGAAAGAATTCACTTATTCAACTTACTAAAATGTTTGATGAATAAAATCCAACAGTATTCTGATTATACTCTGATGAACAGGCAGGATTAATGCAAAGGTACTTCCTTACCTGGATCTACAAATATTTCTGTTCTCTATCTACATTACAGTAGGGGAACCTGCTGTAATCAGAGATTGGCATCTGGGCTCTATTTCAGTCTAACAATCTCAGGAGCTAGGACAAAAGAAACAAAATTTATAACACTACAGGCAGCACACCCTAAGTATTAGAAAAACTGGCTTATCTGAGGATGATCAAAGGGAAATGTACTGAATGTGTCAGGGTGGTAGGAAACTTTCTGTGAAGGTCAGACTTGGGCAAGTCTCGATAGCCAGCTAGGTGCTAACAGGTCAAGGGGAGGTGGGAGACCGCCCTCAAGAAGTTCTCTGTATGGCTTGCTCACTGACCCTTAGGTCTCTGCTCAAAGGACAGCCCGTTCCCAAGAAGGCCTTCCCTGACCCCCGCAGCCAACCAGGGAGGCCTCGAGTGTGCCAGGACCACCTCACTGACCCCTCGGGGGCTCGAGTTCATCTGCCCACGGGGCCCACGGGGCAGGGAACGGCCTGTCCACTGCTGCCCCTGCCCCTCGCCGCCGCCCCCCGCCAGTCCCCGCCGTGCACCCGGGCCTTGGCACAGTCGGGCACAGTCAAGGATACCTGCTGAGGGAAGGGGAGCCGCAACCCCAGGGCGGGCAGAACAGAACCTGGTCTCAAAGGACAGTAGCTTAGCAGTGAAGAGAAATACAACCGGAGCGCAGACAAACAGGGGTCAAGGGGAAAATGATGTTTTTCCCTCAGACCGAAGAAAAAATTAGTTGGTATTTAAGCGGGGCCCTGAAAAAGAGAGTTAGAGTACAGGTACACGGAAAAGAAAGCCAAGCCCCTCAGCAGAGTCACTGTGAGCGCAGCTGAAGGGTCAGAGCCGGACACACGCAGGACAGACACTGGTGTGCAGGCAAGCAAGCCCGGGACAGAAAGGTGGCTCATCTTCCACATCCCATGCAGTTCTGACACTTCAGAGGCAAGCATGTTAAGGACTAAAGCAATGACAAGGAGGTTATTCAGAGGGAGAAGCCGCATGATTCGCGGTTCCGTTGGGAGGAAATCCAAGAGGACAGTTCTGTCAGGAGAAACTTTCCTCCAGTCCTTCTCACGGCGCTGTGCACGATGCAATGTGAAAACCTGCTCGTTGCAGATAATGAATCCTGACATCTGAGTTTTCTAACATGTGAGTAACAGGAGCTGCAGGGTGGCCACACGCATCCCTCTTCATCGTGTGTGACATGCAGGTCTGATGTGGACGAACAACATCTACTCGTCACAGTTCAGATGAAGCAAAGAGCAACACGAGAAACAAATGTTACAAAAGGGAAGTGCTGCGCAGTCATTTAACACAGACCTAGAGAGTCAGGAACCTGTCCACACCCGAGGGAAAGACACACGGGCTCTGGGACAGAAGATCCTCACAAGGACCTCACACGCCCGCACTCACCCGAACAGTAAGTGCGAGTTTCACTTTCAGCTCCAAAAGAAAACACAGAAACTATTTTCTATAACGAATTGTAAGATTCTGTTTTGAACTTTATATGTTCTTATGTCTCTATTTTTTTTCCTGACCTTAATCAATAGATTGCCTTACCACCATGTTTCTAGAGGTTACAAAGTATATTTTAAAATTTTCTACTTCAGTGTATATAACATCATATGTAATGCATTGCAACTTGTTTAAATATACAAATTTAAATAATATTTAGAAAGAAATACAAAATGTGTACAGAATGTAACATTTACTAAATATTTTACACATGACTAATAGCTAGCATCCTTTGCCTATTTTGCGCAATTGTAACGCGTTTTCTCAGAATGTATACTGTGTGTATATTGTGCAAAGAGTCAAGTCCGATCCCTTTCCCATGCTTTCATTAGCGGGGACAGTGACCTGGCTTCTAAATGGCCTGAAAGTTAAGCTGAAGAATAAAAGCAACATGGTTATTTTTAGAGCTCTACAGGCATAAAAATACAGCACTAACTGTGACCTGCAGCTACACACAGCAGAGCATCCCATCACGCGACCGTCTTCACTTTAGCTGGGAGCGCATCTGTGGTGCTTCAGACGACCTTTCTTCATCTCTTTACCAAAGATATGTCTAAATGCATTTAAGACCAGAATCTGTAGCTGCCAGCATCTTTTTCAAAGAGACTGAGCTACAGTCAAAAGGCAAACCGTTATGTAATTTGTAAAGATTAAATAGTAAGTTATTTTTGTCATTTCTTCTAGCTTACTTTCAAGGTGAATTAATGAGCATTCTCTCCAAATGAAGACATCACAGCCTCATTCCTAACACAGAAAGTTATTTATTTCAAAGGCGGTTTCAGTAGGGAAAGGAGGCAGCTCGTTCTCTCAACAGGGGACCCATCCAGGAGGAGACGTGCCTGTGTGAAGCACAGCTCCGTCACCAATTCAAGTGAGCTCTTCAGCAACAGGCCACGGTGGACCCAGCAACTTCACAGGTAACCTTTAAACCTTTTCTGTATAAAACCTAAGTCAGAAGTTCTGTTTGCAGACAGCATTTTCCTGTATGTTAATATTACAGATACGCCTAAGAACTTTTAATATCAAGTGTTGGTGTTATTTTCAGAAAGTGTTCAGTCTGTAGATTATCTCTGACTGTATTTCATTCCTGCTTAGCTACATAAAAGTATTTCGAAAGCCTGGTTTTGGGCACTGACCTAGTTAGAAATAATCCATTCTAATCTTACTCTGACCTGTATATCTAACCAGTGAAAAATTCATGCACTTTTCTGGCAAATTTACTGTAAAGAAACAAATATTTGCTGATCAGAACCGTAACATTTTATGCAAATAAACAAGTGAGAGCTTTTCCACAGGCTTAAAATGCCATTTTTTGGCTGGATGAAATGGCCAAAATATGATTCCTACAAATCCACACACTACCCCGACTCAGACGTAGTGACAAAGACTCTGCTTCGGGAATTAAAATGGCATCTGAAGGAGCGGGAGAGACTGATACAAGAGATCGAAAATGAGCAAAAAGTGAAAAAAACAGGTGTGGATTACAATTGGCTGAGAAGCTACCAGAGTCCCCAGGCAGCCATTCCAGCTACTGAGCAAAGACAGCTCGAAATTCTCTGCTCACAGGTTCAACCTTGTCAAACGGGAACTGTTCTCAGCAGGTAAAATACTACATTCTCTTCTCGTGATGTCTGCCATCAATTCTTAAGCTCCTCTTATATTTAGAGTGGAAATTGTTATTTACCATGTAAGTCCTTTAACCGTGTGTATCAAATACTCAGCAACCAAAATCCCTAAGAATGGGCTGGACAAGAAAAAAGAAAATCTGTTGATATCTCACTGGCTAGGAAATGTTTTAAAGTCACTTTCAAAATTTCTTCACTAGACGCATGATTTTAAAGCAGTTTACTTAAAAGATGGGTAACGACTAATGAGCACATTATTTAAGCTGAATGTTTGAGATGAAGGGTTATGACAAAAGAGATTTTCCGAATTGAACACTCACAAGTGCTCTGCCTCTAGATTTCGAGAAGTCCTGGCAGAAAACGATGTCCTGCCGTGGGAAATCGTCTACATCTTCAAGCAAATTCTGAGAGACTTCCTGAGCAGCGCGGACCAGGCCAGCCCGCAGGGGGGCCCCCAGCACTCCGGGACCCCAGGGGGCAGCCCCGAGGGGCCAGGCAAAGACGAAATCCCCACCATCTCAAGTTACGTAGACAGAAACACAAAGAACAGGTTCCCAACACTCTCACATCGAATATGGAACCTACCGTATTACTACCCATCAAGTTAAGTTACCTATAACCAGAGAGAAGAGTTTTTTTTGTGACCATCTTAGCATCAGAACTCTTAACATTAAGAGAAAGTGATGTGACTTAATGTTACTGTTTGTTGCAAGATCAGAAGCTAAAATTTATGTGATGTAGCCAATATTTGAAATAGCATCCCTTTTTTAGCCACTTTTAAAATGCAATGTTTTCACTGAATAGTATGCTTTTAACTAAAATGTTTCCTAAATATTTTGAAAAAATGTTTGAAGTATTTTCTTATACCTCAAACACAACTCACAGGAACTAAGTCTTATTTTGAAATTTGAAATATGAAATTTATATGAAAGCATGAAGTATGAAATTTGACAAGTTAACTTTGACTTTTATTCTAAAAGGAAGCTATGTATTGAATAAAATAAATGATTGATGTGAATCTTATCTTTATAATATAAGACTGAATCAATCATTCTCTGTGGGGGAAGGCAGCAGGGAGGGAGAAAACAATGTGTGGTCTGCAAGCAAAGCAGTGCTTCATCTCAATACGCAGATTCATTTTTCATCTCAACCAACATTAAGAGAAGTAGAAAAAACACAGATCTACATTATAAATAAAAGGAAATGAATTGGTTTAACAACATTGGTAACTGCTACTCTCAAAGAAAAACAATCAATGTCGATCTATACTTTAAACCAATATTGTATTAGTCGCTCAGTCATGTCCGACTCTTTGCAACCCCACGGGCTGTAGCCTGCCAGGCTCCTCTGTCCATGGAATTCTCCAGGCAAGAATACTGGAGTGGGTAGCCATTCCCGTCTCCAGGCCATCCTGGTGTCAACATGACCAGGGTTTAATAAGACAAGGTAAATGGAAACACACCCCAAGCAGATTTAAAATAAAGACACCTTCCACTCCTGTTCCCTTTCTGTTCGGTTTTCAGAACATAACTATGGCTTCCTCCATCACTGTGAGAGTTCGCAGAGTGAGAACTATTTGTGGGAAAGAGAATCGCTCCCCAAAGTGCGCCGCTGCTCACGGAGCAGTGAATGTAGGGAGCAGAAAACAAGAGGCTCAACGCCGCGGCAGGGACGGAAACAGGACTTTCAGGCATGTTACGGGAGCCTAGCTGACTTGCGATGTCGCGCTGGTTTCTGTTGTACAATCACACATACACGTACACCCAGAGGCGTAAAAGAGTTCCTCCCACAAAGGCACCTCAAACAGCCACTGAACAAAAGAAATGACCAAGTCTACAGCACTTTCAAGAAAGGGCCATCCTCTCGGTTCAGAAGGGAAGAAAATAAATTTTTAAATATAGTTCCTATCAAAAAGCTTACAGTGACTGAAGCGGCTGTAGATGGCAGGTCATCCCAGTAGCCCAGGAAGAAGACAAAACCCACACCACTGAGTCGCCCACAAGGCACGAGCCGACCATGCAACCGACTTGGAAAGGGACTGGGAAGACGCACTGACTTTGGTATTCTCAGTTCCCGCCTCCCACTTTCATTCTTGGCAATAACCTAATAACCGTGATCCCCGTGCCAGTATCAGCGTATATAACTTAAAACTAGAGTTGTTTCTTTAAAAATGACAAATCAAGTAGAAATTATAACACAAATAACTTCCTGAAACATTACTAGATCCACACATTTATACACTGGGGTATTTACAGTACTTTAAATTGGCAAAAGAATGAGGATTAAAAACATAAGGGGGGTACAAATGGGGGAGAGAGCTACTAGGAAAGCTTCAGGTATGGTTTACAAAGATGAAGTATCGGCACAGCAGCTAAAAGTTTGCGCTTGGGAACGGTAAGAATAAACACACTACTCCACTGATAGGACTCTGTAACCTGACACAGCGCCAGCTCTCAGAAGGCGGCACTGTTCCCCAGGCCGACCCACTTACTAACATGAAGCTGTTCCTCTCCACCCAGGCACTGCGCTAAGCACCGCATGTCTAGCCCATTCAGTCTTGACCCTGAAAGCACGTGATGCTGTTCCCATCGGGCAGATGAGCAGATGGCCGCACGCCTGTCCCACGGCTCACCCCAACAGCACACAGATGCTGCCTGGCAGAGCAGATTCACATCTGCCTGGCAGGCCCCTCCAGCCCCAGATGCACACAGCCGGTTGCCTACCTGACACCTCCTCTTGGAGGACCACGGGCAACTTAAAATCAACATGCTCCAAACCCAGATCACATAGGTTCAGTTACTAACAGGATAAAATTCAGGAAAGGAACAGAGGAATCAAAACCACACACTTGACACAGACTAAAAGCGTAACTCTTCGACACTTCACCGAGCGTTTTCCAGTCACTTCTCAGGAAACAATGCTACCACCCATCCGTCCAATTTTACAAGCCAGACTCTCAGAATCATTCTGATCCCCTTGCTATGGTGGAGGAGCCAAAAAACACATCGCAAACAAGACTGTGTGTGACAGTATACACCGTGCAACACACTTACTCTGCAAACACTTTACGGTACAGTTGCCAGGGTATTATACACACACACACACCCCCACCCCCCGCCCCACCCTGAGGAAATCAGCTCTGGTCAGAGAAGTAAAGACAGATTCAGGGTTTATTCAAGATGGGAGCAAATGAGGAAGCAACTCTCATCGTTTTTAGAATAAAAATAACTGGGACCCACAAAGACAATTCATTCGCTCAGACACCTAAGTTCCTGCTACATGCCAGGTACTGTGCTCAAGTGGAGATTCATTGAAAATCCCCACCCTCAAGGAGTTATGTGGGGAAAACAACATAATTCCTTGAAAGCACTAAGCGATACCCCTTGGGCACTAAGCGTGCACATGTGAAACTAGCTCTGCCCCCTGCTTTTCCTCGGACCCTGCCGGCGTTCCTTCTCAGCCTCCTCTGCGCCTTTCATCTCACCAGCCTCTAAATGACCACGTGCTCCAGGCCTGGGGCTCCATCACCCAGAGCCTTAACCTCCAACTGGTCCAGCCCACAGCGAGGCTTCTCTCCTCGACCCCAGGCCACCTGCACTCCCCGTCATCTGATAGGAATTTCACAGCATGTTCAGGCTCAGGCTCCTGGTACTCCCCCTGAGCCAGCTCTTCCTGCGGTCCGGCCTTCCTCAGCGGAGGGCAACGACTTCCAAGGCTCAGCCAGAAACCCAAGGTCACCCGAGCCTGCTCCCCCACTCCTATCCTGTATCTGATCCGGCTACAGAGCTCCTGTCTCTTAATCACCCACCCTGAATCCCACCATCGCTCACCACACCCCACTGCCCTTGTCCTGGTCTTTACCACCTTCCTCTCCCCTGTTTGGATAATGTGTTACTGAGGACTCTCCAGAGAAACAGAGCCAACAGGATGTGCCTTGATAAAGTTGATACCTGACATCCCTGTTTCTGCCCTGGGCCCCATTCAATTCATTCAACTGGCAGCCATCCTGCTGGAGTGGGAACCACATGGGGCGGCCACGCACAAAGCCTCCAGGCGCCCTCCAGTGACCCCGGACATCTCGGATGGGGCAGCTTCTCACCGAGACTGCAGACGAACTCGTGACCTGGCGCCTGCTCCCGCTGGACCTCACCTCCTCACCTCCTCTCCATCAGCCTACTCCAGCTGTACATGGAAGACACAGACACTCAAGAACTTTCCCAACGAATGGGGAAATTACCAGTAACTTACATCCGTTAAATAGAAGGTTTTTAAAAAAACAGGGACTTTGTGAGTGAATAGAAACCAGAACTCCCTGGACGGTAACACAAGCAAACACTAACATCTGTGCAAGGCCTAGACACGGAAAGGCAGGGCCAAAAGGAAAAGGTCCTATGCTGTGGAGGCAAACACACCCACTGTCCAACCTATGAGACACCGCGCTGGGAGCAGCCTCTCAGCGCAGCTGAGGACACGGAGGGGCAGCTGTCAGACAGGACTGGCCTCGTCTGCCAGAGCACGGACTGCCTGGGGGCCTGTGTCACATGAGGAATGCCCAACACAGCAGGCACCCAACCCACAGCAGAGCAGACCAGGAAGGAAACGGGAAATTAAGGAAAAAGGAAACTGGGTAACGGCACCAGATGACGGCAATTTAAAAGCTTTCGGTAGCAGTTTCTCTGGGATCAAGTACATCTTAAGGTGCTGGAGAGTCAAAAGATATAAAAGTGAGAGCTAAGCAAGACCGTCATGAGCCAGGAGTCTGTGAGCTTTGCAGACAGAGGCCAGTTCACACACAGACCAGCCCAGGACAGAGGGCGGGGTGGCCAGCTCCCAGCCTCAAGTTGAGGGCCAGGCCCCAAGTTCCAAAAGAAAGCCCGCATAGACAACCGTGGCAGAAAACGCTCGAAATGCCTAACACAGTCACAAAATATTTCCTTTTTCACATGCCAAGGTGAAGAAAGGGGATGTAAAAATAAAAGAAAGCATACCCCACAATCAGCACAAAGGAGCAAAAACACACCACCACATGCAAAACAAGACAGGAGATCCGTATCACTGAACGTATCATCTGCAAACCATTCACCCTCCCACCCCGCTTCACCACCCCTCCCGACTCGCGGCCATCTCTGACCGCGCACCACAGGGCCTCAGGCGTGGCCTCCTTCCAGAAGGAAACTCACGCCGTGACCATACTCACCACCCAGACATGCATCCATCTCACAGAGCAACTCTTATCTGAACTATCATGATCCATTCTGGAATTTTCTGTTGCTGTGTTTTTAAATGCTAGTGGTCATGACTCTTCAGTTCAGTCGCTCAGTCGTGTCCGACTCTTTGCGACCCCATGAATCGCAGCACTCCAGGCCTCCCTGTCCATCACAAACTCCCAGAGTTTACTCAAACTCATGCCCATCGAGTTGGTGATGCCATCCAGCCATCTCATCCTCTGTCGTCCCCTTCTCCTCCTGCCCCCAATCCCTCCCAGCATCAGGGTCTTTTCCAATGAATCAACTCTTCGCATGAGGTGGCCAAAGTACTGGAGTTTCAGCTTCAGCATCAGTCCTTCCAATGAACACCCAGGACTGATCTCCCTTAGGATGGACTGGCTGGATCTCCTTGCAGTCCAAGGGATTCTCAAGAGTCTTCTCCAACACCATAGTTCAAAAGCATTGATTTTTCGGCACTCAGCTTTCTTCACAGTCCAACTCTCACATCCATACATGACCACTGGAAAAACCATAGTCATGACTCTTACGGCTCATTAAACTGATTTAGCAGCACCCACAGACTAGACTCCAATGACTCATGCAAGCTACTCTTCCCACTCGAGTGACTGTTCCTCTCTAATATGGTTTCACTGTGTGATACCCTACACTGATAAAGTCTGCCTTCCTCTGCAACTTCTCCCAACATCGAAGCTCTCCTGCACAAAGAAGACATCAGTCACCAAGCCTCTGAGCGGCCGCTGTACCAGGCGACAGATTCTCATGTCTGAATCCCAGCTCCACCTCTCTATCAGTTTCCTGCCACTGCCACAAGCCAGCACAAGTTCAGCAGGTTAGAACACCACCAACGTATTATTTCACAGTTTCTGTAAGTCACAAGTCCAGGTGGACCCAACGGGGCCCTCTGCTTTGTTGTTGTACGGTCACTAAGTCGTGTCTGACTCTTTGCAACCCCCATGGACTGCAGCACACCAGGCTTCCCTGTCCTTCACCATCTCCTGGAGTTTGCTCAAACTCATGTCCCCTGAGTCAGTGATGCCATCCAACCATCTCATCCTCTGTCTCCCCCTTCTCCTCCTGTCCTCAATCTTTTCCAGCATCAGGGTCTTTTCCAATGAGTTGGCTCTCTGTATCATATGGCTGAAGTACTGGAGCTTCCACTTCAGCATCAGTCCTTCCAATAAACATTCAGGGTTGATTCTCTTTAGGATTGACTGGTTTGATCACCTTGCTGTCCAAAGGACTCTCAAGAGTGTTCTCCAACACAATTCAAAAGTATCAATTCTCTGGCGCTCATGTTATGACAAACTTAGATAGTATATTGAAAAGCAGAGACATCACTTTGCCAACAAAAGTCCGTTTAGTCAAAGCTATGGTTTTCCCAGTAGTTATGTGCAGATGCGAGACTTGCACTGTACTATGGTTTGCCTTGGAAACAAACTGAGATCATTCTGTCACTTTTGAGATTGCATCCAAGTACTGCATTTCAAACTCTTTTGTTGACTATGAGAACTACTCCATTTCTTCTAAGGGATTCTTGCCCACAGTAGTAGATATAATGGTCATGTGAATTAAATTCACCAATTCTCATCCATTTTAGTTCACTGATTCCTAAAATGTCAATGTTCACTCTTGCCATCTCCTGTTTGACGGCTTCCATTTACCTTGATTCACAGACCTAACATTCCAGGTTCCTGTGCAATACTGTTCTTTGCAGCATCGGACTTTCCTTCCACCATCAGACTCATCCACAACTGGGCGGTGCCCACTTTGGCTAAGCCTCTTCATTCTTTCTGGAGCTACTTCTCCAGTCTTAAGCACACTCAACACCTACTGACCTGGGGAGGGGGGTTCATCTTTCAGTGTCATAATTTTTCACCTTTTCATTGGTGGTAGGCAAGCATTTACTGCATTACAAAGTAATTTTACATGCTGATTGCAATAATCTTAATAATGGGGCTTGTATTTTATCTTTTTTCATTTTATTACTCTGAAAACTCATTTTTATTGACTTTACAACAGTCTTAGCCCATGAAGAATTGAAAAATTTTAAAACTGGTCCTTAGTAGTTAAAAGGACATTTAAATCCGTGCTTGTCATTTCTGACAAAGTCAATAATAATTTACTTCAACGAGTTATTTGAAAGCAATACCACTCTGTCCATTAAGCCTAAGGCAGAGCAGGGCGGCAGGGGTTAGGTACTAAGGGATCATTTGCCAGAGCAATTCAAGGAAACAAAATGTGTGAGAACGAAACAAAACAGCAACTGGAAAGCTGTATCAGAGTTTCTTTATCCCCTCCCTGCCCCCAAGAAACAAATTTACAGAAGATCCCAAGTCCCACTTGGCTTTACAAAGGCTTGAAGCGTGTCTACAAAGGCTGGAAACAGCCCATGAGACCTTGACTCAGGCTCAAGTGCATCCACTAGATCAAAGGGTAGGGGTGAGAAGCAATGAACAAGAGTAACTTCAAAAAGTTTTAAAAACAAAACCACCATCTCATCTGTAAAAGGTGTTGAACTTGAGGGGAAGGGCCCAAGCAGTGATACAGATTCTCCAGGTGGGAAGAGGTACTTCCACTCTGACCTTCTTTAAAGAGTAAGCAGATGTTTCTACTGACCAGATCTGCTGCTGCTGCTGCTGCTAAAACTGAAACTAAAGCTGAAACTTCTGAGCCCACAAAACCTGCACAAGAATGTTTACAGAAGCATTATTCACGACTGCCAAACTTGGGATCCACCAAGATATTGTTCAGTGGTAATCCAATAAATAGACCAAGGTGCATCCAGACAATGGAATATTATTCAGCACTTAAAAAGAAATGAGTAATCAAGCCCTGGAAAAACATGCAGAACTTTAAGTGCATAATACTAAGTGAAAGAAGCCAATCTGAAGAGGTCACATACAGTAGGATAACAACTATTGTTTAGTTGCTCAGTCGGATTTGACTCTTTTGCAACCCCATGGACTGTAGCCCGCCAGATTCTGTCCATGGGATTTCCCAGGCAAGAATACTGGAGTGGGTTGCCAATTCCTCCTCCAGGGGAATCTTGCCCACCCAGGGATCAAACCTGCATCTGCTGCATTGGTGGGCAGATTCTTTACCACTGAGCCACCACAGGGAAGCAACTACAAGGCACTGGGGAAAATGCGAAACTAGAGATAACAAAAAGATTAGTGGCTGCCTACCCACGGGGGGTGGGGAGTGGGGCAAATGGGGATGAACAGGCAGAACACGGGATTTTTTTCGACAGGGGAACTACTCTTTTTGATACTAATGGTGTATACATATCGTCATGCTTTGTCCAAACCCACAGGCTGTATGCCACCAAGAATGAACCCTCTGTCTTATCTATGGATTTAGTTAACAATGATGTATCTACTGATTTGCCGGAAAATAGATAAGGAAAATATGGAAACAGTGTGAGATTTCATTTTCTTGGGGTCCAAAATAAATGTCAGTTGTAACAAACATACAAATATACCACACTAAAGCAAGATACTAACAATGAGGGAAACTGTTGGGGCAGCAGGAGATACTTGGGACTTTACGTTCTGTACAATTTCCCTGTAAAATTAAACTGCTCTAAAAAATAATAATAAAGCCTATCAATAAAAATATTTTACACTGACCCAAACTCTGGAGAGGTTCCACTCCTGGTGGAGAAGTTTAACCTGCTCCAGGCCACGGACTGGGGCTTGTGTGATGCCCAGCTACCTCACCAGAGAGGCCAAGGCCAGGGACGCGGTCTTACAGGGTGGGGGCGGCCCAGGTCCTCGGAGCCCAGGCCCACAACTGCGCCCACCCGTCTCTGTCCTCCCCAGCCTCCTACCTCCAGGGTAGTGCCAGCATGGCCTGGGCCTGGGCCTGGGCTGGGGCCTGCTCCTGGTTTTGGTCCTGGGCCTGGGCCTGGGCCAGGACCGGAGCCTCAGCTGGAGCCTCAGCCTGGCCCTCAGCCTCAGGGTCAGAGCTGGGGGCCACATCCCTGCGCTGTGCCTCGTCCCGGGCAGCCTCTGCAGGGAAGGCAGGTGGCGAGCCGAGGAGCTCCACGTTGGTCACCATCTTGCCGATAGTAAACCAATCATTGATTTGGTCGAGGGTGAGCTTGCGCAGCATGTTCGCAGCTGGGCCTCCGCGCCGGGCCAACCGCCGGTCAGACAAGCGGGAACAGGCGACGCAGGAACACCTGGCTGCAAGACGAAGACGGCGAGGCCGCGGCCCCGCCCCGCCGCAAGCCCTCCAATCAGACCCCTCCACGAGGCACATCGCCTCAATCTCCTGCCTCTGGCCCCGCCCCACCACAAGGCCTCCAATCAGAGCCCTCCACGCGCCGGGGCTGCTGGGAGCTTCTGGCGCCAGGGGACCCCGTGGCGCCGACGTGCTGCGCTAGGCCTGTTGGGAGCGCTGCTCTTCCGCCCCCACAGAGGTCGAGTGCCTCGGGCCTCGGCTATCCATTGCCAAAATTGGGGAAATGAGGCCTTCAGGGTCGTTCGGCCATGTGGAGGCAGGCCTAGTGTCAGGGGACCGTAGATGTGCAAGACCAAGGTCCCCAGTGTCTCTCCAGCACCCCCCCCCCCCCGCCGCCTCGGGGCTACTCCAGCTGAGGCCTGGCGATCTGGGCCGGGAAGGAACAGACGTTTATTGCGTATCTCCTGTGTGCCTAGCCCATGGCAGGGTCGCGGTGATAGACCTCGGGGTGAGGAAGATGAAAGGCAAACCAGAGCCTACTTACGTCAGACAGCTTGCACCTAATTTGAGGAAAGGAGCAAGAAAGTTAGGGAAGGCTTCTTGGAAAAGATGAAACCTAAGTGGACACCTGCGGGAGGACCGGGCGAAGCAGGACTTGGAGGGGAAGTAATCCGCTGATGAAGGCAGGGGGCGCTGGTAGCTGAGATGCGGATCTGGACGGAATTTAGTGGGGCCAGAACTTGACTAGACTGAGTTCATCTTCCTTCCTAAATCCGTTTCTCGAGGGCGGTGTCCTCCCAACAGCTTCACAGAGACAGGTGGTAAGAGGTTAGCATTTGGAGATAAGCAAATAGATGGTGGTTAAAACCCTCAGAGCAGCTGAAAAGGTCCAGGCCAGAGCGAGTGGAGGTGGACAGAAGCTAGGAAACAGCCTGAAAGAAGACGCAGAGAGGACAAATCCAGCAAAGATAATAACGTTACTGCCTGTCCACCTTAATATCATCAGTGCCCAGTGCAGTGTGGGGCACCATGTGGGCTCCCAGGAAAGAGTGGTGTGAAAGAATGCATGGGCAGCATGAAGAGCATGGTACTGATCAACAGTATGAGAGCCAATCAGTTTAGGACTGGGAAATAGCCGAGTGGCAGTTAGGAGGTCAGCATGAGAGCAGTGCAGGCAGAAGTCAGACTAGACCGGGTTGAACTACTGGTTTCTTAACAAAAAATGAACCCAGCATGGTACTGAGCTAGCAGTTCCGGGTCCTAACTTGGCCACACCACCGACATATTATGAGATCTGGGCCTTGGATTTTTGGCTGATCCAAATACTGAACCATCAGAAGTATGCCTCATACATACATTTGTGGGCAAGGGAAAGACAAGAAAATGTGATCATAAAGTCATTGAGACTCTTTGTATGTCGTTCAGCCTTGATTGAAAAACACTACAACTTCATCCATTTGGTGAAGGCTACCACGTTCGAATTTTGCAAGATAGGCTGTTATTCAGTTGCTCAGTCATGTGCAACTCTTTGTGACCCCATGGACTGCAGCACACCAGGCTTCCCTGTCCTTCACTGTCTCCCAGAGTTTGCTCGAACTCCTGTCCATTGAGTAGGTGATGCCATCCAACCATGTCATCCTCTGTTGTCCACTTCAATAACTGCAAATCCCATTTATGTTCCCTAGTACATTATTAGTACATTACTAGTACGAGGAGATCCAACCAGTCCATCCTCAAGGAAATCAGTCCTAAATATTCATTGGAAGGACTGATGTTGAAGCTGAAACTCCAATACTTTGGCCACCTGATGCGAAGAACTGACTCATCTGAAAAAAACCCTGATGCTGGGAAAGATTCAAGGTGAGAGAAGGGGATGACAGAGGATGAGATGGCTGGATGGAATCACTGACTCAATGGACATGAGTTTGACTAAACTCCAGAAGTTTACTGGAGACCAGAAGTCTCCAGGCTTATCTGTCCATGGGATTTCTGAGGCAAGAAAACTGGAGCATGTTGCCATTTCCTTCTCCAGGGGATCTTCCCAACCCAGGGATCGAAACTGTGTCTCCTGCATTGGCAGGTAGGTTCTTTAACATTGAGCCATCAGGGAAGTCCAAAAACCAGATTAAGCACTACAGTATTTTATAACAACAGAAGGTAGCTGAAGATCCTGCATGCTAACAAACAATATGATACATAACCCCTGGGGGAGGGGTCACCTGTTTAGACTAAGAGCCTTTCAGTGGCCTGCTGCATCGATTGGATCTGCCGCTTCAGCTGTGAGTCTCCTTTGAGGGTGACAGAACGAGCGATGACAGGCCTGGAGATGCCACAGCCTTGCCCCAGGGCCTGCTTTGAGCCCCTTCCTTCCACAAGTAGTTCTTGGCCCTCTTTAGTCACTTGGCCCAGCTCATCCAGCATTCCTGCCCAAAGTCCAGAGTTCACAAGAGGCAGCTTGATAGTTCTGCATAGGTACGTGGACACCTAGGTCACGGCACATGGGAAGGCCCCAGAGTGGGCCTTGGTGGAGGTTTCCCATATTTGCATTCCCAGAGCTTGTGGGGCTGCAGGCCTAAAGGGAAAACAGCAGAGGACTATTACAAATTATGTTAATGCCATAGCAGGAGAAGCTTTGCCCAAAATTAACTTTCATATCTTCACTGACCCTCCTCACCCACAAAATATAGCATTTTGTACTTTGAAGAAATCTGCTTGGATGGCCCATTCTTTAAACATTGTTTTCTTTGAACATGGGCCATGTTTCTTGCGGGCCATGTTGGATTAGCATAAGGACATTAAAATTCTGTTGATCTCAAGAGGAGTTTTTAGCTGAAATGATTTGTCTTGAAATAACTCCTTGAGGTTTTTCCTAAGTGCTTTTTGTCCCCTGCAATTTTCTAACTCATTATAACATTCTTTTTCTAAGAGTGTTTTTCAGACTTTGTCCTTATCTCAAGATTCCTTTACACACTTAAAAATTGTTGAAGACCCTAGAGAGCTTTTATGTGGGTTCTATCTACTTTTTAAGGGGTTACAACTGAGAAAGGTTTTATTTACTTTTTAAATTAATTTTATAATATTAATAAAACCATTTTGTGTTAAAATGAGTAATTAAGAAATGTCACTATATCTGCCCCCCGATTTTTGTGTTTGAGAAGAGTGACACTTCTACATTTTCACAGACCTCTTAATGCCTGCCTTAAGGGCCGACAACTGGATTCTCATTCTGTTGTTACATCACAAGTGATACAGCCTCTGGAGAACTCCACCATACACTGTGAGAAAATTCTAATGAAAAAGACAAATAACATCTTACTATTATTATGACTAACAGTTTTGACCCCTAAGGAGTCTTGAAAACCCCCAGACCACATTTTGAGCATCAATACTGTAAGATGACAAGCTTTCCGAGCTTGATGCACAGCTTCATTTAATCCTAAACTTTCTTCCCTTTGAAGCGGGGCCAGTTCATTGCTGTTTCTCCTCCCCACCCTTCCATCTGAACTCACTTTTCTTTTGCCTGAATAATGAACACCGATTGTTTTTTTTAATCTGCAGATCTACTGCTGATTATTCCCTCAGTCTTAGTTGGTCCAAAATGTCATTTCGCTTTCTTCATTGAATGCTAATTTCCTCACGCATAGAATCCTAGATTGGCAGTTACATTACAGTAGACTTTCTTGCTGTTCCTCTCTTTTGTCTGTGTTCCTTAATGGTTTTTTCTAACCCAGCCTCCAATTCAGTGATTCTTCAACTGTCTAATCTGTTGCTATAGTCAATCAAATTTCTATTTGGCTCTTTTTCAAGTCAATTAAGTGCCTTTCTTTTGTTTCGTTTTTTTTACAATTTCCAGTTTTCTGCTTAATTTTTCAGCCTTATTTTGTGTTTCCTTGTGCATATTAAGCGTGGGTCTTTTTAAAACCTACGTTTATTAGGTCCAGTATCTGGAGTCCCTGTATAAGTCTTTATTTATATTGTCTATTGAGTAGAATTACTATGCACGGAATTGATGCATAAAAACATGCAGAGCAAGAATGTTGATAACACAAAGAGAAATGGCAAGAAACCCAGAGGTGGGAGACTCGGCTTCTCGGCCATTAACACAGCAAGCAGAGACTCCCGTTATCAGGTAGACCAACTCGTCCTGTTTGTCCAAGACCTTCCCTGTTGCAGCCCAGGAAGTCCCACTCCCGGGCAAATCCGGACGGTTGGTCACCTTATTAAGACCCAAACCCCGCCACATTCCCTCCCCCAACGCTCGCGCTGTTGGCCTCCATCCGACCGAACCGCTGGGGGCGCTGTGGTGCGTAGGCGCGGTCGGGTAGGCGCTCTGGCCAGGGGCACCGTCGCTCCTTCCGCCTTCCCGGCAGGCTCCGCGCGGCGTCTGCGCGCTGAGTGACCTTTCAGAGTCTGCGGTTCTCGGTAGGGGTTTCGTGAGCCTCTGGTCCTTGGCCGAGGTGAGTGTGTGGCCGGGATCGGCGCTCGGCGCGGGGCCACCGGGATGGTGAGGGCTGGACCGCGGGCGGCGGAGACCCGGGGCCCCGTATGGCCTCCACGGCCGCGGGCAGGAACTTCCGCGGCCCTCCCACAGCCGCACCTCGACCCCCGCTGACCTTGGGGCCCAACCGCTCCCGCTGCCCACGCGCGTTTTCCCCTGCGGCCCCCCACTGTAAAGAGAGGCCATGAAAGTCAGCCACCCCTCCCGAGGTTACGGGGCTAGTAAGTGATAGAGTCAGGATTCAAGCCGAGCACTTCGGCGCCACGTCTAGTGGCCTCTCGCCTTTATCCCTCAGGTTTCCTCGCTGCTCACTGTTCTCAGAGCTACCCTATATGTATGACAAGGCCATGGGAGGGGCGAGACAGGGACCAGAAGGGGATCCGAGGTGATGACTGCAATTGCACGGTCATTCAGCCTGTAAAGCCTGGTCCGAGTTCAACGGGTCAGACGTTTCCGGTCTTATGTGTAGGTTCAGGTGATGGTTTACTGTTAACGTAGCGCGCCAGAAACTGCAGACTTAAACGGGCACAGTGCACTCCCATCTGGCTTTTGACTAGGATGGGCCTTTGAAGGAATGGGCGCTAATAAAACCCACGCAGAGCTGGGAAACGTGGCTGGACAGAGTGGACTCAGGCAGGAGAAGTAGAGAACCTCTGGGACACTCACTTGTCCGACCTAACGTGGAAATCTTGAGTCAAAGGCAGGTGGGAAGTGAGCATTTGCAGTATACCTGCCCTGTAGCAGTCTCAGATCGTTTTAAGTGAGAGAAGGCCAGGGGCTTGGGCCTTGAGCAGCAGATCCAGATAGCAGGAGGTTAGTTTGGTCTGTTCCTCAGGCATCTTGACCTTCCTGGTTTGCTTTGCACTTTCCTTCTAGGTCTTCCCCTGGCCTTGCTCCAAGGCCTCTAATGGGCCTGGGCCTGGCCCTCATCTTCTTAAGCTTAAGTCCTCTGTAGAACCCCAGGAGCTTAGTACTTTTGCAGCCAGCTGGCCTTTTGCAGAGGTTCCTTCTGTGCTTGTTGTGATCATTTACTGAGTTTTTACTCCTCACCAGGCAGTAGGCCAGGCTTCCCTGGTGGCTCAAAGGGCAAAGAATGAGCCTGCAATGCTGGAGACCTGGGTTCAATCCCTGGGTGGAGAAGATCCCCTGGAGGAGGGCATGGCAACCCACTCCAGTATTCTTGCCTGGAGAATCCCTAGGGATAGAGGAGCCTGGTGTGCCACACTCCATGGGGTCGCAAGAGTCGGACACGACTGAGCAACAATGCACAGGCAGGCCAGGGTCCTTTGTGTTTCCTCCTGAAATTCCGTTGAGAGCCCCGCAGGGCAAGTAGAGCTGTCTGGTGTTCACAGAAAGGGAAACCTCTGAAATGACATCTTTGAGACTTGTCCAAGGTGGAGGGCAAAGTAGGCAGAACTCATGTAGGAACCCAAGGTTCACAGGCTTCCAAGCCCACTGGTCTTCCTTCCCAGTCAGTGCTGGACGCAGCGAGGAGAGGAATACGCTCAGCGCCTCTGAACTCTTCCTGTCTGGGGCTTCCAGAGGCCACCTCCACGTCCTGTGGCATCCTCTCTGGTGCCTTTCGAGGTGGGACCATTGGCTTCTTGGAGTCTTGTGCTCTGACGGAGCATTCCAGTACTGCCTGGGGACAGGACGTATGAGGGCACCGCCACGTCTTCCCAGGCCACTCGGGGGCAAGCCTCCAGGCCTGGGCCTCAGCCTGTGTCTGTGCTCTCCTGGGAAGAGCTGGGAGCCAGGCCTCAGAGCAGATCCTCAGTCACGAGGCACAGATCCCGCTGGGTGAGCTCAGGCAGCGTCCTCCCGGGGTGCAGGCGATAAGCGTGTCAAGTGCTTCACAAGTGTGTTGGGTTTGTGTGACAGCCTTAGGGTAAGAAGCGCGCGCTCTGCTGCGGCCCCCAAGGCCCTCCGTGCTCTGGCCGCCCGCCGCCCCAGTGCAGCCGCGGAGCCGTGTGTCTGAGCGCTTGCCCTGGCACAGCAGGTGCTGTCTTCACCACAGCCCTCTGCGGGCGGTGGCGGTTTCATCCCTGCTTTAGAGATGAAGAAGTCGGGCTAGTTCAAGTTAGCCGGCAAGAAGGACAGTCCAGACGCGAGCCCCGGCAGCTGCCACGGCCTTCCCACTCCAGGCACGTCCTGACCGCGGGGTCTCGGCCTTGCCTCTGCTGAGGACACTGCTCCCCCAGGAGCTCCTGGCTCTTTAGGAGCCCATGTCTCAGCTCCGGAAACCGTGCCTGCCGCCTCTTACATGCACACTTCACATCTGCTGAGTAAATAATGGTCACATGATACAGGTTTCACTCATGGAAAACCAGAGGAAACTGAAGTGAAATTCTGGGTAGCCAAGTAGAGATGTGAAAGGAATGGTTGGTGAGGCACGATCAGCCTGGGGCTGGGGCGGCCTTGCTAACTGAAGCCAGAGCAGCGTTGCCTAGTAAGATGAGAAGTACTTAGGTGTCAGTGTTCCTCACCATGATTTGAGTGGCAATAGTTTAGTAGATCACTTTGGATGTTGCAAAGCTTATTAAAATGAAAATGAGAGCACCTGATTTTAGAGTCTCGTGAATTATAAACATGAGCAAAAGCATTGCTTTGAGAACTGCACATAAAGTTGAGCTATGTCAGTTCAGAATGTGATGGCTTTTCCTAATCAAATCCAGTAATTATTTTACTGATTAAATAAATTATTACTGCATCTCTTATGAAGTGACAGCGTCCTCTCAGACTCTGTATTTAACAGTAGACTCCAAGACTGGGATGCGTGTAACACTCTGTAGGTCCTAACACTGAATTGCATAGTTGAAGTGTGCTAAGAGAATAGAACTGAAAGTTCTCTTAAAAAAAGAAACAACAGTGAGGTGATGGGCGTGTTACTTAACGGGACGGGGGAAGTTCATCCACAAGGTGTACGTGTCAGGTCTCCGCTGTGGTGTTCACCATAAATACCGCACAGGCTTATGTGTCAGTTAAGTCTCAGTACCGCTGAACTTAAAACAGAGAAGGACTGAGATTCACTGGATGAACGTGAGCCCAAGCCTGGGTGTTAATGTCACAGGGAAATCACCACGTTCTTTTTCAGCATCGACTGCAGACAACTCTTAACACGGTGATGCAAATGTACTAGTTTTAAAGTTTTAGAAGTGTGTGGTTTGGGGCATGATTTGGGGACACTGGTGGAGGGTAGCCTTCAGAGGCAGGCTGTCAGGGACAGTGTAGGCTGGGAGAGCGCTGGTCCTGGAGGAATGTGAAGTGGCCGAGTGCCTGGGTGGCCAGGGCTGGGGGTGTTGCCGGTGTGTGGAGCTCAGAAAGCTGTTGAGATCGGAGCCCCCACATAGATGTTGGGATGGCTTTGGGGAGCAGGTCTGGCATAGAGGCTGCTGCCCACTGAACAGTTTGAGAAATAGGGTCAAACTTAATAAAGGGAAGCGTCTTAGCAGTTAGGTTTATTAAAACAACAGTCATGGTAATACTTAACCACTGTGCTCCTTTTCAGATGCTTCAGAGTCTTATTAAGAAAGTTTGGATCCCCATGAAACCCTACTATACCCAAGTTTACCAGGAAATTTGGGTAGGAACGGGGTTGATGGCCTACATCGTTTATAAAATCAGGAGTGCTGGTAAGTTTCTTTGTCTGATTCATTAGAGGTCAGGAAGGAAATTCCTTTCAAAAGGAATCACAGTTCATGTTGTAAAGAAACCATGGCCCTTAACTAGCAGGGCCTTAACCTGCTGGTCCTTTGTCAACACGTGGGGCGTATGAGAGCTGTGTCAGCAATAAGAGAGATTTGAACAAGGCTTTGATATCAGGGAATTGTGAATTTTCTTAGGTGTGACAATATTTAGAGTGCATAGGAGACATCCTTAGTTTTAAGAGATGCGGGTTAAAATTTTTAGGGGTGAAGTGTCATGGTATACACTATTCTATTGTACCTTTTCCACTGATCTGAATGAATATTTTCATAATAAAACTTGAGGCAGAGCAACCACTTGGTTCTCAGTAGAGCAGAGATGAGGCCCAATTGTGTATGAATAAGAGTGAAGAAAAGAGAATACTTTAAACTGCAGGACTGGAGTTTGGGATGTGGTGGGGATTGAAGAGTCCTGCAGATCATGAAGGGCTGTTTAACTGTTCAGAGAACATCTGTGGTAGAACTTTTACCACTTTGTGGCTTTGAAGCACTATAGGATTACTATTTTCTGAAAGCTTCACTTAACAGCTTTACCTAAGGTATGAACTTTTCAGCCAGATGATGATTTTAACAATAAGTTGGCTAAAGGCATTTTGGCAAAGAATTGATATGACCAGTTTTTCTTTCCATTTATTTTAGATAAAAGAAGTAAAGCCTTGAAAGGTAAGATTTCTGCTTAAAATGGGTGGGGAGTGAAAAACACCATCATACCTTTTCAGGACAAGGTACCTTGTTATTGTGAATTGAAGCCAACAGCTATTTCAGTGAGCGTTCAGGCCCAGAGGGGACATGTCAGAACGTAGAGTGCTCGTCTGCTGAAGCAGAGCCTGATGTTCTGCTTCCTGTAGACTGAGCTCAAAAACCATTACTCAGCCCTTGGGCCGAGTGTAGCTCCCAGGAGTGAAGCGAGTTGATCAGAGCTAGCTGGCGCCAGCAGTAGGAGGACGCAGGAGTTGCCTGTGAGTGGGCTGCCCTGAAAATGTAAGGCTGTACTGTGGTGCTAGATGTCTCTTCACTCCCCTTCCACGTGACAGTGAAACTAGCTGTCTGAGCCCTAGACAGACGCAGGGCTCGCCCGTGAGCTGAGGGAGGGGGCACTTCCCTGCCCTCGCTCTTTGTGCCCAGGTGGGACATTGCCGTAGACATAGCCCTCCTTACCCCTCCTGGCACTGGAAGTCGTCCTTCACACCTCGGGCCTGTCAGTGCGGGCCTACATGATGAACTGCAGTCTGCCCTTCCCTCCCCTCCTAAACAGTTTCTACCTTGTGCTTCTCTTTGGAAAGCTTCCAGCCCCGCGCCAGCTCATGGTCATCACTAACCAGCTTTCCGCGGACGGGATATCGGCCCGGCTGTGTTCTGGGAACGTGGGACCCCGTGTTGACGTGCTGCCGTGCCGCTGCCCTCGGGCGTGAATAAACGTCCTGTGAGATCCGCGCTGTCTGCACCCGTGTCCCTCCCTGCGCCCCTCGCCCGTCCTCTGCCCGCCCCGCCCCGCGCAGGTCTGCACGGCAGGTGGGCCATCCTCGGGCCCTGAGGGGCTGAGGAGTACGCACCCCAGTGTCGGGGGTCACATCTAGGCACTCAGCTCCCAAGGTCAGTAAATGTTTGTTGAACAGATGATTCTGAAGCTTAGTACTGTGACCTCCCTGAGCCTCCCTTTTCTCATGTGGAAAATGAACAGGGACGTTCTAACAGGGTTACTGTGGAGCTTAGTAAGAGGAGGTGTGGAAAAGCATGTGTTATTCAAACTGTAAAAGGCTTTAGAGATAAGGCAGTGCTAAATCACGTAGTAGGTGGAATGAGAGACTCCGGGAGAAGATTTTGTCCAGAAGTCACTTATAAGGCAAGATACATAATTAAAAAAAAATCAACCGATATTTCTTTTAGCTTGACTGATAGCAAATGCACACTGCATAATGTTTTTCTCCATCTAAGACAATTACCAAAACCCCTAGAACTGCATTCAAAAAGTAGGTCCTGAAGCAGTAAGCATAGGGTAGAAGTGCAGGTGGTGGTGTCTGCCTGTCGAATAGAATGGTGGCCCAGGTCTTGGGCCTGGTCTCTGGCCAGCTTCTCTTCTCAGGGCAGTGGCCATCCCCGCTTTTCATTGGTTCTCCAGCACCAGTGTCAATTCAGGCCATGGATGCTGCCTGAGAAACGGCTGCCACTCTCAAAGGGGGTCTCTGAGCCTTGGTTTCTGTTGTAAAACAGGGATAAAACCCACTTTCCAGCCTCGCTGGCTGCAACAGGGAACTGGCGTGAAAGTGTCAGACAGTCCCAGAGGGCCTTGGCGTTGGAGCTGGGAGCAGGGTTCCATTCTCTTGCAGAAATAGCATTTTCTCTGATAACTGCCTCCAGAGGATGAGTCAGCTCTGCAGTTGAGAAGGACCTCGTTTTAAGATTTGCTCATCTGGGCCATCTGTCTGAGACGGCATCCTCTGGAGGGCTGTCAGCAGGGCGAGCAGGCCCAGCATTTGCAGCTTCCTTGGGTGTAGAAGAAGCCTGAGCACTTGGGTTTCTCACAGGTTCCCAGGACCACACTTTGAGAACTGCTGATCCATACAAAAAAACGCACCCTACCCAGAACCCTTAAGGTCCACTCCACCAGCGTTCACCCACATTCCCCACGGTGCTGCCCATCAGCACACGCAGTCCTGGAACCTAGCGAGGTGGGGCTGTCGTCCTGTATTACAGAGGAGGACACTGAGGCTGAGAGAGGGGCAGTGATGTGCCAGGGGTTGGCCAGCCAGGGCTGGGGACCAAGACTTGGACTCTGAGAGCCTGAGCTCTGTCCGGAGAAGAAGAAGGTGAGGCCCGGGAACAGGCCCTGATGTCAGCAGAGGCGTTGGTGTGCAGGAGGCTCCCTTTGCTGCCTGCAGGTTCCCGTACTTACAGTCATGGTGAAACAGTCATCTGTAAAAGATGCTCACCACTCATCTAGGACCTGTGCAGAAGATGGGGTGAGGGGCTGTTGGGACTGTGGCCCTGTGGCTCATGAGTGATGCACAGAGGAGAGACCCACCCCTGGAGATGAACCAGCTTGTTTCTTTCTTTTTTTTTTAATTGAGTTTTTTACAATATTGTTTGTGTTACGTTTTGATTTTTTTTTGGTCACGGCTCCCTGACCAGGAATTGAACCCTCACCCCCTGCATTAGAAGGTGCAGTCTTAACCGTTGGACCAGCAGGGAGGTCCCACCAGCTGGTTTCTTGTCCCTGACTCCTCTAAGTGGAGGCAGCGAGTTAGGTTGTATAGAAAGAAGCTCAGAACCCACTTGCTGTTTGCGCCCAAGGCAGCCTGTAGGGGGAGCTGGTGCTCGCTGCCAGCCTGTCATCGCCAGGCTTCCTGTGGGCGCTGAGCACCCAGCTGGGACGGCCTGGAGCGGTGCTGGGGGCGGGGAGGGGAGCGTCCAGAGCAGCTCTGAGGAGGTGCTGACCCGAGAGGCGTCTGCAGGAGCAGAGAGGGCCTCGAGCTCAGCTGCGAGCGAGAGTGGCCAGTTTCCTTTCCAGACGGTGCTCCGGGGGGCCCTTTATCCTGAGGTCTCCCTGCCCGGTCGTCGCCTAGTCCTCTGCTCTTCACCCTAACCGTGGCGCATCCTGAGGCAGGCGGGGGAGAACACAGCTCCAGCATTTGAAGGGCTAACTTTGAACAATGTGTTTCAGCCTCAAAGAAGCTTCTGGGAGGAGGCACATGTTTCTAACTTGTCATTGTATGTCCCAGGGGTACAGGCGCCCCAGTCGAGCTGTAAAGCAGCTGTAAGGTGATTGATGATAAATTCCAGATTTATGTGGAGGACACTAACCCACTTCTTTCCACCTGGTACCTCATATAGGACCAGGTGTTAGCATTAGGCAGTCAGTGAAAGCAAAAGCTTGTACTTGGAGAAGATAAATAAAATGGACAAACCCTTTAGCTGAACTGGTGAAGAAAAAAAAATAGTATCAAGAATGAGGGAGCTGCCATTACTATAGATTCTAAGGTATTGAAAGGATAAGGAGGACTTCCTGGTGGCCCAGTGGACAGCAGTCCACCTACCAATGCAGGAGACCGGTCCCGTCCCTAATCCAGGGAGACCCCGTGCGCCCCGGGGTGGCTGAGCCATGCAGCGCCAGTACTGAGCCTGAGCTCTGGAGCCCCGCCTGCAACGAGAGGCCGCCACGGTGGAGAGCCCACGCACCCCAACCAAAGGCCCCCGCTTAGCACGGCTACGGAAGCCCCACGCACCCCAACCAAAGGCCCCCTGCTTAGCACGGCTACAGAAGCCCCACGCACCCCAACCAAAGGCCCCCGCTTAGCACGGCTACGGAAGCCCCACGCACCCCAACCAAAGGCCCCCGCTTACCACGGCCACAGACGCCCCACGCACCCCAACCAAAGGCCCCCGCTTACCACGGCCACAGACGNCCCCAACCAAAGGCCCCCGCTTACCACGGCCACAGACGCCCCACGCACCCCAACCAAAGGCCCCCGCTTACCACGGCCACAGACGCCCCACGCACAGCCATGAAGGCCCAGTCTGACCAGTGACAAATACATTAGTGGGGTATCACAAAGAGCTTTACACCAGAAAATTCTACAGGGTATATGAAGTAGACAGATTCTTGCACAAACCACTAAAGCTCACTCCAGAAGAAATGGGAAACTGAACAGAGCTGCATCTGTTAAAGAAGTGTAGCCTGTAGTTGAAAACTCTCAAAACGCCAGGCTCAGATGGCTTCCCTGGTGAGTCACACCAAACTTTGATGAAATAATAACCAATTGTACACAAACTCCCTTAGTAGAACGGGGGGAAACACTCCCCGACTCATTCTGTGAGATCAGCACCAGCTGCTCTCAAGGAATGGAAAGTAGAATGACATTAAAAATCATACACCAGTATTCCTTCTTGAATATAGATGCCAAAGTCTTCAACAAAATTTTAGCAAATTAAATCACATCAAAAGTAAAAAGAATAATCATGACCAGTGTTTAAAATTTTTAAAGGTTTAAGATTCAAAACTCAGTGGGACATGTAAGAATTCCCAGGTAGCGCAGCTGGTAGAGAATCCACCTGCAATGCAGGAGACCCCGATTCGATGCCCGGGTTGGGAAGTTCCAAGAAACCCTGACTAGGAAGGCATAAGGTTATACTAGCAGATCCCCCAAGAGAAGAATCTGGCAAACAGCAGAGAACCTACTGATTCTTAAGAACAAAGACAACATGACCCTCAGCTGACTGCTAGTCTGTCTACAAGATTGTTTTCTCCAGGGAGTAGGCATCACTGGCATGCTCTTTAATAGGCATGCATGCTCACCTGTATTTTTTTTTTCCACTTGTATTATTTAATACATATTACAATGCCAAAACTAAAATAGTAGTAGGGAAGGGATAGAGTGGGAGATTGAGGTTTGCAGATGTACTAACAATCCATATGGAAATTGACATTGTAAATCAACTATACATCAATTGAAATAGTTATTTCTTAGGGCATTATGCTGTTACATATAGCAGAAATAAGGAGAAATAAGGTGTTCTTTGCTTAACTAAGGAAAAAATCAACGTAGCTCATCATATTACAATAACAAGGAAACACTGGTCATCTCAAGAGATGACAAAAGAATTAGACAAAATTAAGCATCCATTCATGTAAAGTTTCTCATCTAAGCAAGGATAGAAAATGACGTCCACAATATAAGTGCATCTATAAGTGCGTCTACTTCCAGTGAAGGTTATCCTCAGTGGTGAGACTGACTGCTTTCCCTTTATGATTGGGAAGATGAGGTTATCCGCTCTCATCACTCCTATTCCCTGTCAGGCTGGAAGTCCAGGCCATTCCAGCAGAGCAAGATAAAGACATAAAAATACATGGAGAATGGGATACAGTAAAACTATGCACAGACAACATGATCGTATGTAGAAAACCTTAAGTCATCTTCCATAAAGCCGCCAACTCTATTAAATAGTGTTTAGCAAGTCTGCAGGATCAAATGTTAAAATACAAAAATCAGTTGTATTTCTCTGACAAGCCTAGACAGCGTATTAAAAGGCAGAGACATCACTTCGCCGACAAAGGTCCATCTGGTGAAAGCTACGATTTTCCCAGCGGTCACGTACTGCTAGGTGGCTCCCCAGTGAGTGACACGGCAGGTCTGGGGCGGGGCCTGGGGACCTGCATTTCCCACGGGTTCCCAGGCGCTGCCGCCGCTGCAGAAGCCCCAAGACCCCGTCCTGAGAGCTGCCGCTGTTGCCGAAGCCATTGCAGAGAGGACTCGTTTGCGGTCACTCCTCGGCTGCGCCCCTTCGGAAGGACCCGCAGCCCCGTCCAGTGCGAGTGAGCCGTCTCTGCTGGACCATGGTGCGGAGCTCGAGGGCAGGGTCTGCAGAGGTCCGCAGAGAGAGGGCAGGGCCTCCCTGCCGTCCTGAAGGTGTGGGGGGGCCTCGAGGCACTGCCCGGGGCTCAGGGCACCGCTGACTCGTGGCCAGGGGGTCTGTAGGGATGGAGGCCCAGGGGTGGAGGACCCCGCCTCCACGGCCAGTGGTGCCTTGGCCCGCCGGGTGGGCTTCGGAGCCGCTGCGGCTCCTGGGGGCGGCACGGGAGGCCTCGGTGCTGGCTTCACTGGCAAAATCACTGGGTTTCAAGGCCACTGGCTTTCTGCCGTTTTCAAAAGGCAGAACGGCCGCACCTTAACGGCAGTGTCTGCTCTGAGGCCGGCGTTGTTCGCAGCAGGCAGACCTCGGCCGGAGGCCAGGCGGCTCCTCTGCGCCGTGGTCCCCGTGGGAGCCCCTCTGGGGGCCTCCGCCAGGCTCCTGGACGCTTGAGGATGCCGGCAGGCCGTCATGACACCGCTAAGTCACGGGCTGGGCCGTCAGGTCACCTGAAGGAAGGTATTGTGAAGGTCGGGAGGCTGTGGTGGCCGTGCTGAGGCCCCGTGTGTGGGGCCTTGTCCTTGGCACCCCTGGGGTTCCTCTCACGCTCACCTGAAGGGTGTCAGGAGGCTCAGGACGGCTCATCAGAGGCCGACCCCAGGTGAGGACGCGGGTGCAGGTGGCTCCTTGGGGAAGTGTCCCAGGAGAGACCGGGAGGTGGAAAGGAGCAGGTCTGGTTTAACACAGTCTGGAGGAGGAAGAAGCCAGCCCCGGGGAGTGGCCGCTCTGGAGGTCATGCAGGCCCAGCACTCCTGGCCCTCCTGGGACCGGCCCCAGAAGCAGCGCTGTGGGGGCTGCCCTGGGGGAGACCGGCAAAGCCGGGAGGGCACTCGGGGCCGGGAGTGGACAGGGATCTGGAGCAGTAGTGACAGGCTCCACCTCATCTGGGTCCTCCCCAGACCCTTCAAGCTAGGGAGGAACATGTCCTCGCAATTATTCTTTCAAGAAATTCTTGTCATCTACCAACGAAGATGTGTAATGATTAAAGGAGTGTAGTTATAATAATAACGGAAAAAAATCTGAAAAAGAATATGTCTGTGTATGTATAACTGAATCACTGTCTATATTCTTGAAACCAACACAACACTATAACTTAATTATACTTCAATTTAAAAAAATAAAAGAGCTTAGTGATACCAGAAGGGCGTATGCAAAAGAGCTTAGGCCAACGCTCACCATGAAGAGAGAAGACTCAAGTAAACAAAATAAGAAATGAAACAGGAGAAATCACAATTGATACCAAAGAAACACACAAAAAAAATACTACTATGAACAATCATATGCCAACACCAGTTCAACAACCTAGAAGAAATAGACAACTTTCTAGAAACGTGTGATGGGTTTAGTTGCTAAGTCATGTCTGACTCTTGCAACCCCGTGGCTCCTCTGTCTATGGGATTCCCCAGGCAAGAATACTGGATGGGTTGCCATCTCCTCCTCGAGGGCATCTTCCCAACTCAGGGATCGAACCCTCATCTCTTAAATTGCAGGCAGATTCTTTACCACTAAGCCACCAGGGAATCCTGTCAGAGTCCACCGAAACTGAACATAGAGGAAATAAACAACTTGGACAGGCCAACCACTGGAAGTAAAATAGAATCTGTAAACAAACAAACTCCCCACAGACAAAAGTCCAGGACCAGGTGGCTTCACAGGTGAATTTTACCAAACATACAAATAAGAACTCATACTGATTCTTCTCAAACTCTTTCAAGAGATTAAGAGGAGGAAACACTCCTAAAGACATTCTATGAAGCCACCGTCACCCTGATACCAAAGCAGATAAAATTACAGGTCAAAATCTTTGATGAATACAGATGCAAAAATTAACAACAAAATGTTAGCAAACTGATTCCAACAACACATAAAAAAGATATACCACGACCAAGCTGAGTGCACCCCAGGGTGACAAGGGTAATTCAGCATACCCAAATCAATCAGTGTGATATACCACCTCACAAAAGAAAAGATAAAACCACATGATCATCATTACTACAGACAAAGCTAGTGGAGGTGATGGAATTCCAGCTGAACCATTTCAAATCCTGTAAGATGATGCTGTTAGACTGCTGCACTCAATGTGCCAGCAAATTTGGAAAAGTCAACAGTGGCCACGGGACTGGAAAAGTTTCATTCCCATCCCAAAGAAGGGCAATGCCAAAGAATGTTCAAACTACCATACAATTCTGCTCATTTCACATGCTAGTAAAGTAATGCTCAAAATCCTTCAAGCTTGGCTTCAGTAGTACATGAACCAAGAACTTCCAGATAGACAAGCTGGGTTTAGAAAAGGCAGAGGAACCAGAGATCAAATTGTCAGCATCCATTGGATTGTACAGAAAGCAAGGGAATTCCAGAAAAACATCAGCTTCATTGACTACGCTAAAGCCTTTGACTGTGTGGATCATAACAAACTGGAAAATTCTTAGATGGGAATACCAGACCATCTTACCGGCCTCCTGAGAAACCTGTATGCTGATCAAGAAGCAACAGTTAGCACCAGACATGGAACACAAGTCTTGTTCAAAATTGGGAAAGGAGTATGTCAAGGCTGTATATTGTCACCCTGTTTATTTAACTTCTATGCAGAGTACATCATGCAAAATGCTGGTCTGGATGACTTACAAACTGTAATCAAGATTGCTGAGAGAAATATCAACGATCTCAGATATGCAGATGATACCAATTTAATGGCAGAAAATGAAGAGGAACTTGATGAGGGTGAAAGAGGAGAGGGGAAAAGCTGACTTAAAACTTAACATTCAAAAAATTAAGATCATGGCATCTGGTCCCATCACTTCATGGCAAATGGCAGTGGAAACAGTGACAGATTTTATTTTCTCAGGCTCCAAAATCACTGTGGATGATGACTGCAGTCATGAAATTAAAAGATACTTGCTCCTTGGAAGGAAAGCTGTGACAAACATGGACAGTGTATTAAAAAGCAGAGACATAACTGCTGACAGAGGTCCGTATAGTCAAAGCTGTGGTTTTTTCAGCGGGCATGTACAGATGTGAGAGTTGGACCATAAAGGCTGAACACCAAAAAATTTATGCTTTCTAATTGTGGTGCTGGAGAAGACTCTTGAGAGTCTCTTGGATGGCAAGGAGATCAAGCCAGTCAATCCTAAAGGAAATCAACCCTGAATATTCACTGGAAGGACTGATGCTGAAGCTGAAGCTCCAATACTTTGGCCACCTGATGCGAAGAGCTGACTCACTGGAAAAGACCCTGAGGCTGGGAAAGACTGAAGGTAAGAGGAGAAGGGGACGACAGAGGATGAGATGGTTGGATGGCATCACTGAAACAACGGACATGAGTTTGAGTAAGCTCCGGGAGATGGTGATGGACTGGGAGGCCTGGCGTGCTGTAGTCCATGGGGCCACAGAGTCAGACATGACTTAGCAACTGAACAACAGAGCAAGAAACAAGTGGGAAAGAAGTATTTTAAATTCCATTTAAAATATTATCCTGGGGCAAGGCCATATGTATGGATACATTTGATAAAAGATGGGCAAGACCTGAAAAGTGAGAACTGTGAAACAGCACTGAGAGAAATTAAGACAAATAAATGGGGAGATGTACTCATGGGTAGGGCTTCCCTGGCTCTCCAGATTCTTTCAGACAGTAAAGAATCTTCCTGTAATTGGGAAGACCCGAGTTCCATCCCTGGGTCAGGAAGATCCCCAAAGGAGGGCCTGGCAACCCACTCCAGCATTCTTGCCTGGAGAATCCATGGACAGAGAAGCCTGGTAGGCTACAATCCATGGGGGTCGCAAAGAGTCAAACATGCCTGAAGCAACTAACTCTTTCACACATTCATGGATAAGAAGACTCAGTATTGTTAAGATGTCAAGCATCTTCAAATTGACCTATAGATTCAAGACAATTCCAATCAAATCCCCAGTAGGCTTTTATAGAAATTTCCAAGCATATCCTAAAATGTATATATACGTGATTGTTCATAGCAATTTCCTTAATAATAACCAAAAACTGGGAGGAGGGGAAATCAAATGTCCATCAGCAAATGAGTGATAAATTGGAATATCCATACAGTGGATGATTCCTCAGCAATGAAATCTATTATCAATACATACAGCATGGGTCAGTCTCTGGATAACCATGCTGAGTGACAAACTAGGAAAGAAGACATACGGTGTGATTCCACTTATAATCAGTTCTAGAAAATATGCATGAATGTGTAGCAACATGAAAGGCACCAGTGGTTGCCTGCGGTGGGAGGGTGGGGCACAAAGGGCGGGAGGAGACTGGAGTTGACGAAGGTGTTCATTTTCTTGATGACAGCGATGGTTTGACGAGTATATACATATGTCAAAACTCATAAATTGTGCATTTTAAACATGAAGTTTATTGTACATCAATTATATCTCAATAAAGCTGTTACGGGCTTCCCAGGTGGTGCGGTGGTAAAGATTCTGCCTACCAGTGCAGGAGACACAGGAGACTTGGGTTCAGTCTCTGAGTTGGGAAGAACCCCTGGAGGAGGAAATGGTAACCCACTCCAGTATTCTTGCCTGGAAAATCCCATGGACAGGGGAGCCTGGCAGGCTATAGTCCACGGGGCCACAAAGAGACACGACTGAGCACGTGTGCAAAGTTGTAAAAATGATTTTTAAATTTCTAATCAGACCCCTTCAAAAAATAAAGATGTTGTTCAGTGATTGAACCGAAGAGGCTGGCATGCCAAATCGATGAGTTCAGCCTCCACTCACCTTCACTTGAGCAAAGCGTGTCTCAGCAGATGGAGATGATGTGAGTTTTTCAGACGCAAGAGTAATATTAAAATACTTGAGGAGCCCTGAAATTTAAGTATACATGTGCATTTAGAAGTACACATTCACAAAATAAATGAGGGGGTGATTGTACGTAATCCTTACTCAGTAATACAAACTTAAGATACGTGTGAACTTGCAAACGGCAAAAACTGGCCAAGTTGAGAAGTAAATGAGCTATCAATAACCCTAAAACATTTTATCAGTCTTTCATGAGTAAAATTTCCTTTCTCTTCATTTCAGTGCATAAGCTTCACTGTAGCACAGGTTGAATTCAAGACAATTCACTTAGGGTTGATGTGGGAGCAAAACGTACTCAGAATAAACACAGCAGAGGCCATAGTTGTCACATATGTAAAGGGGTTCCTATCACCATCGCGCTCATGGGTCCGGTGGGGAAGCAGCCCTGGGAATTGCGCCCTCTATTGGAGAGAAAGTGACGGTGCCCACGATCCCGTTCAAGACTGAGTCCTCCGAGGGGAAAAGCTCTAAGGAGTTTAACCCGGAGTGTCCCAGCTGCGTGAGACCTAGAAGCCTCTTCCTCCCAGAGCACGGTTAGGCATCGCCAGGTGTCCTGCCTAAATCTCTTCTCCGAGAGGCTTTGGCCCTGAAGCCTTTTTTTTTTTTAAGCTTTATTGAAGTATAGCTGATTTATAGTGTTACTAATTTCTGCTCCACAGCCAAGTGACTGTTAAGTATGTATGCTTTTTCATATTCTCTTCCATTTTGGTTTGTCACAGGATGTTGAACACTGTTCCCCGTGCTCCACAGGAGGACCTTGTTGTTTTATCCGTTCTCTGTGTGACAGTTTGCATCTGCTAATCCCAACCTCCCAATCCTTCCCCCCCCCCCCCCACCACAAGACTGTTCTCTATGTCTGCGAGTCTGTTCCTGTTTCATAAATAAATTCCTCTATGTCATGTTGTAAGTTCCACACATAGGTGATGTCATGTGCTATTTGTCTTTCTCTTTGTGAATTTGCTTCATATGATGATCTCTAGGTCCATTCATGGGTGGTTTTTTTTTTTTTAATATTTATTTGGCTGCACGAGGTCTTAGCTGTGGCTCATAGGATCTTTTGTTTGTGGCATGCGAACCCTTAGTTGCAGCATGTGGGATCTAGTTCCCTGACCAGGAATTGAACCCGGGCCTCCTACATTGGGAGAACAGAGTTTTAGCCACTGGACCACCAGGGAAGTCCCTACAGACTTTCTGATGATGGCCGTTCTGACTGATGAGAGGTTGGTACTGCGCTGTAGTTTTTATTTGCATTTCTCTAATAATTAACAGTGATGAGCAGCTTTTCATTGCCTATTGGCCATCTTGATGTCTTCTCTGGAGAAATGTCTATTTAGGTCTTCTGCCCATTTTTCATTCTGTTGTTTGTTTTTGTTTCTTTGTTATTGCATTATAGGAGCTGTTTGTATATTTTGGAAATTAGGCTCTCGTCAGTTGCATCATTTGCAAATATTTTCTCCCAGTCCATAGATTGTCTTTTTGTTTCATTTATGGTTTCCTTTGCTATGTAAAAGCTTGTAAGTTTGATTAGGTCCCATTTATTTCTTCTTGCTTTTATTTCTATTGCCTTGGGCGACTGACCTAAGAAAATATTGGTATGATTTATGTCACAGAATGTTTTGCCTGTGTTCTCTTCTTTATGGTGTCTTAGATTTAAGTCTTTAACCTATTTTGAGTTTATTTTTCTGTATGGTGTGAATGTTCTAACTTCATAGGTTTACATGCAACTGTCCAACTTTCACAGCACCACTTGCTGAAGAGACTGTCTTCTCCCCTTTGTGTATACTGTCTCCTTTATCAAAGATTAACTGACTGTCGTGTGTGGGTTTATTTCTGAGCTGTCTGTTCTGTCCCACTGATCTGTGTGTCTGTTTCTGTGCCAGTGCCATGCTGTTTGGCCTTCCCAGATGGCTCAGTGGTAAAGAATTTGCCTGCCAATGCAGGAGATGTAGGTTCAATCCCTGGGTTGGGAAGATCCCCTGGAGAAGGAAATGGCAACGCCAGTATTCTTGCCTGGGAAATCCCATGGACAGAGGAGGCTACAGTCCATGGGGTCACAAGAGAGTCAGACACGACTTAGCAACTAACCAACAGCCGTGCTGTTTTGATTACTGTAGCACCGAAGTATTGTCTGAAGTCTGAGAACGTTCTGCCTCCGGCTTTGTTCTTTTTTCTAGGATGGCTTTGGCAGTTCTGGGTCTTTTATGTTGTTTTTGTTGTTCAATCACTAAGTCATATTCAACTCTTTGTGACTCCACGGACTGCAACATGCCAGGCTTCCCTGTCTTAGGAGATTCCGATCACAGTCAGAATTTTCAAGACCTTGGAAGAGCCCGCCTCTGAAGGAAGCCTGGAGCAGAGGCTGTGGCAGGGCCGTCAGCCACCTGGTTCTGCCCAGGCAGTGAGTCACGGTGGGCACACTAGGTTTTCCTAACACAGGGCCCCTCTGCTCAGCACCCAGATGTCACTGGGGAGCAGCTTCAGGTCCGAGCACTGGTCTCCTTTCCCTCCCCTGCCCCCCATTCCTGGCCAAGGCTGGGAGCCCCACCCCACCAGTGCGGGGGGCCACAGTCAGTCTTGAGGCCCTAGACTCCCATTTCTGGTGGACTTGGGCCCAGGGTCGTCTCTCCTCCAACCCCCAGTGCGTCCAGGCAGTAGGCCGGGCTATCGTCTGCCCCAGCCCTGATTGAGCATGAAGCTGGGCGTCAGAGGTCCTGCCTGGTTCCGTCCTCTCTAGGAGACCGACTATCTTCCAGTCCCCTGTTTGTGGTCAAGTGTGTGTATGACAAATATGGAGCTAGTGTTGCAACTGACCGGAACCTCCCGAGCCCCCCCCCCCCCGCGCGCGGTCTCTGTTCTCGCCAGAACACTCTCACAGGTGGGCCACACCCCACACCCACCGCCAGGCACCAGCATCGCAGCCTGAGCCAGTGAGAGCCGACCCGTGTTTCCCAGGAGGCGGACGTTGGACCCACACTGGACTGGCCCAGAACCGCCCCCCTGTGCACAAGCCAGCCCAGCTCCACCCCTGCCCCTCCTGTAAACCCAGACAGGCCAGGAGGAGAGCAGCCCCGGGGTCCACAGGTGTCCACCCCAAACACTCTCACTGGGCCTGTCCACTCATGTCAGCCCGGGAGGGATAGGGGGTCCCCGGAAACCCCAGGACAGCACTGGGGCCCCTGGGCCTCCTGGAACCAGAATTGGCTCTGGGAGGTGGAAGCTCTCCGCTTCCCCCCAGGCCCCACAGCATCCCCCTGGTGCCTGAGCCGCCCACTCCTCTCCTCTTGGCCCGAGGACACGGCCGTGATGCCATGAGGGGCCCACGTGACACTTTTGCTGCACTGCCCTCCTCCCCGGGGCCTCTCCCTCTCTTCCTGGTCCAGATACCTGCGGGGGACATCCGACTGGCCCAGCCCATCTTTCTACACGAGGCCAGCGGGCACAGCCGTCCTGCACACAGCCTGCCTTCAGGTCCAGTGTCGAGCAGAGACTGGAGGCGACTTCCCTGCACAACAGCTCTGACCATAACCTCTCACTCCATCATTGAGTAGGCTTTGAAAATTTTTATTTGTAAAGCTCCCCGGTGGGCGTGTCAAGTATGCCAACGCAAGGCCCCTGACCCAGAAGTCCAGGTTTGGTGGCGGTTGCTGTGGCTGCAGGTTGGGCCCTGGTGCCAGGAGCCAGTCTGGACGTCTGCAGTGCCCCCTTCTCCGGCCAGGAGCCCAAGTCACCTCATATTCGCTCCCAGTGGGAACTGAACAGACAGGTTTCTCACCTCCCAGAGGAAAAGAAAGTTTGCTAAGCCTCCGGTTTCACTGCCCAGAGAGTGAGGACTCCCTGCTCACTTCTGCTCTTCTTCAGGGAAGGCTGAGGGTGACCTACGCAGGACCAGCGTTCTGGGGGGACTTGGGGCCCCGGGGACAGCCACGGCCAGCTTCTCTGACCACCACAGGGAGCGGTTAATAACCACTTGGGCTGGCGGAGGCCTACCTTTCTTCCAGGAAATTAGTTCAGGAGAGCTTGGTGACCTGGATCAAGTCTCCTGTTAAAGAGTAACTTACACCCCATATTACATTCAAGTCCCGGGAGTAAATATCCAGGGGAAGTGTTTATTTTAACCGGGAACAAAGCATCCTTTGTGGGCCAGCTCCGCCAACGCCCGGATCTCCTTAGATAGCAACTGGCTGGCGCAGCCCCCTGGGAACATGCAGCCTTGTGGTTGACCAGTTAACCTTTCTGAGTGGGTTTACACATTATGGTCTTTGCTCTCCCTGAGTACAAGGTCAATAGAGCTGTCAGCAGCCCCTGCGGGCCCCTCAGGTCCAAGTTGGACAGGATCCCTGTCCACGTGTGCTCTCTCCCCTCATCTGGAGTGAAAGTATCATGCACCCTCTGAGTGGTCCGTCCAAGCCCAGACATGTCATGTGGGCCTCACCTCTGGGGGCTCATGGTGTCACCTAGCCTCTCCTGGAGGCAGCACCATAGATCTGCCAGCTCTGAGCAGCCCCCCAACTGGCTGCATCTCTGTACCTCCCAGGAGGCAGTGCTGCTAAAATACTTTTTCTGGGCCCCAGCCTGGGTGACTCAATTAAATTCCTAGGGGTGAGTCTGGGGCTTGTACTTTAAAAAAAGAAGAGGAAAGAAAAAACAACTTTCTTTGCCTGATTCAAAACAATGTAAGGAGAATTGTGCAGAGTATAAATGAAACAAGATGGGCATGAATTGAGTTGATCATTGATATGGGGATATGAAAGTTTATTATAAATCCTGTCTCCTTCTGTAACAAGCCTGATGGAAAATATTAACAATGTTTCACACGAGGAAAAATTTTTAAATGCTCCCCAAGAGATTTGCCTCTGCGGCCAGATTGAGAACCCCAGAAAGTGAGCCCCATGGGCCTCGACAGGACTGAGCCAGCTTGCTCGAGATGTAGACCGACCCAGCATGCGAGTGTCCCTAGCGCAGCGGACTGCCGCCAGCCTGCTCCGCTCCTTCTGAACAGATTCCAGTGAGATCCAGGTAACAGCACCTGAGACAGAATCAGTCTCCGCTGTAGGTCAGGAGACCTACAGGGCCAGACGCAGCTGGTCAGTCATACAGCCAGCAGAGCAGGAGGGCCTGGGGCGCACCCAACCTGTAGGCCAAACCAAGGTCCTGTGGAGCGGGACGCTCCTCCCTGGGACCCCTTCAGGAAGACCCAAGTGACAGCCTGCTGCCAGCAGGGTCCCTGGGCCGCTGGGCACAAATGGCCTTGTGAACGGGCCGGTGGCCTCCCAGGAGATAGGCACAAGGTGGTCCGGTGGGGAAACCAGGCCGAGAACACACCCCGGCCGCACCCACGCCGCCCCAAACCCTGGGGATCGCCCTGGCCTCTTTCAGCCTCTTAAGTGGATCAGCCGGGAGCCCAGGGCAAGGTCCTTCAGCGGAGGTCCGGGGATTTCCGGCGGCCGGCGGGCGGGCCAGCAGTGAGTCAGGAGGACACAGCGCCCGGGGGAGGCTGGAGGCCACTTCCCCGCGTCCTTCACCTCCAGGGAAGCGCGCCCCAATTAGCACCTTGGCCTTCGCAGGAAGCGCCGCGGGCCACACCCGGGCCCACCCGGGGGCCTGGCCTTCCCCAGCCGGCAGAGGCCACCCAGCGCTGGCGTCATGGGGCGTGGGGAGACCTGGGCCAGCAGCGGCCCGGCTGGGTGTCCTGGAAGGCAGGTCCCCGCGGACAGCGCCCAGCCCGTAGCACCAGGCCGCGGAGGGGAGGCTGCGGGCAGCAGAGCCACAGGGAGAGCGGACGGGGGGCGGGGCGAGGGACTCCTCGGCTTCCGGGGCGGAGGCCAACTTCCGGCGCGCTCTCTGGACCGGCGGCCAACTTCTGGCGCTCCACGTGGACTCGCTGAGACCCTCGGAGGCCCGCGGACTTCCTCCTTGGGGCCTGGCCCCGGTGTCCCCCTCAGCTGCCGCAGCTTTCCTTGTGCTCCACACTCAGCAGTCACGCCTGCCCCTCTCCCAGCCCCTGACCCTCACACAGCGGGACGCGACCCGGGGCAGGTCTCACAACCTCCAGAGGGGGAAGCCTAGCCTTCCTCCTCCGCAGACAGGGCGCCTACCCCTGTGGTGGCCATGCTGCACGCCGGGGCCCTCTGCAGCGGACGCAGGTCGGAAAGAAGGTCTCTGCGCACGGACAGGCCCTCCAGGATTTAGTCTGCTCAAGGCAAAAGCAGGCCACAGGACAGCACATACTGAGCGGCTCGGTTTGGGTTTCAGCACGCCCACAGGCACAACACTCGGATTGTGCGTTTATATAAGCACGAGCTTGTATTAAGTTGACCAGAAAAGTTCGGTTGGGTTTTTCTGTAACATCTTCTGGAAAAAAACCAAAAGAACTTTTGGCCAACTCAATATACAATAAGGGATGGGATGCATGTGCCTGCTTAGTCGTGTCCAACTCTTTGCAACCCCATGGACTGTAGCCTGCCAGGCTCCTCTGTCCATGGGATGTTCCAGGCAAGAATACTGGAGTGGGTTGCCATTTCCTCCTCCAGGGGATCTTCCTGACCTGGTGAGCGAACCCAAGTCTGCGGCGTTTCTTGCACTGACAAGTGGATTCTTTGCCACTGAGCCACCTGGGAAGCCACGTCTGCAAAGTGGACGCCAAAACTAAACAGGGAGTACACTGGGAGTCAGGGGCTTGATCAAGATGGACTTGGGTTTTATTGGTAACACCTTGATTTTTATGAGACTGCTCAAGAATTACTGTGTGATGTCAAATAAAAATGTAAATTGCACCCTTCTTGCAAAGGTGTGGGGAGAATTATACCCTGAGAGCCTAGCACAGCCCTGCCCTCCTACACTGCTCCTCCTCACCACCTCCATTCCAGGAATTAGCCCAGAGCCAGGTCATTTATTCACTCAACAAGCTGGTGCTGCTGCCTCCTCTGTGCTGTCCTCGGCCCTAATTCTGGGTCAGAGGTGGTTCCAAGGTGGGCCTGGCCTGGGCTGGAGAGTCTCCCGGCCCCAGGGGGACATGGCAGGCGGACTTGATGCCCAGCCTGGCTTCCACGCGTCTCCTAAATGTTTGGAGGTGCTAAAAAAAAAACCAGCAATAGTATTTTTCATGCCAAACACCCATGAATAAACATTTTCTTCCAAAGAGACAGTTTGTGGGACTTCCCTGGCAGTTCAGTGGTTAAGACACCGAGCTTCCACTGCAGGAGGAATGGGTTCAATCCCTGGTCAGGGAACTAAGACCCTGAGTGCCCCTCAGCATGACCAAAAAGTAGAGAAAAAGAAAGAAAATTTGTCAGACCAAGATTGATTAGCCAAACAGTAACTCACAAAAAAAATAAAGTTTTTTCTGGAAAAACCTAAAAAAACATTTTGGCCAACTCAATATATTAGTAATGGATGGGATGCGTGTGTGTGCTCAGTCGTGTCCCCAACACCCAGGCCAGTGAAGTTACAGGAAACAGGTGGCTTGGGGAGCTTTGTCAAGCATCTGTGACACCCCTGCAAGGTGTTCTGAACTTGAGATTCTTCTTGTTGTTCTCTGCTGTTTAGTTACTAAGTCGCGTCTGACTCTGGCAACCCCATGGACTGTAGCCCACCAGGTTCCTCTGTCCATGGGATTTCCCAGGCAAGAATACTGGAGTGGGCTGCCATTTCCTCCTCCAGGGAATCTTCCCCACCCAGGGATCGAACCTATGTCTCCTGATGGGCAGGCAGATCCTTTACCACCGAGCCACCGAAGACTCGGTTCTAGCAGCCCCCTCAGGCACCAGCGTTGACTGCAGCGCACACCAGCATTCCGCACTTGGCCCTTCCCCACCCCGTCACCGACCACCAGCCCTGTCTTGGCACCCCACCCCATTCTGAAACCCTTTTCCAGTCCCTCCTCTCAGCCCAAACCAGGCCCAGGCACCTCTAAACCAAGTGCACCCACAATCCACTGTCCCCAGGGCATGGTTGACAAACACAGAGGACCTGCTTGGCAGGATCCTGGGGGCGCAGCATCCAGATACAAGCCCAGCATCCCAGGTCACCCCAGGGGCTCTGGGAGGTTCCCCAGGTGTGGCCACCCTTGCCTGAAGGTTCACACCTAGGCCTGAAAAAATGTGTGTCAGATTCAGTGGAATGCAGTCCTCAGTAGGGCACCAGGAAAAACAAGTTCCAGAGCTGGCCTCCCAAGCTGCTGCCTGGTCACCACTGGACTCTGGGAGCTCCTGCTTCCTGAAGATGGGCAGCAGCATCGTGTCCACAGGGTCAGGGCCTGGGGAGCCCAGTGTGTGTGGGAAGCTGGGAGAGCTTTGGACATGCGGGCATCATCCCCCAGGCCTCAGCCTCCATACCTATAAGACGGGGTTGTGCTGTCCCCATCAGCAGCTCTGGTGAGACTGCCGGGGAATGAATGGAGGCATCCTGTGAGCCTCAGGAGGGGATGATCTGGGGTGGGGAAGGGGCTTGTCCCTAAAATCGGGGCCACAGAAAGTCACAGCACAGAGCTCCTCTGCACAACCCCTGCCTCCAGGGCTCCCCAGAAGAGCCTCACACACACAGCCCAGGATAGGTCTTCAGGTGCCCACACATGAAGGAAGGGGGTCAGCCCACGTCCACCAGCTCTCAGTGACCTCCCCCAGCCCCCCAGGAAGCACCCAAGTGTCAGAGCAGCGCTGCCCCGTCTTCCCCCAGCCTCAGATCTGGCAGCAGGAAGCAGCTGCAGAAGCAAGATGGAGTCACCCTGTGGGCCCCCAGCAGCCAGGGGACCGTGCCAGCATCTGCTGTGAGACCCCCTGCCTCACTTCCCCAGGGTTGTGGGGAAAATACCCTCGCTCTTGTCAGCTTTTGGTTGGGAGGGTCCCTGTGCAGACTGTGTCTGTCTGCCAGCAAGCAGCCTTCCCCAGCTGCGTCCCAGAGGACAGTGACTAAAGCCTTTTTGTCATCCTGCTGCAGATCCGATGAATTGCAATGGGTAGCGTCACCTCCCCATTCGAGAACCGTGAACCGAGCTAATAACGCCACCCACTCAGTGCTCACAGGTCTTTATCATGAGTGTGTATCGCTTCCGTAATCAAAAATAACAACAGGGCACTTTAAAAACAATGAGGCAATAATCCCCCAGCCCAGCCAGCCTGGGCGGCATCCCTGAGGCCGCTTGGGGAGGGGCTTCCTGAGCTCTGGGCCATTCAGGGTCCAGACATCTTACCCTGGCTGCCTGACCCCTGGGATGGGGCTGGACGGTTCAGCTCCCCCGCCCTGCCCTTTCATAGGCGGTCGGGGGGCGTCCCCGGTCCAGGAGCGTCTCTGCCCCTTTGTCACCTGCTGAGACTGCGCAGACGCTGCCTCCTGCCGGGAAGCACAGACAGACCCCGCTGCTCCCAGCGCTGCCCTCAGCGGCCCTCGGGCAGTCTCCAAGGTCCGCACGGAGCCGGCTTCTGACTCCCGTCCCAGACCCAAGTGTGCGCAAGTAGGAGAACATGCAGGGCTGGGACTAGGGTCAGAGGAGTGAGGCGCCCAGGGCACCCCGCGGAAGGGGTGCCCACTCCAAGGGCCCATGACACTGCCCGGGGCTGCCCCCACCCCCCGGGGACCCTCCCTGCCCTGTCCCAGCCCTGGGAGCGTAGACCTTTGAAGTGGCTTTCCCAAAGGGCCTCAGAGGCCTGAACCGCTTCCACTGTAGGAGGATTTAGGTAAATTTATTTATTTTTTTAACTGAAGTAGAGTCAATTTACAATGTGGTATTAGTTTCAGCTGTACAGAAAGTGATTCAGTTATTCCTATAGGTGTGTGTATATATATATATTCTTTTTCAGATTCTTTTCCTTTGTAGGATATTGCAAACTATCGAGTATAGTTCCCTTGAGTAAAATTTTTAAATGCCAAACCCGACTTAAAAACACTGCGATGCAATTTAAAGTTTACATTTCCCCGAGCGTCACCTGTCGCGGCTCTGAACACCCTGACTTGGCCTCACTGGAGCAGGCGCTACAGGCTCGAAGTCCAGACCTCTGAAAGGAGGGCTCCGGCCGGGTGGGGCCCCAGCCGCCATGCCCCGCTCCCTGGCTCCACTCAGCCTGGACGGGGCACCCGGCCCGGGCCTGTGGCCCTCTCGGCCAGGGCCCAGCGAAGGCCGCAGGCATGGAGCTGGTGCAGAGGGGACCGAGGGCCAGTGGGGCTCCGGCCGGGACCTCCTGCGGCTGAGGTCACTCCTACTCTCGGCGTCTCAGAGAGGCAGTCCCGGTAATCACCCACTTCCTCCTCCTGCTCCGTGATTCACCTGCTCTCGGGTAATCATCACGCCTGACTCACCTTCAGCATCAGCTGAGTGAGGCCGGAAGCTGACGGACGCCGTGGGGACCAGGGGCAGGAGGGGCGGGGGACGGCAGGTGGGGGAGGGGGGCGGCAGGAGCTCGGGGGCTTCTCTGCTGCGGCCTCAGAGAGGAGCCCCGCTTCCCACAGGGGCAGCGGCCCTGTGAGCGCACCGCACTCGACAGTGTACACACACCTTCTCCCATTCTCTCAAGCAGGCAGAGGCCGAATGTCCCTTTGGCTGATGGGGAAACAGTTTGCAGAGGGGCCTTGACTTCCCAGAGAGCGATAAGGCAGGGTGGGCAGCCAGCCAGCCTCGGGCACTGCCTTCCTGCTGCATCATGCAGAACCCGGAGCTGTCCATCCCGGGGCTTCAGCCCCAAGCCCAGGGCCAAGGAGGGCCGGGGGGGGATAGGCTGGGCCAGGGGCACAGCACTTGCTGGTCTTGGAAAGATTTTCATAAGACCCGCCTGTCCCCATCTCTTCCCAGACCTCCCATTTAACCCGTCTGGGAAAGGTTAGAAGTCAGAGGCAGCTCCTGAGGGGCTCACCCCTCTAAGGGGGGGATTGGGCAGAGGGGAGGGAGGTTCCACCTCTCTAGCTGGTTGGGGGCTTCCCAGGTGGCACAGGGGTAAAGAATCAATCAGCTTGCCAATGCAGGAGATGCAGGAGACCCGGGTTCAATCCCTGGGTCAGGAAGTTCTCCTGGAGGGGGAAATGGCAACCCACTCCAGTATTCTTGCCTGGAGAATTCCCTGGCGGGGACTGCAATCCATGGGGTCACACACACACACACACACACACACACACACACACACACACATACATCTAGCGGGATGGGGGCGGCAGACTGGCACACCCGCCGGATGCTATGTGTGTGGCTCACCCAGCTCCTTCCAGCAGGTGGAGGCTCCAGTGCACAGAAGCCACGCAGCACCCCCAGCGATGTGCCTGCCCGGAAGCCTCACGGCCCCTTCCATGTGCCTCCCGGTACGGAGGCCCCGGGGGTGCCCGTGAAGCTCAAGGGGAGAGGGGCCCAGCGGGCACCCTGCCCACACTGGGCGTGCCTGAGCCCCGCCTACAGAGGAAGCAAGACGTGAGGCTGGACACCTCCAGGCCTGTCCTGACTGGCTGGAGCTTCTATTTTTACATCCACACATCCCGCTTCTTTTCCTGTTCTCGGGAAAAGCTGATGGAGAAGAAGGGGGGGCCTGGGGTCGCTCCCTGGGGCGGGAGGCAGCCGGGCAGCGTCCATGTCTTGGTGCTGCTCTCCGGACAGAGCCATCTCCAGAGGGACTCCGCCCTGCGGGGTGGCCTGGGGGACACCTCTCCTGGCCTGAGCCTCGCAGGCTGGGGGACTCAGGGATGCTGCAGGAACTGGCCTCGTGCCCAGAAGGGGCACTCGACGGGGTCCGGAGCAGCCGCTGCCCACTCGTCTGGGGTGTCCCGCCTACACCCTCCTCTCACCCCCAGACTTATCCTTCCAGCCCCATCCAACCATGCCCCTGACCTCAGAGCAGACGCAGGAAGAACCAGGGAGGAAGGGAAGCGTGGGCAGGACAGACTCGACAGGACACTGCTTGCCTTTCTTACAAAAAAAAACAAACTGCACGCGGGTTCTCGGAACCTCGCTCGGGACCTACTGCGGGGGCCCCGGCAGGGCGGCTCCCTCTCCAGGCCCCCGTGTCCCCACCTGTGAAGTGGGACCCACAGCCGTGGTGGGAGGGCTGTGTTAGTCCTTAGGCCGCCAGCGCTCAGACGACAGTTCTGGGCAACTCAGGCCACGAGGAGACAGAGCGGAGAGGTGAGGCGTCTCCCAGGTCAACGCAGAGCTTGACCATCAAGCCCGCACCACTGACCTCAGGGGCCTCCATGGAGCACAGCTGGCTCGGTGCCCCCGGAGATGCTTTTATTTCTTCTCAAACAGAAGGAAAATCAATAAATAAACCTTTAGGTTGAAGAAAATGTTTCCACGTATGATATGAACATACTCACCTTTATCCCAACACAGCTATAACAGGTCCTTTTTAATCTTCGTTCACGGAGGAGGCCGGGGCCCGTCTCCAGGTGTGGTCCCTCCGTGGGCCCATCCACAGCCAGGTTCCAGGGAGGAGATTCAGACCGGTCAGCTTGAGTCAGGACCAGCGACCGAGGCCAGCAGCAGGGCGACCAGGTCCAGACTCGGCCACTGGGCAGCCCACGTCGAGGCCCTTCCCGGAGAAGCGGGCGGCGGGAGCCCCCGGGGTGAGGAGCGGTGCTCTCCGGGGGCTGCCATTACCCTCTGCCGGATCAGGACCGCGCACCCGCCTCTGACCTGCCCCCCGCGCTCAGAGACAGACTCGGACTTTCGCCGGGGACGCTGTCAGCTCCTGAGTGCCGGGCCACAGGCCCACAGGAGGGGCTGGAGGCCGCACTTACCGCTTTGGACCTCCTGCCTCGGAGCAGCCCCTCAGAGAGCACCGTGGCTGTGAGCCCTTTCAAGGTCAGCATTGCCAGCCCCGACCTTGGCCAGGGAAGCCTCAGGGATACTCCCGAGCCTCTGGAGTTTGCTGGAAGGACCACCACAGTGAGGGCCCCCGACTGCTGGGGTGAGGAGGGACTCTGGGCCAGAGGAATTTGGGACACGGCACAGGATGGGCCATCCTTACCGGCCCTGGTGATGAAAACAGACGGGGATTTAAAGCCAACCTGACCTCGGACCAACACTGGGACTCTGCGCTCCTTCCTCTCTGAGCCTCGTTTTCCTCTTTTGCAGAGAAACTCGACTGCAGGGAGTAGACCTCCCGGCATTGCAGGGGCAGTGGGGCCAGGAGGGGCCGGGCGAGCTCCAGGGACAGGACAGATGCTCAGGAATGTTCCAACCCTCATTGTGCGCACTTCCGGGGCCTTTGGGGGCAATGTGGGAATTCTCAATGGAAACGTTAGCTCAGGCCCCCAGCCAGCGGGTCTGCACGGCCCAGAGGCAGCAGAGGGCAGGGGACACCCAGGAGGAGAGTTCTGGTGGGCTGCCTCTCTCAGCCTTGGCCAGCCCCTCCAGCTGGCCTGGCCCTTCCCTGCCCTCCTTCGTTCCCAGCTCCCCACCTCCCCAGCCAGCGTCTGGACACACAGACCTCCTGGGCCTTCCCAGTTGCCAGGCGTCCCATGCCCTCTGCCGAGGTCCCCTGTCCTTGTGGTCAGTCTGGTTCATCCATAGAAGACACAGGGTGAGAAGATGAGAAGACCTCCCTCTCCACCCAGGGAGCCCCTCACCCCTCTGCACCTGGACGTGAGCCCAGACATCGTCCTGAGCACTGACCACACGCCAGGCGCCTGGATTATGTCGCCTCCATCCTCCCTGAGCACCCTCGCCCCCATTTTACAGATGAAGAGACTGAGGCTGAAGGATCGAGGCACTTGTGGGCCTGCTGTGTTGCCTCTGCAGATGCATCATCCTGTCTCAGCAGCTCCTACAGAGCCTGCATCCCTCTGGCCTCTTAAAGACTCCGGGGCTGGGGGAGGGGGAGGGGGGCTGTTCATCCCAGCCATCGAGGGGGCGTCAGGGAGGCAGGAAAGGGCTGCTGCTGCCCCTTCCAGGCCTCCCGCTCACAGGCCGCCTCCCCGCCCGCCCGTCCCACTTGGCGCTGAACTGGGGTGGTCTGTCGCCTCCTGGCCTGGTGGGGAGCACCCAGCGCTGGTCCTCACAGGTCCTCCCAGGCCCGCACGTGGGTGTCAGCAGGGCCTGAGGGCCCCCACCCAGGCCTGCAGCTTCCCCGTGTCCCCTCCGGCCCCGGGGCCCACGTGCTGTGGGGTGCACACACAGGAACCCTCGGAGCCGGGCCGGGGCAGCGGCGGGAGCAGGAGGCGGCTCCCCAACACCTGGAAACATCAGCTTCTCGGCGGTGCGGTGCCAGAGGTGACGGCCTGGTGCTTTGGGGAGACACAGGTCCCTGACCCTGGGTCAGGGGACCAGCAGAAGGGCACGTGGCACTGCTTGCCTCTGTCTTCACTGGACACCTGGCCCAGGGAGAGGGGGCTGGCCGCGGCCCTCTCCTGGGCGAGGATGCCCCTCCTCGGGCAGGTCCACGCTCACGGACTTCCCTCCAAACGTGTCCAACTTGTTTATGTTCAGTGCCTTCATCCCTCGGGGATGTGTCTGTGAGTGAAGCTACTGAGTAACCAACCAGCTTCCTGCAAACCCTGCTGACACCAGAGGCTGCCTGACCCCTCTGATCTATCTCTGCACCACTTCTTGGTGAGTCAAGTCCTTTAAGATTTTCAATCTGTTCCTAAAGCAACAGAGACGAGTCAACAACTCAAATGCAAGAAGCAGGACCGCCAGCCAGGCGGCCGCCGCGCTGGTCCAGGGGGCCTGGCACAGCAGGGGTACTGAAGAGAGGGTGGGCGTGGAGGGGACTTGGGGGTCTGCTCCCAGCGAGGTGCCCACTGGCCTACCTATGAGCACTCCCGCTCTTGGGCAGCAGGGACTGGCTCCCCCGGCAGAGCCAAGCACGGGGCCTGGGGCCCGCAGCAAGACAGAGGCGGGGTGCAGGGCCCTGGGGGTCCTGCCTGAGCTCTCCTTCATTTCCTGGATTTCTGCGAGGCCCCTGGGGGCAGTGGGCAAGCCCCCCCAGGGCATGCCCACTCTGCAGCCCCAGGCGGCCTTTCTAGTGCCACGGGAGCCCCATCCACCACCGGCTGGAGCCGCTGCGAGTGTCTGGCCACCGGAAAGGGGGGCGGCTGGCGGGGAGGCCCCGAAGCCTTACCGGACAGCAGGGAGACGATGCCCAGCGGCCAGGGTCACAGAGCGGAGCCCCAGGGCAGGCCTGAGGCCGCTTGGGGGAAACAGGCAGTGGCCACGGCCGCGCCCGGGCTCTGGCCCGACTCTCAGTGTCCCCGGTCCCCATGGCCCCTCTGGGGTCAGAGTTGTCCCCAGCTGAGGGTGGACCATGTGGTCACCCCTGAGCAAGACCACCGGGTCCCCGAGACGGGCACCGCGGCAGAGGGCGGGGATGGCCAGCCCCCGGGGACCTGCGGGGCAGGGGTAGGCGGGTGTTCTGAGGGTTCAGTCTCGGGTTTCTGGGGCTGCTGCAGAGGTGCAAGAGGGCAGGAGGGGGGGCGTCCAGTGGTTCTGGGGGTGGGGCGTGTCCTGGGCGGGGAGGTGGTTCTCGGGGCAGAGGGTGAGGGGTCCCCTCGTGATGGCGACCGTCGGGCAGTCAGCATTTCCGGTGACGATGGGGGGTTAGCTGGGAGGGAGTGGAGAGTGGAGCCCCGTGGGGAGGCAGAGGGCCCCCCGGAGACAGGGACAGCACCACCCTCCTCCCGAGCGGGCTGCTCTCGGCCAGCCGCGCCCTCCAGTCCCGGCCCCCTAAATGGCAGAGCGGCGGAAGCACATGGGGGCTGCACTGGGAGGCCCCTGGGCTCCCAGGGCTCTTCTGGGGGTGGGGAATGGGGTCTGGGTGGGAGTCAGGGGTCAGGGGAGGAGGAGGGGACTTTGGCACCAGCATCCGGAGGAGCCCTGAGTGGGCACCTTGAGCTGGAGGCCGGCCCGGGGTGGGGAGCTCACTCCCGCACCCTGCAGGGTCCGCAAATCTCAGGAGGGGTGAGCGGTGGGCGCTGCTGCCTGGGCCCCCGCCTGGGCTGGGGGCCTGGGGGAGCCGTGAGTCCCCACGGCTTTTCCCTCGGGGAACCGACAGCAAAGGGATTGAAGCTGCAGACGCCGACTTTCCCAGCCTCTGGGAGGCCTGCCCAGAGTGGGGACTCTGGGTGGGGGGGGTGCCACCACACAGCCATGGGAACAGGCCACGTTCTGGGACTTCCCTGCTGGCCCAGTGGTTAAGAATCTGCTGCCAGTGCAGGGGACATGGGTTCGATCCCTGGTCCAGGAAGATCCCACGTACCGCAGAGCAACAAAGCCGGTGAGCCACAGCAACTGAGCCGGTGCCCTAAAGCCCGTGCTCCACAACAAGAAAGGCCCCGGCAATCTTCACAAGCAGCAGTGAAGACTCGGTGCAGCCCAAAATCAGCCAATTAAAATTTGAAAACATATAAACCAAGGAAACATTACTTTTTAAAAATAAAAGAAATAGAAACCATTTTCCAGCCCCCAAAAGGCGGGTCTCTCAGTCCCCGCCCACAAAGACCCAGATGCCAAGAGGCCAGTGTGGCTAAGGGATCTCTCTGTAGGCCAGCCTTATCAGCTAATGGCAGCTAAGAGTAATGTTACACAAAATAATGTGTCGGAGGTAATTGCTCCTGGGCACAGCTCCCAAATTCCAACCTGAAACCAAAGGCCAAATGTGCCCGTTAATGATTAAGCCTCTGGAGTGGGTGCCGAGGTGCAGAGCAGCAGGGGGAGGGGGCTGGGGGGCCGCCCCGCTGGGAAGGGGCAGCACTTCTCCACCCAGGGAAAGCTAAATATTGTCTAATCCAGCCCCTGGGGCGGCAAACAGGCCTCCCATTGTCTGTCTGGAAGCAGGTCACAGTCACGGCCCAGGCTGCACCCACCTGAGGTCAGGATGAAGGCCAGGGGAGGTTGGAGCATCCTGGTACCGGTGGGTAGGACGGGGGTGAGATGGTGGGGTGGAAGGTGGGGGGGCTCACGTTCACTGCCTTCCTCTGCACTGAGGGACATTCTTGGGGATGTGGCTTGCATCCTTCAAAGGGTTTAAACCACAGAAAATGAATAGGCCTACGTGAGCTCTGGCTTAAGAAAACCCACACTGGGAGACAGAAAGCAAACGTGGGCTGCTCTCCCTGGTGGTGAGAATTTCGGACTGGTACTCCGAGAGGCCCGGGCTCTGATCCCAGCTCTGCCACAGTCCAGCAGTCAGGTGACATCTCTAAGCCTCAGTTTCCTCCTCCATAAAATGGGCATATGGTACCTGAGCGCAGGTCATCCTGAGGCTTGACAAGAGGATGCATGTGCCCCCTGGTACGGGGTGAGTGTGCAATACGCAGCGACTGTTTTTAAATCACAGTTATGATCCCAGCAGGATTTTGCCTCTTTGCAAGATCCTCTCCCTCCCTCAGCCTCCCACCATCTGTCAGCGTGAGTCCATAGACCGATGTTGGACAGCGTTCAGATTCAGTGTTTGGGGCTGACTGAGGAGGTTTGGAGGAGTGGAGGAGAGGGCGTCAATGACCCTGCCTCCCCAAGGTGGGCTCAGAAGTGACTGTAAACAAATATATATATAATATATATACACCTTATATATATAATACATACATATATATATGCACACACATTCTGTGACAAATTCTTTTCCATTATCATTTATCACAGGATACTGAATATAGTTCTCTGTGCTCTACAGGAGGACCTTGTTTATCCATCCTACACATAATAGCTTGCATCTATTCCTTCTACACCTCCCTCCCCCTCAACAAGCACAACTTTGTTCTCCATGTCTGTGAGTCTCTTTCTGTTTCCTAGACAGGATCATTTGTGTCATATTTAGATTCCACATATAAGTGACCTCATATGATGTTTGTCTTTCTCTGCATTGCTTACTTCACTTAGTATGATAACCTCCAGGTACATCCATGTTGCTGCAAATGGCATTATTTCGTTCTTTTACACGACTGAGTAGTATTCCATTGTATATGTGTACCACATCTTCTTCATTCAATGAACACATATTTTTACATATGTTACATATAACAGCTTTATTGATATATAACTCACCTAGCATAAAACAGACCCTTTTAAAACATATGATTCTGTGAGTTTTCACACATTCGCAGGGGTGTGCAACCAACCATCACCATCTATTTGCATCAATTTTGTCCCCCTGCAAAGAAACCCTGTACTCATTAGCAGTCCATTTCTCCCATTTCTCCCTCCCCTCCAGCCCTGGCATCCACTACTCTACCTTCTTTCTCTATGGATTTGACTGTTCTGGACATCCCACATAAATGGAATCATACAATATATGTTTTTGTGTGTGTCTGGCTTCTTTCACCAAGCATAGTGCATTCAATGCCAGAACCTGTCTCAGTACCACCTTCCTTTCTATAGTCGAATAATACCCCCTTCTGGGCTTCCCAAGTGGCTCAGTGGTAAAGAATCCGGCTGCCAATGCAGGAGATGCAGGTTCAGTCCCAACTCAAGAAGGAAATGGCCACAGATTCCAGTATTCCTTCCTGGGAAATCCCATGGACAGAGGAGCCTGGCAGGCTACAGTCCATGGGGTCACAAAGAGTCAGACACGGCTGAAATGACTTAGCACGCATGCACATGGCAGGAAGAATGTTATTTAAACTCACCTAGGAAGGGATAGTTACGGAGTCTGGGATGGAAATGTATACACTGCTATATTTGAAACGGACAACGGCCAGGATCCTCTGTCCACGGGATTCTCCGGGCAAGAATACTGGAGTGGATTGCCATTTCCTTCTCCAGGGGATCTTCCTGACCCAGGGATTGAACCCAGGTCTCCCGCATTGCAAGCAGCCTCTTTACTAATTGAGCCACCAGGAAGAATGGATAACCAACAAGGACCTATTGTCTAGCACATGGAGCTCTGCTAAATGTAATGCGGCAGCCCAGACGTGAGAGGCTTTGAGGGGAGAATAAATACCTGTGTGTGTGGCGGAGTCCCTTCCCCGTTCACCTGAAATGATCACAACGTTGTTGATCAGCTACACCCCAAAACAAAATAAAAAGTTCAAAAGGAAAAAAAAAGTAAAGTCACCCGAAAAGCAGTAGAAGAAAAAAAGTAACTGTGAGAGTCTTGTAAGGTAGCCTCTTGAACAACATGGGTGTGAACAGTGGGAGTTCACTGACACTCAGGTGGTTGTTTTCTTCTTCACTCAATGCCTACCGTGTGTGGTGTGCTAAGTAGCTTCAGTCCTGTCTGATTCTTATGGACTGCAGCCCGCCAGGCTCCTCTGTCCATGGGACTCTCCAGGCAAGAACACTGGAATGGGTGGCCATGCCCTCCTCCAGGGGATCTTCCCAACCCAGGGATCGAACCCACATCTCTTGAATCTCCTGCAATGGTAGACAGGTTCTTTTACCAATAGCACCACCTGGGAAGCCAATACCTACCATGAAATAGAAGTAAGTGAAGTCAAGTCGCTCAGTCGTGTCCGACTCTTTGCAACCCCATGGACTGTAGCCTACCAGGCTTCTCCCATGGGATTTTCCAGGCAAGAGTACTGGAGTGGGTTGCCATTTCCTTCTCCAGAGGATCTTCCCCACCCAGGGATCGAACCTGGGTCTCCTGCGTTGTAGGCAGACGCTTACCGTAGCACTACCCAGTCTGAGGTTGGTTGACTCCTCCAGTGTGGAACCTCAGATGGGAGGGCCACCTGTAAAGTTATATTCAGAGTTTTGACTGCAAGGGGCTCGGTGCCCCTGTTGCATTGTTCAAGAGTCAACTGTAACGTACCTGAATTTCCACCTTTCTTATTGAGGAGACCATAGTATCTGAACTTTGAAAAGTCAGAGACAGAGTGTGCAGAGCTGCAGGGGCCACAGGAGGCCCAGGAAGAGAGGAGCGGCCCGGGGAGGGCGGCGGGGTGGGGAGGTGGGTGGGTACCAAGCGGTTTTGCACCATAGGCACATCTGTGTCATTCATCTGGGACTGAGTGTATTGCTTGCAACAGAAAGATACTTTGTTAATTAGAACATGTTTGGAGTCACAGACAAATTTTGGAACTGAAAATGTAACTTAGCAGGAAAACCAGGTTCCATGTACCATTTGTCAGGAACACAGCAGGAGAGGAGGCGGGTTCTAGCATTTGGCTTTGCCTCAAGACACCATCTGCCTCCCTCCCACTTCCCCACTAGTCCTGGGACCATCGCTAGAGTCACAGGCTCAGGAGGGGGTGTGCTTGCCTTTTCCCAGGGGAGAGCCCTGCAAACCCTCAAAGGCAGCTCTCCTGCTCCCTTGAGGCTTGTCTGCTGCAGGCTGAACTTCACCCACCTCCTCAGCTGTTTAATGAACAGCCTCAATGATTCCTTCCTGGCCAGGCACTCTGGGGCACTCAGGGTGTGCAGGGAGGCAGGGGTGGTCTGCTGGCCTCTTGTAAGGAACATAATATCTGCCCAGTCTCCAGGCATCCACCCATCCATCCACCATCCATCCACCCACCTGCAAACCCACTCACCCACCTGTTTGTCTATCTATCCATCCATCTACCCATCCACCCATTCACATATCCAACCATGTATCCACCCTTCCATCCATCCACCCAGTCACCCAGCCATCCACCCACCCTCCCTCCCACTCACCCATACATCTACCCACCCACCCACTTATCCATCCATTCCTCCATCCTTCCATGCTTCCCCCATGACTTGCTGAAGTCTCCTCAGAGCCAGCCCCTTGGGCTCTATCCTCAGAGAAAGTCCAGTGAGAGGACCAGACACAGCTGTAAGCCAGCAGTAACCACCTGGTCTGAGGCGAGCCAGGGCAGAGGTCATCTGGGAGTCCCGGGAGCATCAGTGGAGAGTTTCTGCTTGAGGGACCCAGAGAGGGAGATGCTTAAATAAACAGCCTTGGAGTCAAAGCAGCAGAGAGCTGGAGAAAGGGGGTTGCTCTGTGGGAAGACTGAACCTGACCAACCCGGGGGTCAGCTCAGGATGGAAGACTGAACCTGACCAGCCCGGGGGTCAGCTCAGGATGGAAGACTGAACCTGACCAGCCCGGGGGGGCAGCTCAGGATGGAAGACTGAACCTGACCAGCCCGGGGGGGCAGCTCAGGATGG
>JADEYB020000009.1:1558195-1654607 GCA_015832495.2 Alces alces
AGCTTTAAGCCAAGTTTTTCACTCTCCTCTTTCACTTTCATCAAGAGGCTTTTTAGTTCCTCTTCACCTTCTGCCATAAGGGTGGTGTCATCTGCATATCTGAGGTTATTGATATTTCTCCCGGCAATCTTGGTTCCAGCTTGTGCTTCTTCCAGCCCAGCGTTTCTCATGACGTACTCTGCATATAAGTTAAATAAGCAGGGTGATGGTATACAGCCTTGATGTACTCCTTTTCCTATTTGGAGCCAGTCTGTTGGTCCATGTCCAGTTCTCACTGTTGCTTCCTGACCTGCACACAGGTTTCTCAGGAGGCAGGTCAGGTGAAGCCCCCACAGAAGCAGCGTGGCCTGCAGGAGGGGACTTCCAGCTTCCGACAGCAGGCCCCGCCCCTCCGGCCGAAGTCACGCCCACCCTCGAGTTTCTCCCCTCCTCGCCCCTCCCCTCCCCTCCCCCAGCCCCTCCCCTCGCCAGTGTCTGAGCATCTGTTGGCTTCCCTAGTGACTCAGACCTTAAAGAATCTGCCTGCAATTGCAGGAGACGCAGGTTCGACCCCTGCTCGGGAAGATCCCCTGGAGAATGACAGTGACCATGGAGAAGAAGGAGGGTGAGGAGTCCAGGATGAGCCATCAAGTGCTCCCGAAGGCTGCCATGAGGCAGGGCCCGCCCTTCCCTCCCCACCCAGCACCCAGCGCCCAGCTCTTGCCCACAGGCCTGGTGCAAAGCCTGTTGAGTTACAGAGGGCTGACTCACTGCAGCTTGGTCTACCTTCCAGCAGTCCACACCTGGGCCTTAAGGGAAGTCTGGGTTACCTCTAACTCAGAAACGAGGCGGAGGTGGGTTCGCGGGGTGCGTGTCAGTGGATGGCCTGCTAGGGTGGCCCTGAGCCTTGATGGGGTAGGAGTGCGGGCCCGCGGGCCTGAGTGGACAGGGGGCTGAGAACCCCTCCTGGCAGGCCTGGGCAGCCGGCCGGGAGAGCCCTTGGAGTGAACCCCGGGGCCTGGACCCGGCCCACACCCTTCCCTCTGGCCTGCCCTGAGTTTCAGAACAGGAAGTGGGCCCACGGCTGCTGTGCACACCCGTCCCGCCCAGCAGGCTGTGTCTCGTTACTCTGAGGATGTCACGAGATTAAGCCTGCCGATGGTTTAGGCGGATGCCTCAATAGACAAGCTGAGAAGGGGTTGGGCCGGGGTCTGCTTTGCCGAGTAGGATTCTGAGCAGGGAAGATGGGAGCAGGGGGACGCTGGGGTCCAGAGACAGCGGGAGCAGAGGCACCGGGTGGGGCGGGGGAGGCGGGGAGGGAGAGACCAACGGCAGGCTGAAGGGGGCCGGGCCGCATCCCAGAGGCGCAAGAGTGGGGGCCCCAGGGATCAGGAGCCAGGCCCCCTCCCGGCAGGTTCCCTGCCCACCCCCTGCCCCAGGTCAGGCAGGTAACCTCTGTGCTCAGCTCTGAGGGGCACCGGGGAGGCTTGGCAGCATCAGTCCCTTCCAGACCACACACCGCTGCCGTTTGCCTGCCAGACCAGCCCCCAGGGCAGCACACTGGGCCCGGCTGGGACCCAGCCTGATGAGTGGCCTCTGGCCAGGAGGCTGTGGAGGTGGTGAGGGGACCAGGGGCCCCAGCTGGCTGGTGGAGGAGATGAAAGTCCCTCTGTGATGAGAAGTCTGGGTCCAGCGTGTCAGCAGATGGATTCTTTTCTGCCCGCAGGCCCAGGTCCAACTCCACCCTCCAGCCCCACCCCAGCCGGCACTGCCTGGCACCTGTGTTCAGCTGGGCCCTGGGCAGAGGCCTTTGCTGCCGGAACCACAGGCACTGCTGCCCGCGGGTGTGGGCAGTGGGCTCCAGGCCCGCTCCCGCAGGTGCAACCCCAGGTGGCAGGTTACCTGTCGTCTCTGGCCTCCGTCTGCTCATCCATCAACTGGGTACGTGGTAGCAGCACACGGGAAGAGGTGAGGATAAAAGACGCTGTGTGTAAAAGCGCCCTCAGGGAGCTAACAGGAGGCAGACTCAAGCAGCGAGCTCAGAGTCCAAGGTGTTGGGAGGCTTCCCACAGGCAGCTCCTGGAGCACTGGCCCCCGCAGAGGCCCCACAGCGTGGAGCGCGCCCCTGCTCCCCGCGCCTCTGGAACGGGCCCTGGTTCCTCCCCTTCTCCGGGTGGTGGGTCCCGGCCCCTTCTCTGCACTAACCTGGTCCTTTGGGCTGAATGGCCAGCGCTGCTCTCCGCCAGGTCTGGCCTGTCACCCTCGGGGGATAAGGTCATCTGCACAGCGCCTAACCTGGGGCCTGTGCCGCTTGGAGGGGGGCAGGCATGGACCCCTCTGCAGCTCCCCCGCCAGCTTGGGAGCACCCCAGGCTGCTTCCTCTGAGGATGAGGGCGGTGGGCATCACCCTGCCCAGGGCTTCCCCGGGGAAGAGCGGCAGGTTCCGGTGACAGGCTCCAAGCGCTTGGCCCGTAGCTCAGTCGCCCCAGAGTCTAATCCCAGTGACAATACAGGCTCCCGGCAGAAGGCTCTGCCAGGGCGGGCGCTCCCCACCCAACTTGTCTAATCTGGACAGGCGCCTGGGCCAGGGGCAAGGGAGCAGTTCCAGCCAGGGACTCTGCGGGCCGGCGGCTCAGGCTCAAGTCCCCGCCCAGACACTCGCAGCTGTGCGGCCTCGGGCACGTTGCTCAACCTCTCCCCTCAGCTCACCCACCAGCGGGAGGGCCGATGGTATCTTTGTCTGAGAGTCATAGTTTTACCAAGTTGGCGAGTGCCTACAAAGGAGCCTGGCCCCGAGGGCTGAAAAATCTGAATTTCAGAGGAGGAACAGCACTGAGAAAGGCCAGGGCTGGTCAGACCGGCCGAGTGGGCAGCGGGTCCCGGGTGCCACCCTGCAGAAGCCCGGAGCACCGAGGGGCTGGCCGCGAGCCCACCAAGGCAGCAACAGGCCAGGACCCCGAGCCAAGAGCGCAGCCCCGGCTCTGAATGCAGAGAGCGGCGGGGCGGGCTTGCAGGCCCAGGAGGTTGCAGAAGCATGCCCGTGGGAAGAGAGCCTGTGCGGCCACTCATCCACTCTCTCACCCTGCTGTGCGCTCAGCCACCGAGCACCTCTTCCAAGCTGGGCGGCGTTCTAGGCGCGGGGGAGAGGCCCCCACCCAGCCCCCACCAAGCGCCTCTTCCGGAGGTGGGTACGGTGCCAGCTGGGGTGCAGGGAAATGGCATGCCAGGCACGTGGGAGGGGTCGGGGGGCCTCCCTGATGACGCTGGGCGAGGACAGCATGTCCAGGGCCCGCTTCGTGGGCCAGCACGGGGTCCGCCGCTGGGCGTTCGCTCTGCCCTCTGTCCTGAGAGTCTTGGTCGTTCTACCCTTGAATGTGTGTCACACGTGGAGTCCAGCGCCCTGGGAGTTGGGCCTCAGTCTTCCTCCCCACCGTTTCCCTGCCTCTCAGCTGCCCTCTCCTCTGCTGGCTGGCGCCCCGGACCCCATCAGAGCTACACACACACTCACAAGCCCAGCCACAGCTAACACCTCCTGCCCCCAGCGGGAACCGGAGTGCAGGGAGAGTCAGGGATGGTCACGCGTGTCCCGGGGCATCTCAGGCTAGGGCATGGAGGTGGCGGTCCCTGCCCCGGCTGGCAGCTACGTGGCATGTTCTGTAGGAGGTTTGGCAGGGCCAAGATACCGAATCGTTCCTGAACAGAGGTGGTAACCCCTGGGGGGGGGTCGCCCATGGGAAGGGGAGGCTGTTTTTCCAGTAGAGGTGACTCAGCAGCCAGTGATGTGTGTGTACACCCGAGGTCCCATGGGTTCTCGTAAGGGTCTCAAGTTCGGCAAGCAGCCCTTACAGGGAGCGCAACTTTAAGTAACAAATTAAAAAGAGCAGGACAGATCAAGAGAGAGACTGTCTCTTGGAAGAAAGGAAAACATTTTATACCTTGGACCATTTGATAATACTTGTTTGTTTGGTTGGTTTTTTGCTCTTTGAATGGGGAGTCCTACTGGACCCCACAAATGACACAGCCAGCTCTGGTCATGTGGTCCTGTGGAATCTGGGAGGACTTCCCAGAACAGGAAAGAGCAAGTGCAAAGGCCCTGAGACAGAGTGTGGTTGGCATAACTGAGCAAGTTGGCCATGTGGCTGGATTAGATAAGGGGAGAGCTGCTGGGCATGAGGTGACAAAGCGATTGGAAGATGGCATTTGTGTCCACCCTGTCAGCTCTGGAGGGACTTTGGCTGGGTGAGATGGAGAGCCAGTGAGAGTTTAAAGAAGTGAAATGATCGGGTTCATTTTAAAAGGATCATGTTGGCTGGTAGGCTAAGAATGGGCTCAAGGGAGGAGGGTGGGTAGTTCAGAGGGCAGCAAAGGCAGAAACAGGGGATCATTTTGGAGGCCGGTGCAGTGATCCAAGGAAGGAGTGAGGCCTCCCTGGCCAGAGTGCTTGCGGTGGAGGGGTGAGACCTGGCCAGATTCTGAAGATGCTGTCAAGGTAGAGCTGAGTGTTCTGGTAGACTGGATCTAGCGTATGAGTCAAAGAGGACCCGAGGACCACTTGGTGGTTTTGTCCTGAGCTATTGGAAAGACGGGGGTGCCCTCAGCCAACCTGAGGAAGGCTCTGATGCAAGTGAGGTGCGAAATGTTCCCGTTTCTGACTGCTGCTATAACAAATGACTGCAAACTTGGTGGTTAAAAATGACACTTCTTTTTTCTCTCTTGTAGTTCTGGAGGCCAGAAGTTTGACACCAGCTTCACTAGCCTAAAGCTAAGGTGTCAGCAAGGCTGGCTTGTTCCGAAAAGCTGTGTCCTTCTCTTCCCTAGCTTCTGGAGGCCACCTGCATTCTTTGCCTTGTGACCCCTCCCTCACTTCACTCCAACCACTTGCTTCTGCTGTCACGTCTCCTACTTCCTCCTCTGACCTTCTCCCCTCCCTTTCATGAGGACACATGTGATGGCATTTAGGACTCACCTCATCTCCCTGTCTCCAGAGCCTTAACTGAATCACACCTGGAAGTTCTTTTTGCCATATAAGGTAATATCCACGGGTTTCTGGGATTAGGATGTGTTTATCTTTTGGAGGCCATTATTCAACCTAGCACAGGCAGTTAGAAACTAGATGTTCAGCTTTGGATATATTAAGCCAAGATTATTAGAAATGCAACGAGAGATGCTGAGAAGTTAGTTGTATAAAAGAATATGGAGTTTAGGGGAGAGGTCCCGGCTGGAGACGCAAATTTGGGAGTCATGAGCATGTAAACAGCATTTAAAGCCATGAAACTGATTAAGATCATCTCAGGATCATCATTTCCTCGAGCTGAAGAAATTTCCCAAAAGACAGAGGTAGAAACGAGAAGAGAAAATTTAATGAGAAAATTAAAAGACCAAACCAGGGAGTCCCACATCCAAAATGTCAGGAATTCCTAACACACAGAGAGAGAGAAAGAGAAAACAAAAGAAAGAAAATTATCAAAGACATTTTTAAGAAAAACCTCCCAGAAGGGACTTCCCCGGTGAGCCAGCGGTTAAGACTCCAAGCTTCCACTGCAGAGGGCACAGGTTCAATCCTGGGTCAGGGAACTAAGATCCCACATGCCACGTGGCATGGCCAAAAGATTAAAACAAAACGGAAACAAAACCTATTTTAAGGACCTCCTGTGTGGTACACTGGATAAGAATCCGCCTGCCAATGCGGGGGACACAGGTTTGATCCCCGGTCCGGGAAGGTCCCACAAGCCGCACGGCAACTAAGCCCGTGTGCCGCAGCTACGGAGCCCGCATGTTCGCGCCCACGTGTTAGAGCCACGTCAGAGCTGCGACCACTGCAGCCTGCGCGCCTAGAGCCGGTGCCCCGCGCGAGAGAGGCCACGGCCGGAGAAGCCTGGGCGCCGCAACGCAAGGCCCTGCTCGCCGCAGCTGGACCAGGCCTGCACGCAGCAACGACCCAGCACAGCCGAAGGTAAACGTTTTTTAAAATAAAAACTGTTTCAAGAAGTGGCATTTACTGAGGCATAAACTGTACACAATCAAATCTTCTAAAGTGTACGATTCGATGAGTTGTTAAGCATGTAAATAATCATGTAACCTCCACCACTATCAAGATGCAGACCGTCTCTGTTATCCCCAGAGCTGCCTCAGAGCCCAGGGCAGTCATTTCCGCTTAATCCTTCAGGAACTACTGATCCGGTTACTCTCCTTATGTCAGTGCCTGTGACTTTCAGAATGTCGGAGAATCATCCAGTATACAGTCTTTTGTGTCTGAATCCATTCACTCAGCAGGATGCTGTTTTAGATGCCTCCATTTCGCTCTGTACACGACTGACTCAGTTTGTCCCACTCTTACTGCTGGAGTCGTATTTCACTGTAGAGAGGTGCCATGAAGTCGTATTTCACTGTAGAGAGGTGCCATAGTAACCATGCGACTGGAAGTTGGGTTATTCCCAGTTTGGGGTTATGACTAAAGCTACATTTAGGCAGGTTTTCGTACATAGGTCTTTGTGTGAACTTATACCTGCATTTCTCAAGGGTAAATGACTAGAAGTGGGATTGCTTATCATTTTACACACACTCACGCAGACACAGATACCAAACTGAGAGCCCAGAAATAAACTCACACATCTATGGTCAATTAATCCATGACAAAAGAGGCAAGAATAAACAATGGAGAAAAGACAGTCTCTTCAACAGGTGGTGCTGGGGAAGCTGGACAGCTACATGTAATTCAATGAAATTAGAACACTCCCTCACGCCATATACAAAAATAAACTCAAAATGGTTAAAAGACCTAAATTTAAGACACGACACCTTAAAGTTCCTGGAAGAGAATGTAGGCAAAACATTCTCAGATATAAATCATAGAAATATTTTGTTACATAATTTTCTCAAGGCAAAAGAAATAAAAGCAAAAATTAACAAATGGGACCTAATTAAACTTAAAAGCTTTTGGATGGCAAAGAAAACCATCAAGAAAACAAAAAGACAACCTAGGGAATGGAAGGGAATATTTGTAAATGATGTGATTGATAAGGGATTAATATTCACAATAAATAAACAGCTTGTATCAAAAAGACAAACACCCTCATTAAAAAATGGGCAGACAACCTAAATAAATGTTTCTCCAAAGAAGACATACAGATGGCCAACAAGCACATGAAAAGATGCTCAACATCGCTAATAGAGAAATGCGAATCAAAACTGCAGTGAGGTATCAGCTCACACCTATCAGAATGGCTATCATCAAAAATCTAAATAATACATGCTGGAAAAAGAAACTCTCCTACACTGTTAGTGGGAATGTAAATTGGTGCAACCATTATGGAGAACAGTAAGAACAGACCAGTATGAAAGTTCCTTATAAAACTTAAAATAGAGTTTTCAAATGATCCAGCAATCCCACTCCCAAGCATATATCCAGAAAAGATGAAAACTCTAATTCAAAAAGATACGTATACCCCAGTGTCCATAGCAGCACTATTTACAGTAGCCAAGACATGGAAGCAACCCAAGTGTCCAATCAACAGACAATTGTTCTAAGATGTGGTATGTAGACAATGGCATACTACTCAGCCATAAAAAAGATCGAAATACTGACATTTGCAGCAACATGCATGGACCTAGAGATTATCACACTAACTGAAGTAAGTCAGACAGAGGAAGACAAACATTTATATGTGGACTCTAAAAAATAATACAAATGAATATATATTCAAAAGAGAAACAAGACTCTCAGACATAGGAAAAAAAAAATCTTACAGTTACCAACGAGGAAAGGGAGAGGGGGAGGGATAAACTAGAAGTATGAGATTAACAGATACAAACTAATACACATAAAATAGATAAGCAACAAGGATTTGCTATATAGCACAAGAAACTATCATATATTATATTAACCTACAGTGGAAAATAATCTCAAATGCAGATGTGTATATATAAACACACACACATATCTGCATCACTTTTCTGTACACCTGAAACTAAGACAATATTGTAAATCAACTATAGCTCAATGTTTCAACTAATTAATTTTATTTTTCACTGCACTGGGTCTCCATTGCTGCATCTGGGCTTTCTCTAGTTGCAGTGATCAGGGGCTACTCTTGGCTGTGGTGCGCAGGCTTCTCACCGCACTGCCTCCTCTTGTTGCCTAGAACTCTAGCGTTCTGGAGCCCACAATGGGCTCAGAAGTTGTGGTGCATGGGCTTTGTTGCTCCATGGCATTGGAATCTTCCCTGACCAAGGATCAAACCCATGTCCCCTGCATTAGCAAGCAGATTCTTATCCACTGTACCAACAGGGAAGTCCAACTATACCTCAATTTAAGAAAATAAATTACAGAGTGTGAAATGCACGAAAAGAATAACACAGAAACTTACATTACCATATGTAAAATAGATAGCAATGGGAATTTGCTGTAGAGCAAAGGAAACTCAAACAGGGACTCCGTATCAACCTAGAGGGGTGGGATGGGGCGGGAGGTGGGAGGGAGGTTCAAACGGGAGGGGATATGTGTATACCTGTGGCTGATTCTTGTTGAGGTTTGACAGAAAACAGCAAAATTCTGTAAAGCAATCATCCTTCAATAAAATGAACAAATTTTTTAAAAAAGAAAATACACAACTTTTCCCAAGGGGTTGAACCATTTTGCATTCCCAGCAGCCCTGTATGAGAGTTCCATGTGTCCCACTTCCTTGTCAACACTTGACATTGTCATTCAATCATTTTAGTCTTTATAGCTGGTGTGTGATGGTATCTCATGATGAGGACCAATGATGATCTTTTCATGTGCTTATATGTCATCTCTATCTCTGCTGAAGTATCTCTTCAAAATCTTTTGCTCATGTTTTATTGGGTTGTTTGTCTTATTATTGAGTCATAAGAATTCTGTCTATATTCTGGATACACATCCTTGATTAAGATTATATTTTGCACAGCTTTGTAAGCAGATCCCTAACACACACAACAATGATACTAAGAAAGATACTAGCCCAGTCATTTCTCCTCTGGCATCAGCATCTAGCCTCCCTGTGCAGTCTTAGTCTTCAGGCTTCTGCTTCCTTCTCAGAGATGTTGACCCTTGAAAATGTTCGCCTCTAAAAGAGACCAGTTTAATCAACAATAAAAATACAGTTTGGAGGGCTTCCCTGGTGGTCTAGTTGTTAAGAATTTGCCTGCCGATGTAGGGGACACGGGTCTGATTCCTGGTCCAGGAGGATCCCACATTCCCAGGAGCAAACTAAACTCGTGAGTCACCACTTCAGAGCCCACACACCGCAACTACTGAAGCCCACAAGCCCTAGAGCCCCATGCTTTGCAACAAGAGCAGCCCTCACACACCAATGAAGACACAGCACAGCCAAAAATAAATAAACCTTTAAAAAAAATTACAATCTGGAGGTAGCTCTCTTTATCCATCAAAAACAAAACGTTCTGAAGCATCCCTAGTGGTCCAGTGGTTAAGAAAGCAGAGGCAGGCTCCATCCCTGGCCAGGGAACTAAGATCCCACATGCCCTGGAGCACCTAAGCTGGAGTACCACAAGTAAAGAGACTGCGCACAGCAGTGAAAGAGCCTGCCTGCAGCAACTAAGACCCAAAGCAGCCAAATAAATTTTTTTTAAAGAAATGTTTTAATAGAAGGGCATGTCTTTGCAGCTTCTTCATCGGCAGGCTCAGCTTCCCCAGCCAGACTGAACACGGAGAGGATGGAAATGGCCCTACAGTACGTTTCTTGCACTAAGGAAAGACTTCCTATGGGATTTTCCAGCTTACCTTAGCTTTTTAAGGCCTTCATATACTACTAAGGACCTCTTTAAATTGTTGGAATTCTTGTCTCTGCTGACCTCAAAAACATTAACACACTGGGAAAAATTGTATTAGAGAGACCCAGGTTGTGCGGATGTCATGGCCCTGCCCACCAATCACCAGTGAGATAATACGCGTTAACAAAAAACACGTGTCCTAGCAAAACAGTCTCTACACAGCTTAGCTCAGCCGTGAACAGTATTTATAAAGGTAACATAATGAAATTCTGCATATTGCTTAAACCAGAAATATGATATAGCTATGCTGTGAAAAGGGAAAAGACGTTTTGGGAGAGGCAAGTAAGGTTGCTAAATTCTCATTTGCCATAGTAGGGAGACGGTTGATAATACGTCGAACTGAAAACTCAAGAAATAACAACATCAGCATAATTTTCATAAATACGAAGGTCTCTCTCTCACACACACAAAATAATTGAAAGAGGTTCCCCTCTGGGGCATGTGAGTCAGAGATGGGCCTGTGAGTCACCCATCAGAGGTACTGGCATACTATTTGCATTAGTTAAAAATCTGGTGAAAAGTCAAGTCCAGAGAGCACTTCCCTGGTGGCACAGTGGATAAGAATCTGACTGTCACTGCAGGGGACACGGTTCGATCCCTGGTCTGGGAAGATTACACATGCCACGGGGCAACTAAGTCTGTGTGCCATAATTCCAGAGCCCACACCCTAGAGCCTGTGCTCCAGGAGAGAAGTCACCACAATGAGAAGCCAGTGCACTGCATAAAGGCCCAGTGGAACCAAAATTAAACAGATAAATAAAATTTTTGAGAACTCAAGTCCACAGATTATCTTGATAATGATATAAATTGGGCTTTTGAATTGGAATTTGAATCAGATCTTTCTGACTGTAATCACTTGTTACAAGTAGGGAGTATTAGAAGCTGACTGGGGAGATGAGAAGCAAGTGATGGGCTGTGACCTGTACGTGTGTGTGTACCCACTGCCGTGTACATCCCCTTCTGGCCCAGCAGGGCCCATCTGTCAAGACCAGTGTTCTCCAGCAAGGCTCCCACATGGCCTTGCTGTGCTCTTCATACCTCATTCAGCAGCACCGCCCTCGTTACTCAGCCAGGCAGGCTAAGGGTTGGCGATTACCCTTCAGGGTCACTCGGAGGCAGGTCAGGGGTCCTTATTCACTTGGAGGAGATTCCGGAACTTGTACAGAATCGTCTCAGGCACCTGGGTACCAGTGGTAGCAGTCAGTCACTTTATCCCCACGTACCAAGAGGAGTGCCGCCAGCTGCCTTCTCTGGGGTTGGCAGAAAGGACAGATCGCCCTGTTCCAGCTTGTGTTGTGTTGTGTCTGTGTGGAGGAGGCTGAGGCGGGGGGCCGGGGGAGAGAGACAGGGAGAGAAGAGAAGGCTCCGCTCTTCAGCCGGTGAGGGCTTTTTAAGGTCAGGCTGGCATGCCTAGGCACCCAAGGCTGCAGAACTGTGAATGGGGGCATGGCTCTGAAGCCAGGGACCCTCCTGATCTGGCAGCAGCACCTCACCTAGTTCAGGGTGACAGCAAATGCCCACTTGGCATTCACTGTGTGCCACACTCATCACTGTGTGTAATCCAGACAAAAATCCTTGAGGAAGGCACCGTTATCCCCATTTTACAGATGAACAAACTGAGGCACAGTAAGTTTACGTAACTTCCCCAAATTGCACAGCCAGACCTAAATAGCAGGTGGTGGAGCTCCACTATCCAAGCACAGGTCCTGTCTGAAAGCTCATCTGGTTAACTTCTTGCTACAAAATATCCAATCAGTAATTGTGAAATGGATTCTCAGCTCATAAAATAAGGCAAGGTGTGTATAGAGTGCAGGATTTAGCCTCACAACTATGTTTGAATCTTGTCTCCTGCCGGAGGAAGCCTATCTCCATGACCTGTATCCACAGCCTCCTGGCACTGAGAACCCAGTCGGCTGGCTCAGTGAAGTGCCCTCCTGGGAGGTCAGGAGGCCTTGGACAGGCTGGCACTTGATTGAACGTCATTGCTCTCAAGGTCAGGGTCAGGTGCCCCCTTGGTGAGTCTTCTTTTTCATTTTCTGGGGACCTCCCCTGGTGTTTCCCTCCAGCCCTGGGGTTGGTGACTGTCCCCCCTGCGCTGGTCCTGGAGGGCTGGACTCTTCCGCTGGTTCCCTTAACTCCCCCCCCCCCCGTGGCCCTGCCCATTTGCTAAGTAGTCCCCTTTGTAAATAATCCTCCTGGAATTTCCCTGATTCGCGGAAGCCATCTGTTTTCCCACGGGCCCTGACTGATGTGACAGCGTCATGAATAATGGGGGAACTGGAAGCACCTGAACTGTGGGAGAGCAGGGGTGGGGGGCGGGGAGGGCTGGCTGACCAGGGGCCAGTGCACAGCGGCTGGGCGGGAGCGGAGGCCAGAATGTTGTGGGAGTGGAGGAGCGACGGCCAAGGGCAGGACGCTTGAGGAAGACCAGAAACCTGGAGACGGAATTGCCCAACCTGCACTGGTCACGACCTCCAACAAGCTTCCTGCAGGCAGCGAACCGCAACCTTGGGGGCCTGAGGCCAGCACGGAGGACACAGTCAAGGTCGGAAATGAATGCATCCATAAACGATGGAATGAGTGTCCAGGCCCAGCACTGCCTTCTCTTCTTCCCATGGGGGCCCTAGGCAGACCCCAGGAAGAGAGGAGATAGCGATTTAGGTCTCACACCAGGATGAGGGGTGTGGGTGTGTGTGAGAGAGAGAGAGAGAGAGAGAGAGACCGGTGTGTGGTGTAGGGTGATGTGTGTGCGACTGTCCGTCAAGGCAAAGTACCGCGTGGACCCGCCCCCCCAACCTGGGGTGAAGCCCCGCCCACACGGCTGCCACGCCCACCGGGCCCACGCTCACCTGGAGGCCCCTCCCACTCGAGGCGTAGGCTTTGGCGCCTCGAGCCCCCGAGTCTCCGAGAGTGCGCCAGGCCCGGCTACAGTGGGGCGGGCGTCTGCTCTGCCAGGTTCGAGCCCCGGGCACTGTAGGTCCCCGCGCCCTGGCCCTGCACGACTGACGAACCCTCTCTGGGCTTCAGACGACACCGGCCTCACGAAGTGCCCGCAGGGATGAGCCGAGCCTCCGGTTTATAAAGCGCTGACCGCGTCCTGGGCAGGGGCGCCCCTCCGCCAACGACGCCCCCCGCCCCCGCCCGCGCCGGGGCGGTGACCCAGCACCTCGGCCCAGTGGCAGCAACAGGGGCCTGTGTGGGCATGGGCACAGCCCCCCAGCTGCCCCCGCTCTGAGGTTCGGCAGCCTGCTGCTGCGGGGTCGGCCGTGCGCTCCCGAGACGGAGGCGGCGCGGGGGCGCGCGGAAAGCGCCACTCGGTGCTGGGCGGCGGGGGACCCCGTGGCGGACACACCCCCGCAGGGCCGCGTCCAGCAGAGCGAAACGGAGAAACAGACCGCTGGCTGCCTTCCTATCAAGTTCTTTTCTAACCTTCATCACCGAAAATGTTACTATTCTGATGCCCCAGAGGAGCGAACGGAACCACGACTGGTTCGCAGCCAAGGTTTGTGGAAACCGGTTTCCCCGGGAACCGCGGGGGCGGAACACACTAGCCTCCTTCCCGTCCCCCCATTCCTCCCACACGCCCGAGGGGGAGGGGAGACGCAGGGATAGTGTAGGTGGAGGGCTGCCTGGGGGCGGAGTGGGAGGGCTAGGAGCTGGCCTGGGGCGGGTGGAGGTGGGAGGGCCTGTCCCGCAGTGGGTAATGAGCCTGGGCGCGGAAGGCCTAACTCCCCAGGGCTTTAATTTATCCCCTGCCACGTCGGGCTTCGCAGGTGGCGCTAATGGTAAAGAATCTGCCAGCCAATACGGGGAGGAGCGGGGAGGTGTTCAATCCCGGGGTCGGGAAGATCACCTGGAGGAGGAAATGGCCACCCACTCCAGTATTCTTGCCTGGAGAATCCCATGGACAGAGGAGCCTGGTGGGCTAGAGTCCATGGGGTCGCAGCAAGTCAGACACAACTGAGGCGACTCAGCACACCTTTATCAGCAAAGTGATGTTTCTGTCTCTACCCCCTGAGGAAGCCACTGAAGGGTCCCTGAGAGGCAGTGGGCAGGTATAATTTCCACATTAGAAAAACCCCTTTAGCAGAAAAGGGTCTGAATGGAGCGGAGAGGTGAGGGTGTTTCCAGCTGGGAGTAGGGCAGGGGGAGAAAAGGGGCGGGGTGGGCAGCAGTTGGGGGGTGGGCCGAGCAGGGGAGAGGCCCCAGCCGTGCCTGGATGCCACAGTGCTGGGTCCATGAAGGGCCCAGTGGGGGCTGGACTCAGAGGTGGCCCTTCGGCGGGCATGACAAAGCAGGATGTCAGCACGGGACCTACTGGCTCCTACTTGCAGGGGGCTCTGTGGGCACCAGACCGCCTGCTCTGATCCCGTGCCCAAGCACCGGGTTGTCCCAGGTCCCTTTCTCCTTCCCAAGTCCCACCCTTCAAAGCACATTCCAAAGGGGACACCTTCCCTGCACCCAGCACCCCCACCTTTGTCCCCTTAAGGGGCCTCCTCCCCTCCTCCTGCCATATGCCAGCCAGCCTCCCCACGGTGGCCAGTGGGCATTGAAAAACACCAACCTGGTCTCTCTCTCCACCCAGAATAAGAGCCAGACTCATGGCCCTCAAACCTCAACCTGACCTCACCTCCCTCCTCCCCTGCTCTGCCCACTGCACCCCGGGGCTGCCCCAGAGCTCCCCCTACCTCTTTCCTTTTCTCACCCACTCTCCTCTTTCACACACCCCTCCCAAGGAGCCCCAGAAGGCTGCCTGCTCAGTATTCAAGCCCCATCTCAAATGTCACCTTCTCCTGGCAAAAGCAGCCATCTCTGTAACATGAATCTGGGTTTATTTCATTTTCTTTGTATGCTTACCAGCATTTGAAGAGTGACTTGACTTGTGTTCTTGTTTATCATTTTCTCCCAGACCAGAATATAAGCTCCCTGAGGACAGGGACCATGTCTGTCTTACTCAAGGTTACGTTGCCAGAGCCTCGACCAGTGCTGGGCATATGGGAGAAAGCCAGTGAACACTTATTACCTGAATGAGCCTGCTGGCCCCTGGGGGAGACAGATCTGTCTCCAGGTTGTGATGAGTGAGCCAGATCTAAGCAGTCTGGGAGAAGGTGGCAGAGCTGAGTCCTCCTGGGGGAAATGTGGAAAAACCTTGAAGAAGAGGAAGGATTTGAATTGTGACAAGAGCAGGTAACAATTCTTGATTAAAATTGGCAGAAGCACCTTTGCAGGAGCAGGGTCCTGGAGGAGAGGAGGGCCCGGCCTCTGGATGGCTGACGTATAAGATCCAGATATGTGGGAATTCCCTGATGGCTCAGTGGTTAGGACTCAGAGCTTTTGCTTCCTGGGGCCCAGATTCAATCTCTGATTGGAGAAACTAAGATTCTACAAGTTGAGCAGCCAAAAAACCCCAAACAACAACAAAAACCAGGTGTGGGGTGCTGGGGGCATAGGAGATTAACCTGAAAAGGTAGACTGGGGCCAGGCTATGAACTGTCTTGTTAGGGACTGAATTGTGTCCCCCACAGGATTCATATGTTGACCTCCTAACCCCTAACACACCTCTGAATGTGACTATCTTTGAAAATATGGGCTTTAAAGAGGTAATCAAGATTAAACAGATCCTATGTTGGGCCCTAATCAGTAGAGACTGAGCGTGCATGCTAAGTGGCTGCAGTCGTGTCTGACTCTCTGTGACCCCATGGACTTGCAGCCTGCTGGGCACCTGTCCATGGGGTTCTCCAGGCAAGAATACCGGAGTGGGTTGCCATGCCCTTCTCCAGGAGATCTTCCTGACCCAGGGATCGAACCGGAGTCACTTGTGCCTCCTGCATTGGCAGATGGGTTCTTTACCACCAGCGCCACCTGGGAAGCCCCAGTAGACTGATGACCTTATAAAAAGAGGGAGAGGGACTTCCCTGGTGGTCCAGTAGCTAAGGCTCTGAGCTTCCAATGTGGGGGACCCAGGTTTGATCCCTCATCAGGGAACTAGGTCCCACGCTATAACTGATGGTCTTTCATGTCACAACGAAGATTGAAGACCTCACAGGCTGCAACAAAGACCTGGGACAGCCAAATAAATATATTTTTTTAATAAATAAAAAGAGGGAGAGAAACCAGGGACAGAGGAACACCATGAACAAAGAGAAAAGACCATGTGAAGGGCTGGCAAGGGGGCAGCCGTCTGCAAGCTGAGCAGAGAAGCCTCAGAGGAACCCAGACTTGCCAACACCTTGAGCTGGGACTTCCAGCCTCCAGAACTGTGAGAAAATAAATTTCTGTTGTTAAGACTAACATAGGTCTTAAGGTTGAAATTTTTGAATTTTAAATCCTACTATATTAACCTGGTTCAAAAATCAAACAGAAAAAGTCATAGTGACTAGATGAGCAGGTCAGTGTCAACCAGTGAAACTGCATGTTGATAGTATGTGATGATCATGGCATTTTATCCCTGTGATATTCCTCCTCAAATCCCATAAACTCAAGCGAATCATGAAGAAAATATCAGATAGATCTCAATTGGGAAATATTCTCAGTTCAATTCAGTTCAGTCGCTCAGTCATGTCCGACTCATTATTATCCCATGGACTGCAGCACGCCAGGCTTCCCTGCTCACCACCATCTCCCAGAGCTTGTTCACTCATGTCCGTCAAGTCAGTGATGCCATCCTGCCATCCCCTTCTCCTCTTGCCTTCAATATTTGGCAGCATTGGGGTCTTTTCCAATGAGTCAGTTCTTTGCATCAGGTTGCCAAAGTATTGGAGTTTCAACTTCAGCATCAGTCCTTCCAATGAATATTCTCCCAAATACCTAACCAGTATTCTTCAAAATTGTCAAGGTCATATAAAATAAGGAAGGTTCAGGAAACTGTCACAGCCAAGAGGAACTGAAGGTGACATGATGACTAAATGTAATGTGTCCTGGATGGGATCCCAGAGTAAAGGACACTGGGTAAAACTAATATGTGTGTGCTGAGTCGCTTCAGTCATGTCTGACTCTGCAATGCCGTGGACTGTAGCCCACCAGGTTCCCCTGTCCATGGGATTTCCCAAACAAGAATACTGGAGTGGGTTGCCATGCCCACCTCCAGGAGATCTTCCTGACCCAGGGATCGTACCCGAGTCTCTTACGTCTCCTGCATCAGCAGGCGGTTCTTTACCACTAGCACCACCTGGGAATCCCAAATAAGTTATTGTGTTCAGTTGCTAAATTGTGTCTGACTTTACAACCCCATGAACTGCAGCACTCCAGGCTTCCCTGTCCTTCACCATCTCCCTGAGTTTGCTCAAACTCATGTCCATTGAGTCAGTGATGCCATGGACTTCAGTTAATAAAAAATGTATCGATTTTGGTTCATTAGTTTAAATGAATGTACCACACTAACGGGCTTCCTCGGTGGCTCAGCAGTGTAGTATATGCCTGCAGTGCAGGAATTGAAGGAGATGGGAGTTCAATCCCTGGGTCAGGGATCCCCTAGAGGAGGGCAGGGCAAGGCACTCCAGTATTCTTGCCTAAAGAATCCCATGGACAGAGGAGCCTGGTGGGTTACAGTCCACAAGATTGCAAAGAGTTGAACTCGACTGAAGCGACTGAGCATGCACACACCACACAAATATAAGATGTTAAAAGCAGGGGAAACAGAGTGGGCTTGGGGGAAGGAATATGGGAACTTTGAATTATCTTTGAAAGTTTTCTATACATCTAAAGCTGCTCCAAAGTTTATTTTTAAAAGTAACAGTGAAAATGCTCACTCTGATTTCTGACCTAATCCACCCAGTTCCCACTCCCAGTTCCCACCTGCAATCCTTTATTAGGGTTCTTGCTACTTCAAGAATTCCTTTATGCAAATTTGACTCTATACTTTCTCCCCAAATGGGCTATTTAACTTGCTTGAAAGACTATTTAATCATTTTTAATATAAAATAGTTCAAACATACAAAGTAGAGAGAAAAGCACATCCCAGGGACCCATCACCCACATTTAACAATTATCAAGGATTTGGCCGAGTGCGCTTAGGCTGGATAGGATCTCCTGCCTGGCTTTCTCTCTCTCTTGCTGAACCCTTGTGCATCTTTGAACAACCCAGATATCTTCTTCCACCACCCTAGGAACCATATCTCACCATCAACAGTGATTCCTGAAGGGCTTCTTGTGAACTTTAATCTGGGTGATGTGGAAACAGACAGGCTGTTTATCCCTGACCTGACTATGTCCACGTGTGGGATGGTTTGGGCGTGGAGGAGGTCAGAGCGGGGAGGCCAGTTATGCACGCCCTTGGTCTAGATACCAGGTGATGGGGCCTGGTGCTTGGAGGTTGCAGCAGAATGGAGAAGAGAAGGAGGACTAGCCAGAGCCTGTGTGCCTGGCCACCGAGCAGCCTGGCCTCACATGGGTGCCTGCCTGGAGGACAGAGGGTACCTCGGTGTGAGGGTGGGGCAGCTGCCTCCGTCTGTGCCCACAGGTCCTGCAGGCAAGAGTGGGGACCCAGTGGCCTAGCTTCCCCTTCTCGAGAGAGTGAGCTCATTTTGACCACCTCATCCCAGGTGGCACTTCTCTACTGTGCCCTGACAAAGCCTGTTCTTTGCCTGTACCCACCCCCTCACAACTCAGGACTAGAGCGTGTCAGAGCTGAAAGGCCCTCAGCAATCACTGACTCTAGACTTGCCCCAGTTAGACATGGGAGAACTGAGACCCAGAGAGGAGATGCAAGCTGCATAGGGCCACACGGGGAGTCAGAAGCAGGGCTGGAGTTAGAACCAGGTCTCTGACCTTCAACCTGGGATCTCCTGTTATTACCCAGAGCTCTCTCTTCTCTCCCAGAAGAGATGTATCACTAGCCATTGATGCCCAGCGTGTATAAATTTAAAAATCTCTGAGTAATCCCTCTCCCAAGGGATTACCTGGGTTACCTCTGTATACTAAGCCCTGCTTGCTAAGGATAGCATAATTACAGAAAACTACTGTTTATGGAGCTGCTCCCATGGGCCACAAACTGTGCTGGGAAATTTTCATACATATCCGAATTTTCCTAAATCCCATGAGGCAGGTGTTATTATTTCTATAATCTCCCATTATAGAGATGGGCAAATTGAGATAAACAGAGAAGGTGCAGCTTGTCTAAGATCATACTTGAGGGCGTGGTGGAGGCAGTGTCTGTTTGACTGGAAAGTCTACACTCAACCACAAACCAACCGCCTTGGCCTCTGAAGAAGCAGCCAAGAAGAGGATGGTGGTGGCTCCCCAGCCTCCTCCCTCTTTGTCCCTCAGCCCCACCCAGCGGCTCAGGCCCCTCAAAGGAGCAGACAGGGTGGGATAGACTCTGATCATCTCTGTCCCTAGAGACGTCCCTCTGACATCACCTGCTGTCATCTCTATGGTCCATTCCCAAGGTGGGTTTGGGGCCATAAACAGACCCCTTCGCGCCAGATGCTCCAGGGAGTTTCAGTGCTGCCTGTGGAGTGCACCGGTCACCATCGCATCTCGTCAGGGTTCCAGTGAATGGCACAGTGTGGAGGGCACAGAAAGGAAGCATGCTCACTGGGCACCGAGGGTCCTCTCAGCCCCAGCCCAGCCCTGGACACGTGGGTGGCCCTGCCCCGGCCTCTGTGATTCAGGCGCTCAGACCGGGGTGCTGGTGAGACAGGGATGTAAGGACAGAACAGGACCCTGGAGAGGGAGACTGCGTGCCGCCCGGGACGTCTGCGCCTCTGAAGGACGCTGGCACAGGTGCTGCAGGCGTCCTAGGCCAGGGGTACCGCCTGCGGGAAGTGCCAAGGCTGAGGAGCCGCCACGTGCCCGGGAAGGTCTGCTGGCCGTGGGGAAAGGGCCCCGGGAGGGTGGCAGAAGCCGCGGGTAGTGGTGGTGGCGGGGAACAGGTGCCCAGGGCCCGAGCGCCACGCCGGCTCGTGGGTCCGTGCTGAGCAGTGCGGAGTCGGGTCACACGCGTGGTCTGGGGAGCATCCACCCCCTTCCGACCCGAGCCCCGCAGCCCCGCGGGGCGCCTGGAGGCCGGGGTCGGGACACGGTCAGAGGGGCACGCGCGCGCCGTGGCCGCGGGATGCGCCCCGCCCGCGCCGGACCTCCCGGAGCCCGGGTTCGAGCCGTGGCCCCGCCGAGACGCGCTGCGGTGCCCGGCCAGGTCCTCCCTCCTCTGGGCCTCGGTTTCCCCCCCCCCCCCCCCCCGCCGGAGGTCTCCCAGGAGCCGAGACCGCGGCGGCGCACCGCCAAAGACCCACAGGCCGGCCCTCGGGGCGGGGCAGCGGCTTCCGCAGCGGGCGCGCCCCCCCCCGCCCGCGGGAGCGCGGACGCGCTCGTACCTGGCCGCGCTCGGGAGCGAGGCGGGGCGGGGCGGGGCGGGAACGCCCCGCCCCCGGCGCGGGAGGGCCAATCGAAGGGGGCGGCGGGCCCCGTGTGGGGCGACGCGCTGGGGGCGGGGCCTGCGGGCGCTGAGGAGAGTCCGCGGGTTGGCGGCGGGAGGCGGGCGGCCGGAGGAGGTGGCGGCGACGGCAGCCGGTCCCGGGACAGCGACGCACCGCGCCGGCTGCCGCGACAGAGCCGGTCAGGCTCCGTAGCCCGCCGCAGCCGCCGCCTCCCCGTGAGGGCCAGAGAGCGCGGCGGCGGGCGCGCGGCCTGTGAGGGCGACCGGAGCGGCGGGCACGGCGCGGCGCCGAGCGTCCTGTCAGGCGGCCGAGGGCGCCGCGGACCCGCGCCGCGATGATGCCGGTGGGTGCGGGCGGCGGCGGCGGCTTCCTCCACGGGCGACTGGCCAAACCTCCTTCCTCCCGCGCCTCCCGGCCCCCGGGGGCCCGCGCGAGCTCGGCGGGCCGGGCGGGAGGGGAAGGAAGTGGCCTGGCGGGCGCGCCCGGTCTCGGCGCCCCCCCCGCGGGCGGGCAGGTGGGGCGGCGCCGGCTGTCAGCGGGGGCTGGGCCGGGGGTCCGGGGATCTGGGGGCCGGGGGTTGCAGCGGGGGCCTGGAGCGGGGGCCGGCGTGGTCGGGAGTCCGGGGGCCGGGGGGGGGGGGGTCCCTGGCCGGCGCCCCCTCGGCCGCCAGTGCGGCCCTTTCCTGCTGAGCCTCCGCGGCCGGGCTACCCGGGAGGGGAAGCCGGGAGGTGGGATTGGAGCCGGTCAGTTCCCCCAACCCCACCCCGTCCGTCCTGGCGGGGGGTCGGGCGGGGAGGCGGGGGTGTCGTTTGGCGCTCGCCGCGTTTCAGGGTCTAGAGGCGCCTCTGTGGGCCCCCCGCCCCGCCTGAGATTTGCTGGTGTCGTATTTGGAGTCGGCAGTGTGGGCACCCCCGTGTGGTGCTCCCACGCTGGAAACCCACATTTCTCCGTAGTCCTTTTCGTGATTTCTGAAATCCTGTTGTATTTAGGAATTTACTTGGGGACTGGATTTTGAGAGCCATTTTAGGCATTCCCTTTTACCGTACCTTCGAGATTTGTACATTTGGCGTTATCTGGCCTGTTGCCACCGATTTGAAGGTTGAGCTAGGTTCATTTGTGCTGTGGTGCCGCCTTGTCCTGCCCTCAAGGATGCGTTCTACTAGCAGACACTGCTCGTTAGATTGCCAGGCTCCTTCCGGAGTTTTTCCTCTACCTATCATCTAAAGAGCCATGAGTGCTGAATTATAATTTTTCTATTCTGGCTTTTTGTGAAGTAAATGTCTTGATTTATGAAAAAATGAAGAGCTGGTGGTACCCAGTTGGATGTATTGGTTTTCTGAGTGCCTATATATTAAGTAAAATTCTCAAAGGCATTTGTAGTAAAGTAACAATTTCGCCTACAGTTTCTACATTGAAAATCCATTTCAGAAGGAAAGTACCGTTTCTATGCATTCTCTGCTTGAATACTATTATTCCGCCGTGCTGCACCCAACCAAGGACATTTAGATTAGAATTTTTTCTCCCCGATCTTTCAAATCATTTCCTGTCTCTTGGTAATCTCTTCTGCCCTTTTTGAGCTGATTCTAACGCATTGCCTTTGCAGAGTCTTAAGATTTGACCTAGTTGATCCTTAGATCCTTCTTTGGCATCAGAGCTTGTTGTATTTCTAAATGTTTGGTTTTAAGTGAATGATTGTCTTGTAAAGAAAGAACTGGATCAGCATCAGAAGATCCAAGATCCAGTACTGGTTCTGCTACTTTTTAGCAATGTGACCTTGAACAATTCAAGGTCTCCAAGCCTGAAATTACCTCTAAAGTAGGGATAAAAACAGACCAATATCTGATGGCTGTCCTGAGGATCAAAAAGGATGATGTGTCCAGAAGTCCTTGTTAAACAGAATGCCATGCAGATATGTTTTATGGCTAATATGGCTCTGAATTGTCAATTTCTAATTTTAACCTCTGCAAGATAAGGCATTTGGAAACAGTTCTCTCCCTAATTCTCACTGGCTAGATTTGGAAAAGGCATTATGGTGTTTTGGAATTTTGAAACCACTTTTAGCTAAATCCTGTAATTGATACTATAGTAATATTGAAGCACACCTATAAAGTTTTGACTGATTTCGTCATTGTATGATGTTTCATTTTAAATACTCTGTTAAGGAATTTGGCTTACATTTTCCGTATGATACATTCAGATATTTTATTTCTCTGCTCCACATAATTAGAATTTCTAGTCTACCTGACCAGGTTTTCCTTTTCAGAAGTTTGCTTGGCTGGCAGTTGGGAAATTTCTTTGTGATACTCATAATAATCAAATGCTGTTTTTAAAAAACAGGCCTATTAAGTATTTAAAGCACACTGCTTTTATTTTAAAATGCCTTCTAGAAACAGATGGTATTTCTTTTAGTCCCACTTTCAGGGTCTTTTCTTTTGTATTTCCTTCTTGTTCCCTAAGTACGACTTTTAAGATTGAGTCCTTCCTCTATAAATGTAGTTGGGGTTGGTTGTAAATTTCATAGAAGTTTTAAGGACATGCCATTCTTACTTGGTACTGTCTTAAACTGTGCACCCAAGATATGAATAAGATATTTCTTTATTATATATTTGGCGTTCATCATCATCATCATTGTGAATCATTGAATCATTAGATCATATTTTGCAGAGTTTATATAGAGTAGCACTACCCAATAGGAATGTAATAAGCCACACAGATGCGATTCAAATTTGTCTAGTGACTAGTATTATTTTTAATAGTTTATTTTATTAACTCAATATATTAAAAATATTATAACTAACATATAGTCAATATGAAAAAATTACTCGTGATACTTTACTTTTTTTGGTACTAAGATTTTGAAATCCAGTGTGAATCCAGTGTAAATCCAGTGAAGTTCTATGTATATAGCACACCTCAGTTCAGACTAGGACATTTCAAGTGCTCAGTAGCACATGTAGCTAGTGGCTGCTATCTTGAACTGCTGTTTAACAGTTGTTTAACAGTTAACTATGTTTAGGTTTAGAGTGTATGCTATTTTACTTACTTAAGAATTGGCAATTAGTGTGTAGTGTCTGTAATAACTTTTAGTTGATCAGATGACTTACTGCAGCAGCCAGTCTCTCAGCTGTTGGAAATGAATATCTTGCCATGTTCTCATCTGACACAATAAGGTCTTTGTAGAAGTCTTCAATTTGCTTATTACATCAAGTTTCATGACTGTCAATTTTAAACAAAGTTATGTTTTGGAATTTTCTGTTATTAAAATATCATTGCATTCTAGTATGTGTGCTCATTCACCTTTTTTCAAATGGATGACATTTTAAAACAGTTTCCCAGGGGGAAAAAGGGACCACAGTTTAAAGATGACTTGTTGGTTGGTCCCTAACGTCTGAACCTGAAATCATTTAGGCCATACCTAAACAACTCTGATAGAAATAAGGATTTTAATAAAGGTAGCCTGGTTCAGAGCATGAAAAGGCTGAAAAACTGCCTTGATCATTAGGATCATTCTTTTCTACAGAATGAACACTGCAGCTGTAGAGCTTTTTGTGCACAGGTGAAATGTATCTGGAGCATGGTGCTAAGGGTACTTTTTTCTCTTTCAAAGGACTATTGACTTGGGTAAAGGAAGTTCTATGGCTCTGAAGTATGTATTATTTGTAAGAAAGGCACTCTGGTGGTAGTGTTTCGGTCATGTTAGCAGTGGGACTCCTTACCTCCAGTAGACACCATGCAGTGTGATTAGTTGATTCCATTTATTTCTGTCCTAGGAGCTCTTTCAGCATATTCACTATGGCCTGTGGGTTACATTAGTTTGTGCTCAATATTTAGCTCTCATTAAACAAACATTCAGTTATTTCAGGTATTCACTTTCAATGATGTAGAAAACATTTTGAGGTTCTGAAATAGATTCCTTTTGAAACCATCAGCGTTCATGTAATTTACAAAACAGTGAACTGGAAGCAGAGAGGCTAAGGTTCTAGTTCCCACTTGTAACTCTGTGACCTTTGGACTTAAAATTTCTTTGAGCCTCTGTTTTCTTACCTGTAAAATGAGTTGGTCCTGGTCTTTTCCAAGTGTTTGTGATTGGTCTAATAGTTGATACGTGGCATATACTTTAATGAGGGTCAATAATCTCATTGGCTGCATCAGAGATTGACGCAACCTGTCACTTGTTTCGGCAATCTTTTAGTAAGTGCATTCACTGCCCAAGTATTTTGGTATGATAGAACTGATAGAAGCAGCTCAATGGATGTTCGTTATTATTGTTAATAATTAAGTCATTTGATCGACTTTAGTTTCTAGCCTAACTCCGTAAACAAAACACTAAGGACTGGAGAAGATTTTTTTTTTTTTTAATTCTAGTGACTCCTTGAACTGTAGCCCTTCAGGCTGCTCCTGGCTTCTCTATCCATGGGATTCTCCAGGCAAGAATACCACAGTGGGTTGCTATTTCCTTCTCCAGGGGATCTTCCTGACCCCGGAATCAAACCCGAGTCTCTTGTGTCTCCTGCATTAGCAGGCAGGTTCTTTACCACTAGCGCCACCTGAGAAACCCAGTTAAGTCATTTTGACCGGTTTTATTTTATAGCCTAACTCAGTAAACAAAACACTCAGGACTTGGAGGAGTTTTTTTTTTTTTTTTTTTTTTAAACTCTGGTTTCCTTGAGACAAAAATTACAAAGATAATATTACCATTTAAGATAATCAAACTATTTCTAACTTTTGGAGTGCCAAAAAGTTCACAGAAGGAAAAGGAAAGCTTCGATCATACAAAGATGCATATATGAAAGATTTATTATTACAGTTTTATTGAAATTAACAGTAATCTTTAGGAATAATCTTTTGAAGGCTACAGTATTAAGTACCGCAGTAAAGTTTTCCAGCTGTTTAACTTCCTGCAATTTAGTTTAGTAGTAATGAGCACTCAGTGAATGCTGCTTGTCACTTTGTGCTAACACTGTGACCTGTGGGCTTCCCTGGCGGCTCACTGGTGAAGAGCCCACCTGCCAGTCAGGAGATGCGGGTCTGATCCATGGTCAGCAAGGGCTCCTGAAGGAGGAAATGGCAAGCCACCCCACTATTCTTCCTGGGGAATCCCACAGACGGAGGATCCTGGCAGGCTAAACAAGAGCAGTTGTGTCCTGTAGGTTTCGTGGCGGTGTCTTCATATTTATGGGAGCTGAGGCTCAGGAGGAAAAGAAACTTGGCTAAGGGCCCCCAGCTACTTAGTGGTAGAGCACTGTTGGGAAGCAAACTGTCTGACTCAGAAGTCCTTGCTTCTGGCCTTTGTGCCGGTCACTTACAGGAGTTTGCTACAGTCACAGCGTTCTGCTTGTGGTGCTAGTAAATTGAATTAGGCTAAATGCTTTCACCTGATGCTTAGCTCAGTTGGTGCTTAATATTTAAAAGGATCTCACGGTGAACCTACCTGATAAAAGACGATGGTTTTCGCCATCTTGAATTTGGGGATGACTCCATTTTAAACGTAAATGTAGGGCTTCCCAGGTGGCTCAGTGGTAAAGAATCGGCCTGCCAGTGCAGGAAATTCAGATTCGACCCCTGGAGTAGGAACATCCCCTGGAGTAGGAAATGGCAATCCACTCCAGTATTCTTGCCTGGGCAATCCCATGGACAGGAGCCTGGAGGGCTACAGTCCACATGGTCACAGAGAGCTGGACATGACTGAGCACGCACGGACGTCTTAAATGTGTCCTTCCTTTCTCAGCATCCTATTTTGAAAAGTCTATGTCAGTGTATATGCCTAACAGTTACTTAGAATTTTTAGCAAGATAGAAACTTATTGAAGTTACATAACTGGTTGTCAGTGTGCATTTCTGTGTGTTTGCACAGATGGGCAATAACTTCTCAGCAAGATTTTGGTGGGATTTTGATGTCTGAAAGTGCTGTTGCCATAGTTATTTCACAAACTGTGATTCTGGGGCTGAACAGAAGAATGGTGGTATTCAGGTTCTATTGTGACACTTTCTTGGCTTAATTGCTTTGTTTTATTTCACTGCAAAGATAGCCATATGACTGTTGTTCATACTAATTGGTAAGCAAAAGCTGCTGTTACTATACTCTGTAAAATAAAAATCTTTGCTAGGTGACATCATACAGAACAATAAAAGACTAAAAAATGAGGTAGTTTTGATTAAAATTAATAAATGACATTCAGAATGTTAGTGTACAATTCAGAACAGGGTCTTGCTAGCAGTACTGTGTGTCCAGAGAAACTTTTAACTGAAGTTTTGACCGAATCATGCTTTATAACATATGTTGTGATTGTAACCGTTGTAGCTCTAGCAAATGCAAAGGCCCTGTGGTGGGAGCAGGCCCAGCATACTGGAGAAACAAAGGGATGTCTCTGAGGCTGGAGCACAGTGTGTGAGGGGCAGGGTGGAGGAGATGAAGTAGGAAGGTGGTGGTGAGCGGGTGGGTTAGGCTCTTACAGGGCCTTGTGTGTTATTATAAGGGCAGAGGACACGGAGAGACATTTCCTTTGGAAGAAAAGAAACAGTGGTTTACTTGTTAAACACAGTGGTTTACTTATTGCACCACAAGTAGTTCTGAATCAGTAGTCATTGCCTGAGGGACCTCACTGTAGCAGCTAAGAGTATGGGCCCTGGCATCCGTTGGCTTAAGTGTGGATTCTGGCATCACCAGTTGACTCTCTGACCAGTTCTCTGTCTTTAAACTAAGGATAATAATAACAGCAACCCTAGGATTGTTAGGATCAGTCGATTATCACATTGAAAGTGGCCTGTTGAGTAGTCAATGTTCAGCAAATGTTATATGTAATAAGTTAAATTTCCTTTGGGAAGCTTTCTCATCTTTGCCTTAGCCAATTACGTCAGTAGAGGCACTCCTCTACTGGTGTGCCCTTTTTTTTTTTTTTAGATGTAATTCACATACCATTAAATTCACCTTTTGATGTGTACAATTTAGAAGTTCTAAGTTTATGTATAAGATTGTGATACAATCTTTGTATTACCTTGTTTTGTATTGTAATATAATACAACCTTTGCCACTATCTTTTCAGAACATTTTGCCTGGTCTACCTTTGCAGTACTTGTAGTTGAAGTCTTAAACATTTGTTTGTGTGACTGGTTAATGTCTTTTTTTGTCCTATACTGTAATTTCCATCATGGCAGGAGCTTTCTACTGTTTACCACCAGTGCCTGTCCCAGTGACTGGCCAGATAGTTGGTGCTTGGTGACCATTTGTTGAATGAAAGAAGGTATGATGTGGAAAGTAGTGTCAGATCCCTTTGTGAAGAGGTGTGCGTGTGCTCTGATGGGGTTTGCACTTGATCCTGTGGGTGACCAGAAACCACCAAACGTTTTTAAAAAGTGGAGTGATACAGTCAGATTTGTATGGTGGAGGGAGAATTCTGAAACCAAGGCTGGAGGAGTAGACCATGGAGTGAAGTGAAGTTAAAGTCGCTCAGTCGTGTCTGACTCTTCACGACCCCATGGACTCGTCTGTGGAATTCTCCAGGCCAGAATACTGGGGTGGGTAGCCTTTCCCTTCTCCAAGGGATCTTCCCAACCCAGGGATCGAACCCAGGTCTCCCACATTTCAGGCTGATTCTTTACCAGCTGAGCCACAAGGGAAGCCCAAGAATACTGAAGTGGGTAGCCTATCCCTTCTCCAGGGGAGCTTCCTGACCCAAGAGTCAAACCGGGGTCTCCTGTGTTATAGGAGCTGAGCTGTCAGGGAGGACCATGACGTAAGGCAGATTGAAAAGAAACAGGAAAAACAGGAGACCAGTTGGTACAGGTCAGACTTGACCGGAAGGTGAAGGGAAAGATCCAGTAGGGTAAAAGAGATCGGCTGGAGTGAGAGGGTGTGTGGAGTGTGTATACATGTGAGTGTGTGTGGCCAAGAGGAAGGAAGTACAGTGGCTGGAGCTGAGGATAACAGGTTTATTGCTTCAGCAGCCGGGCTTGTCTTTCCTGTGATTAAGCTAGAGAACACGTAGAAGGAATCGGTTTAGAGAGCTCTAAGGGTATGAGTGAGGTTTATTTGGAGTGTGTTGAGCTTGAGACGTCTGCTGTATCCAGAAATATGTTACTCTTAAAGTAAAATATATATGTTAAGTTAAAAAAATCATTTTTCGTATACTAAGTGATTTTTAATGTTGTGTTTTTGGTATTTGCTTCCTGGGCATTTGTGGCACACCACGTGCATATGGCATCCTTTGTAGTTATTTTGCCTGATCAGCCCCACCCTGAGCTCCCACTAGACCCCCTGCATGGGGCAGTGGCTGGCCTGGGCCTCCGCCATCTTTCTGGAGTTTACACGCACACTGTTTATAGCAGTGTAACGTGTGTCTCCGAATTGATAGTTAATGTTTTGCTTGTTGTTTACATTGCATGATTATATTTCTACTTAATGGCAGTCTTGAAAATAATATCAGTAAATAACAACTAAACTCTTGAGTGATCAAAATATGAAGACAGATGAAATAAAATTTGATGGCTTTAGGATTAATAGTAAAAAAGCCCAACGATAGGTACAAAGAGTATTTGTGATAGAAATACACATGTAAAACAGGGGGCCTAGTGGTTATCAGCTCAGACTCTGGAGCCAAGACTGTCTGGTTTCAAAGTCTAGCTTCGCCACTTACCAACTCTGTGACCTTGGACAAATAATTTAACCTCTCTGTGCCTTATTTTCCACTTTAAAATGGGTTTAAGAAGAGCGCGTTTCAGAAGGCAGTGGTGAGGACTGCCGAGCGCTTAGTGCATTCTGTTAATGTGAAGTAGCACCCAGTCTTTCCTGCTCCTGTTAAGTTTTCTCCAGTAGCTGCAAGGCCTCACGGCAGAGGGCCCTGCGTGCACTGTACCCCACCTGGGTAGAATGGCTGTGTTCTTCCTCCTGAGAGAACTAGGTGGTGACTGTGAAATCTGTCAAGTTGCTAGGTCAGAGAGGGATGGTTTGCATTTTTTAGAAATAAACGTTTACCTTCTCCTTCCAGGACCCTGTTTTATTGAGACCACAGCTAGAACCAGCTGCTCTTCTCTTCACTCAGTGCTCTGTCCCTGAGTGGGAGAGCCAGCCCTGTCCTTCTGGTCTCCACCCAGTTGGCACAGTCCTGAGTACCCTGAATAAAATGCCCCCCCCCCCGACTGTGCTTCGTTTCTCTTCAGAGTCTTATGTCCGCTGGCAGTTACTCGTGGAGGCTCCGTGAGAGGGGGGCTTCGTTTCCTTTTCCCACTGCAGGGTCCCCAGTGTCTCTGGTCGACACTCATTAAGTGCTTGTTTACTGAGTGGCCTCAGCAGACGTTTAGGAACCATCCCTTTATGCTGGCACAGTCCCTACTCTCAGTGAGCTCACGGTGGGGAACAGGCCTATAAACAGAAAGTGCCATTCTGGAAGATAAAGACTGTCTGAGTGTCAGAGTGCAAGCTACGGCTGGGTGCAGTAGTGAGAGGAGTCTTCTTGCCCTTGGGATGTCAGCAGAGTTTTCACAGAGGAGATGACATTTGAGTGGAGTTGAGAAGGAGAAGGAAGAAGGGGTAGAGGGGATGGGGAAGGGATTTAGATAGAGGCCTTCACTTCTGTGGTCTTGTGGCTCAACTGGTAAAGAATCCACCTGTAATGCGGGAGACCTGGGTTCAGAAGATCCCCTGGAGAAGGGAAAGGCTACCCACTCCAGTATTCTGGCCTGGAGAATTCCATGGACTGTATAGTCCATGGGGTCGTAAAGAGTCAGACGCTACTCAGTGACTTTCACTTCACATTTTCAGGGCATTGAGATCTGAATTGGTGTGGTGTGTTGAGGGAAATCAGAGAAGGCAGAGGCGCACCCCACTCCAGTACTCTTGCCTGGAGAATCCCATGGATGGAGGAGCCTGGTAAGCTGCAGTACATGGGGTCACTGAGAGTCAGACACAACTGAGAGACTTCACTTTGACTTTTCACTTTCATGCATTGGAGAAGGAAATGGCAACCCACTCCAGTGTTCTTGCCTGGAGAATCCCAGGGACGGAGGAGCCTGGTGGGCTGCCGTCTCTGGGGTCACACAGAGTCAGACCACGACTGAAGCAACTTGGCGGCAGCAGCAGTTGAGGGAAATTGCTTAGAGCTCAAGGCCTGATGGAGCAGGGGGCCTGGTGAGGTAGACAGAGGTCAGGTTCTGAGGACCTTGTATGACCTGCATAATAGTTTGAACTTCATCCTGAGAAACATGAAACTGTTGAAGTTTGTTTTTTAGTTATGTTAAAATGTGCATAAAATTTACCATTTTAGCCATTTTAAAGTATACAGTTCTGTGACATTTAAGTACATTCACATTGTTCAGCATCCATCACCACCATCCATCTTCAGAATTTTTTCATCTCAAACTGAAACTGTTGCAGGATTTTAAGCAGAGTTGTAAATGCTCAGGTTTAAGTTGGCGTTAAGTGTCTGGAATCCATGAGAAGGGTCTGGGGGTCGTCGAGACAGGAAAGGTCTCTGAGCAGTCAGACAGTCGTCAGAGAGCCGCGCACTGGAGCTGGCTTGGAGAAGACCCTCCTCCGCCCTCACTTACCCTGGACTCTAACGTGTTGCTCAGTTTTATTTTTTTATTTAATTTTGTTTATTTATTTATTTTTTTTTTTTAGGCGGGCGGCCATCGCTGGCAGGGGGCTGTTGCCCAGTTTTAATTTACCTGGCTTTTAAATCTTCATAGAGGCTGCAGTCAAGGTTGCTGGAGGGGTGTAACTGTGAGCAGACGGGCTGCTGGAAACCACAGAAAGCAACAGCTTTAAGAAACCCCAAGGCTGTGGTCTGAGGGTGGGCCTCCTGACCTCAGCCACCACCACAGATGGCATGATGACAGATTACTGACTACACGCAAGGTGGCGGTTAGAGTCCTCGTGACGACTGAGTCGTCAGGAAAAGGGTAGAGAGCATCAGTAACGCAGACACCAGTCGGACACTTTTAGATGAGCTCTGTCCAGCAGCAACGTAAGGTGAGCCACAAATGCAGCTTGAAATCTTCTGGTAGCCACATAAAAAAGTGGGAAGAAATGAGTGAAACTAATTTTAATAATATATTTTATTTAACTCACTATATCCAAAAATTATTTAAACATGCAGTTAATGTTAAAACATGATTAGTGAGGTATTTTATGCTCTTTTTTCATATGAGCCTCTCAAATTCCAGAACATTGTATTCGTATAGCACATCTGATTTTGGACTAGCCACATTTCACATTCTCGATAGCCATGTGTGCTGGTGGCCACATCAAACGGACAGCACAGTTTCAGATTTGGGGCTCAGACAAAGGGGTTAGAGCCTCAGCTATTCAGAGAATGCTATCATTCATAAGAATTAATTCCTCGAGGATTATACATGGCTGGTGTTTTATTGTAGCAGTTTTCATTAACTGATTTTTGCTTTTATGTTTGAAAAACTGTTGAGAGACAGTGTAACGCAGTAGTTAAAGAGCACGGATTTGGGGGTGACTGGGTTTGAATCTCAGCTATTTAATTTCCTACCTGTGTGGTCTTGGGTGAGTTACCTAATCTCTCTGTGTTTTAGTGTCCTCATCTGTAAAATGGAGGTCATACAAGTACCTACCTTATTAAGTTTTGTAAAGATTCAATGAATTGTTAATATGTAAAGAACCTATGGCTGGATGGCATCACTGACTCGATGAACATGAGTTTGACTAAACTCCAGGAGTTGGTGATGGACAGGGAGGCCTGGCGTGCTGCGATTCATGGGGTCGCAAAGAGTCGGACACGACTGAGCGACTGAACTGAACTGAAAGAACCTGTAACAGTGGCTGGTGTATAATAAGCACTATAGATGTGTGCTTTTATCCCCCACATGTTTGGTATCTCCAAAATGTTAAATGATCTTGATTCAGTAGACTTAAAAGACATTTTTACTTTAGAGATTGCTTCAGTAGGTATTTTCACAGATGAAAACATGTTAAATTGTAATTTTGTGAGGATACGTTCTAACTGATGTCTTTGGGTAAATAACTTTGTTTGCTGCAACATTGAGGGTGCTAACAACCACAGAAATAGTATAATTAATAATTAAAGGATTTTAGGATTATGAATAAAATTAGGAAAATTTGAAGGGATGTTTTTAACAATATTTAATTACTAGTACTGTTAGACTTCCTGGTGGCTCAGATGGTAAAGAGTCTGCCTACAATGCAGGAGACCCAGGTTCGATCCCTGGGCTGGGAAGATCCTCTGGAGAAGGAAATGGCAGCCCACTCCAGTACTCTTGCCTGGAAAATCCCATGGACAGAGGAGCGTGGTAGGCTACAGTTCATGGGGTCGCAAAGAGTTGGACACTACTGAGCAACTTCACTTTCACTGTCATAATTAAACTACTCTCTCTCAGAAATACTGTATCAGCCCTGCTATGTCTGAGAAGACTACCTACTTCTAACTTTTTTCCTTCGGTATTGTCAGCACTGATTTATTCTGAGAGTTTCATCTTCTACTCTTATTTGCAAATAAAATAGAAAAGAATAGCACAAGTAAAACCAAAATATAAAAAGATCACTGTTTAGCATGTCGACGATGTTTGAGAGGAGGTCCTTTATCACCTTTAAGAGTGAAACATGACTGGAAACATAACCAAATTAGGGTGTGGTTATTTAAATGTCAGGTTTTTGGCACAGAAGAAAGAAGTGCCTAATGGGTATAATTCAATCATGGCCGTTTTCATCTGTCATTGATTGGTGGTCTGTGGAACAGTTAAGCAGACTCTCTACTTAGAACATAATCTTCATACACAAAAATAAACTCAAAATGGATTGAAGACCTAAATGTAAGACCAGATACTAAAACTCTTAGCAGAAAATATAGGCGGAACACTCTCTCGACATAAATCGCAGAAAGATCTTTTTTTCATCCACCTCTGAGAGTAATGAAAATAAACAAATGGGGTGGACTTCCCAGGTGGCACAGTGGTAAAGAATGCCAATGCAAGAGATGTGGTTTCTGTCCCTGGGTCAGGAAGATCCCCTGGAGACGGAAATGGCAACCCACTTCAGGATTGTTGCCTGGGAAATCCCATGGAGAGAGGAGCCTGGTGGGCTACACAGCCCATGGCATAGCGAAGAGTTGGACATGACAAAGCGACTTAGCACACACACACAAACAAATGGGACCTTATTAACTTAGGAGCTTTTGCACAACTGTGGAAACCATCAACAGAACAAGAAGAAAACCCACAGAATGGGAGAAAATATTTATAGTCAAAGTGACCAACAAGGGATTAATCTCCAAAATACACAGACAGCTCATGCTCAAAATCAAAAAAACAGATAATTAAATGGGCAGACCTAAATAGACATTTCTCCAAACAAGACATCCAAATGGCTGATAGGCAGGAGAAAAGATGCTCAACATCACTCATTATTAGAGAAGTGCAAATCAGACCTGTAATGAGGTATCAGCTCACACTGGTCAGAAGGGCCGTCATCAAAAGATCTGCAAACAGTAAGTGCTGGAGAGGGTGTTGGCGAAGGGACCCTCCTACATCATCGATGGGAATGTACATTGGTACAGCCACTGTGGAAAACGGTGTGGAGTTTCCTTAGAAAACTAAAAACAGAGCTACCATAACCTTCAATCCCACTCCTGGGCATATATCTGGAAAAAATCATAATTAGAAAGGATACATACACCCTAGTGTTCACTGCAGCACTGTTCACAATAGCCAGGACTTGGAAACAACCCAAATGTCCTTCAATAGAGGAATGGATAAGGAAGGTGTGGTACATAGATACAATGGAGTATTTCTCAGCCATAGAAAAGAACGGAATAACGCCACTCGCAGCAATGTGGACAGACCTAGAGGCTGTCATGCTGAGTGAAGTCAGACAAATACCGTGTGCTATTGTTTATATGTGGAGTTTAAGGAGATGCTACAAGTGTACAAGTTTACAGCACATGTAGAAGACAAACTTGTGATTACCAGGGGGAAGGTGATGGGAGTGACAAATTGGGAGATTGGAATTGACATATATGCACTGCTATGCACAAAATAGGTCTTTAATAAGAACCTATTGAATAGCACGGAGAACTCTATTCAATACTCTGTAATGACCTACATGAAAATAGAATCCAAAAAAGAATGGTTAAATATTTACGTATAACTGACTCACTTTGTCGTACAGCAGAAGCTAACACAACATTGTAGATCAATGCGCCAATAACCTGGAGGAGGAAATGGCAACCCACTCCAGTGTTCTTGCCTGGGAAATCCCGTGGAGAGAAGAGCCTGCTGGGCTACAGGGTCACAAAGAGTCAGATGCAACTTGTGCACTCCAGTTAAAAAAACGGGGAAGAACCCAATAACCTGCCCGCCTCCTGCCTCCCACAGGATTGCCGCTCCTGTCATGGCTAACTCCTTCCCTCAGCCCACACGTTGCTTCCTTTGGCAGGTCTTCCCTGACGCTGCCGTCCAGGTCAGGCAGTCCTCCTGTGGGCCTTGGGGCACACTGCAGTTTGCCATGGGGGCTCCTGGTATCCCTTTGTCTCAGCTCCAGGTTCTGTGAGGGGCAGTGTCGACAGGGTGTGCTCAGCGCCTTGCTGGGCTCAGGGATATGCTCCTAAATGAGTGAGTGAGCGATCCATCCTGTCACTGTGTCCAGTTTATGTCACATACACTGTCAGCCTTTACTTTACACTAGGTTTTGGTTTTACGTGTCTTACTACACTGTGGTGTCTTGTCATAAAACAAACTCAGGAGTCTAATTTTAATCTCCTTTTATGGTTATTTGCCTCTAGAATTGAACAGATCCTCAAATCCTGTTAACAGAGACTACCTCATGGTCCAGTGGGTTTCTGGTAGGCGTCCTCCTGCAGAATTGCTGATAAGCAGATATGAAGGCTTATATGGGGTATCTGAGAGGGAAGGTGGGCTATTTTTATATTATTGATAGCAGCTACTTATGCTTTCAGTAGTCAAGTCAAAGTAGCTGAGTTCCATGACTAAGTTTAATGGAAAGTTATCTTTTGTGTTTGTTTTGCCAGCTTTTTGTTATGCAAAACTGTCATTAAAGCCTCTTAATCTGCAGCTTTATGGTTAGTGATGCAATAGTCAATGAGGTGTTGGCTAATATTCAGAGAAGTCTGATGCTAGAGGTTGCCAAGGTCAGAATTCTGCACCACTGAACAGTCAGGACTGTAAACTTAGGAGTAGTAATTTTTTGGAGGCTCAAATACACATTTAGATTTTTGTATTAAGTAAAATTTCACTGCCTTCTTACCTCACCATCTCCCTGCCTGAGTGGTACGTAGCAAACTCTCTTTTAAGTGCCTTTCGTTTTGTTTTGAAATTTTCAATCGCTTCTAGGTTGCAGCCTTATTAGTTTGTCATAAAACTGTGGATTACTCTTTCCATTACTACAAAGTGAGGAGGGGTCCAGGATGAATAACTGCTAAGGTCCTTTCTAGTGCTAGCTTCTTACGGTGTTGTGTTAGTTGAACAGAGGGGTCTCCATGTGAAAGCCCTCTTAGGGAAGTTCCTGGAGAAGCAGGTGGGCTCTGAGCTTGCGTTGCATCCGAATTCTGAGACGGAGAGGGGCCAAGTGGCCCAGCTGAGAACGGGAGGCAGTTCTCTTCTGGGCGGGAGAGCTGTGCTTTCAGCAGGTACGTTCGTGCCTCCAGGATGCGCCAGGGCACTGTGAGAGGTGAGAATGGTGTGGGAGGGCAGGTAAACGTGGTACCAGAAAACTGACATCCAGCAGCTGTTTATATAAGTATTTACTGATTTTGATAATGTGCCAATGCAGTACTGGGCATTGGAGACTTAAAGACACTAATTCACTGTCTTGAAGTGGGTCGTAGTCTAGTTGACAGAAACATTCAAGACAGGTGTCCTGTGGGACCCAGTGTGTGAGAACACGGGCTTTGAAATCAGGTAGGCCTGGGTCTAGCCCTGTCCCTGCCACTTAACTGTGTGACCTTTAGTCGCATACCTGTCGGAGCTTTATCTCCTCATCTGGAAGTAACAGCGCCTCTTGCTCAATCAGTTCTGGTGTGGCCATAGGGAGAAGTGATATATAGCCTTTTTAAAAAAAGAGGCAGAACTGTGTAAATTCTTGTGGAAAAATGCCTCAAATGAATTGTTGGCTGGAAAACCGGTTTTCTATTTAATGTGGTCTCACTGGGAAAAAGAAGAGTTTTGTGGTGAAGAGAAAGGTGTGCAAGGATATATGCCAGCTGTTTAAAAGTGTGAGTCATTGGGGGAGCCATCTTTTTATTACATCTGTTGTTAAAGATTACATGTGTGTTAATTTGCCACCTAAAAAATAAGAATAATAGAGAAAAGAAAAACCTCTTCCCCAGGATATGTGGCAGAACCGAATGATATGCATGGAGAATGCTCAGGTGAGGTCTAGCACATGGTGAGTGTCCGTCATTGAGTGGGTGCCGTTTCCACTATTGCTGGACATAGCAGCCGAGGAGGACGGCAGAGCCCTGCAGGCTGAAGCTCGGTTCTGTGGTTTGAGTTCCCAAAGTCAGTTGATTCCTTGATTGTAGGATCTTGGTTGTGTGTGGGGGGTCCTTGATTGTCCCCTGGGGCCCAGATCTGGGGACTAGGGTCCTTGTGGTCCTGAAAGAGGAGGACCCTCTGAGTGGTCAAGTGCGCTAAGGCTACGTGAAGACCTCTCCCCGTCTCTCTCTTTTTTGAGGATGAGAACAGTGCCTGCCTCATCTTGAAGGGAAGGAGAAAGGTGGCCTGCCAAGCTGTGCTAGCTATCCTGAAAGAGACCTGGGAGCCTCAAGGGCGTTGTGGCTTTCTTTGTCATCCCTGGGTTTAGATTTGGACCTTGAGCCATATAATCCTCTCTGGATGCTACTCATCCTTCCGTAGAATGGGGATGACGCTCCTGCCGCTCTCATTGACATGGCATAAATAATTCTTTTCCTTGTTTCTGTTGGATGAGGGTGGATACAAATTTTTTTGAGGTAGGATTGATGAGTCATCTTGTAAGGCTTACTTTTCATCTGCTGGTGAAGTAGATAGTTGGAATGAATCTTCACTAAAAAAAGAAATAGATCTGTTTCTGTAGTTTCTGTTTTCTCTTTAGACCTGATTTTTAAAATATTTGCTGCATCTTGGAACTCTTCCCTTCAGAGAGTTTTGTTGCAGATGAAACAGTGTAGCTCCCTAGGTCTAACTTACACTGATGCCCATACATCCAGGTGTAACAAGAGAATGTCTTGGGTTGTTGCTTGTTGTCCTGGCAGTTTTGTCAGCTCTTTTTTTTTTTTTTCCACTCAAAGTGGCCATGTTTTTAATTATATGGATTTTAATTGTATGGGCACCTCAGTTATATTCCAGTTGAATTCCTTGGACTTACTTATTTTTAACTAATAAGGTCACCAAGCTTTCTTTTTCAGGATCCTGTTGATAGTCATGGAGTCATTTTCAGATTTTATTATAGGGCTGATTTATGATTAGCTACTTTTATAATTTGCACGTGATAATGTATTCCTGTGTCAACTTTGTTTCATGGTTCTCTTTTGTAATTTAATTTCAGTTCATTTTTGTAATTTTTAAAGTTCTGGGGTTTTTCTGGTTTTCACAGTGCCCAAAGCTGTTGCCAGGTATTTAAATAAAAAGGGGAGGAAATTAGATTTGAGAGAATATTGTATGTCAGACTTCTTACTGGACAGTTCCCAGACTTCTCCTTCAATATTAAGTCAACAGTGTAACTAAATAAACTGCTGAGGGAGAGGAAGCCTGTCTGGCTGAGAATCAAGAGACCTGATTTCAGTCTTGGTTTTGTTACTAATAAGATTTATTAACCTTGACAAATTATTTCCTTCTCTGGGCTTCTGCTTCCTCATCTGCAAATGGGGAAAGAGGGGTGGTTATTATAGATAAGGCTCCTTTCTGGCTCCAGGATCTGATGACTGATCTTTCTGATAGCTTAAATTTTAAATTCTCACTGTATCTCTTTTAATTGCATTGAATGCCTTTACAAATGGATTAAGAAGCAAATGGTCACTTAGGCTAACTCAGACTACCAAAAAATATTTTTTATCTTTTTCCCCAAACAATTCTAGTGACTATTGAAAAGAAAATTGAAGCACCTATGTACTGTCCTCTCAAATTTGCAGCTTAAAATGTATGCATTTAATAGGACTGGTGTGAATATTACCTTAGGGAACACATTATTTTATCTTTGTGTTAAAATGTGGACCCTTGTTAGACACTGAGCGCTGAGCCAACAGCAGTCACTGTTTTTTGCCGGCAGAGAGGGAAGGAAGCTGTTTTGTAGCAGTGTACGGAGCAGCAGAGTTTGGTGACGTGGGCTTCGGTGAGAGAGAGACTCTAGGAGGGCACAAACAAAACCCTGCGCGCACCAGAACCTAAGGGAAAGGAGCAGTGACCCTTAAGAGGCTGCGCCAGACTTGTCTCTGCATGTTTGGGAGTCTCCTGTAGAGGCGTGGGTGGCCTGCCTTGTGGCCGGGGCGCTGGCAGCAGCAGTCCTGGGGGGCGCAGCGTGCTGGAGTAAGTCCTCTTTGAGGAGGTCGCCATTAGCCCTTCCATAGAGCCTGTAATGCTACCTACCATAGGGACTTAGAACTGCAGGGCAGGGCTGCCTTAGGCCAAACTACAGGGAGGGATCACAGCCCCCACCACAGTCAGCAGAAAATTGGATTAAAGATGTACTGAGCATGGCCCTCCAGTGGTAAAGAACCCGCCTGCCAATGCAAGAGACAGAGATTCGAGTTCAGTCCCCTAGAAGGAAATGGCAACCCATTCCAGTATTCTTATCTGGAGAATCCCATGGACAGAGGAACCTGGTGCTACAGTCCGTAGGGTCGCAAGGAGTCAGACAGGGCTGAAGTAATTTAGCACGCATGCAAGCACACATGAGCATGGCCCTGCACACCAGAGCAAGACCCAGTTTTCTCTATCGCCAGTCCCTCCTATCAGGAAGCTTGCATAAGCTTTTTATCCATCAGAGGGCACAGAAGAAGCAAGAGCTGCAATCCTATGGCTCCAAAACAAAAACCACAATCACAGAGAACTAACCAAAATGATCACATGGATCACAGCCTTGTGTAACTCAGAAACTGTGCGCTATGCCATGCAGGGCCACCCAAGACAGGTGGGTCATGGTGGGGAGTTCTGACAGTACTGGAGAAGGGAATGGCAAACCACTTCAGCATTCTTGCCTCGAGAACCCTGTGAACAGTATTGTTGATGTTAAGTTGCTCAGTTGTGTCTGACTCTGTGACCCTATGGATGGCAGCACGCCAAGCTTCCCTGTCCATCACCATCTCCCAGAGTTTCCTCAAATTCATGTCCATTGAGTCAGTGATGCCATCCAGCCATCTCATCCTCTGTTGTCCCTTTCTCCTCCTGCCTTCAATCTTTCCCAGCATGAGGGTCTTTTCCAGTGAGTCCGCTCTTCAAGTTTGGTGGCAGAAATATTGGAGCTTCAGCTTCAGCATCAGTCCTTCCAATGAATATTCAGGGTTGATTTCCTTTAGGATTGACTGGTTTGATCTCCTTGCAGTCCAAGGGACTCTCAGGAATCTTCTCCAGCACCACAGTTTGAAGGCATCAGTTCTTCAGCACTCAGCCTTTTTTATTGTCCAACTCTCATACTTTACATGACTATTGGAAAAACCATAGTTTTGACTATATCGACCTTTGTCAGCAAAGAAATGTCTCTGCTTTTTAATACACTATCTAGGTTTGTCATAGCTTTTCTTTGAAGGAGTAAGGGTCTTTTAATTTCATGGTTGCAGTCACTGTCTGCAGTGATTTTGGAGCCAAGAAAATAAAGTCTGTCACTTTTCCCATTGTTTCCCATCTGTTTGCCTTTAAGTGATGGGACCAGAGTGATATGAAAAGGCAAAAAAATATGAAACTGGGAGATGAGCCCCCAGGTTAGTAGGTGTCCATTGTGCTGCTGGTGAAGAACAGAGAAATAGCTACAGAAGGAGTGAAAAGACTGGGCCAAAGCGGAAATGACACCCAGTTGTGGATGTGTCTGGTGGTGAAAGTAATGTCTGATGCTGTAAAGAACAGTATTGAATAGGAACCTGGAATGTTAGGTTCTTGAATCAAGGTAAATTGGAAGTGGTCAAATAGGAGATGGCAGAGTGAACATCAACATTTTAGGAATCAGTGAACTAAAATGGACAGGAATGGGCAAATTTAATTCAGATGACCATTTTATCTACTACTGTGGGCAAGAATCCCTTAGAAGGAATGGAGTAGCCCTTATAGTCAACATGAGTCCGAAATGCGGTACATGCGTGCAGTCTTAAAGACAACAGGATGATCTCAATTTGTGTCCAAGGCAGACCATTCAGTGTCACGGTAATCCAAGTTTGTGCCCCAACCACTAATGCCAAAGAAGCTGAAGTTGAACGGTTCTCTGAAGACCAACAAGATCTTTTAGTTGTTGTTTAGTTGCCAAATCGTGTCCGTCTCTTCTTGACCTCATGGACTGCAGCACGCCAGGCCTCCCTGTCCCCCTCCTGCCATCTCCTGGAGTTTGCCCAGGTTCATGTCCATTGCATCGTGATGCCATCCAGCCATCTCATCCTCTGTTGTCCTCTTCTTTTTCTGCCTTCAGTCTTTCTCAGCATCAGGGTCTTTTCCAGTAAGTCTGCTCTTCATATCAGGTGGCCTAAGTATTGGAGCTTCAGCATCAGTACTTCCAATGGGTATTCAAGGGTGATTTCCTTTAAGATTGACTAGTTTGATCTCCTTGCTGCCCAAGAGACTCTCAAGAGTTCCTCTAGCACCACAGTTCAAAAGCATCAACTCTTTGGCACTATCCTTCCTTTATGATCCAGCTCTGAGAACCATGCATGACTACTGGAAAGACCATAGCCTTGACTATACGGACCTTTGTCAGCAAAGTGATGTCTTTGCACACTGTCTAGGTTTGTCATAGCTTTCCTGCCAAGAAGCAATTGTCTTTTCAATTTCATGGCCGCAGTCACCATCCCACCATCCACAGTGATTTTAGAGCCCAAGAAGAGAAAATCTGTCACTGCTTCCACCTCATCCCCTTCTATTTGCCATGAAGTGATGGGGCCATATGTCATGATCTTAGTTTTTTTAATATTTAGTTTTAAGCTGGCCTTTTCACTCTCCTCCTTCACCTGCATGAAGAGGTTCTTTAGTTCCTCTTCACTTTCTGCCATTAGAGTGATGTCATCTGCATGTCTGAGGTTGATGATACTTCTCCCGGCAGTCTTGATTCCAGCTTGTAACTCATCCAGCCCCACATTTCTCATGATATACTCTGCGTATAAGGTAAAGAAACAGGGTGACAATAAACAACCTTGTCATACTCCTTTCTCAATCCTGAACCAGTCTGTTCCATACAGGGCTCTCCAACTGTTGCTTCTTGACCTGCGTACGTGTTTCTCAGGAGCCAGGTAAGGTGGCCTGGTATTCCCATCTCTTTTAAGAATTTTCCACAGTTTGTTGTGATCCACAGAGTCAAAGGCTTTAGCATAGTCAATGAAGCAGAAATAGATGTTTTTCTGGATCTCTCTTGCTTTTTCGATGATCCAGTGGATGTTGACAGTTTGATCTCTGGTTCCTCTGCCTTTCTAAATCCAGCCTGAACATTTGGAAGTTCACGGTTCACCTACTGTTAAAGCCTTGCTTGGAGAATTTTGAGCATTACTTTGCTAGCATGCGAAATGAGTGCAATTATGCAGTAGTTTGAACATTCTTTGGCATTGCTTTTCTTTGGGTTTGGAATGAAAACTGATCTTTTCCAGTCCTGTGGCCATTGCTGAGTTTTCCAAATTTGCTGGCATATTGAGTGCAGCACTTTAAAAGCATCATCTTTTAGGATTTGAAATAGCTTAGCTGGAATTCTATCACTTCCACTAGCTTTGTTTGTAATAATGTTTCCTAAGGCCCACTTGACTTCACACTCCAGGATATCTAGCTCTAGGTGAGTGACCATACCATCATGGTTATCTGGGTCATTAGAACCTTTTTTGTACATTTTTTCTATGTATTCTTACCACCTTTTCTTAATCTCTTCTGCTTCTGTTAGGTCCTTACCATTTCTGTCCTTTATTGTGCCCGTCTTTACATGAAATGTTCCTTTGGTATTTCTCATTTTTCTTAAAGAGATCTCTGGTCCTTCCCATTCTATTGTTTTCCTCTAATTCTTTGCATTAGTCATTTAGGAACACTCTCTTATCTCTCCTTGCTATTCTTTGGAACTCTGCATTCAGATGGGTATGTCTTTCCTTTTTCCCTTGCCTTTTGCTTCTCTTCTTTTCTCAACTATTTGTAAGGACTCCTCAGACAGCCATTTGGCCTTTTTGCATTTCTTTTTCTTGGGGATGGTTTTGGTCACCGCCTCCTGTGCAGTGGAACCTCCGTCCATAGTTCTTCAGGCACTCTGTCTGTCATATCTAATCCTTTGTGTCACTTCCGCTGTATAATCATAAGAGATTTGATTTAGGTCACACCTGAATGCCCTTGTGATTTTCCCCATTTTCTTTAATTTCAGTCTGAATTTTGCAATAAGATTTTTTGCCCAGAGGCCATCCAGGCTGTGGAATAAGTTCATCTTTGGATTCTGTAATGAGTCTCTACTAATTTACTCTTCTGTATTCATATCATACTTTACAGTGTTTTGCTTTTCAAAGAAACAGGTGTATTATACATTTGAGTTCTTCAATTATAAAAACAATAGTTTGTTTCTATCTCATGACTTTTGAATAGAGATTGTTTCTTACAGTTTCACAGGGAAGAACTTGAATAGTTCTGTGCTTTTTTTTTGTTTTAGGTGTTCACTGCTTTGTTCCTAAACTCTTCAAGTAGTAACTTAAGCTTTGGAGTCAGACACTCTGGCACTTCTTAGTCATATGACCTTGGGCTGTCCTTTACTCTGTCTGCAGTGGCGATCATCCCAGCACCTCGTCCCGTAGACTGTCGGGAGAGTTCAGTGATATGACATGGGTAAATAAAGAGCCTGTCTGCCAACATAGTAAACACTGAAAGAATAGCCGTTTTTACTATTAACAAATTGTAAAAGTCCTTTGAAGTTAAGTATCTTGTTATAAACTTCAATTCTCATTTTAAGCACCTAAGATATGTCAGTACTAGCAGAATTAAAAAAGAAACGCTGTAGCTCTGTGTGTGTCCTACTTCCAACAAGCAGTTTTTGTAAGCATAAAATATAGACAAGGTATTTATTATGAAAACTTATTTAAAAACCCTGAGATCTTGATTTTTTTAAGTTAACGACAAAACTTAGGCAAGTCTTTAAAAAAATAATGGGTTTTGTGTGGAAATTAGTAACTTAATGTTTAGTTTACCCTTTATAGTGATTTCCAGGTCCTGGTTACAGTTGTTATTGAACAACTAACTTTGAACAACCTAACATCAAACTTTTCCTTCAGTGGACCTCCCTAATTAGGTGAAACCCTATCCACCATATCACTCTGCTGTACCAACAGTGGTCTGTCTTGTTTCATTAGGACGTCTTATCATGGCTCATGTCATTAGTGCCTGAATTTAGATTCCATGAAGCCCAAGAGACATCTTTTGAAGTACTATTTTCTTTGTAAATGGCATAGATAATCTCCAGGCACTGAGACTTTTGTTTTCTACACTTGAGTTTTGCTTAGTTTTCTGAAGAGGAGAAACATTTTGAGAATGGTAACTCAGAGCATTATAAGCAAATTCAAAGTAGCATCATGCTTTTAAGAGCTGGCTCAAACCTGAAGGACAAAATAGAGTCATTTGTAAAAAGATAGGAGGGCTATTGGACTACTTTTCTTTCTAAATTGTGTTCTGATTTTGTACAGATAGGTAGTATTGTCTATACACATGATTATATTAAAGTGCTCTTCAGAGACATTGCTTTACTAATTATTCCTGTTTTGAGTTTTATTTCCTGCTGGCAAAAGGATTAGTACTTGACTTTTGGTATTAGCAGACACAAAAAAACAGGATTTGTCTAATTATAAATCTTTATTACTAGAGAAAAGAAAAATAAATACAAAGAAATGATATATATTTGAAGTTATTTCCATTGGAAATAATACTGATTGAATAGGTTGAATAATTGGTATAGCTAGATATTTTTTAAATGTTTATTGATATATAATTCACATACTATCACATTCATGCCTTTGAAGTATGCAATTTAGTGGTTTTCATATATCCACAGGTTTTAATATGTCCACAGGTGATGTAACCATCACCACTAGCTAAGTTTAGAATGTTTTCATCACCCCTAGAAGAACCCTGGTACCCATTAGCAGTCACTTCCTATTCCTCTTTCCTCTGATCCCCTGGCAGCCACTCATCTGCTTTCTCTGTGGACTTGCCTACTCTGGACATCATGTGTAAGTCGAGTCATACAGTGTGTGACCTTTTGTATCTGGCTTCTTTTGCTTGGCATCATGTTTCTAAGGTTAATCCATTATCTAAGAAATGTAGCATTCTCTTCATTCATTTTTATGGTCAAGTAATATTCCATTGTATAGACAGATATACAACATTTGTTTGTCCATTCATTGGTTTTGACTGTTTCCACTTTTTAGCTGTTATGACTGTAACTATAGTTATGCTATAATTTTTTTGTTCAAGTTTTTGTGTAGACATACTTCTCTAGAGTATATACCTAGGATTAGATCAGTGTTTTTCAAAAATACATATAGGAATATATTTTCTTGAATTTTACCAAGAAATATGTAGAAAAAGGAAGCCTTATTTTGAGAATTGTTAATATACCTAATTTAAAATTCTGTCAGGTCAATAAAGTGTAATTAGAACATCTATTAGGAGATCATCTTTATAGTTGAATAATTAGAAAAAAAGGCATGAATCTTTATTCTGGTTCCCTTGTATAATTAACTTGTGCATTTCAGACAGTTTCAACTGTAGACACTAGATAAAACTTGGTTAACTGAGAATTTATTTAGTAATGGCAAGTATATTCTAAGTACAAAGGTATTTGTTAAAATTTTGCTGTTTTTCTTTTTTCTTTTGGAGTGGTTTAGAGTAGTGATTCAGACCATAGCTTTGAAGTCAGTCAGATCAGGGTTAAATCCTGGTCTGGCATTCATTAGCTTGGTGACCTTGGACAAGTTATTTAACCTCTCCAAGTTTCCTTTCCCTGATCTGTAAAATGAAGGGTGGTATTTGTCTCCTAGAGTTGGTGTGAGAATTGAGGATGTGTGAAGTGCAGATGGCAGTGCCTAGGAATAAGCACTGGTAAGCGTTGATGGGAGCACCCTCCCCCAGGTGGTGGTAGTTTATTTGATTCTGGTGGGTTTCATGAGACCCTGAAAGCAGTATCTTCCAAACTTCATGGACCATGACCCACACTAAGAAATATCTTTTACAGGATGCCCCAGACTTAAACACACTCTTGTGTCTCTCTACATGAATACAGGTAGTCAGTATTTTGGGAGATAGCACTTAACCTTTATCATGTGTAGTGCACTGTCTTTTTTTTATTTTAAATTAATAGACTCTGTTTTCTAGAATAGTTTCAGGTTTCCAGAAAAATTGAGGCCCAGTTTTCCCTATTACTAACATCTTTAGTGGGGTGCATTTGTTAATGAACTAATGTTCATACATTATTAACTAAAGACCATAGTTTCCATGAGGGTTCACTATGTCTGTTCTACAATTCTGTGGGTTTTGACAAATGTCGAGAGTCTTTTATCTTCCAATATAGTATCATACTGTGCAGTTTCACTGCCCTAAAAAATTCTTAGTGCTTCATTTACTCATCCTTCCTTCTGCCCTCAACTCCTGGCAACCACTGATTTTTTTTTTTTACTATCTCCGCAGTTTTTTATTTTTCAGAATATCGTTTAGTTGGAGTCATACAGTATGTAGCCTCCTCAGACTGCTTTCTATCACTTAGCCATGTGTGTGTGTCTCCTGTGTCTTTTTGTGACTTGATGGCTGTTTTTATCACCGCTTGGTGTCCTTTGGATGCACCACAGTTTATCCATTCATTCACCTACTGAAGGATAGCTTGGTGACTTCCAAGCCTTGACAGTTATGAATAAAGCTACTATAAACATTCATGTGTAGGTTTTTGTCTAGATACAAGTTTTCAACTCATTTGGATCAATACTAAGAATCTTTAATTGTTAGATTCCCACGGTAAGACTACGTTTAGTTTTGTAGGAAACTGTGAGACTGTCTCCCAGAATGGCTGTCCGTCTCACGTTTCCACCAGCGAGTCCCCGTGCTCCACTTCTTCACCACCATTTGGTATCCTCAGTGTTCTGGATTTGGGACTTTCTCTTAGGTGGGTGGTGCTCTCTTTGATGAGGTGTTTAGATCTTTTATCCACTTTTTGATTGGGTTCTTCGTTTTCTTACTACTGAGTTTTCAGTTATGTATATTTATGATACAAGTTCTTTATCAATTATGTGTTTTATAAATATTTTCTCCCAGGCTGGTCTTTTCATTTTCTTAATAATTTGTGTGTGTGTGTGTTTGGGTTTTTTTTTTTTAGTTTTTGTTTTATACTGAAGTATAGTTGATTTGCAGTGTTGTATTATAATACTGTTTTATATTGTTCTACTCCATTAAAAACAAAACTGGCCCCGAGGACACTAACTGATTATACAGCACATTAGTAGGTCACAACCTGTGGTAGAACATCAGTGTTTGTTCTGTTTCCATAATGTTCACGTGAACCAGTCAGTAAAACAGCGGACATTCTGGGCAGTGATTCCCAACATTGATGAGTAGGGGTGTCGAGTTGATACTGCCCTTTTCCTATTCAAGGATTCTTTAAGTTTTGGAGACTAGATTAAATTTGTTCAGCTGCTTCACCTCTACACATGCTATGGACTTAATGGCATACCTAGTCTTTATGAAAAGCTTCATGAGTTTTGCATTTCTACAAGGTTTTAGACAGGTTTCCCCAAAATACATATGCTTTTAAATACTGGAGGGAGTAAATAAGTTAGGTGAAGGGAAGTCAAGATGTATATTTTGTATCCCCAGGAATAGTGTATAACCAGATTTCACCAGTTCAAGCTACTGAGAGGAAGTTTTCATATGATTGAATATATATTTTTAAAACACTAAATTATTAAAACAAACAAAAACAGTGACTTGAACTAAACATAATTGATACGGTTTTTGAGGATCTAATTTAAAGGTCACTTAACTGTATTAGTTTTTTCTTATAGATGCAACTCAAATATTTAAATCTAAATATTTTAATGTCTAAATATTTATATCTGTCGTCTCAAGAGTGTTCAGTGTTTCTCACTTATTTAGAAAAAATTTTCCATTGTTCTTCAAAGGCTAGTTCTAGTTCTTTGCCAAAATAATACAAGCTGTAGTCATGGAAATTGAACTTTTCTTTGGAGTTAATTCTTTCCCCCAAATTTGCAGAGTGGGGGGGGGGGAGCTCGCCCCCTGGCACCCTGCAGTGCCACCTTGTGGAAGGCGGGAAGGCTTTACCACGGGATGTCGGCGATGTCTAGGTTTGAGTGGGATCTGCCAAATATCACATGCGTGTGTACAGGCTTCTGACTTTGACCCTAGCATTTTAAAAAGGTTCTTTTCTTTCTAATGTGGAGTAACTCAGCGACTAGAGGGGTATAGTATTGATCTTTTTTTCCTATTTGAGACCTTGAAGGTAGTATAAGAAGGCAGACACCTACCCTTTATGATGCAACCTACTTTAAAAATAATTATTTTATATACTTAGGGGAGTTTATTGAGTGCCAGGCTCTACTCTAGGCAGGAGTGATACAGCAGTGACCTAACTAAATCCCTGCTCTTCCAGGAGCTTAAGTTCTAGTGAAAGGAGACAGAGGATAAACAAATAAATACACAGCTTCCATAGGTGTGTAAGGTGATGGTGAACACGAAGAGAACAAAGCGGTGAGAGGCTGCAATGAGTTGGGGAGGCTGCTTCAGACAGGCCGCTTAGGTGAGCAGAGGTCTTAAAAGGCTCCACCAAGGCAATTCCTTACGTCAGTGATTCCTAGTGACTTTCTTTATGTGGCTCAGATGTTCTTGAGAGTGAGGATAAGGTGCCCTCTTAAGGGATTCAATATGGTTATGCTGGTAGCTGCCTGCTAGGCTGCCTCCATCTTTCACTTACCGAGTACCACTTATAGTTCACTCAGGCCCTGAGTTAGAGAACACAAGTGCTGCCCACAGCGTCCTATGGCTGTTTGGGGTTTTTAAACAACTTTTTAAAAAGTAAAAATATGTAAAACTTGGGACACACTTAGATAATTTTAAGAGCAGGTAATGGGGTCACAGCTCACCCCTGTGAGTCACAAACACTGTTTCAGTAGAGGATATAGTCATGAAAACCATTGATAATTTAGTGCAAGAATGTCGTGCCAGAAATAGCCACCGTCTGTTATAGGAGAGCAAAAGAGAAGGCTCTGACTCTCACCAGGTCAGGATGGGGAGACACTGTGTCAGGAAATGCTCCCCAGAGGAGGTGGACGGTTGTGGATGGCAGAGAAGGAGGGCCAGGGCCGGCAGGGTCTGTCAGCGTGGCTTGTCTGGGCAGAGGGGACGGTGTGAGAACAGGCATGGGAGGCATCTTATCCTCACGCACTCTAGTTGTTGCAGCACACAGTGTAAATCTGTGTGTGTTTCTAACTGTGGTTAACCAGATCTTTTATTTCCAATATATTAGTCTTTTAGAAAGAATAAACAGTAACTTATTTTTTTCCTTTGTCTTTTTAACCCTTAACCCTATTGGGTTTCATCTCTATACATACTATTAAGAAAGAAAATAATAATAATAAAAAATAAAATTAAAAAAAAAAAAGAAAAGAAAGAAAAAAATAGCACTGCCCCTTAGATTGTGACATGCTGTCCAATTGTAAGATATTTGTGATTTCAAGGATACTTTAAAAAATGCGTCAAGTGAATGCACATGTTACTTGTATTGAAGATACTTCCATTTCTTTTAATCTGGGGAAGCCTTGCTATAATCATGGTAGCAACCTGATGCCTTTTCAGCGCTAATTTTAGAAAATGATTTAGGAAGTATGTACCATCCAGGTCAATGCCAGCTTAATTTATCTCAAAAGCTTTTAAATCTCATGATTATAATGAAGTTAGCTTTGACTGAGTAGTGGAGATTAGAGGAAATGGATTTTGCTAAGATTAGGAAAGATAGTGTTTAGTAAAGACTTTAAAATAGAATTAAAAACTGAAATAATGTGTAGTGACTTTTGGATCAGTTATCTGGGAGTTCTTAACTTTTAAAAATTAAAGTTCAGACTGACAACTTTGCCATTCTGCCTCTGCTCTGCTTCTCCCATCACGTTGAACTTATTCACAAGTCTTGGTAATTCAGAAAGCATCCCCAGAGTGTCACGCCATCTTTCATTCTGACAACAGGTTCCTAAAGAAATCTGCTTTCTGAGCAGAGCAGCACAAGCCGTGCCTCTGTGGATTCCACTGTGTGCCCGTGGTGGGTGTGAGCACGCGAGACTGGTTCTGGCCAGAGGCCCGGCTTCCTGAAGCACATGCTTGTATAAACCTTCACTTGCTCAGAGCATGGAGAACAAACCACGGATCCCGTAGTGGGTGTGTGGGTATGGGATGAGGCTGAAGGGGCTAAAGAACCGAGAGAAGCAGAACCCTCTCCTGGTCATTAGTGAGCTGTAGTTCCAACACTGAAAGAGAAGATGACTTTTAAAAAATTTTTTGCTGCCTTGAAATTTTGATTTATAAACTGTGGTTTGGGAAAATGTTAGATCTGAAAAAGCACAGACTGTGAAATCACATGGGGAAATACTTACCATGTGTGGATTCGTGCTCAGTTGTGTCCAGCTCTGTGATCCTGTGGACTGTAGCCCTCCAGATTCCTCTGTCCATGGGATTTCCAAGGCAAGAATATTCCAGTGGTTTGCCATTTCCTACTCCAGATTTACCATTAGAACTGTAAAATAAATGTGTAAATAAAAATAAAAATCTATTCTAATTCTTCTGGTGAAACTGGTATAGCTTAAGGCCCTTCAAGTTCTGGACTTGTTTGTACTAGATCCAGGATTTACCTGTTTTATTCCAAATTATACAGATTCCAAGCCAGTTATGTTAGTGTTTAAAAGACCCCTGACATTTAAAAATTTGTCTGGGTCAGTGAGCAGAAAGAACTGTTTTATTTCTTGTGAGATGAAACTTTGTAATTTCTAGAAGAACTGAATGAAGATGCTTGTTTACTGAGTGGATTGGATGTATCTTACTTAGAGCATGTGCAGTGTTTCTTCAGTAATGTGGCATGGTGGAGACTTTACATTTTGTGTGTCATTCGTGGAGTCGACCCGATTTCAGGGAGCCTCGCAGGCATCAGATGCTGATCAGGAAGTGGAATGAAAGATTCAAGACTGAATTGCCTGGAGCCTAGTGAGGGAGGTAAACAGGTTGGCACTGTGATGTAATAAAGATGTGTGTGAAGGGTTACTGGATCACAAAGGGAGGAACATGTAGCCTCCCTGGTGAGAGAAGGTGGTGAAGGGAGGTTTTGCAAAGGTGGTAGCATCTGAGCTGAGTCCCACAGGGTGAACAGGAGTTTATAGGCGCACAGGAAGGGTACTGGCGCAGAGGCCAGTGGCCTGAGAGAACTGGAGAGGAGGGAGCAAGGTTGAGCACAGGGAGGCAGTGGGACTGGAGGACCAGGAAGGTGGTGAGGAATGTTTCCCTTGATCAGAGCCTGCAGCTTGTCCTGTCGGCCAGGCCTTCTCGAAGGGTGTTCTGTGGAGATCCAAGCCCCGCAAGAGTCTCTGGGGCAGAACAGTTAGAGATGCACATGAACATGGCGATGTTGGCCTCTGAGTGCTCAGTGAAGAGCCCAGCTTCCTGTTTATAAACCGGAAGGAATGTTTGGGGCAGGATGGCTGTTAGGCGGTACAAGGCTCCTGAATGTTTTCAGCCAGGAAGTGACTTCGCTTGGTTCCCGTTTAGAGAGGGAACTGGTGAGGGCGGCAGCGGGCAGGTGGGGTGAGAGGAGACAGGGTGGGGCGGGGCCAGAGAGCACTTTGTGGCTGACTGGGTTTGGTCAGGTAAACCTGGCCACCAGTGTAAAGGTGCTACATCTCCAAAGTCAGCATGCAGGGCGCTCGTAAGAACAAAGTGTTTTACCAGTCAACTATACTAAGATACTCAGTTGACAGCTGAGATTTTTGAGAAGGGAATTTGGGGACAAATACAGATTTTGTTTCTGACTTTGATCAAAGATTAAACAAATATTTTATGATATTGTCTGATTAAAGAAAATCTTTGGTTTAAATTTTACTTTAGGAGTAATGTTTTTAAAAATCCCTTCTCACAGGATCTCTTGAGTTCTTAGGTCAAACTGATAGATTTTGGGGTTTTTTTTTAAGATTAAAAAAAAAATAGCACTGGACAATTTTTATTTTTTGAAATTATAATTTGCTTTCATTTAAGAACCATTTTCATTTTTTTACTGTGATATATTATTTCTTCAATTTTAAAAAATAAATAGGATTTTTGGTCTTTCTAGTACCAATTTTTAGGAGCCCTTTAGGTATTGAGAGCTTTCCTTGTGGCCCAACTGGTAAACAATCCACCTGCAATGTGGGATACCTGGGTTTGATCCCTGGGTTGGGAAGATCGCCTGGAGAAGGGAAGGGCTACCCACTCCAGTATTCTGGCCTCGAGAATTCCATGAACTTTATAGTCCACGGGGTCGCAGAATTGGACACGACTGAGCAACTGTCACTTTCACTTTAGATATTGAGATTGATTTTTTATATGTGATATTAGTTGCAGATATTTTCCCCCAGTTTGTCTTTTTTGCTTTGTAAAGGATCCTTGTATTTAATTATTTGAATATATCTTATAATGGTTTTTCAATCATAGTGAGAAAGGGCTCTGTACTTCAAGGTTACAAAAAAATTTACCCAGTTTTAGTTTAGAATTTTTATAATTTTGTGATTTATTTTAAAATATTTGATTAGGAACTTATTGCTTGTGTATAATATGCAATATATATCCATTTTTTTTCCAGTGGGGTATATTAATTATTCAAGCATCATTCACTGAATAATCTTTTCCCTCATCAGTTTTGAGGTACCTCCTTCATCATTTGCCATTTTATGTTTCTGGACTTCATAGTTTGTCCCATTGATCTGTTGATGTTCTGGTGCCTTACCATATTGAGGCTTTGTAATATCCAGTAATGCTAGTTCCCTTCTAATACTCCTCTTTGGGCATTTTCCTGACTTGTCTTACATTTTAATTTTTCAACATGAACTTTAGAGTGAGCCTAACCTGTCCTGTAAGCATTTTGGCCAGATGGAGTGGCGGTAGGAAGGTGGGGAAATCACTTTTAATTTGCAAGTTAATCTTTTTATTGCTTAATGACTCTAAGTTGTGGCTTTAATTTAATCTTTTTTCTTCCAGATGATATTAACCGTGTTCTTGAGCAACAATGAACAGATTTTAACAGAAGTTCCTATAACACCAGAAACAACATGTCGTGATGTTGTCGAATTTTGCAAAGAACCCGGAGAAGGCAGTTGCCATTTAGCTGAAGTGTGGAGGGGAAATGGTATGTATTAGGCTCTATAAAGGTGACCAAGTACATGAAATCCGATGTTTATTGAATGCACAATATTGTTCCTGGTTCTTTGTTATCTGCGGTAATAAGGAATTGAGAAATTAAAAACTTGTTATATCACATGGGGATAGGATGTTATAAATGCTATTTTCAAAAAAAGTGTTATATAGCAAGGAGCTCAACCCAGTCCTCTGTGACAACCCAGAAGGGTGGGTTGGGAGGGACATTTAAGAGGGAGGGGACATATGTTTAAATATTAATAGTAAGTTCATAAATATTTATTTATTAAATTGAGAAGAGCTAAGGCTGGTTCTTACATTTAAGGATTTGTCAACTAGCTGGGCAGAGCAGATCAGTGCAGGTAATATGATTGCTGAATGCAGAAAATTGTACAAAATAACATGGACTCTTAACGGAGGGGTTGAATTGAGCTGGGATGAGATACGCCGGGTGAGAGAAGTAGTGTGAAGGAAGGACTGGAGAAGAGAATGGACAGAATGTGCCCCTCAGCACTGAGAGGAGGGGCTGAGATGGGCACGGCCTCTGCTCCAGCAGCGAGTGGAAGAAGGGGCAGTGTGCACTCACGACTCGGTGTCAGGGAGCAAGAGAGTGGCCAGTTGGACATGTTGCGTTTGAGATAGGTGTCCAGGTGGATGTGTTTAAAGGACCCCGGGATAACCAGTGAATTCTTAACACTTCTTAAAAACAATTTTTAACTGAGGTGTAATTGGCGTACAACATGTTTGAAATGTACCACATAATGGTTTGATTTTTGTATGTATTGTGAAATGATCACCACAGTAAGTCTAGTTCACATCCATTGCTGTACACAGTTACAGAATACTTGTTCTTGTGATGAGAACTTTTAAGATCTACTCTCTTAACAACTTCACACATGCAGTATATAATATTAACTATGGTCACCATGCTGAACACAACATCCCCAGTAAGAGTTCTCTATGTATTCTAGATACAAGTCCCTAATCAGGTATATGACTTACACATATTTTCTGTGTTATCCTCAAATCTGGAGTAAAAACTTTAAGGACATGTTGAGAGAAACTTGACTTTGATAAGTAGTGGACCAGCACTGAAGTAGCAGAAAGGGGCCAGGTCCTCAGGTATCAGTCTGACAAACAGGAAGGGGGTGAAGTATGGTGGTTTTAGGGGGTGAATGTTAGAGCCTGGTCGTTCCATCATTGTGCTCTTTTCTGGCTTCTTAGCACTCTTGTCTTTGTTGCTTGTTATCACTTCTAATTCCTGGTCGGCCTCTTATATTAGCATGGGAGAGCCCCAGTGGTCCCGGCTGCTGGAGGATGCTAGTCTCTTCCGTGAGTCTTGAGCTGGTGCTGTCCCTGGCTCCACGGCCATCTGAAAGCATGACCTGGGGTTTTACTTCTCTGCCTCCCCAAAGAACAGACGGTCACAGCCTGCTGCTCCCTTTGTCTAGAGCAGTCCCCAGCACCCGGCCCCCCAGCCTTCACTCTCCTTGAATCTTGGAGGGTGTTACGTGTCCCTCCTCTTTGCTTCAATACTGTCATTGTGTTTATCACAACAGGACAGTGACTTTCATCTCTTCCTCTCTCATTGGACTAAAATTGCTGAAGGCGGGGACTTGTTCGCCATCATACATGCGGTGCCCAGCCTGGTGCTCATAGCAGGCCCTGAGTAAACACATCCTTGAGTAGATTGGAGCTGCAGAGCAAAGTCTTGGCAAGATGGTGGCGGATGAGGTTCACAGGAAGGGAGAAGCACGGCCTTTCTCAGTCTTTTTATGCTGGAGGAGCGATTCAAGTGATTTTCAGATTTTGGAGAATCCTTTGCATAAAATTACTGCATCCATTACTCATGGTATACTCATGTCATCAGTGTTCGTAAATAGGATACTCCAATATAATCCTCAATGCTTTTTTAAAGATTTTAATATTGGTTTGGCTATGTTGAGTCTCATTTGCAGCATGCGGGATCTTCACTGTGGCACAGAGTGCGCAGGCTCAGTAGCTCTGGCCAAGGGCTTAGTTGCTCCACCACACATGGGGTCTTAGTTCTCGAACTCGTGTCTCTTGCACGGCAAGGCAGTTCTTAACCACTGGACCACCAGGGAAGTTCCTGTCAGTCCCCTATTGAGAGGATTTCTCTCTGGATCTGTGTATTGGTCTGCTCAGGCCACCATAACAAAGTACCACAAACTGGGTGGCTTAAATAACAGAAATTCATCAATCTTTTCACAGTTCTGGAGGGTAGAGGCCTGACTTCAAGGTGTCAACAGGGTTGGTTTCTCCTGAGGCCTCTCTCCTTGGCTTGTAGATGGTCATGCCTTCTCCCTGTGTCCTCATACAGCCTTCCCTCTGTGTGTGTGTCCTAATCTCTTTTAAAGGGACACCAGTCACATTGGATTAGGGCCCACTCTAATGACCTCATTTTTACTGTCTACCTCTTTAAAGATCCTGTCTCCAAATAAGGTCATATTCTTATGGAGGACTAGGCTCAGCACTTCAGCACACGGGTTTCTGTGTGAGGGGCACAGCCCAGCCTGTAACAGCCCATTCATTTGAGCAGCTTATTATCATGCTCTCGTCTGGTTTGCTTCCTCACACAGGGCATCAGCTTTAATGCACATCAGAGATGGGCAGGTAGGACCTTCAGTTTTTCTTTCTGTGAAATCTCCTACTTGGTGGTTTTTTTTTTTCCCTTTTCCAAGAATGCCTGAAAGTTGTATTATAGATTTCTCCATTATATACAATGCTAATGATGTATAGTATTTATTACATGATATGTGCAGGGTAGTTTTGTTTTTACTTTAAAACAGAAATAACATTTTATTTTAAAAAGCTACTGAAGCTTAGTTTGCTTTTCTTAAAGTTAATATTTTCTTTAAATTTTTTTTATTTGTAAAGGAAAACAAAATTTTTTAAATAACTGGCTTAAGGAAAAATTAGATGTTATATTTATAAAGTTATGCTCAGACTTGGTGAAGTTGTGCTCAAATTTAAGTGAAGATTATGGGAAAGTCACTCAGTCATGTCCAACTCTTTGTGACCCCGTGGACTATACAGCCCATGGAATTCTCCAGGCCAGAATACTGGAGTGGGTAGCCTTTCCCTTCTCTAGGGGATCTTCCGAATCCAGGGATCGAACCCAGGTCTCCTGCATTGCAGGAGGATTCTTTCCCTGCTGAGCCACAAGTGAAGCCCAAGTGAAGATTATAAGTTGATTTTAATTAATGTGAAAAAATTTTGTAAGCCAAAGCAATACTAATAAAAATATGGCCTAAGATAAAATTTTATGTTGAACTGAGGCATATGATTAGTCTTAAATTCCACAGCTATAGCATTATAATATACATGTTTTTAAAAAAAATTTTTATAGGCCTATATCCACAAAAATTGTAACTTTCAAAACTAAATCATGTTAAGATTTGACAGAAAACAACAGAATTCTGTAAAGCAATTATCCTTCAATTAAAAAAACAAATTTTAAAAAGCTAAAATTATGGAGTGGTAATATTGACTGCTTCTTTAGTGTTCAATTTGTGCTTGCTTCTTGCTGTACAGATTCTCAGTTCTGAGATGAATTGACCAAGATGAGACAATTTATGTCCTTGCTCTTGAGGTTTGTTGAATAAGACAAACATTGCCTACACATGTAGGAAGATGAAACGGCAGCAGCCTAGTGTGTGTTGTGTTTCTGTGAATGGCGGGGTTTTCTTCTTTGTGGAAGTCTGGCCCTTGGGCCGAAAATTAAATCACATCTTGTGTGTATGATGAGGCTGCCACATGCACTCGATCTGAGCAGGAGTCTCTCACCCAGCCAGGCTCCTGCGTTGAGAGGAGGAAAAGTACAGTTCAGTTCTGTCCTGCTCCTCCCAGGGCAGGCCGTTTTCTACCAGCCTCGGGACCTGCCAGTATCCTTCCTCACTTTCAAGCACAGGCAGCAGTGGGAACATTGCAAGATTTTCTTTCTTTCCCTTTAAATTGGGATGAAACTCACATAGCATAAAAACCCCCATTTTGGTGTACAGCTTCATGGGTTTTAGGAGGGTCTGTGTTGTGCAGCCATCTCTGAGCTCCGTGCCTCCCACCCCAGCCCCTGGACCCACTGTGTCACTGTCTGGCCCTGTGTGTTTGACTCGCCTAGGTACCTCATATACATTGGATCATAGAGTATGCGACTGATCTGGCTTTCTTTCCCCTTAGCTTGCTTAAGATTCATCCATGTGGTAGCACTCAGCAATTCGTAATTCCTCTCTTTGCCTGAAATGCCCTGCTGTATGATACCCAGCGTTTCACTTATCCTTTCATCAGTAGGTGGACGTTTGGGTTGTTTGCACGTTTTGACTGCTGTGAGGCTTGCTGCTGTGAACATTCTCATGCAAGTGTTTGTGTGGGCTAAGTGCATTGCCAGGAAGTGTGTGTCAAGCCTTTGTACATCTGATTGCCACCTGTAACATTTTAGTGAATAATAAGATTTGGGCAGTTTGTTAATGTGTTCCTTTGAAAGAGTGAGAGGTACACTGCTTCATGATAAATATAATAAAGGACATTTTTTCCAATGTTCCCTATTTAATGTTGCAAAATTGCCTTTATGATTACTTCTTTGTGTTTATTGTCTTGCTTTTATTTCATTAAAGTTAAAATTTAGTGCTTATAATATCTTTGAATTCTAATATATGTGTGTGTATGTTTATTTAAATTTATTTTTATTCAGTTTTTACTTTTGATAGGATTCGTTTTGTTTGTCTCTGGGAAAAGTAAGAACTTGTTCGTTTTTTTTCCCTAGAGCGTCCCATACCCTTTGATTATATGATGTATGAACATCTTCAGAAGTGGGGGCCACGAAGGGAAGAAGTGAAATTTTTCCTTCGACATGAAGATTCCCCAACAGAGAGCAATGAACAAGGTAGATAAGTGCTTTCCCCCCATTTGCTAGTTTTTGCCATGAAAGTTAATTTAAGAAAAATAGGAATAAATGTTAAATTATCCCCCTGTTCACTCACAGGTGGCGAGAGGGGGAGTTGGTGTCTCATGGTTTTACCCCTGTCACTGCCATTTATGATCACTTCACACTTTCAGGCTCCCAGCCCCTGCCTCCTCAGGATCCTCAGTCACATAATGCATGAAACACGTGCATGGACCTGCTGCCAGAAGGGACTATTTTTGATAAATATCACATGGTTGAAATCTCCGGATTTTAAGAATAAATTAAACCATGAAAACATCATAAAAATTCTTAGAAATATATATATATGTGTATATGAAGAGAGAGAAAGAAAAAAAAAACAAGACCACCACCTAAGTGGGGAGTTCCCTAGTGGGCTTGTGGTTAGGATTCCAGGCTTTCACTGCCATGGCCCAGGTTCAGTCACTGGTCGGGGAACTGAGACCCTGTAAGCCTTGTGTACAAAAACAACAAAATAATATATATATACACAAGACCTAAGTGTGACACTAAACCATAATAGAAAAGACAAACAGTTATTTAAAAAACAACAACAAAAAAAACTGCATGGCAGTAACCACCCTAAAGCAAAGTCAAAAGACAAATTATAAACTGGGAAATAGCATTTATACCTCATATTGCAAAGGGTTAGTTACCTTTATATAAAATGATATGAAAAAAGGCAATAAAATGGGCAAAATATACAGACATGTAGTTCATAGCAAAGGAAATATACATGGCCAGATGTCCAGCCATACTCCTAAAAAAGAATACAGGGCAAACACTGAGATAGTGTATTTCACCTGTCACGTCGGCGAAGATGAGGACAGTGAGTCCGTGTTGGCAGGGACACTGAGAGGCTGGCACCTCCTGCAGAGGGCAGTTTAGCAGTGTCTGTTACACTTAGAAAAGCGTAGACCTTTTACCCGGCAACCTCACTTGTGAGAATTGTCCTACAGCTGTGTCTGCACACATACAAGATGACACATCCACTGTGTTACTCATGGGCACCGCCGGTAGGAGCTGCCGTCAGGGCCTCCAGGGGTGTTGGCTGAAGAAGCCAGCGCCCGTCCCAAACGCCCTCCTACGCCCGTCCCCTGAGTGAGCACAGCACGCACACGTGCTCCCGTCTGTGCGACAGATGCAGGGGTAATGGTGTGTGCTGCGTTGGCTGGTGTGTGTGTGTACAGGATCTTTGGGGCCATCAGGAAGAAACTGGTCACGTGGCTAGCATCGGAGGAAGGAGAGGGAAGACTGGTCATGTATACCTTCTTGTTCCTTTTGAATTTTGAACAGTGGGAATATACTGCTTGTTTTGAAAACTTTCTATTGGAGTACAGTTGAATTACAATGTTGTGTTAGTTTCAGATGTGCAGCCAGGTGAATCACCTGTGCATATACATATATCCACTCTTTGAAGATCCTTTCCTCATATAGGCCGTTACAGAACATTGAGTGGAGTGCCTTATGCTACACAGCATGTTCTTATTAGTTACCTATTTTATATACAGGAATGTGCATATGCCAATACCAATCTCCCATAAATTACTCTACTCATTTTTTAATTAAAATTTAAATAAGGGAATCTTTTTTTTTTGGAAAGCATATACACTGTACAGTTAAGAAAAAAATCCCTCATTTAACAGTGATTATGGATTACTTCTGGTGTTAAAAAGAAATTGGAAGGACATCCTTTTGTCAAAAGAAGATTATTTTACTGCAGATTATCCCTCTTTGTTTCTTTTTGTTTGTTTTGTTTGGGGCCGTGCCATGGAGCACGTGGGATCTTAGTTCCCCGACCAGGGATCGATCCTAGGTCCTCTGCATTGGAAGCAAGGAGTCTTAACCACTGGACTGCCAGGGAAGTCCCTATTTGTGTGTGTTTTTTTTTAATCAGTTTTTTTTTAATGGGCAGAATATACAAACATGCAGTTCATAGCAAAGAAGAAATATATCTGGCCCGGGAATATATGGAAAGGCGTTCATCCATGCTCCTAAAGAAAGCAATGCAGGGAACACAGTGAGGTGCTGTGTTTCACCTGTCACTTCAGCAGTTAGAATGGTTAATAACAGTGTTGGCAGAAGCAGAGGACATTCCCCACTTCAAAGAGTCGGGATTCTCTCTGGAAGCTAGAGGGGAGCGTGGAGGACGGTTTCCTTCGGTCAGCTGTTCACTTGGGGAGCAGGAGCCTAGTGTGTACAGGAGCTCGAGGCAGGTCACGTGCAGAGCATTAGCGAGGCTGATGGCATGGAGCTCGGAGCTGCCTGAGTTCAACACTAGTCCTGCTGCTTGCTCAGTGCGGGCCCTGGGCACCTGACTTCACATGCCTGTGCCTCTGTTTCCTTGCGTGGGTGATTCATAGGGTTGTGGTGGCAGTTAATGAGGTGTCCTGGTGCGGTGCTCACTGAATGTCAGCTCTTACTGTTTTCTGACTTCGGAGTGCAAAATCATCACGTTTCTTCTTTACCATCAAAGATTAAGTGACTCTTGATATAATTTCTCTGTGTTTGATAGTATTCTGATTTGATTGTTTATTGTTTGGAAGAAGCAGCAATTCTAGAGTATTAAATTAACCCAAGCACCTTACTTCGTAAAAGTACTATTACTTTTAGTAAAGAATTTAATTTACCCTGTAAACTGGTAGATACCATACTCCAGAATGAGTGTATATGTAATTTCTGCTAACAGAAAATAGCTTTTATGAAGTGCCTTTTGTGTATTATGTGACTGTGTTCAGTTGCATGCTCTGCCATTCCCATTTATTTAACCTCATTTTTCATTAATCACCTCCCTAAGGGCCCTTTATTGGATATTCTATTCTTACTTGCCCTGTCTTCCCCATCAGATGTACTGTGTGTCTGTTTATGTACTCAGTAGCTTTGCTTTATACATTAAAAAAGTAAGATTTTTTAATCTCCTAAGAGCCAGTCTTTGCATCCTTGGGGGTGATAGCACTCTCTGAGAATGTATGGCTTAAGGTGAGGCAGTATTTTCCATACTATAATGTTTCTTCAGAATTTTCAAAGTATCAGGAAGGAAATAGAAGAAAACATGTTATTCTTTTCTCTTTATTTTAACATTACGTTCATGATCCTTTGAAGTTATGTTTTCTTAGTAATAAAGCAGGCTGTGGGCTGTGATAATTCTCAAAACAGCATCAGGTGAGAGATGAGTGAAGTAGGAGCAGGCATTTAACACAACACAGTCATTTACATGACTTTAGATTCACCTGGTACAAAATTGTGCGGCACACTTTGTTTTAAAAAAAATGACAGGAGAATTTTGCCAGTTTAAATTTAAAACCCTTAAAATTAAAAATATATATATTTTTTATAGAACAAAGGAGAATTCAGAAGATAGTGTCCCATCTCAGTTTTAACCCTAGTAGTGAAGATCAGTTTTGTGTATCAGTTTTTTAATTATTGGATATTTTAAGTTGTATTTTATCTCTCTTAAAATTTTTATCAAAGTATAGTTGATTTACAACACTGTGGTAGTTTCAGATTTACAGTAAAGTGAATCAGTTATATATATATATACATATATCCATTCTTTTTTAGATTATTTTCCCATATAGTTCATTATTTTAGTCTCTCCTAAAATAATAAAAGCTTTAATTTTTAAAAATAGGTAATATGTGTAAAATACACAAACATAAAATTTACCATCTTGACCATTTTTAAGTGTTAAAACTTTTTGATATAAATCAGTTTCAAGACTCTGTAATAGAATATAGAAAAAAATTCATTAAAACAACTTTATGTATACGGGTTGATTATAAAACATTTTTTCAACTGTACTAATTTTTGAGTTGTCCAGCCTGGTATTTGTACTTGTGCTCAACAAATATTTGAATCAGTGAATAAATTATAAAATATTGTTTCTCTAGGCTATCTTTTGGTAAGTTTGGCACTCTCATTTCTCTAGGTGGCCGTCAGACCCAGGAGCAAAGAACTCAGAGAAATGTAACAAATGTCCCTGGAGAAAAACGCACGGAAAATGGGGTAAGTAATAGTGAATTTTATTGAAAAAGTTTAATTGCTTTTTATAGGTTTGAAACTAATGATTTTTGGTTATAATTTAATTGTTAATGTTTATTTTGACTGTGCTAAGTCTTCATTGCTGTGTGCAGGCTCTCTCTACTTGCAGTTGTCGGGGGCTGCTTTCTTGTTCCGGTGTGAAGGTGACTCATTGAGGTGGCTTTTCTTGTTGCAGAGCACGGGCACTGGGGCACATGGACTCTAGAACTAGGGCCCAAGATGTGGCTCACGGGCTCAGCTGCTCCGCGGCATGTGGACTCCTCCTGGACCAGGGGTGGAAACAGTGTCCCCTGCGTTGTAAGCCAGATTCTTAACCACTGGACCACCAGAGAAGCTGTATAATTTATTTTTAAAGAATTATTTTTTGAGTAGTACTAACCTAAAACAGCAAAACTATCAATTATTTACCAGCAAAACAAGTTTATTTGGGAACAGCAAAGAACTGTAATTCAGGACATGCAGCTATGGACAGCCACATGCAAGTCCTCTGAAACAAGAGGAAACACTTTTATAGAGGAGAAGGGGAGGTTGGGAGGGGCTGTTATCAACAAAAAGTCTTTTGGAGGAAACTGGGAGTTTGAAGTTTGGTGGCCTTTCCTTAGCTGCATTGTTGCCAGGCAAGGAGGAGGTGGTTCTTCCTTCTGCTGGTGGCTGTGAGGGGTGTTCTTCCTCTGGGGACACACAGTACGCCTCTTCCTGTTGGGTTGGGATCTGCACGGGTGTCTGGCTCTGTGTGTGTGAGAGCTCCCCGCTGTGGCCTCCCAGCCCCGTTTCCTCGGGTTTCCCTGTGTGTTTTCCCAGTGGAAGTTGTAGTCGTCGCGCGTTTCACTCATTTCTATGAAGGTGTGACGCAGCGGTCCTGAGCGCTCGTGGTTTCATCGTCCTCACGGCGCCCATGCACGGCGTGCCCTCCATGCCCTGTGCATGCTGCTCCCGCGTCAGGTCCTGGAGTAGCAGCCGCATGCCTTGGTGCCCGGAGGCAGGTGGGCGCGCCTCTGGACTAGGAGATGGCCGTGCAGACTTGCTTCCGTGTTGATGTCTTGATCCTTCTGTCAGGTTTTAAAACACAGGATGGCTGATGGGTTGAAGTCTTCATAGGTGTCTCCAGGAGAGAGGACTTCCTTTGTCATCTGGTGTAGAGTTGGAGAAAAGGCCTAGCATCTATTATAGGGGAAGAAGTTTGTCCAAGTAGATGGATTCTTTTTAAGAAATTTGTGTTGAAAGAGCAGAAATGAATGAATGACAATGAGTGAATGAGAGAAGAATGAAGAATGAGAGGAATTTTCATCGTGGTCTTTTCTGGAAATTTTCATAGTAACTTTTCCAAATAGTTTTCAGGCTGAAGAATATTTCTTTTTCTGGCTCTGCCCTTACTGGATGTGTAGCTTCAGCAGGTCACTGACTAGCACAGTGCTTGGCATGGTCACACACGGGTGAGAGACATGGGTCTGGGGTATGGAGGGCCTATCTTCAGACACTGGCTTAAGAACTTTCTAACTAGCTGAACTGGACCAAGTCCCTTTGCCCCTCCACTTTCCAGCTTCATGTCACTGACTTGCAATTTTCTTTCTTTTATTGGTTACCATTGTTACTTTAAGTGATATACTTATGTCTCTGTTTCTTTGTACAATCAACTTGAAACATGTCTGTGGGCCTCCCTCCTCCTAAGAGGAGGCTCTCAGCACCCCCTTGCCTTTTCTCCATCTCACTCTGCCTCCTGCCTTCCAGCTTTTTCAGCTGTACCTCTGTGTTGTCAGTGCTGATAATATTTGTGTACTTTTATCTGAGTGTAGAGACTTTTACACTTTGTTTATACACTAGTTATAAAGTTGAAAAGGATTTAATGGTGTTTTGATTTTTCAGTTACTAACCACTGTAGGGCCAAGTGCTGTACTCGATTATATCTTCTTTTGAGTGCCACTCAGGGAGAACCATTCCTCACGTCAGGATTAAGAATTCTTCTTCCTTACCCTCCAGTTGCTAAAGATCATTCCATAGATCCTCTTCTTATTCCTGCGTTCTGACTCTGAGTCTGAAGCCTCTGTGGGGTTCTGGCAGGTGTATGTGTCAGAACGTCTGAAGGAATAAAGGCCCAGGCCCCACAGGCAGAACTTCTGATTCGATGAGGCTGGGATGGGCCTGGAAGACTCATGTTTCTCTTGCCCTGCCAGGTTCAGAACCTCCAGGGTGCATGTACCCACTGTCTAAAGCATTCAGAACTTACCTGTCCAACAGAATCTTGAAGACCCCTTTGTGTTCTAAGATTTCCTGTGGCCTGAACTTCAGGGGAGGTGAAATAAGTATGTCAAATAGGCGGGGACTGTGTATGTGTGTATATATCATAAATGGAAGGGACTCAGGAGGAAAGGAGACCAGTAACATAGTATGGTGAGTTTTGATGTGATGGGTCCTTGATCTTTCCAGGATGAAGTTGTTTATTGTTAACATGGAGATGATGTTTACATGTCAAGATCAACAAAACTGAAACCTGAAACCAAAATTAAAACTGTGTTTGCAGCCTATATGGGAGCTTATAATTAGAGGAAGGTTGAGAGCTGGTGAGGAGGCATGACTCTTGTGCTGGAAGCATGACATCTAAGAGGTTACTGTGTTTATGGCACACACATCTGCCTTTTAAGCCTAATAATACGTTACCTTTGTGAAGCACTTTATTGTCTACAAAGCACTTTTATGTGCATTTTTTAAAGTTAATAAGATGTTAAAAATATCCTTCTCCAAAAATGTTTTTGTGTGCACCCTGGACCTAGAATAACAGCACCTGAGCCTGTGTACCCCATGACTGCTAGCAGCTGCTGAGGCAACTGCTCTCCCTGAAGTGCAGGTCACCAAGTCAGCTGTCTAAGAAATAAAGGCCCTGGCCCCACTGGCAGAACTTTTCATTCAGTAAGTGTGAAGTGGGCCTGAAAGACCCTCGTGTGATGCTGTTGCTCTGCGAGTCCGGGAACCTCCAGGTTAGACGTACACACTGCCACAAGCATTCGGAACTCACTTGTCCAACAGAATTTTGAAGATCTGGTTTGACTTTGTGGTGTCAAGGCAAATTGATTTATCCTTACTGTGTATGCCTGTATCAGGGGGTCCCAGGACTACCCCTGGGGTCAGCAGTTTGCTCGGAGGACTCACAGGACTCAGCATATGGCCGTAGTCATGGTGGTGGGATCCTCCAGCCAGAGGATGCAGCGCAGGAGCCACGAAGGGAAGAGGTGTTCGGGGCCGAGGAGGCGCGCGGGGTGGTGTCTGGGGAAACCTGCCCATCTCCCAAGGGTCCCCTCCCAACAGAGTTACACGGGATGTGCTTCATTCAAACCGACTGTTTGCTTGCAACTAGTGTCACAGTATCACTTCTTCTTCTGCAAAGATTTGGATACCTCTTAGCGACTGAACAACAACAACAGCACAGCACTTATTAATGTATTTTTGGATGAGTCCTATACCAAAAGAAAGTTGTCTGGAAAATGGCATCATTTCCTAGGAACTACAGTAGTGGGGAGTCATTAACTGAACAGATACTGTGTGCGGTGATGAATCCTTTTGTTTTCATAGACAAATTTGCAGTCTTTGATAGTTTTTGGCACGTATTGGAAAAATACATTTAGCACATGTTGGCAGAATGTTTTCATAGTACAATAAATGGGATATAAAGCTAAGTCTTTTTACTAATATTTGAAAGACTAAAGATCTATAAAAACCTATAATTAGAAGCTTAGGATGGAAGACAAGTGTATTGCGTAATTGTCTACAATGGTTTGCGTTGAGAAACCATATTATATGTTTTTAATAAATGAATTATTGCAACACCAATTTCAAAATTATATATAAAACAAATTACTTGAGGAGATGAAAACACATTTGACTAAAGCCATGTTATCAACTGACTTGTGATCTAAAGCTTTTAACCATAATTATCAAGTGAGTTGTAGTTAATATCTAAAAAAATCTAGTTCTGATAGCCTGTTTGTCAAGCATTCTTTATTTTGTTAGCTTTCTTAGTTGTGATTCAACATAATTAGTACAACTGAGACATTAGCCAATAAGTCCCCCTTTACGTCTCACTTTTAGCAAATTGAGCTAGCTTATTTACTGGAAATCTGATTAGAGTGCATTTGGGGTGGATAGCTTAATAACATTTTTATGCTTACCTTTTTCATTCTTATAAAAATAAAATACCATTATATGACATTCTTTCTTCACCAGGAGGTTAACATATTGTTTTAAAAAGAGGATAATTAAGGTATAAACCCTGACAACACCAAACGTCAACAAGGGTGAGGTGACGCTAGAACTCTTGTGTATTTTGCTGGGGGGAGTGTACAATGGTGCTTCACTCTGGAAAACAGTCTGTCAGCTTGTGTAAGTGAAACCAACACTTAACCACACAATGCTCGGTCCCCACCTTTACTTCTTGATGTCAGTTACCCAAAAGAAGCCAGAACATTTGTCCACATAGATACTGGTACATGAATGTTCAAGATGGCTTTATTTCTCATAGCTAAGGAGTGGAAACAGCCTGAATGCTCATCAGCAAATGAACAGGAAAATAAAAACTGTTCATACAAGTGAATACTACTTGCCAGCAGTAGTTACCTGGTATAGGTATAGGTAACAACACGGATGAGTCTCTAAAATGTTGTGGTGGAGGAAAGAAGCCAAACTCAAGGAAGCGGCCCTGTCAGTGAACTTCTCCAGCACACAGGACTTGGCGATTGTGGCGCAACCACCCCCACCCCCATGGGTGGGATGCAGTGGGGAGCTTGCTGGGGTGATGGAGGCGTTGTGTTGACTGGGGTGGTGGTCACACTGCGATCTGCAGTGGTCAGGGGATGCGGCAGCACACTTCAGATGGTGTGCTTGTTATGGTCCGTAAATTATGTGTCGGTGAAAGTAAACTTGAAGATTTTCACTGTGTGTTTAATGTACTAGCCTGTCATTTCATTTAGTTAACTTACTACCATTATGGGCGTTTTTGAAGTTTTGTATCAGAAATGGGTTAGAATATATGCTTATCAGTTTTTTAAAGTTGCTAATCTTAAATTTAGGAACATAAAAATTAGAAAATCATGGGATTTTTATTGAGTGTTATCAAATTTTATATATATATACATTTAAACAACACATTGTAGTATCTACATAGTTTCTAGGGGTCAGGAAATCAGGACTTGGCTGGGTGACTTCGGTTCAGGGTCTCTTGCAACATTGTAATCAAGGTGTTGGCCAGAATCACAGTCATCCAGAGCTTGACTGGGCTGGAGGATCTGTTTTCAAGCCCATGAGATAATATTTTTACACGGAATTTCTGTGAAGTCAGGAACAGTCATGTAGAGGGCTTGCTTCTCATTTGGATTCATCGCTTTGGGGTAGGAGGCTCTACGAGGCGCTATGTGTTCTCAGACCTGCAGGTCTCAGGTGGACCAGGGTAGCCGACTATGGTCCCGCTTTTCCGAGCTGCTTGCAGGCGTTCCAAGATGGTGCCGGCCTAACAGGGCACTTTTCACCACAGTGCACGGTGACGTGGAAGTCCTTGCCGCTGCGCTGGGAGAATGCTCTTTTTGTTTCACAGTGAGAATATAAGGATAAAGGACTGAGCTCAAGGTTCATCCCTCATAGTTGAACTTGATGGGTAACCTGATTTCTTCCCACGTGAGATTCTTACCTCATTCGGCAGAAGAGAGGCTCGCTCGTTGGAAACGGAGCAACTGCATTTTACTTTTTTATTACTTACAGTGTCTGGGATTATATCTGGCATATCAAAGGTAAATGCCTTACCATGATATCAAACATGTATTAGTGCTCAAACAAAAAAACAACTCAGTTCTCCTGACCCCTCCATCTTGTCAAGGCTGGGGAGCTGAGTCCTTTCTCTGGGCCTGCCGAGCTGTCCTGAGAGAACTTTCCCACTCATTTTACTGGTCGTGGAAGTGACTTGTCCTCTCTGTAACCTGGAGTTGAACTCATCAGATAACTACCATAATGAGGGACCTCTGTGTGCCCAAGGGAGCAGGATTTGATTTCTTCTCATTAGATGCAATGAAAAGAAATAAGTGAGGAATTAGGTCATAGGTTTGTCTGAATAAATTGAGTTCATATGGAGAATTTAAAATTATTCCTCTGGGGTTTAGTTTACACGAGAGAGTACATGCTGTTAGGCCTGTCATAAATGGATCGAATTTGCATCAGAGGTTTTTGTTTTCTTTAAAAAACCCTGAAAAGATACTTTCTGCTAAATTTTCACATTGAACAAATTAGGGAATATGTACTAAAGTGTAAAATGTTGCATTATCTGTTGACTTACAAGTTTATGGTGGCTTGTGTTTTTATAACCCATTTAAAATAAGTTACACAGGTGTGTTCACTTTGAAATAATTCACTGAGCTGAACACAGATTTATACAGTTTTCTGTTTGTAATATCTACATCAATAAAATTTCTGTTCAACTTCAGATTAAGAGCTTTGTGTTGGGCTAGGCCATGTGACATATAGATGTTTTGAAAGTCAAGTGGCTCAGTCGTGTCCAACTCTTTGCGACCCCATGGACTGTAGCCTACCATGCTCCTCTGTCCATGGGATATTCCAGGCAAGAGTACTGGAGTGGGTTGCCATTTCCTTCTCCAGAGGATCTTCCTGACCCAGGGATTGAAACTGGGTCTCCCGCATTGTAGGCAGACACTTTACCATCTGAGCCACCAGGGAAATTTTCTATTAAAGTACAATATGTGTTGGTATATACCTAAGATATAATATCTGAATTACTTATGTCAATAGAATATATCTTAGTTTCATAATTAGAGATACACATAAATAACGCATACAAAGAGCTCTTGTTCAGAAGTATAAATATTAGAATATGCAACAGCTCAATTTCTCCTCTGTCTTCTTTTCATTGTTATTTTAAGCCATTGGTGGGGAGGGGAGACCAAAGAGCTGAGTTTTTGGTTTTATCCTTCAAGTTGTAAAATTATGAAATTAATATAAATTGAAAGATTTGTTATAGGAACTTCATTTTTCCCTAGTCGAAAATATGTTTCTGAAAGTTTCAAAAATACCTTTTGTTGAACTTCCCTGATTAAGAATCCACCTGCCAGTGCAGGGGACATGTGTTCAGTCCCTGGTTCCGGAAGCTTCCACATGCCATGGGACACACTAGGCTCGCAAAAGCCTCAACTCCTAGAGCCCACGTGCCGAGAGCCTGCGCTCCGCAGAGAGGAACCCATGCGTGTGACTGATGGTAGCCCCTGCTCGCCAGAACTAGAGAAAGCGTGTGCGGCGGCAAAGACCGAGCACAGCCAAAAATAAATAAGTAATTTAAAAATTTCTTGTTGTGGTGATTGGAGAAATCTCAGTAGGTGGAAATTAGAACACTTTATTAATAGTAAAGGAGAAATTTGAGTGCATTGTGATAGTTGTGGTGTTTTATAGAATGAACAAATCTCAAATGAAGTTTCTGTAACTTGGCAGTTTCTAAACCTTTTCTGGTTTAGAAAAGGGACTTGGTCCACATTGCTTTCTCAGGACTTTAGATAACCAGAATGGGGGCTCCAGTTATTTAAATCCTGATTCCACTTTCTAAGAGTCCAGAATGGGCTTACCACCATGTGATTTGAGGAGGACTGGGGTCGTACAGGGTTGGACACGACTGAAGTGACTTAGCAGCAGCAGAGTCGGAGGAACAGGGCTTGGCACCCTTGTGAAAAGCTCCAAGAGGCGCAGAGTACTGAGGAGCCCAGAGGTGGACAGTGAGCTCCACAGAGGGGCTGTGCACCTGCATGGCGGGACCCACGGGGCCGGAGGAGGCCGGAGGAAGACCGGCGTGGCTGGACTCGGAGCTCTGGCCCTTTGTCAGCTCTGCGTCCTTAGCCACGCCCCTTTACCTTCCCCCGGCGTTCCTCTGCAGTGCGGGCTCGTCTGCCTGCAGAGGTTTGTTGTGAAGATTGTATGATACAGTGCGCGTCCCACGTCCAGTCTAAGAGGGGGTGCTGTCGGAGATGGGCTGGAACAAGCCTCTGCATCCTTCTCTGTCTGTGCAACTGACCTGGGGCACATTATTTGAACTTCTCTCTGCTTATTTTCTTGTCTGTAGAATGGAGCTGTAATGATCTCTGCCTGAGAGTGTCATTTTAAGGCTTAAATGAGTTCATAAGTGGAAAGTAATTACTTTAGAGCGAGGTTCATGATGAACACAATAAAAATGCATCCTGTCATTAACAGGATGGGGACATGCTTTCAGATTCCATCAATTGCCACTCCTCCGGATGTGGATAATGCTCTGTCGATCATGGGTCAGTCTTTGGTGTAGGCCATACCTATGGTGTTTTTAATGAGATATATTTCAGAATCTTTGATGCATTTCAGCTTCTCGAGACCAGGTGGCAGTGAAATGACATTTGCCCTTAGGTATCACCTGCACATTTATTTTTTAGTTTGTGTACTCTTAAACATTTGACATCCCTACTTACTCAAATAAATTTAATAGAAGTGGTCAACAATGAGGAAAGGTTCTTAGGAGAAAGTAAGCTAGTAAGCTAACTTATGTTCCTCTAACTTCTAGGGAACCTGTTTAAAAATCTTGATGTGTGTGCATTCTGACATTAGAGCAGAATGATGATGCAGACAAGCATCCATTCCAGTCTGAGCATGTTTGTTCTCTGTAGGTTGGGAATCCACGTGTTGAACTTACCCTCTCAGAACTCCAAGATATGGCCGCTCGGCAGCAACAGCAGATTGAAAACCAGCAGCAGATGCTGGTCGCCAAGGTACGTTACTAAGCAGCAGTGGGGAATGGTCAGCAAGAGTGTTCTTCAGCGTTATTTTAGATTCCATGGCTGACCCTTGCAAGTAGAAGTGTGCTACCATGGCATAAACACAGTGTCCCTCTTAATGATCTCTTCTGTGATGATAAATGCACACCGTGGCTTCTTGACATTGGGGAAGTATCGGGCAAGAGCATCTGACCCTTGACTTGCACACTCAGACCTCCAGGACAGGAAGCAGTTGAACTTAACCCAGTTGTAGATAAAGTTTGGAAAGAAAAGATGCTCTCCATCGTCCCCTCCTTTTTCCTCTGGGTGTTGTCTCAGCTGGCATGTTTGGCATTAGTGTTCTAGAGGAAGCCAGAGATCTGTGATAAAACACTGGTCATGGGCCCCAAAGACAGTGGCTTCCCTGTACCCCACCCTGCAAGAATCTGTTTGGGGCCTGTAGGCATTCATTATGTACTCTGAGGACTAGATTTGTCTCTGAAACTCTGACACAGGACTTGAAACTATTACCCACCCATAGTGAGGCCAAAGAAACCAAAATGGAAATGTTGGAATTTAGAAAGGAGAAAGGTTTATTGCAGGGCCAGGCAAGGAGAACAGTTGGCTCATGCTCAAAAAATCCAAAAACTCACTGATGGTTCTCAGGAACGTATTTTTTTTTAATAAGCAAAATTTGGGGTGAAGACTGTAGGGTGTGTGACTGTCTTCTGATTGGTTGGTGGTCAGATAACAGGCTAGTGTCCAGGAGTCCTGTGCTTAGCCTGGAGTTTCCAGCCTCCACCCGGGCGGTGCCTAAGTTTCTGCAGGGGAGCTCGAGATACACTGTGGGGTGTGTCCCCGGGGGGCGGGAAGGCGGGGGTGGGGGCCAGGACCCTGTTTCCTGATAGCTCCTGCTTTGTCTCTGCATTCCCTCACTTCCCTGGTTAGTGACTGTTTGAGTCTGCCTTTTGGACTCAGGGATGGTATAGGAGACTGAAGCCCTTTTCCTATAAACCAGAAATGGGGACATAGAAGGGCTTTTGTACCCAGGATGGCCCCACAGGCTCCTGCTTGGTTTCAAAACTGTTCTGAATAATGGTTTAGTCTTGGACTAAAACATCAGACCTGTCTCGCATGCCTGCTGAGAATGATTCCTGATGTAACGATCTTAAATGTCCTGACCCTGCTACACAGAGCTCGCAGACGTCGCTGCCCAGGTTCTTACTGATCTCTCTGTAGAGAGAGATTCTTAGTGACCAATGGTCCAATTTAACTTATTCAATGACCATGGGACTCTGTCCACGTTCATGTTAATAATAGTTTAAGTTGGACTTGTTTTTGAAAGTAGTCTTGCAAAGGTTATTGGAATTTTTAATAATACAAGAATAAAGAACAAAAGCTAAGTAAATTGGAAGATATATTCATTCCATTAATAATGTTTTTAAGATGAAATGTACATGGTATTATGTCATCATAAGCTTTTCTAATTCTATTTTTCTTCTTCTCTCCAAATATTGATTCAGGGGTACTGCTATTGAAAGGAATCTTTGATATTTTCAGCAGTGTAACTCAAGATAATGCAGGTTATTCCATATTTAAGCACACATTCCCTTCCTTAGGTTGCACGTGTCATGCCTACACAGTCACATTTAAACCTCTCCTTAGGTATATTCATGCATACGGATAGGACCACAAATAGTGCTAACTGTTATCCTGAAGGTATGCCTTCACATGAGTGGAGGAAAAAAAACTACTGAGGAATATTACATATGCTTTTACTGTAGGACCGTCCTGTTCTTGTTTGATAATAAAATGTTTGATTCCTTTTGAAGGAACTAATCCTAAAGAAAACAAGCACTTCCTCCAATGTCCCTGCCACTTAGCAGATTAGAGGTTCATCTCCGTACTAATCAGCTGTCTCTTTTCAGTATAAAATCTTCTGCTGGTCGGCGCTCATTTCCTTTGGGAGGTTAAACAAGGGGTCCGTGGGCGCTGCTTTGTAGGCGCAGGAGACCTGGTGCCAACAGCAGGAAGCCTGGGCTGCTGGGCCTCACGCAGGAGGGCAGTGAGGGGCGCCTAGCGTGTCTATAATATTCATGAAGACAGGAGATCCTGTGGAATCCGCTTAAACTGTTTTTACAGTGTACAGAAGTGACCGTGCATTTCAATTTTCAAAGCTAGCTCTTCTCTCTTGATAGGAACAGCGTTTACATTTTCTAAAGCAACAGGAGCGCCGTCAGCAGCAGTCTATTTCTGAAAATGAAAAGCTTCAGAAATTGAAAGAACGAGTTGAAGCCCAGGAAAATAAGCTGAAGAAGATCCGTGCCATGAGAGGACAAGTAGACTACAGCAAAATCATGAATGGCAATCTGTGTACGTGCCACGGCCCAGGGCGCCCACGCTCCCTAGACATAGACCAAGTGAGACAGGCTGGCTTCCAGGCGCCTCAGTCACACGTGGTGCCAGAGCTCGCTGTAGGGAAATTCTGGAGCTTTGCTGTGCCATCGGCAGCTGCGGGGATGCGTGGTGAGACTAAGGGGTCCTAGAAGACCTTCTGCAGCCTTAGCAGTGTATTAGGGAGACCCTTCTGTTACCCCACTTGCAGCCACCCTTTAGATTAAGTCTTGGGTCCTCCTAAGACTCAACTCATGAGGGAGGTTCTGTTTTAACTGAACAGCCTAAGTTTTATCTGTGTATTATGATAAAACATACAAATGCTCACTTTGTGTGCATGGATTGTTACTTTATTATTCAATTCAGTTAGTACCCGCTTTAGTAGTAGTAGTGTTTGTTAGTTGCTCAGTTGTGTCCGACTCTGCAACTCCATGGGGTTCTCCAGGCAAGAGTACTGGAGTGGGTAGCGATTCCCTTCTCCAGGGTATCTTCCTGACCCAGGAATGGAACCTCGGTCTCCTGCATTGTAGGCAGATTCTTTACCATCTGAGCTACCGGAGAAGCCCCAGTGCCTCCTTTATGCCACAGTGATAAGCGAGAGAGATTTGAGTGGTCCTGCCCTCACACGGTGGTATCTGTGGTGCACTGAGCTTCCTAAGTGGCTTGACCAGCGTAGCTTTGGGACGCTTGCCCTAATTTAAAAACATTCAGGCACTTCCCTGGTGGTCCAGTGGCTGAGACTCCTCACTCCCAATGCAGGCAGCCTGGGTTCAAGCTCTGGTCAGGGAACTGGATCCCACATGCCACAGTTAAAACCCAGCACAGCCAATGAAATAAGTAATTTCTTCAAAATTAAAATATTCAATAAATAGTGCAAATAATTGTCTTCTGAGTAGTCACATGTTCCAAAGGCTTGTTGAAATATGTTTTGGATTATGCACCTTACAGTTTTCTCTCCAAGGATAATGCTAGAGTTGAGTTAAAGGTATAGAAATGAAGAAATATCACAAAAAAATAGCAAAATACCATGAAAAAACTAAGTCAACTAATTATGGTTTTTTTCTTTACTGATGGGAAATTATAGCTGCTGAAATAGAAAGGTTCAGTGCCATGTTCCAGGAAAAGAAGCAAGAAGTACAAACTGCGATTTTAAGAGTTGATCAACTCAGTCAACAATTGGAAGATTTAAAGAAGGGAAAACTGAACGGGTTCCAGCCTTACAATGGCAAGCTGACAGGACCGGCAGCAGTGGAGCTAAAAAGACTGTACCAGGAGCTTCAGGTAACTCCCCTGAGTTTGAGGAATGATTCTGTTAAAACTTCCTTCTCTTGGGCATCCTTGCAATATAGGCTGTAAACCTCAGAAATTGGAAATGAATGAATTCTCATTTAATATTAGGCACCAAATGTATTCAGTACAAAAGAATGTTTTGAACAGCTTTGAGCTATAATTCACATAGTTTATGATACACCCATTTAAAGTTTACAAGTAAGTGGTTTTCAGTAGCTCCACAGAGTTCTAAATCCACCACCATAGTCGATTTTAGAATATCTTCACCACTTGTAAAAGAAACCCCACACCTCTTCGCCATCACCCCACAACTCCCTACCCCTCTAGCCCTAAGCAACCATGACTCTACTTTCCGTCTCTGTGGATTTGCCTATTCTGAAAATTTCATATGAATGGAATCATGCAGTTGTAGTTCTTTGTGAGTGACTTCTTTCACTTAGCATGTTTTCAATACAGAGGTTTGATAGGAATTTAATTGGCAGTATAATGAACTGGTAAAGAACTAAGCTTCAGATAATACCTAAGGCCTTTGTGTAAACTGTATTTTGACACGATAGATGCTTACTGTTAAATCCTTGTCTTTGTCAGCTTGGGCTGCCTTAAAACTGCAGACAGGTCTGTCTCACAGTTCTGGAGGCTGGAAGTCCCAGATCAGAGTGCTGGTAGACTCAGCTCACGGGGAGGGTCCCCTTCCTGGCCACCTTCTTGCTGCATCCTCACCCTTTCTGCTTTCTCTCCCTCCTCTTTACAACCCCACCATGGAGGCCCCACCCTCATGACCGATCCAGTCACACTGGGGACCAGGGTGGATTTTGGGAGGACACAGTCATTAGCGGTCTTCAGAAGGTATCGTGCAGCAGGTGGTTTGTCAAGCCAGAAGCGAGTTTTGTGCTTCTGTTACCACTTGCTAGAAAAAGGATTCTATCACTTTACGAAATGGGGACTTTTAAACACAGGGAGTAAACTGGCTGGTGGCTGCCATTAAGTTCTGTAATATAAATATTACAATATTAAAATGACATGAAATAAAATGTTATAAGAATTTATTTTTATGTTTTTAAGCAATTGTTAAAAAGTACAGTTTTTAAGAAGCTTTTTGGTGAAATGTGATGAATGTTTTATATTTATTTATATACATTTCCAACTTTTTGACTGCAGTCAAGCTTAAAAAGTACGTGTTACCTCCTGTCTGGTAGCAGTATGAATGTGCTGGTACCTGTATGCATCTGAAAGAGTTTGACATGACAGTGCTTATTAACCTCCTGTGCACAGTGCACTGCAATGTTTTCTGTCCTCTGTTTCATATTTTTAAAGTACTGGTTAACCCATTAAAGTCACATAAAAGGGACTTCCCTGGTGGTCCAGTGGCTGAGACTCCAAGCTCCCAGTGCAGAGGGCCTGGGTTCGATCCCTGGTCAGGGAACTAGATCCCACATGCCACAATTAAGAGTTTGTGTGCAGCAGTTTTTAAAACATGATACAAGAACTTTCACTTTGGTGTTCAGACCATCCATGGGTTTCATGCATGGGACAGAACCAGACAGCTCTCCCTGGGTCCCTCGACATGTCCAGGATGGGATCACTGAAGTGGCCCTCCCACCCCAGTTCCCTAGGACCACAGGCATGTTTCCCACTGTCATTACAGGTACTAGTCCTTCTATACACTTTGAAGACACATTTGCAGATATCTTCTCTCTTTTTGTTCCATAAGAATTACATTCCGGCTTCATCCATGCTGTACCTGTAAAATATTTAGCACCTGGGATGATGCCTGTATGTAAATACACATAAGAACCAAATGTTGCTTTTTTTCTTCTTCCTTTTTTTAATCCCCCTAACAATGAGAATTTGACCTTTTAATGAATACAAATCATAAACATTGTATTTTCTGTTCTGCAGATTCGTAATCAGCTCAACCAGGAACAGAATTCAAAGCTCCAGCAGCAGAAGGAACTCTTGAATAAGCGCAACATGGAGGTGGCCATGATGGACAAGCGGATCAACGAACTGCGTGAACGTCTTTACGGGAAGAAAATTCAGGCATGTGGAAAAAAAAAAAAATTTCTGTGAGATAAAACATTGAAAATGGTTCATCCTCAGAGTGCACATCTTTGCCTTAAGGCCATCCCACTGCCCCCCACTGCCATAGCTGATAGAACACGAATTGGCCGTAAACCATAAAAAATGACAGTAGAAGTAAGTTCTTGTTCCCAATTTTAGTATATGTACTGCCGAAGCAAGCACAAGTTCTTGTTCCCAAAGACACAGCTGTTTCCTGGTGTGTGGAATCAAGCCATCCTGTCCGCACCCCAGACTGCTGCTGCTTACCATGCACCGTCCCCAGGCGATTCTGTCTCCCTCCATTGGGGAGCTTTGGGCCCTGGAGTCACGGTGCCGGTTCTGGCTATGCGCATAGAGTCCTTGACCTTGTGTAGCCTGATGTACTTACTGTGAACTGAGAGTTGCTGTAAGGATTCTTAGAAGTAACCCATATGGAAGGGCTTTGTAAACTCTTGAGCAAAGTGCTATATAAGGGGTTAGTGCTTTTTAAAAATCTTTATTTAGTATTTGACTTTCAAAGTTAATGAATACTCACTGGAAGAAAGTTAAAACAGTATGTGCTAAGTCGCTTCAGTCGTGTCTGACTCTTTACAGCCCTGTAGACTGTAGCCCACCAGGCTCATCTGTCCATGGGATTCTCCAGGCAAGAATACTGAAGTGGGTTGCCGTGCCCTCCCCAGGGAATCTTCAAAACCCAGGGATTGAACCTGTGTCTCTTATGTCTCTTGCGTTGGCAGGCAGGTTCTTTACCACTAGTGCCATCTGGGAAGCCCCCTAAAACAGAACAGAAATGTTTAAAGGAGACTTGGACATCCTGCTGTCCTCCTCATTCTCCAGGGATGATAGTTGCTAATGGTGCCAGTCTTTTGCTTAATACAGACAGAAAGGTATTCAATTTTTAATTGAAAATGGAATTGTAGGAATTACATCATAGCTCAGTTGGTAAAGAATCCACCTGCAATGCAGGAGACCCCGGTTCGATTCCTGGGTTGGGAAGATCCACTGGAGAAGGGATAGGTTACCCACTCCCGTATTCTTGGGCTTCCCTTGTGGCTCAGCTGGTAAAGAATCCGCCTGCAATGCGGGATACCTGGGTTCTGTCCCTGGGTTGGGAAGATGCCCTGGAGAAGGGCAAGGCTACCCACTCCAGTATTCTGGCCTGGAGAATTCCATGGACTGTATGGGGTAGCAAAGAGTCGGACACGACTGAGTCACTTTCACTTAACGTCATTTACACTGTTCTGTACCTAGTCTTTTTCTGTTTCACTGTAACATGGGTGTGTTTCCGGTCAGTGCTTCATTCCCTGTGTAACTTCTGGTGGTTCTCCACACCCCAGGGCCCGTGTCCATGTTTTCCAGCCCTGTAGTCAGCAGAGTTCCCTGAGTTCTGCTGTCACTCCCAGCGCTTCAGGAGTGTCTGTATCACAGGGGGCGCATGGGAGGGTGGGCACCGCTCTGTGTGGTGTCTGGCTGGCCCTGTGTTCCCCCAGCGGTGCTGCGGGCTCCAGGGGAGCAGGGCCTCAGTGCAGAGCTGACCGGCCCCACCCCTCGGCAGTGGAAGGGAAGCGGGCAGCCCGGCAGCTGGGACGGTGCTCCAGGAGCCCCCCCATCCTCACTGCGTGCTGCTCTCGCGGTGGACCAGCATCCTCTGGGCAGCTCGGGGGGCGAGGGCTGGGCGCCAGGGGCCCTCCTAGCGGGGCGGCGGGAGGAGGCCCGGAGCAGGCCGGGGGCCACCAGGCCATGCGCCTCACGCTCAGTGCTCCCGGCTGAAGAGGCTCCGGGTCACAAGCCTGCACTGCTGTCTTTTAGCCAGGGTGCTTAAAGGTCGGTGGTTCATCTGTGTGACGCCCTGGTTTCAGATAGTGGCTCCCGTTTCTCCGAATTAACGACACAGAGACCGTGGGCGAGGAGGCGTGCCCTTGCTCTACGCTTAGGTTGGGTCAGTCAGCTGTGCGCCCTGCATGGAGACTGATCAGTCAGTCAGCTCGTTGTAAGGAGTTGTTGGGCAGGTGTGAAGGCTGGCACATCCCAGCTCTGCGCAGCTGGCCTACAGCCTGAAGAACCCAGGGAGTTGCTGGTGTTGCAGCCTGGGTCTGAGGCCATCTTCCCACAGAACTCCCTCTGCTTCCAAGGACCTCAGTCTTTGCCTTTAAGACCTTCAACTGATGGGGTGTCCCAGCCACATTATGGAGGGCAATCTGCTTTATTCACAGTCTGTTGATTTAAATGTTAAAAATACCATCACAGCCGCGCCATGTTGATGGGTAAAATTAACCATCCCAAGCAGGTATACAGACATTACTGCTTACTGAACCTGGTATGTCAGGGCATCTCCCTGGAGAGGCTGGTGGTCCTGCAGAGACGTGTCTCCAACCCAAAGGTTTTTGGCACCTTTGAGCAGCTGTCAAAATCATGGACCCTGGGACTTCCCTGGTGGTCCAGTGGTTAGGACTCCACACTCCCAGTGCAGGGCGCCTGGGTCTGATCCCTGGTCAGGGAACTAGATCCTGCATGCCACAAGTAAATACCCGCACGCAGCAACGAAAATAAATAATAATTAAAAAAAAACCATGGACCCTTTCTCCAGAGTGACACATGCTCATGCATACAGACTTTTGCAAACAGTTGGAGGAAAGGCATGGAAGTCTCACTTAGAGCCTGTCTGAGGAACTCTAAGGGTCCGTGTCTTCCTGTCAGATCTCTTTCGCACACTTTTGTGGTGGGGCAGTGTCCCGGGACCAGTGTCCTTGCTCAAAAGGGCAGAGCTGCCTTCAGGGAGCTGTTCAGTCTCACCCGTCCAGACTCTCTCCTTCAGTCCTCGTGACAGCCCTCCCCCCAGCTTTTGGGACAGGGACGCAGAGGCTCAGAGACATTCAGTCACTTGCCCCCGGCAGCACGTGACTAAGTGGGAGAGCAGGGTTTGAAGCCAGGCCCAGAGCTCAGGCTTTGACGACGCCTCTCTGCCCGCCCAGGCGAGGGGCTCCCCGGGGGCTGCTCTGTCTCCGCTCACACCCAGGTCGGTGTTGTCGGGGCACCACCCATGCAGGACTGGGCCAGGGCCCTTTCCGGAGGTCTCACCCTTTCTAGGCACTGGGCTCCCAGGCTGGTGCAGCTTCCTACGCGCGGCTCAGGTCTGAGCCGCCCGTCACACCAGGCTGACAGTGCTCCTGACTCAGTGCTCTCCGTGTTGCAGCTGAGCCGCGTGAACGGCGCGTCGTCGCCCCAGTCACCCCTGAGTGCGCCCGGCAGGGTGGCGGCAGTGGGGCCGTACATCCAGGTGCCCAGCGCCGGCGGCTGCGCTGCCCCCGGAGACCCGGTGAAGCCCCAGTCCCTCACCGTCGCCTCGAGCGCTGCCCACGGGAGGTCCAAATCCGGTGAGTGGCCCTGGCCCTCTTCTGGGGAGAGCAGGGGGGCAGGGACCTCAGAGGGACCCCACCTCGCCCATCAGCCCCGGTGAAGTGTCCCCCGAGGAGCTGTGCGCCACCACGGTGATGACTGGAGCGGGCCCTTTCTTGGACTCAGCGTCCTTACTCTGGTTTCTCAAAACACAGCTTAGTTAAGACCTGGGTCTCTCCCACCACAGGTTTTCTTTCCCTTGAGGGCACTCAGTGGCCGGCAGGGGCGCCTCCCTGCAGCTGGGCTGCTGCTCGTCCTGACCCAGCTGCCTCCCCAGGGGCAGAGCCCTGTAGCTCAGGGGTCCCCGACCTCGGGGCCATGGGCTAGGACTTCCTGTCAGGTCAGCGGCGACGTGAGATTAGAAACAAGTGCACATCAGTGTAATGCGCTTGAACCATCTCGAAACCATCCCTCACCTCCTGGTCCGTGCAAACATTGTCTCCCACATACTGGTCCCTGGTGCCGCAGAGGTTGCGGCACGTGCCGCACCAATCTGCTCTGCCTGCCCCACCAGCACGGGCTCCGTCCATCAAAAACTCCACACACCAGCCCTTCGGCCCGCGCCACCCTGAGCTGTACGGTGTGGCTGGACCCAGGCCCCCGGCCCCGTGCGGCGCATACACTCCCTGAGGACCTGGGGTCCCTGCAGTGCCCGGGCCTCCCAGCCGAGCACAGCCTGGTCTCCATGGGGAGGCCACTCTCCTCTCAGAGGAAGACAGCCCAGTAAGAGTGCGTGTTTGACCCTGACGCACACGGTGCTGCGGCAGTGAGACGTCACGGCAGGGGCCACCCGTCACGGAGGTCACCGCGTGCAGGTGCAGCCGCCGCTCGTCACTCGTGACAGCAGGACCGCCAGCGGGCCGGGCCTCCATTCTGGGGTCTTCACAGGTGGCGGTCAGTTGGTCTGTGCGCTGCTGGTTGCTTGCCTGGCACCTGGTCTGAGCGGCCGCACCGCTGGAGGACCCGGGGCTTACCCTGACCCCAGTGGGACGAGGCGTCCCCAGCCCTCCTGGGCCACATGCCCTGGCACAGGTCCCTTCGTGGCCATGTCTCAGAAGCCACATGGCACACGTAATCTGCATGAAACTTGAGTTGCAGCTTTCGTTGATAAGCTGTTATTTGTAGTTTGACCCACCCGATGGTGGGAGTAGATGATCATTGGGTCCGATGGCAGGTAATTAGCACAGCCAGCTCCTGCTCAGCTTAAACGTTGCCAGCCCGCCTGAGCTGCCGGTGGCTCGCGATTCCCTCCTCTTTGTGGGTGTGCGCTGGTCCTCCTGGCCTGAGCCGCCCAGAGGAGCCCCCCGTGGGGCCGGGAGGCCGTGTCCCCACTGTGCTGCAGGGTGAGTGGGTGCAGGGGCCACGTGCCAGCCCACAGCCCAGGCGGAAAGCCGCAGTGAGAAGGTTCCGGGGACTCTAATGTGTTGTCGGCTGTCCTTCTGGTTCCCTGTCGCGTAGATGGCCGTGGTCAACCCAGAGTGACCCGCTTGTGGACAGTGTCAGATCTCGACGTCGGGCCTGACCGCGGCTCGTCGCAGCGCCCCGCAAGCCCGTTTGCAAAGCGTATGTTGGCCGGCAGGCCCGCTGGGGAGCTCTGGTGATGCTGCTGAATCTGCAGTTCTTCCAAACTGACAAAGGCTGCTCCCCATTCAGACCTGACCAAAAGGCCACTGCACGTGGCCGGTCCCTGCCTCCCGGGCAGGAGTGGCGTCTAGGCTGGGCCAGAACCCAGACCTCCTCAGGAAGGGCCTGACAAGTGTCAGCCCAGCAGGGGTGTTCTGGTTTTGTTTTTACAGGATTAAGATGATTTTCTGAGTTCATTATGAGGCTTTTAGTTTTCGCTTCATGCAGGAATCTCCCATCACACTTACAGATGGTTGACCGTTGATAACAAAAATAAATGGGTCTTCCTTCTGTACCTCCTGCCTTATGCTGAAGAAGAAGTCCTCGTCCCTCTCCAGTGCCTTTGTGCCTGATTTCCACGAACCCTCCCATGGGTCTGGCATTTCAGGAGCAGCTGGCAGCCCCGTTTCCTGTGACCCTTAGCGAGGCCAGCCGCCCCCTCCTGAGTCAGCTCTGTTTATTGCCCCTTAGCCTGGGGTTTGCCCTCGGTGCATCCTTGGTGAAATTGCGCGTCTGTGGCCCACATGGCCCAGCCTGATGACACCGAGGGGGGTTAGGTGCACACCTCCAGACGGGGAGCGGCGTGGCCCACAAGAGCAAAGGGCTGGCTTGGCCTGAGGCCTGGGGAGTGCTCACCAGGGCTGGCAGCCGGGCTGGGCAGGGAGGCAGGGCGCGCAATGCTGCAGCCACAGGCAGAGTCTGCCTCGGAGGTGCCGCCGCCCGGCGCCCTCAGGCCCTCTGCAGGCTGTGAGGGCGCGCCTCCCCTCTCAGCAGGCGCAGTGTGAGCTGCAGCAGAGCACTGTCTGGAGGGTGGTCGCCGTGCTGGCACGGGGCAGGAGGGTCTGGACAGTGACCTGGGCGTCCCTTTTCCCCTCCAGTCTAGCCCCTGCTACTGCAGAGAGGCCTGACCCTCACTCCCTGAGAGCCAGCCTGTGCCACTAGGGGACGCTTCTGCACCCTTTCTCAGTTTGGAAAACACTGTTAAAAAGTGTGCCTTTTCAGTGACTTTCCTGAAAACCTGGGTTCACTGGTTTTCTGATCACTGCAGCAGATTGATGGCCTGTTCCTCCAATCACTGGGAACTGTACCTCTCTCCTGTGATCATGAATTATTTTCAGAGGATGGAAATTTCTATCAGACTAAAGTCAAATTTTTCTTTTAATCCCGGAAGCAGTACAAGTCAAACCTGTTATGAAGTCAAAAGACAAATTTTTTTTATTGCTGTGTGTAATTGTAAATGTAAATAGTGTTTGAAAACCAAGTGCCAGCGCTTATTTTACTCACTGGTGTTGATGTAACGGGTTTGACCTGTATTTCAATGGGAGCTGAGAGTGTTTCTCCCGCCCTCTGGCCCCTTGCCGGGGGTGGAGCATCCATGTGCTTGGTCGTGAGTCTCTGTACGCATGAGAGCCACGTGGGTGCTGGCGAGGCCCCTTGGCAGAGGCTGCCCGTGCAGCTCCATCAGAGTGTGGCGTCTCAGAGGTGATTTCTTTTGCTTCTGGCAGAGGGTTATTCTTACGTTGGTTAAACTAATTTCAAGAAAAGTTTTACTTAAATTCTGTGTTCTTTTCAAGCCAATGATGGAAACTGGCCAACCTTGAAACAGAATTCTAGCTCTTCGGTGAGACCGCCACAGATCGCCGGCGTGGACTGGAAGGACGCGAGTGCCGAGGGGCCACTCAAGCAGGGGGCCGTCTCTAGCCAGCCCGTGCCCCTGTCAGCCCTGAGTGCCCCGGAGAAGCTGGTAGGCCATCCGTCTTTGTCCAGAACACAAACAAGCCCGTAGCTGAACACACCCCTCTTTAACCTTCGTCTTCGTCTAAGGGGTAGGAGGTGTCAAGAGGCAAATTAAGCCTATTAGTGTCCACGTGGTCCCCCAGTCTGAAGGAGTTCAGGACCCTGAGCACCTGAGCTGGGCGTGTGTGGGAGGCTGGTGGTCAGGATTGTCCCCCTGCTGTGTGCCCCCCTCGGTGTGCCCCCGCCTGCTCACAGGCCCCTTGGAAGGAGGACATTCCCTGGGTGAAAACGTGCTGAACTCGTCAAAAGCTGACTTCGTGTTTCTCTCTAACATCTTGATTCAGGGCATGGAGATCGGTAAAGTGCCGCCCCCCCTGCCTGGTGTCAGCAAGCCGCTGCCCCCAAGCTACGGGACATACCCAAGTCCTGCCCCTGTGGGCGCGGGCTCGACCAACTCCCTTGAGAGGAGGAAGGAGGGCAGCTTGCCCAGGCCCAGCGCAGGCCTTGCCGGTCGGCAGAAACCCGCCCCACTGCCCGCTGCGGGTGGCCCGCACCAGCCGGGCTCCTCGCAGCAGATTCAGCAGAGGATTTCTGTGCCCCCAAGTCCCACATACCCGCCGGCAGGGCTGCCTGCCTTTCCAGCCGGAGACGGCAAACCCGAACTCCCACTGACTGTGGCCATTAGGCCCTTCCTGGCTGATAAAGGGTCGAGGCCACAGTCCCCCAGAAAAGGACCCCAGACGGTGAATTCAAGTTCCATATACTCCATGTACCTCCAGCAAGCCACACCACCTAAGAATTACCAGCCAGCAGCGCACAGCACCATGAATAAGTCGGTTAAAGCAGGTATGGTGGGCGTGTACTCCTTCTCCTGGGGCTGGGAAATCCTACTATAGAAAATGCCAGTCTGTACCCTGAGTTCCGGGCCACAGGCTGTCTAGGGTTAGGCTTGATTCCTAGTGACGTGTGGCTGTGGGCGTCTGTGTGAGAGGGGGATAAAGGGGACATACACAGAGTGGTTCTGCCGGTAGACCTCCCATCTGAGAGCCCACCTGCCCACGTTACTCAGGAAATCCAGGCCGTAGAAGGCTGACACCTCAGGATTTGCTCTCTCTTCCCCTGCTCTGTAATGCTTTGTGCAGGACTTACCTGGGAGCTGGCGGCGTGGGGTCTGCCTGGACCTGATCCCCTGGCCCCTAGCAGTCGCTTGGCCAGGCCCCTGGGAGTGATGTGAGGGAAGGGTTTTGCTGCTTTGGGATCCTCTTGCAGTGCCCACAGGGACGAAGAGCCCCGGTTTGGGTGCGAGGAAATCCGCCCTGGTCTCCTGGGGAGGCAGGTGTGAGAACAGAACTCGGCTCCTGCGTGCAGAGGCTGATGGTGGTTCCTCCTGGGCAGCAGGATCTGGGCCTCAGGGCGTCTGGGGTCTCCTCAGAGTTCTTCCGTGTGGGCTGCAGGTTCCAGAATCTAGTTTGAGAATCTCCAGGCTCCCCACAGGGGCCCAGGGGGTCCTAGGTGGACATGCCAGCCCTGACCTGTGGCAGGTTCTGACCTTGGGGGCAAGGCACGCCAGGGCCAAAGGGGGCCCTTCCTTCCTGAGGTGGCCTGTGGTCTTCGCCATTTGGTACAGTCCCAGGGTCACGTGGTTCTCCTTGGTCAGCAAACAGCAAGTGCCTGTTTAGGGTGGGGTAGGCCAGTTTGCAACCTTTTTCTTTTTTTCATCTGAAAAAGCCCTGATTCCATACACACGGATCAAGTAGAGTCTCCCTCCCCAGGAAGGGGTTGGCGGGTTCCCACAGCAGCGGCCTCTGGCGGGCAGGTGCTGAGTGCTGGGCCTGTTTCCCCAGTGTATGGGAAGCCGGTTCTGCCGTCTGGCTCCACGTCCCCGTCCCCGCTGCCCTTCCTCCACGGCTCGCTGGCCCCGGGCGCCACGCAGCCCCCGCCTCCCGCCGAGAGCGCCGAGAAGGAGCCAGAGCCCGAGAGCCCCGCGCCGCCCGGGGACGGGGCCGCCGTGGAGAGCCTGCCGCGGCCACTCAGCCCCACCAAGCTGACACCCATCGTGCACTCCCCGCTGCGCTACCAGAGCGACGCCGACCTGGAGGCCCTGCGCAGGAAGCTGGCCAACGCGCCGCGGCCCCTGAAGAAGCGCAGCTCCATCACGGAGCCCGAGGGCCCTGGCGGGCCCAACATCCAGAAGCTGCTGTACCAGCGCTTCAACACGCTGGCTGGCGGCATGGAGGGTGCCCCCTTCTACCAGCCCAGCCCCTCGCAGGACTTCCTGGGTTCCTTGGCCGACGTGGACAATGGGAACGCCACTGCCAACGGGAACCTGGGCGAGGCTGGCCCCACCCCACCCACGGCCCCACTCCCTGCCGAGCCCGCCCCCGCCTCCGATGCCAATGACAACCGGCTCCCTTCCCCCGAACCCGAGGGCCTGCTCTGTCCCCCGAACACCCACCAGATGGCTGAGCCGGCTGAGGACGACAACAACAACGTGGCCACGGCCCCGTCCACCGAGCAGGTCCCCAGCCCTGGGGCCGAGGCCCCCACTCCAGGGGAGGAGCAAGTGCCCCCATCACTCGCCGTGCCGCTGCCCTCGGCCTCCACGGTGGGTGTAGACCTAGACCAGGGCACCGGCTTCCTGGCCAACCAGCCAGAGCTTGTCGGGGACACACCTGGGTCGGGTGGTGCCGGGCAGTGGGGCCAGCCTCGCCCTGGGGGCCCAAGGGTTCCTGAGTAAGGGGGCCACCACTGGGATCTGGGCAGGCAGCAAGGGGAGGAGACCCTTCTAAACAGAGTGCTGGGGGAGAGTGGTGCTGAAGTAGCAGAGGGAGGCGGGGGCCCCTCGCCTGTGCCCCTTCACGGGGCAGGAGCAGTTTAGCTCGGGTTCCCCTCGCCCCTTTCCTCGGGCGCCTACAGGGATGCCCCTGGGAGCCAGGCTCAGGCTGGTCTGCAGTGCCCCCTTCCCGCTCACGGGGGCTGCAGGTGGAGGCTCTGCGGGTGGAGCTCCTGCCTCCTCCCGTCTGCTCCCAGCCTGCTTGCGTGGGGTCACTTTGAAATCCAAAGCACGCTTCCTCCCCATAGAACAAGCGGACCAACCTGAAGAAGCCCAACTCGGAGCGGACGGGGCATGGCTTGCGGGTCCGCTTCAACCCACTGGCGCTGCTTCTGGACGCGTCTCTGGAGGGGGAGTTCGACCTGGTGCAGAGGGTTATCTACGAGGTGAGCGCGTGCCTGTGTGGGTCAGCGGCCCTGACGGCACCCGGCGGGGCTCACGTGCCATGTCCCGTGTCGTAGGTGGAGGACCCCAGCAAGCCCAATGATGAGGGCATCACCCCCCTGCACAACGCCGTCTGCGCTGGGCACCACCATATCGTGCGGTTCCTGCTGGACTTTGGGGTTAACGTGAACGCCGCCGACAGTGACGGCTGGTGAGGCCCCGGGGTGCATGGGGGCAGAGGAGGAGAGGGGACAGATGGCCCGCGTCCCAGGGCTGCGCGTCCTCCCGGCCTCCGTTCTCCCGCTGGTTTTGCTAGAGGCTCCACTGTGATCATGCCCGTCACACGGCTGACCACAGAACGCAAGCTAAGCCTCTGCTGATCCATTTGTTCTCAAGTGGCCAGAGAGCCTGTGTGGAGGAACCTGCGCCGTTGACTGTGAGCCTCAGGCCACGGTCTGCGCTGCCGCCAGTCAACATCTGTTTCTTTATATCGTGGTAACGTACAGCCGTTACCATCACAGCTGCTCTGAGGGCCGTGTCCCCGGAGCGAGGACACGTTCATGTCACACCACGAACACCCAGGTTACAGGTTGCTTCTCGGTGCGCTCACCACCCAGCCTTTTGAGGCCCTTTTCAGAAGTGGGTGTGGGTGTGGTGTGTGTGGGGCAGTGTGTGTGTATGTATGGTCTGTGTGTCCGTTCTAAAAGTGGGAGTAGAGTCAGGCCCCTGCAAAGGCAGTAGCACAGCAGCTGGCTGGATGGTGAGCGCACACTGCGGGCCGCCGGCAGGATGTGAGGCCTCCCTGTGTCCCCCCAGGACGCCCCTGCACTGCGCCGCCTCCTGCAACAGCGTCCACCTCTGCAAACAGCTGGTGGAGAGCGGCGCCGCCATCTTCGCCTCCACCATCAGCGACATCGAGACGGCCGCGGACAAGTGCGAGGAGATGGAGGAGGGCTACATCCAGTGCTCCCAGTTTCTATACGGTAGGGGAGTGGGCACGGGCCCTTGGGTGCCGTTCCTGGGCCGCGCTGGGCACGGGCCATGCTGCTGCCTGGGCCAAGAGAAGCCCCAAGTGCACCCTTGGGGAAGCCCAGTCTGTGTCCTGGGAACGGAGGTCACCCCGGCCCTTGGGCTTATCCCTGAAGACCTGTTACATTCTCATGGTCAGGATTCCATGTTGCTCAGAACAAAGTCTTCCCCTTTCTGCCAGGTGTTCTCTGGGCAGAGGAGGGGGACAGGGAGGCCAGGATGCCCTGGGCACACAGTGGCCCAGAGCGAGGTCTTGAGGGCGGTGTCCCGGATGGTCTCCTGTCCCCACCCCATGGGGCCCGTGGGTGAGGGCCGCACTCCTCTGCTTTGAGCCGTTTCTGGCAGGGCTGGAGTGTCAATTCTGTGGGCTAAACAACCACAGGCTGTCCACGCCACACTGGAGCACCTGGGGGCCCAGCCTGCCTGGGACCCTGGGGGCAATGACACCCGAAAGGGCATTGCTCCAGGCCCAGCCCCAGGACAGAGGCTGTGCGGGGGAGGCGGCAGCCTCACTCTGGTGGACCGTGCTTCCCGCTGCCAAGAGCGGCACACGGGACTTCAGTCATGGGCTTGTGGGTTGTAAGTTTCACCCTAAGAAACAACACCTTTTCTCCTCCCTGGAGAAGGGCACGGCGACCCACTCCAGTGTTGCCTGGAGAATCCCGTAGACAGGGGAGCCTGGTGGGCTGTGTTACTTAGGGTTGCAGAGTCAGACATGACCGGAGGAACTTAGCATGAACGCACCTTTGCTTCTGGACATGACACTTCTGCCGCGGCCTCTTGCTGGGACACGGCAGGGACTGGTGGCGTCACTCGGGGGGCAGCAGCCGGCCCAGCCTCTAAGCGCTCCGCTGCGCCCAGGCGAGCTGCCCGAGGCCAGCGGCGTCTCCGGGCCTGGCGCGGGCACTCAGCAGCCTGCCCTACAGACCTGACTGCCAGCTCTCCGGTCCCAGGTGTGCAGGAGAAGCTGGGCGTGATGAACAAGGGTGTGGTGTACGCCCTGTGGGCCTATGAGGCCCAGAACAGCGACGAGCTGTCCTTCCGGGAAGGGGACGCACTCACCATTCTGCGGCGCAAGGACGAGGTCGAGACCGACTGGTGGTGGGCTCGCCTTGGGGACCGGGAGGGCTACGTGCCCAGGAACCTGCTGGGGGTAAGGCTGCGCTGGGGCCCTCCTCCTGCCTGGGGGGGGCGGGGGGGGGGCTGACTCAGACCCTGGGGGAGCCCAGGGGGCCAGGGGACATCTGCTCTGGGGGGAGCCTGTGGGCAGGCCATAGCCCCTTGATGAGGGCTGCTCACGGCGTGTTCTGCTCCCGGGTGCTCCACGTCCAGTGGGCTGGCAGCTGCTCTTATCCCGCAGTCACTGGACACCTGCCAGGCACCTTTGGGGGCCTTACAGACAGTACCGGTATCTTAAGTGGTCCCGAGTGCCCTGAGAGAAAAAGGCAGGGGGCCTCTAGGTGTTCGGGAGGCGTCTCCATGGGAGGGTGGCCTTTGAGTGTCAGCCTGGCCTCTGCACAGGGCTCTTGCCCAGCGGTTGTCCCCTCATCCTAAGTCCTGTCCATTGCCTCCCAGCTGTATCCACGGATCAAACCCCGACAGCGGACGCTGGCCTGAGCGCCCCCTGTAGCACCGCATAGGCTCGCCAGCGGCGGGGAGCGGCTCGGGCTGACTCCCGGAAGTGGGCACTGGACGCAGCTTCAGGGGCTCCCGCAGCAGACCGTGTCCATGGTGTGAGGGCCCCTGGGTGAGGGTCTGCCCTCAGCTGAGGGAGAGGCCTTCACCTCCAAGGAGACTGAATTTTGCCAATTACTGTAAATCCAAATAAATACCCAGCTTTCTAAACCACCACCCTTGTTGCCAATAAGAAGCCCTGTCGTTGACCCCCGATTGGTTGCCAGTGAAGACGACGCTCTTAGAACGTGGGCCCCAAGGCCCCCCCACCCCCGGTATTGCCCCAGCCCCCCAGAGAGCCTGCCGCTGCCGTGAGGTGTGCCCCTTGCTGGAGCTGCGCCCTCCCGTCCACCGGACGTCAGAAACCTGGCACCTTGTCCATCCTCACGTGCATTTCTTTCCATCACCACAGGAGCCCTGTGTGGAGCGGGGGTGTCTGAGGTGGGGGCTCCTTTCCCGCTCCAGGCCTCAGTCTAGGTCACCCACAGGCCACGGGCACAAGGGACCTAGGACCACAGGACACCGCCGGGCCAGAGGTTTCCACACAGCGCGCCTTCCTGCAGCCTCCCGCTGCCCCGCCCCTCCAGGGCGCTGTGCGGGCCGGGGCGCGTGGATGGGGGATGCCCAGACTCCCCGGTCCCTCTGCCCTGGTTCCAGACTTAGTGAGGCGCTGCCCCAAGACTTGAACTGTACGTACCGGCTTTTATATACCAGAAGTATTTTTTGACTAAACCACTGAAAACTGTCAGACCCGTGTTGGAAATGTTTTCTTCTCATTAAAAGTCCAGACCCTGAGCTTTGTTCCCATGTGCGAGTCTCGTGTGTGATTTGCGTGTGGACATGTGTAGCCTTGGAGCGCCGATTGTACAGTGTGCTCACGAGAAGCGAGCACGCGCGGGCAGCCTGTGCTGAGGCCATGTACATGCACGCAATAAACCACTGTCTCTCACGGGCGGCTTTGAGTCTTGTGTTCTGGAGCCAGAGCTGAGCGGGAAGCTCGGGTTGTCTGGACACAGAGAGGCAAGGCCTGATCCTTACTTTCAAAATAAGTTTTAATCGTAAGCTTTATATACAAATTGTTGTATAGTTAAAGTGAAATAGTAAGTGAAAAGTACAAAATATAAAGCATGCTCCTTCCCCAGTGAAGTATCAAAGGTTTGCTCGTGGCCCTGGGTTAGTGACACGCTGAGCAGGCAGTGTGAGAAGCGCGCCAGTACAAATCAGGCCAGGTGACCACTGCCCGGGTCACGTCTGTGGAAGAACCAGTGAACATCAGGGGACCAGAACCTTCTAGTAAACGTGAGCACTCGTAAAAACAGGTAGAGAGTATTAGCAGTGGTGCAGCTCAGCCTCTCCCCCCGCAGTTAGGTATCAACAAGTGATAGGTTCTAAAGCGCAAATGGTCTCAGCGTTAACCGACAGTGTACATACTGCACTAGGCAGGCTCCGAGGGCTTGGCTGCGTCTCCAGCACTTGTAGGGTTAGTCGTGCCTGTGCGCCCGAGAGCAGGTGCTGCTGCCCTGAGCGGACCGTCCAGCCCGTGTGGAGTTACTGGTCCCGAGACTCGTGGAGGAGCTTGGCCGCCTGCAAGGGGACCAGAAAGAAAGGCGTGTGCCTGGCTGAGGTGGGTGGAGGAGCCTCGGCTGGGCAGGGAGTGGGAGAGTGCAGAGCAGGAGAGGTACCTTGTGCATGGCCGCCAGCCACGCCGTCGCCTGCCTCCTGCTGCCGTCGGCGTCCTCGCCGGCCGTCAGCATCAGCTGCGCCAGCCCCTCCGCCCCCGGGGCCGCATACTGCAGGGTCATGCCTGTGGCCCTCGCGTTGCCTCCTGGAGTGGGAACAAGGTAAAGATGGTCCAAGCGGCCTCAAGCACCAGGGTGCCGGCACCCCCTCCCTGACCCTGGTGCTGGCCTCACAGCTGGCCTTTCGGTGGGGCCTGTGTCAGGGCAGCAGCTGCCTGGTGGCTGACCCTGAGCTCACGGGGCCGGCCAGGGCCCGGGTCAAACACTTGGCGGCCCATGGCTGAGACCCTGCGAGAGGCACGGTGGCAGAAGCAGGCCCCGCCCCAGGCTACACTCGCGTGCTGGCCTCACACCCACCCCACTGCGGCCGCCAGGGTCAAAGCGGAGGAACCACAGGCTACCCCAGGACACGAGCTCCTGGAAGGCTGTCTTTCCCCGCAGCTCAGAACCCGGCCGGAAGTGCCAAGCTACCAGGACGTTCACAAGCAGCGGTCCCAGCTGTGTCAGCCGGCTCATCCTCTGGACTCTCTGAAGGGGCGCCACCCCCTACCCCTACTCTGGGGCAGTCCGCTGCGCTCTGCCCACCACCTGCTCCTGGAAGGGGGCTTTTACTGGACTTTTACAGGCCCATGACCAAACCTCCCTGACTCCTGTGCCTGTATTGCATTTTGAGAGCCTGTGGCCGGCAGGGCTGAGTCGATGTTCAGCCCGACCCCCGACAGAAAGTGGGCGACCCTGCTGTGGACAGCGCACGCGCGGGGACCCTCCCTGCCCTCCACCGCACCCCGGCTTCGAAACACGGTTCTGGGCACTGACTGGTTCCAGGAAGCCGGGCAGAGCGGGCTCCCTGCGCTCCAGGAGCCGCCAGAAGGGGGCGCTGCGCCAGCAGCCCCGGCCCCGCCCACCTGGCCCCACCCATCGGGAAGGAGCGGCCCCCCACCTAGCGGCCGCACAGGCTCGCAGGCCGCCACCCGCTCCCCGTTCCTTCCCCCGGCCGGGGCCGGCGGACACTGGCCGCAGAGCAGAGCTCCCCCTCAGGAGAGAACAGCCGAGCCCAGGGGACACGCGGCTTCACGGTTTGGCCGCCTCAGGCCCAAGTGTCTCACAGGGAGCCCCCCCACACCCACCCCCGCCCCGCAAACACGCTGACCTTCGGCGACGGGCCGGCTGGCGGGGAGGCTGGTGTGAGTGAGAGTGTCTTTACGTCAGGCAGGCAGCCAAAAGAGGACAGCAAGGACGGTCAGAAATCAGAGAGAGGGGTCGGATCAGCCTCCGCGCTCGGACCCGAGGCCCAGGAGCGGGGTTCAGGGGAGAGGGCCGGGCCGTCCCCGCAGACCTTGGGGGGGGCGGCGGAGCTGCGGGCCCCGCCACAGGCCCTGGGAAACCGGGTGATGCCAGCCGCAAGAGACCACATCCAGGGAACCTCCTCTCCGCCTCACACGCCCGCGGGCGGAGCCCCGGAGCCCCCCGGCCCGCGGCGCCTACCTCCGGGAGGGAGGCCCTCCGTGAGCATCTGCACAGCGGCGATGCGCGCCACCTCTATCTCGCGGTGATCGTCCCCGTCCCCATCCAGAAGCAGGAACCTGCGGCAGACAGAGGCGTCCGTGCCACGGCCCTCCGAGGCTCTGAGCGCCCAGTGCCAGGTGAAGAGCACCCGCCCTCACCTCTGGTTGCTGGAAAGACGGCAGACCATCGTGTCCGGCTTCTCGGAGTTCCCGAAAGTCACGAGGAAGGTGGCTCCTGCGGAGGGGCCCAGACGTGAGCACGCGGCAGCCCCCGCGCCGCCCCCTCCAGGCGAGGGACGTGTGGAGGACAGAAGGGGGCGAGGTGGAGGCGGGAAGGGCATGACGGGGTCGGGGTGCAATGCCGGAGGCCAGAGGCGCCGCCTGGGGCTCCCCCGAATCGCAGGGCGCCGACCCGCCCCCAAGGGACCCCCAGGGCAGCCCGGCCCGATGCTGCCAGGAGGTGGCAGGGGGTGGGGGAGAGGTCTGCCAGGTCCTGGGGGCTCCGCCCGCCCGGCGCCCCGAGGCGGCTGGGGCCACACCCGACGGAGTCCCACCCACCGACCCCCGACCCCCACCCGCCCGCCAGGCGCTCACCGCTCAGCAGCAGCTTGAGCTGCCGGTCGTAGAAGTCGGCCTCGCGCCGCGACACCGGCGCGCACCCGGCGCACTGCCGCACGGGGTCCACGAAGCACATGCGCCGCAGCGCCACCTTCTGGCCGCAGCACTTGTCGCAGAAGCACTTCCCGCAGCGGCGGCAGTGGTGCTGGCGGGCGGCACGGGCGTGAGCGCCCCGCACGGCGCGGGCTCGAGGGGCCCCGCCCCCGTACCCCACCTGGGCCGCCCTCCTGCCCCGCCAGCTCACCTTCCGGGTGAGAAAGTCAAACTTGGCGTCACACTGCATGCACCTCGGGCACTAGGAGGCAAGGTGACAGGGGGTCAGGCCGCGAGGCCCAGAGACGCCGCAGCTGGGGCAGCGGCCAGCCTGCGGTGGTGCCAGGCCCGGGCGCCCGGGGTTCGGGAAGAGAGGCTGGGGACAGTGCTCCCGGGACCGCCAGGGCCCAGCCTGGAGACGGCCACGTCGTCACCCGGCCACCACCACGGGAGCGCCCCGACCTGTCACCGGACAGCGGGGACGCCCTGTCCCCACGTGGCGAGGCCCGACCTCCGCGGTGGGAAAGCGGCGCACTCCGACGGGGCCGGTGAAATGCCGCCGCCAGGCAGGGGGCCAGGCGCCCGGACTGTGACCCTCACCTGACCCTCCCGCCCCTGGTTGGTCCTGGTCAGCAGGGCCGCCCTCTGCCTGGCTTCACTCAGGGCAGCCAGAACCCAGGCAGGGGCTGCTCCTGCTCCCAACACAGGGCTTGACCTTGACCCCCTCCCCTCCCCCCCAGGCCCAACCCAGGGCAGGGCCAGGCCCACCTCCCAAGTCGGTCTAAAGCCGGGGCCAGCGCCCTTCTCCAGGGGAGGGTGGTCAGCAAGGCCAGTCTGCAGATGCCCCCTGCCGCAGGCCGGCCCCCCGCCCCCCGGCGGCCGTGGCCCCGCACTGAGCAGCCGTCTAAGCTTTATGTGACCCGTGACTGATGCTTTCTTGTTTCTCTTTGTTCTTCAGCAGCTTTCCCGCCGGGACCCAGGGCCTGGCCCTCCAGAATCACCTGCAGGGTCTGCCCGCCTCAGGCCCGAGCTGGCCAATCCCAGCTGTCCCTACCAGCCCCGCCACTGCCTCTGTCACTTCTGGAACGTTCCATGTGTGGCACTCAGACCTCCACGTGGAGCGGGGCCTCTGTGTGCCACACTCTCCCGTGACCTCACACGTCCACCCACCGCAGAGCCCCCTGGGTGAGGGTGCGGTCGTGGAGATGGATCCTGTCCCCCCGCCGGGAGGCTCACATCTGAGCAACCGAGACCAAGCTCTAAACTCAGACCACACCACACTCCCTGAAAAATATCAGTGAGCTAGACATTTTGCATTAATCTAAATAAACCATCGAGGTTATTCAGAAAGCAGATTTTTAAACAAGGTAATTTTCCTAGGGACTATATAAGAGAAAAGAAGCTTTTAAAATTATCAAGAGAACGATTTGACATGAAAATAGAATTAAACAAAGAAACGAGAGCAGCGGGTGAAGACTTGAGAGTCAAGAATTCACACCTGGTCTGAGACCAGCTACAACGCCAGCCCAGGCCGGGGCCCAGCGCTGTGCCCCAAGCCGCTGACTGAACCCAGAGGAGAGGCCCGGGGTGGGGGACCGCTGTTGGGGAGACGGTCCAGAAACCAGGAGCCAGCCGTTCCCCACGGCGCCCCCAGGGTGGGCGGGGGCTGGGGTCTCACAGGGGAGAAGCTGGACCCGCACGGACCACTGCCGGCTCCTCCCCGGCTGCCCGCCCACCCTGACCAGGTCAACAAGGAGCCGCCAGCCACCTGCGGGGCCCTGCACTGCCCCCCAGGGGGAGGGAGCGGTGCTAAGGGGTTCTCCACAGTACCCGCGAGAGGGCAGGGGAGCCGGGGTCCGAGCCTGGCAGCCCCGACCCGTCCCCTTGCTGCGCCAGGAAGCCAGCAGCTGACAGCGGCAGGAGACCCGACGACGTGGGGGGAGGCGAGCAGCAGCGATGAAGGAAGAAACCAGAAAGGGCCACAGGAAGCCGGGCCGGAACAGAGGCCTCCGGGGACGGGGGGCCACCCTCGGCAGCCCAGCGCAGGAGCCCTGGAGGCCTGCTCAGAGACAGTGGTCTCTGCCGACCAGCTGCCCGGGAGCCCTGGGGGTGCTCAGGCGGCTCCTTCAAAGTACAACAGTCAGAAGATAGACTGGAGAGGTTAAAGCAATGTTTAAAGAGAAGCGCCTTTAGAAAGAATGGAGCTTTGGGACGTCCGCCTGCCCGCCCGCCCTGAGGCTGGAGCGACGGGCCCGCCGCCCCCGCGCTGTCCTCCGAGACTCCAGGCTCCCACGGGAGTGTTTCTCAGGCTCCTTGAAAAGAAGTCAGTTATAAAGATACCTTTCCCAGCTACAGGCATTAACGCATCTGTTGAAAAGCAACCATTTTTAAAGAGTAAAAGTGTAGCTCCTACAAATATAAAATGAACCCATGTCAAAGATTTAACTCAATTAACTCAGGGAAGCAATGAAATGTTAAAAAAACAAGCTCACGGGCAATCTGAGGAGCAGACCCCCAGCAGCCCAGGGACGAGCTGAATCTGACAACACGGGGCGGGCGCCTCCCAGGACGGCCAGGGCTGCCCCCAGCGGCGGCGCCCCACCGGCCACAGGGGGGCCGTGGGCAGCTCCCGAGTGAGCGGGCGGGCCTGCGGGCCCCTGGGCCCCACCACGAGGGACCCACCTGGGATCCCGGAGGCCCAAGACAGGGACCCTGCAGGCAGTGTTCTCGGAAAGCATCATGCAAAGAGCCCCCTCCTCACATGCCCTGGAGGAGACGCACAGACACCCCAGCCACCTTCCACAAGCCAGACAGGGGCCGCAGGCGGGACCCACAGACCTGCCTGTCCCCTCATGGACCGAAGCGACGAGTGCACGAACCTCACTTGATGCAACATTCATTAATCTCTCCTTCCTTCAGGCCCTTGAACTCTGACCCACCTCTTAGCCTGAGACGGTCCAGGGGTGATGCATCCGACCCGCTATCGGATCACATCCTCCGCCTCCCACCTGCCCCTGCCACCCTGCTCCCCGCAGCCTGGGCCGCGCCCCCCATGGAGAAGCCCCCTGCCGCCTGCCCCTGGACAGCCTGTGGATCCCTTGGTCGGAACCACCCCACCATGACCCTCTGAAACATAATCTCTCTCCACCCAAGTCCACCTTTGCTTCTTGTTTGACACACCTGGGTCCCCCGTTTGCCTCTGCAAAGCATTTGACGTCAAGACTACTACTATCTGTTCAAACTACTGCACAATTGCACTCATCTCACACGTTAGCAAAGTAATGCCCAAAATTCACCAAGCCAGGCTTCAACAGTACGTGAACCGTGAACTTCCAGATGTTCAAGCTGGATTTAGAGAAGGCAGAGGAACCAGAGATCAAATTGCCAACATCCGTTGGATCATCGAAAAAGAGTTCCAGAAAAAACATCTACTCTGCTTTACTGACTACGCCAAAGCCTCTGACTGTGTGGATCACAACAAACTGGAAAATTCTTCAAGAGATGGGAATACCAGACAACCTGACCTACCTCCTGAGAAATCTGTATGCAGGTCAAGAAGCAACAGTTAGAACTGGACACGGAACAATGGACTGGTTCCAAATAGGAAAAGGAGTATGTCAAGGCTGTATATTGTCACCCTGCTTATTTAACTTAGATGCAG
>JADEYB020000009.1:1655157-1708237 GCA_015832495.2 Alces alces
ATTGATGCTTTTGAACTGTGGTGTTCGAGAAGACTCTTGAGAGTCCCTTGGACTGCAAGGAGATCCAACCAGTCCATCCTAAAGGAAATCAGGCCTGGGTGTTCACTGGAAGGACTGATGCTGAAGCTGACGCTCCAATACTTTGGCCACCTGATGTGAAGAACTGAGTCATTGGAAAAGACCCTGATGGTGAGAAAAATTGAGGGCAGGAGGAGAAGGGGACAACAGAGGATGAGATGGTTGGACGGCATCACCGACTTGATGGACATGAATTTGAGCGAGCTCCGGGAGTTGGTGATGGACAGGGAGGCCTGGCGTGCTGCGGTCCATGGGGTCGCAGAGTGACACGACTGAGCGACTGAACTGAACTGACATCGAGACGAGCGCAGAGCCGCCGTCCCCGCTGTCACACAGAGGACGGCAGGAACGGGTGCGTGTGCACGGGCCCCTGCAGTCTCCAACGGCTGCACCCCGGACATGCTCCGCGCCGGGGGACATGCGGATGCAGTCACACGAGGCCCAAGCTGGGCCCAGGTCTCCACCAGGACCCCCATGTCCCACCACTGCTCCCCCCAACCTCACAAGCTCTTGAAGGCACACAGAAAAGCAAATCTGTTATTTCTGGCTGCAGGAACCCCTCTGAGAAGCCAAGAGTCACAAATAACGCACACCCCCGTTTCCCAGCATCTGTGAGGGACGTCCCCGTGGGCCTGAGGCACCGAGGTGGCACAGGGCCAAGCACCGAGTCAACAGTGGACAGACCCCCGAGGGATGATGGGTGCGGACGGCTCCAGACACGACCGACACTTGTCCCCACACAGCCGAGTGGGCGCGGGTGAAGGCATGTTCCCCGCCCGCCCCTGCTCTCCCTACACCCTCCCCCTGCCTGTTCCAAACCACACACACCCCGGGATCTTGGCCCTGGAAGCACGGGGCGGGCTGAGCACCGCGGAGCCGGGCGGGCAGCAGGGGAACCCCCCCTCCCCCCTGAGCTGCCCCAGATGGAAGGCAGACTCCATCTGACTCCCAGCCCGAGCTGCCCCACCCCAGGCCGCTCTCCTCCAGAACACTCCCCTCGGTCACTGCAGACGAGGCCCCTGCCCAGTACACGTCGACATGCACTTCCTCAAACTCGGGTCACGGCCACTGGGAGGCCTCCTCCCCTCCTCAGAGCTCCCTCTGCCTTCTCTGGCTGCTGAGACGGCAAACTGGGGTGTGTTTCTGGAGGGCACCCCGCCAGCCCTCCAGCACGGGAAACTTCCACTGGGGAGGGAGCGCCAAGGGGGACAGCACCTCCGCCTGACTCCTGCCTTTCCCCCGGAGCCCGCAGACCCCAGGCCGGGCCGGACGCCCCACTGCTCAGAGAGGACACCCGAGGCAGGGAAACAGCGAGGCGGTCATTTCAGGAAAGGACAAAGGGCCCCGAAGACGGACAGAGGGGCCCCAGAGCGAACCGCAGGGCGTCCAGGCGGCTTCCACTCACACGCGGCTCCTGCTGTGAGCATTGCACGGGGATCAGTCGGGGGAAGAATGTCTAAAATGGCCCTCAGGGACAACACCAGAAACGGCTGACAAGCTGGCCTGGCCTGAGGGGGTGGAGAGGCTGTGGGCAGCGGCACTGGCCCGTCCTGACTCCGCCCCCCATGGTGGAGCCGATCAATCCGGCTGGACCTCGGCCCCTTCCCCTGCCGCCTCCCAGGCCAGGCGGTGCTGCTGGGACTTCCCTCTGAGCCCTGATGACACCTGCCAGGCTCCCTCACTGATTCAGTTAAACGAGCTCCTGGACACGCGCTGGCTTAGAGAATGAGAGCTGTGATGTTACCTTTTTCTTTCTTTAACCACCTTTCAACAACACTAACCAAGATCATGTGAGGAAAAGTACATTCCCTGAGTTCAGAGGCTACAAGCACCCGGAGGACAAACGCAGAAAAGAAAGAGCATAGTTGGGGCGACAAGGACAAGAGGAGAGGAGACCCTGGCCCAGGGACCCCCGCGGCCCACTCCCAACGTCCTGCCGCCTCGGAGCACCGCGGGGGGGGGGGCGCTCAGTGACCAGGGGGAGGAGGGAATGAACCCTCCCCTCCTCCTGCCCGCGGGCCAACCGCCCCTCCCCAGCTTCTGAGCGCTCCGGTGCCTGGAAAACACCCGATCGCATTCCTCCCGTACCTCCCCACCCTTCCCTGCGGAAAACCTGCCACCGCGATTCCCGGGGCAGAGAGGAAACGCGGTCAGCTAGAACACGAGTGGCTGTAACTTAAAGCTTGTTCCCAAAGCGTGGTCTTTCCCCGTCTCTTAGACGCTCGAGATTGACAGGAACGCACCAGGCTTCTCCACCAGCCTTCGCATAGCTGAGAGCCACTGGCTTAGGGATCCGGTCCAAACTCCTGAGCGCAGCACACAAGGGCACAGAGGGGCCGCCCCGCCCCACCGGGAGCAGGTGCGACTCCCCAGGCAGGCCGCCCTGCAGACGCCCCGCCTGGCGACGCACGCTCGCACCCAGCACCCCCCAGCACCGCAGCGCACCTCGAGGGCCCTGCCCGAGCGCCGATCGCAAAGAAACGCTGCCCCCCTTCCAACTCCCGGTCCCCGCGCGGGGAGGGGGAGGCAACTGTCAGAAAAGTTCCAGTTCAACAGCTCGACCGCGGGAGGCGGCCGGTCCACAGACGACGGCGCAGGGGGCAGGGCCCGGGCGGAATCACGGAGGGAGGTCGGGATGGGGGTGGGGGGGGCCGCGCACCAGCGAAAAGGGTCAGGCGGAGCGCCCGGGCGAGGGTGGAGCCGGGGGTCCGCCAGGGAGGACCGCCGGGGCCGGGGGCGCGGGGAGCCGAGGGCGGGGCGCACCGCCCGGGCAGGCCGGCCGGGCCCGGGGAGCCGGCGCGGACGGAAGGAGGGCCGGGGGAGCGGCCGGGGTCCCGGGGCTGGCGGGCGGCCGCGACCTACCTCCTTGTCCGGGACCCACGGCGGCTCCTCCAAGCCGAAGGGGCTGCCGTAGGCGCGGTGCTCAGGCACCATGCGCAGGCCGCTGGGGGAGCGCACCAGCTTCTTGGCGTCGCGGCGCGCTGCCACCTCGGAGGACATGACGCCGCCCGAGCGCTCGTCCGCTGCCCGCCGCCCGCAGCCGGGCCCAAGCCCCCCGGGAGCCCCGCCCCGCCCCGCTCCGCCAGCGTGGCTGACAGCGCCCGCGTCCAGTCGTCACGCCAGGTCCAGAACGCGGACCAATAGGCGCCCGGGACCCGCCCCCCCGCCGCGTGCTCCAATCGACGCAAGGGCACCTCCCCCTCCCCCCTGCGGCCAGTCACCAATGGTCAGCGAGGACCCGCCCGAGCACGCCCCGCCCCCTTGGGGCTACTGAGACTTAGGATTGGCTAGTCAATCGGCGACGTGGGCCCCGCTTCTCTTCTGATTGGCGCATCCGGCGCGGGGCGCCCTGCGCTCATTGGAGGAAAAGGCAGTAAGGGGTGGGGCGGCGCGAAAGAGCGTGCGGAGCGCGCGGGAGGTGAGGACGCGGGGTGGCCACCGCCACTGCGGTCCGGGTTGGCCACTGCGGTCCCAGGCGGCGGGAAGCCGGGGCGGCCTTGGGCACCGAGGCCCCTGGGGCGCGGTCAGGGCCCGGCTGGCGCTTCCCCAGTACCCGGATCGGCGGTGCCTAGCCGCGGACGGGCAGGAGGGACTGCAGAGCGAGGGCCCCCGCAGGTCCCGGGGGCGGGAGGGGGGCCGGGCGGATGCTGGGCAGGGCTGGGACGGAGGGCCTCGGTCCCGGGGCGGTGAGCCCGCGCACCTGTAGAGCCTGCTCGGGCTGTGCGGCCGCGCCGGCGCCGCGGGGTGGGACGAGGAGGGTGGGGTCGGGCTCAGAGCGCGCCAGGTGGGAAGCGCAGGTGTGCGTGGGTGGCAGGGTGCGGCTGCAGCGTCCCCTGGTCCGTCAGGGCGGCCCAGGCGGGGGCCTGCTGGACACGCAGGCCCGGGGGGACTGGGGAGTGAGTGCTTAAAGCCGCAGGGCCTGAAAAGAGGAAAGGTCCTCAGAAGAGCAAGAGGGTCCTGCGAAGGGAGCAGGGCCAGAAGTCCAGGCTGGCCGGCTCTGGAGAAACCACAGTGCTGGTCTAGGCGGGGGAGCACCTGTGTGGCCGCCCAAGGGGTCCGGTGAAACCTCCGTCCAGCAGCCCTGGGATGAAGGCGTGCTTATTGGCACCCTTTCTGGGAGGGGAGCGGGAAAAGAAAGGAAACGTCTATGAGAGGGAGCTGGACACCCTCAGGCGGGTCAGCCTCTGGATGACCGAGTTCTGTGGTCCAAACAGTTCCCTTTGGAGCAGATGGGCGATGCAAACGTGGGGTCAGGGGCTTAGAGCCCAGGCCTGGACCTGCATCCCAGGCCACCCACTTGCTGTGTGACCTGAAGCTTGTTGCTTAACCACTCTGTGCTTATACAGGGGTTGTAATACTTCTGGGGTGACATTCATGCTTGTCACACACTTGGAAGAGACTTTGGTAAATGTCAGCCCTCGACCTTTGATGATTTTAGAGCAACAGTCTGGAGCTGTGTGTATTGACCCTTTGCCTGAATTCAGAGAAAGAATAACAGTTTCAGTTTGTGGGGATTTGGCCGGCTGCCTCCCCCAGAGCTCCTCCCTGCCTCCTCCTGTCTGGTACCCTGTCTAGTGGGAGAGGCGCTGAGTGCATCAGTTCAGAAAGATCTTCCCTCCTCCCGTTGGGTCCTGAGTGTGAACCAAGTAAAGCCGCCAGGAAGCCGAGTATTGTCTCCAAAGTGGGGTTGGGCCCATCCCAGCGTGTTTTGGTGGCACGGAAGTCCTTGGGCCCCCTTAGAGCCCCAGAGACACACGAGAGTGATTCCACCTGGGGAGGAGTCTCGTGTTTGGCCCAGGAGCTCACATGCCTTCACGCTGGCTCAGCAGCACCTGCTGTTAATTATCCCCTGAGACCCCTGCATGTGACGCTCCCGGGAGCGGCCCAGGCCCGCCCATGCCCATGCTGGGTGCTTCGGGGCACACACTTGCTCCTGGCGGCTTCGCCCAGGCCCCTCCTGGGGCTCTCGGTGGGGCTCCCGGGCCCGTGTCGGGTACCAGCAGGTGCTCTGTCAGCACCCACTCTATTTGGGCCCAAGGCCCCGCGGTTGGTCTCCTCCGTGTGTCCAGCTGCTCTCAGGACCGAGTTTTGCATCCAGGCAGCTCCCGGCCAAGTCCCCGCACAGGCTTCCATTCCACGGTCATTCAGAATCCCGACCTCCTGCTCCCGGAGCTGCCTCTGAGGGCCCGGGGCCACCCCAAGATGACCAATGGGTGCTGCGTAGCCAGGCCCTCGCTCCTCACCAGACTGGATGAGGAGGCGGGTGGCCTGTCTCTCGAAGCATCAGGGACAGCCTGACACAGGGTCAGCAGTGTCCATGCAGAAGGCCAAATCCACACTGTGCCGCCCCCTCGGCGTCGGGAGCCCCGGGGCACGGGCTTTCCTGCTGCTGGCCGCCGGGCCCGGCCTCAGCCGAGTGGCCACGGCCTGGCATGGCCACCCCGCCCGCCACACTGCCCCGGGCCGGTGGCCAGGGCAAGCTGCAGGCCAGGTGGGCAAGGTGTCCACTGCCCTTTGTTGGAGCGGCTCGGCGGTCACAGCGGTTCCGACCTCCCGGGCGCCTGCGCGATCCACCACTCGCCCTCCCACTCTCTCCAGATCCCCACGGAGACGCGCTCGGGAGCGTACGCCAGAGAGTGCAGTGTGGGCCCCGCTCACCTGCACCCCAGAGAGGTGGGTCACGGAGGGCCAGGGCGGGGACACCAGGCCGCTTCTCACCTTCCCGAAGCGGATGAATCAGGCTGACCTTCGGGGGGTGCTTGGGGGTTCCTGAAACGCATGCCAGGGTGGGCTGAGCCCAGGCCTCTGAGTTGCTGGCAATCAGCCTGGGGCGATCTCAGCACTGCCCCGGGGACAGGGGCATCCCGAGCCCCGGGCCCCACAGTTGCCTGGTGCCCCCAGGCTCGGTCACTCCACTGCACTCGCCTCCCGGGCCGCTCGAGGGGGTGGCTGGCACGTCGGAACCCGTGTCCCAGGGCAGTCGTCCGTCTCTGGTTGTCCCCGCTGAAGAAATGGATTTGGATCGGCTCGACCTGCATCCCAGGATCATCGCTGCAGTTAAGAAAGGTGTGTTTGCTGATGTTTATGTGACGTGATTGTGGGGTGACTGTGCACTTCTGCGCACTTTATGGAGAACAGTTTACAGGGTGGCCTGTCCGAGCCTGGGAACCCTCTGCCTCCCGGCCCGGAGACGCCCTGATGCTGGCCTGTGCGGGTGTGTGTGTAACTGACTTTTCGTGAAGCCGTACATACAGCGTCTGCAGTGAGACGGGACTCCTTACTCCTTGCGAGTCTTTCAGCCGTGTGTCTGTATTTACATCTGGGTTTCTAAGGCGGCTTCTCTGACTTAACGCCTCCTCACAGGCCTCCGTTTCGGGGGCGGGAGCTGGCTTCCTCGCCCCCGTGCCCCTCCTTGGCCCAGCCCCCGCCCCAGTCGGAACACAGCTTGGGCCACGTCAGCCATCAGAGTTGTCACCGGGACATCACAGCTGTGACAACCTGGGCGCGCGACTGTTTCCTTTCTTGACCATCTCTGGTTTTCCCCAGAGTTAGTGCTCATCTCCCTGTTCATGGGCGCGTTTCCTCTGCCTTCCAGTTAGTCCCACACTTCGCAGGTGTCTGTCAGGCCCAGTGATCTTTTCTAAATGCTCGAGGAGTCTGCTGGCGTCTGGGCACATCCATCCCCAGGCTGTACCAGCTCCTCCATTGCACGGCTGGTCCCCGCACCCCCACGTCCCCCCGCATCCTGTCCCTGGACCCCTCCATCCCCCCCCCCCCGCCCTGGTCCCCACACCCGCTCCACCCGACCACTCCCCGGGCGGTCGTGAGGATGCTGTGAGGTCAGGTGCTCAGCACTGGTGGGTGGAAGCCCTGAGTGTGCGGGGCTGGGCTCCTCCCCCGAGGCCTCAAGTGTCCCTTTGACCCCAGCGCGCACCTCTAACTGAAGCCTTCCGCGTGTGTATTTAAGGCTGCTCCCAGGAAAGCTGGCTTTCATGCTCCCTTATGTTGTGTTATTTGTGTGTGCATGCTCTTTTTTGCCTTTTTTTGGATTGATTTGATGTATTGTTAGCCTTTTTTTCCCCCGCTAGTTTAAAAATAATACACTGATCTAAGCTCAAAATTACTTCCTTTCCTCCCAAACACCAGCTCTCGGACCCCGAAACCCCCCCGTGGTGCCGCCAGCGAGCTGACTCTCCCTCTTCACCCCCCTGGCCGTCCGCGGGCTGGGTCCCTTCCCGTGGCCCCTCCCTGGCGATGCACACGCAGGCCTGTCTCAGGAGATGTGTCTGGGGCCGCTGCTCCCGCCCTGGGGACAGGCCCCTCCTCCCTGACCTGTCATCCAGGGGTCCGTGCAGCTTCAGGGAGCAGGTGGGCCAGCCGCTGCCTGCTGGGCCCCCAGAGCTGGTGGTCACCCGCTGTCCCTGTGTCACTGTCACCGTGGGCAGCGCATCTGACTGTATCCTGTGACTGGTTCTGTGATTTCAGCCAAACTGAGGTCAGTGAAGGAGGTCCTGCATCTTTCTGGGCCAGATCTGCAGAGACTGACCCGCCTTTCCAGCCCTGACGTGCGGCTCCTGCTGAAGGCAGCCGCTTCACTCCTGCAGGGACACGGCGTTCGCACAGGTGCTGGGGCCCTGGCGTGGGGGGCCTGGGCAGGATGCCCATGGGGCTGGGCCCCTGGCGTGGGGCGTGGGGGACCTGGGCAGGATGCCTGCGGGGCTGGGCCCCTGGCATGGGGGGCCTGGGCTGGATGCCCGCGGGGCTGGGGCCCTGGCGTGGGGCGTGGGGGGCCTGGGCAGGATGCCCGCGGGGCTGGGGCCCTGGCGTGGGGCGTGGGGGGCCTGGGCAGGGCTGGGCTCACCTGTCACCCCCCACCCTCGCCGCTCCCAGCGCTGCACCTGCTCCGGCAAGAGGGGCTGTTCCCGGAGCAGCACCAGCGCCTGAGCCTGGGCTGCCCTGTGCTGGACGCGCTGCTCCGCGGCGGGCTGCCCCTGGACGGCGTCACCGAGCTGGCCGGACGCAGTTCGGCCGGGAAGACCCAGCTGGCGCTTCAGCTCTGCCTGGCCGTGCAGCTGCCGCGGTGCCACGGAGGCCTGGGGGCTGGTGAGTGCCAGGGGCGGGGGTCTCGGCCTGCTGGCCCTGGGGTCCGTTTCCCATCTCTTCACGCCCAGAGGGGCCCCCTGCCGGCTGAGCGCAGAACCCGGGGCCTGCCCGCGGGGACAAGCTGGCCTGGGGTGCCTGTAAATGGGCGTCCCCCACAAGGGCCTGGCCCATGGCCGCTGTGACCGCGTTAAACGTGGGTCTGCCGGACGTCTTGCTGAGAAAGTGACTTCCTCGAATCAGACCCGAAAGCCCTAACTTTGAAAGGCGTGGTACTCCTCTCTGGATGTGTGTAGGCGCCACGTGGGGGGCACGCAGACCATCTGCCCGGGACGTCGGCAGCCCTGACCGCTCAGGGCAGCTCTCCTGGCTCCTCACCCCCCACGTCTGAAGTTCTGTGGGAGCAGGACCAGGTCACGGGGGGACTCGCACGCTCACAGACGGGCGCGGGGGTTCCGGTGACCAACACGGGTGCTCAGCCAGGTCACATGCCCTGCTTCCTTACTGATGGCAAGACGTGATCCACCCACTGGGAACTTCCTTCCTGAAGTGGGGTCGGTCCTCCTGCTCAGCTGCGCACCCACGGCACCCCTCCAGCTCTGGACGGAGCCTCTCTGCAGAGCGGCACCCTGCCCCGTGAGCAGGCACCTGCTGCTCGCCCCCCTGCCCGGGGCCCCCCATTCACTTTCTGCAGACTCGCCTATTCTGCACGTTACAAATAAATGGGATTGTGGAAGGTGCCCTTTCTCCCAGTGTAATGTCTTCAGGGCTTACCCACGGTGGCGCATCAGGCCGTCCTTCCTGGGGCTGAATACCAGGGCATCCTGTGTCCTTGTTTTAAAACGTTCATCTGTCTTTGGCTGCGCCGAGTCCTCGTGTTGCACACAGGCTTTCTCAAGTTGCGGCTAGCAGGGGCCAGTCTTCACTGTGGCACGGGGCCTCTGGCCGCGGTGGCATCTTGCCGTGGAGCACGGGCCGCGGGCACACAGCTTGGGCACACGGCACTCAGGCTCGGGCCTCGGGGTGCAGGGCTTCCTCAGCTGTGGTTCTCGGGCGCGGCAGCGGCAGCTCAGGGGTGCTGGGGCCCAGGCTTAGCTGCTCCGGGCACGTGGGGTCCTCCTGGACCACGGCTTGAACCCGTGTCCCCGGCCCTGGCAGATGGGCTCTGACCCACTGCCCCACCAGCGAAGCCCCCAGCTGAGTTACCACCCTTCCATCCGCTGACGGGCGCGTGGCTCTGGGCGCACGCCTAGGAGTGATGCAGGGTCTCGGGGCAGCTCCGTGGCTCCAGAGACTGTTCTCAGCAGCCGCTGCACTGCCTCCCTTCCCAGGAAGCCTGGAGGAGGTGCCCGGCCCTGCGTCCGAGCTGGCCCAGCGTGGGTGTGCCCTCATTGTGGCTCCAGCCACGTTCCCCTCGTGAGCAGTGGTGCTGAGCGTCTTGCCGCAAGCTGCCACTCATCCGCGTGTCTTTGGAGAAATGTCTCTTCCCGTCTTCTGCCCATTTGAACCCTTGGGTTATCTGTCTGTCTGTGATGGAACTGATCTAAGTGATCTTTGTGTCATCCGGACACTAGACTTGTATCAGATACACAGCTCGCAGTATTTTCTCTTTCTGTAAGTTGTCTCCTCACTTTCTTGATGGGCTTTTGAAGCTGTTCTTCACTTTCATAATGTCCAGCTTATCTGGCCTTCCTTGCTTACACTTTTCATGTCGTATGTAAGGACCCACTGCCTAACCCAAGGTCCTAAGATTTACGCCTGCCTTTTAAGAGTGCTGTGGTTTGGGCTCTCGTAGTTGATCCGTTGTGATTCAGTTTTCATATGTGGTGTGAGGTACAAGTCTGATTTCGCCCTTTTGTATGTGGGTGTGTGTGTCTGTCCCGGTGCCGTTTTTAAAGACTCCTGTTTCCCACCGGACTATTCCGGGACCTCTGTGAGCCCCCCGTGGGCCCTGGTTTCCAGCGGCAGGACTCGGGCTGATCTTCTGGAGGCGGTTCAGGCCCCGGCGATGTATCGCCGGTGTTTTGTTGACTGGCTTTTCCAGGCACAGCAAAGACCGTTCCCTCCATGTAGCCCAGAACCATGGGAGGAGCCCTGACAGTGGGATCCAGGAACCTCTACTCCACGGGGCCTGGGATGGGTACACCCGTGTCTGCAGGAGGGGGTGTTTCTGAAAGCACAGAGCCCCTGAGAACGCCACCCACTCCCACCTGGGACGGCCTAGGGGCAGACCCCCAGGGTGACGTCCCGTTGGCGAGGTGGGAGGCAGGTGCCGGCCAGCCCCATCCTGGGTCAGAGGGAAGACCCACGGGGCAGCGCAGCACGGGGGCGTGTGCCGGCCGCTGACCGCGCGGCGGCCTCCCAGGGGCCGTGTACGTGTGCACAGAGGACGCCTTCCCCAGCCGCCGTCTGCAGCAGCTCATCGCCCAGCAGCAGCACCTGCGGGCAGACGTCCCAGCGGACGTGATCTCGAAGATCAAGTTCAGCCACCAGATCTTCATCGAGCACGCGGCCGACGTGGTGAGTACCTGAGGGGAGGTTAGCATGCGCCTGCCTGTGGGGGTCGCATCCAGGGGGCCATGGTCCTGCTCAGGCCAGCGTTACGCAGTGCCTGAACTTGGGGTGAACTGGCCATCTTGTGTGTTTGTGCCAACCATGGCCCGAGGAAAGAGAGAGGCCAGGAAGGCACTGGACATACCCCCTCCTGCCCCCAGGCCAGCCCCCGCGCCCCCTGGAGCAGGCCCCACCAGGCCAGCCCCGTTTACGGGACACAGAGACACCCACCGCCCGCAGAACGGGGCCGCTGCCCGGTGGTCTAGCGCGCTTCCCGTCTGCCTCTGGAGGAGGGAAAGGCCCCTTTGTCACAGCCCCAGGGCCCCAGCTGGACCGACCGCTCAGACTGCTGGCCGCTAGCGGGCCACCAGGACAACGCCACGTTGGAAGCGCGGAGGGGAAGGCGGCCGCTAGGGTCGTCGTCTCTGGCTGAATAAGGGGGCGGGGGGCTCAGAAGGGAGCCGGCCTGTGGAGAGCAGAGCAGCGCGCCCCGACCTGGGCCCTTCCCCACTTACGGGTTGCTATAGAAAGAATTTAAAGTAAAGGCTAAGATGTATACAGTTTAATTTTAGAAATTTACAGTAAAGTACATGATCACACGTGGCCCGGGACGGCCGAGCAGCGGCCTGGGCCGGGCTGATTGGGGCACGCGTGCCGTCCTGGGGCTTCGCGGCGTGGGGCGCGGGGGTCGGGGCGCGGGGATGGGGGCGCGGGGATGCACTGCAGGCACCGCCCCAGGCCCTCCAGCTTCGCGACCTTCACGGCGTCACCGGGCCCTCGGGGCGCGCACACAGCTCAGGCCAGACTCCTCCGCGGCCGCCTCACTGCAGAGGGGGGGGCGGGTCAGGGCCGGGGTCCTGGCAGCCCCTCGGCAGAGCCCCGCCCCTGTGCACCAGCCTCGCGGCCCAGGCCCCCTCGCCTCCAGGGGGCGGGGGCTTGGGCGGGGTCTCAAGCCCGGCCGCCCTGGGGAGAGTCCCGCCCCTGCAGCCCCCCGCCCCGGTGACGGGACTCACGCTCAGGCTGGCGTCCTCCAGGCCGCTGCTGCTGCTGTCGTTGTCCACAGAGAGGGGCTCTGCCGGCGGCGCCCTGCGGGTGAAGCACAGAGGGACCCTCACTCGGGGCGGGGGCACGGGCAGCTCCCGGGAGTCCCGGCGAGGGTGGTCCCCGAGGACGGCTGCTCCCGACAGTGCTAAGGGCCCCGCTTGGCGTCGTGGCGTGTAGCCTGGGCCCAGCCCGGGGGGTCTGCACGCCGGACACAGGATGGCTCAGGCCCCGTGCCGCGCCCCCCTGGCTGGGTGTAGGTAGCCAGGTGGCGACAGGTCAGCCTCGGCGATGCCGCTGGGTCCAGGTGGCAGCGCCTGGCTCGGGGCCATGGCGGGGGGCTCTGAGCAGGCGCTGACGGGCTCCCCGGCCCCCAGGACACCCTGCTGCACTGCGTGAGGGAGAAGGTGCCAGTGCTGCTAGCGCGGGGCATGGCCCGGCTGGTGGTCGTCGACTCCGTGGCAGCCCCCTTCCGCTGCGAGTTCGACGGAGCGGCCCTGGCCCTCAGGGCCCAGCGTCTGCTGGCACTGGGAGCCGAGCTGCGGCGGCTGAGCTGCGCCTTCCGGAGCCCCGTGCTGTGCGTCAACCAGGTGGGCCTCCCCCAGCCCCCGAGGGGCCGGGCCAGCGGGTCCCATCGCTGACCGCTCTGCACCCTCCAGGTGATGGAGGCCGTGGAGGAGCAGGACTCAGTGGCCGGGCTGCCAGGGTGAGTGACGCCCTAAGGACGGAGGGCTTTGGGGGCCCTGGGGGCGGGGGTGGGAGGGAGGCGCTGTTTCCGCAGGTGACGCGTGGCGGTGTTTCCCGTCTCAGGATGTCCCCAGCCCTGGGAATAACCTGGGCCAACCAGCTGCTCGTGAGGCTGCTGGCCGACCGGCAGCGCCCCGAGGAGGCTGCGCGCGGCCCGCCTGGCCGCACCCTCAGGGTGGTGCTTGCCCCCCACCTGCCGCCCTCGTCCTGCTCCTACACCATCACCGCCGAGGGCGTGCGGGGGACGCCTGGGACTACGTGCGGCTGACTGCAGGGTCCAGGACCCCCCTTGGGGTGCAGAGCTGCCCCTGCTGCCGGAGGCGGCTCAGCCCGTCTGCAGAAAGCCCTTCTGGGCCCATGAGGACTCGTCTACAAGGGCTGCAGTGGCTGGGACCTCGGCCCTGGCCTTGTTGGGGGAAAGGGGGATCCACTCTGGCAGGAACTGCTGCCCAGACCCAGCTCCCCACCACGGCCGGCGCTTCTGCACAGAACACGGGCCCTCTGCTCAGCCCAGCCACGACCATCCCATGTGGAAGCACGAGGCCCTACAGTCACCGAGGACACGCAGGCCCAGTTCCAGAAGGGCTGAGTCACCCTCGCCACGCCTCTGCCCACCTCCGCCAGGCAGCCGGCCCAGCAGCTGTGGACAAACGCGCGAGGGAAGGTGCCCGCCGCCCCGGGCCCTCAGCAGCACTGGCTCTGTGCTGGGCCTCCCCCACCGGACGTCCACCCCCTCACGGCCGCTCTGCTGGCAGGGCGCAGGCCGACCCCCACCGCGCCCCGGGCCCGCCCTGCGGGCTCTCAGCTGGACCGCCAGCCCTGGCCATTGGCACTCTGTTGTGTGTGTGTGTGTCTTCCTAGGACAGGATGATCCATTTCCAGCTTTCATCATGTTTTCAAAGTAGCCTGTGACCCTAAAAGACCGAGTGGCTAGTGTTAAATAGGAAAAGCTTCTTTCAGGCTTGGAGTTTTACAGAAGAGCCTTTCTGCAAAGTACAGGGACTTTACAACAGGAAATAAAAGTTTATTTTTGTAATTAACTATGGACAGTTCCAAATGATTTCCTAGTCAAGTCACACCCACAGTGAGAAAAGAGATGGAGAATGGCCGCCCCCGTCAGAAGGCAGGCCGACCCGCGCCGGAGGTGCCGCCCAGCACGCGCGCCGCCGCAGGCCCCGGGCCTCTGCAGCAGGGCTTCCCCTCCGTGTTTCGGGAAGGAGCCCGCCCGCCTGGCCCCAGCCCGCACCCCAGGGACCGCCAGACGGGCCTCGCCGGCCCGCGACCCCGAGGATAGGCTCCACACCGTGTGAACCGCCCGCGCCCCCTGCCGTGCTGGCGAGCTGAGTGAAAACACACGCATCTGCGTCAGGGATTCCACGGAGGGTGTGTGCCCGGCGACTCAAAGATAAGCGCAAACAGAAACCCACCAGAAGCTGGCCCCACACAGACGTAGCAGGCCTTCCCAGGATCTCGTATAAAGTCTACCGACGGAGCCGCACTCCGTAAACCGACTCCTCGGGGAGGCTGCTACTTCCCTGAAAGGACGATGACTGGTACCTGCTATTCCCAGCCGTCTTCTGACCAGACAGAGGAATACTTTTAACTTTCAGAAAATAACCAGCTGAATCCCTGCAGCAGCCGGGGGAGGGGCAGGAGGCTGAGAAGGCCCGGCTCCCGCCCTCCGCCCTGACACAGCCCCACCCTCATGTTCCTGCGGACGCTCAGACCACCCACAGCCTGGGTCCTCTGGCTGGGGTGAATCTGACTCGTCAGAAATGGGTGCTGGCCCCCAAGGGTCCCCTCACCAGGAAAGGAAGGGCGGGTGGGCAGGCAGGCGGGCTGGACCCCCAGCTGCCCTCTGAGATTACACTGGGCTTCCCTCAAAGACCGGAACAGGGCACCTCCCCGCTGAACAGGCCAGCTCTTAGCAGCCCGGCCCCGCTCACCGAAACACTGCCTCCAGGCGGCCTTGCAGAAGCCACCGCACCCCCAGGAAAGGGGCCAGCGGGCTCCACGCCAGGCCAGGGTCAAGCAAGGGCCCTGCAGGGGAGGTCAGTTTCCACCAGCTGGGAGCATTCTGGCCTCAGCACATTTGCTCTTTCTGAATGCCCTTTGTTTTTCCAGAGACAACAGTCATGAAGGGAACCTGGGTGGTTTCACACGTCCTGTACCAGCTCCGCAACTGGGAGAAAACATGAACGCGAGAGGGCAGGAGCTGGGACCGCGCCGTGGCCCCGCTCCGGGCGGTGGGGTGACAGACACATCGCCCCCACCTAAGCGGGCACCGGAAGGGGCCACAGTGCCCTGCCTCCCGCTCCCCTTCCTTGAGCGCGCCTCTGGGGAGCACTTGGAGGCGACCTGACCGCTGAGCGGCTGCGGTGCCTGGGGTGTCCGGAGCCCCCGCCTGGCGCCCCCCGCCTCCAGGGACACGGCGCTCACAAGCAGGCCCCTGTGCAGGGGTGGCCCGTTCCTCGATTAGAGAAACCCTCGAAGCTGAAGCCCCACCTCGCCATGACGACCCCAGGGGCTGCCTCTGCCCTGCCCCCCGCTGGGGTGAAGGACGGGTGCAGCTAGGGCACCCCCAGAGGGAGCCCTGGGGAGCCCCACCGCCTGACCAGCGCAGCTCGGGCGGGAAAGGCAGCTGGAAGCGCCTTTGCTGGGACACCTCCCACCGGATCAACAGGAAGAGAACCAAGCCTGGACTCCACGGCACCAGGAGGCCCACACCCCCAGCCCCTCAGCGAGCGCGCGCCCCGTGCTCAGTGGGCGTCACCTGGAGTCACCCTCAGCGAACCAGCTGGTGTGTCAGGATTCCCTTCAGCAACCTGAGGGCTGATCTGCAAATGCCTCCATCAGATCACCCTGGGTTACTTAACCCTACAAAGAAGAGCTGTTAAAAGGAACGCAGGCATCTCCATGTGCGAAGGGGCTGCAACCTGCCCACAGCCCCCATCCCCGAGTCCCGTTCTCCAAGGGCATGGTTAAGGCGCCCGTCTCCGTGAGCAGCCTTAACACAGCGCAACAAGTGAAAGCAGGTTTCAGAGCTGGGCGGGTCAGCGGGCAGCGGCCTCACTGGCGGCTGTGGCAGCCCCTGGGTACCAGGGCTGCAGAACTTAATGGAGCTCAGCAGAGGCGGCCCCTGCGGGGGGGGGGGGGGGGGGGGGGGGGGGGGGGGGGGGGGGGGGGGGGGGGGGGGGGGGGGGGGGCGGCCAGGCTCTGAGGGTCTCTGTGCGTTAGCCTCGGGGCTTAACTTAGCTCTGCCTCCCCCGGGGGCCTGGCACGCGGAGCCCTCGAGTCTGCCAGACAGCGCCTTCGTTCCTGCATGAGAGAACAGACGGAGAGGTCATTCTTCCCCAGCGCCTCACAGACACCAGCCTCCCGTGGTCTTGGCGCTGACTCACGTCACAAGAGTCCTGACGCTCAGATGTGCGTGTGCAAGAAACAAGAATCAGACAGAAGGACTGTATCAGCTCCCGACCTTCTGAAAACAGAGGGGCTTTCCTTCACCGTCCTCACCAGGAACGCATCCTCCAGGCCCCAGGCAGTCCCTGACAGACAGATCGGGGGTCACACCCCTGACCAGAGGCCTGTGCAGTCACCCCGGGTGCTGGGGGAAGCGGGGGTCAGCACGCCAGCTGGCCTGCCACCGCCTAAGGACATCACAGTCACCAGGGGGACTGAGGCAACTGGGAGCCAGGTGCAGTGCCCAGGATGCCTGGTCCAGGGGACAGCTGCCCACCCCAGGTCACAGAAGGGCCAGGGGCCCGGCCACACATGGAAGACAGAGAGGCCACATCTGATGGAGAGGGGGATGCCAATGGTCTTAAATGCAAAGATGGCCGGTTCGTGTAAGACTTGGACAGGTGACAAAGTGACTGTGTTCATCTTAGTCAAGTTTCAGGTCATTTAAAAACACGGAAGAGCTTAGCCAGATGTATTAGTTACACATGCCGGCACCGCTGGAGGCTAAAATCAGAAACTAATAATACACAGTAACAGCTGGTCAAGTTTTGTTATTACTTTATCATTTAGCTTTTAATTGTCAGTCAACATTTTGAAGACCATTTATATGCTTAGAATGTTCCCAAAGCGAGCACTCCCACCATTCGATGGTTAAGTCCGTGCAGACTGTGAAAACGACATCATGATGTCTGCTCGTCTGGGATCAGGAAGGCTATACACGGACAGGCTGCGCCGAGGCTGCGGCGGTGCGGAGCCAAGGCCCCGCCAGCACGGTCCGGAAGGTGACGGATGCTACAGCGGGGTGGGGCTCCTTACTTGGAAATGGTCTTCGGCCGCCTTGCCACCCACGTTAAGGACATTCAGAGAACTGGCTCGCTTCATGCTGCACCGGCCCGGCGGACATGCAAGGACAAACCATCAGCACGTGAGTCACCAGGAGTGGGGAGCGCAGCCAAGCCACCCCTCCACGGCCTATCACCACGGGGGCCTGGGCCATCCCTGACCAGGAGCAGGCCTGCAGCTTGCCTCGTCTAGGAAGCCCACCCAGTTCCCAACATGGATGCCCCAGATATACTGTATTCCGCACCCATTAGACAAAAACCGCAGTTTCTCTGCGTCTTCCTCGTCAAAAGGCCTGTCTCGGAATGCCATGGATAGACCTCGACGTCCTCAGAGCCTCCCTTTCTGAAGCCTGGCTCCTCCCGGAGGCGAGAGGCCCTGCCAGTGCCCCCCGCGGGCCCATAAACTCGGCCCTGAGCGACCTCGCCAAAGAGGGCCCCGCAAAGCTCACTACTGAGATCAAATGCATGAACGCAGTATGTATTTCGTGGATTTTTCCATATAAAATCTAAGAAAAAGCAAATAACCTTTTATTAGTAAAACTTTGAGGCTTGGGTTTCTCTGCCCAGAAACCAAAATTTAAAACAAATTTCATGGCTTTGGATTTACACAAAATAGTGATTTATACATATATTTACTTTTTTCTTCGATTTGACACCTTTAAAATACTTAATATATCCTGCAAATTACCTACAACCTAAACTTAAAATATGGATAGTTATGATACTGTATTGCTTACTGCCACTATGGATGACCTCAAACAAAGAGTCACCTTCGCTTTAAAAGCTAAAAGGACCAACAGGAAGGGTGATTTTCAGTTGTTTTTAACAGGATCAGTAAGTCTGCGTCTGACCTGCTGACGTCGACAGCGACCGCTATGCTGAGTGCGTGGCCGTGAGGCACAGGTGTGGCGGCTGAGTAGGACCAGACGCGCACGCGCACGCGCACACGCACACGCACACGCAGGCGCACACGCAGGCGCGCCAGCTGCAGGGGCCAGAGGCCCAGGCACACGGCAGGCACGTCCTGGGGTCTCACCGAACAAACCACACCGAAAACAAAGCCTTAACTGACGGATCGCCAAGTAAAACGCACTCCCCAAACTCCCCCCAGGACAGGACAGAAACATCCCAGGAACCCGGAGCCCTGCACGGCTTCTCCTCTGTACAGAACCTCTCAGGAGCAAGGCGCAGCGCAGAATCAACCCCGATCTCAAGCACGGACATCTGGGCACGCTTCACGATTCTCTGATTAACTGGCCAGCTAGCATTTTCTAAGAAAGATACACCACCTTTGTGCTCAAACTTCTCTTTACAAGATGAGATGAAAGAATAACTTGATGCCTGTCAACACCTCTGAATCGCATCCTCACCCTGACTTAAACCCTCAGGGTCTGCAATGCCAAGGCATCCAGGGCCTCCTGGACTGTGCCCACCGCGGGCCAAAGACCCCGCTCCCACAACCCCCAGCTCAGTGCCTCTCTGTCAAATGTGGCCTGATCAGCAGCACTGGCACGACCAGTGCTTGCCCTTGTTGGAAGGGCGAGTCCCCCTCGCGTGCCCCCCGCCCACCAGAAACGCAGGGACGGGCCCCGGCCCAGGAAACACTGAGGCCCGCTCGGGTTGGAGAGCCACCCGTCCAGTGAACGAAGACCGTTCCTCTTATCTGGAAAGATTACTTTCTCGTATGCATTTGATGGAATAAACATAAATTATTTACTTTTCAAAAAGTTCCATAAGATGCCATCCCAAGTTACATTATATGTGAAGACTGTCAGTCTGCTCCGTGGGGTCCATCCTCACCAGGCCCTCCCTCGGGCTGGCCCAGCACTGAGCGCCAGGGAGCGGCCACACACACCGCAGCAGAGACAAGCCATGGGCTCCGCATTACAAGCGGGCCGCAAGACGCCCAGACCCTCAGCCGGCCGACGTGTGCGCGCCCAGGGGCGGCCTGTGGACACCGAGGGCATGCTGGGCAGTCCCTGCACCTCAGCCAGCTGCGGAAGGAGCGGACTCGGCCGGCACCCAGCAAGCAGCTCAGCCCTCCCAGCGTTGGGAACAAGAGGTTCAACCTTCCAAACGTCAGAGGGGCAGGCAGCACCCCATCGTTTTAGTTCTGGAAATCAAACGGGGGCCCCTCAGGACCTCCTTCCCTAGCCGCGCCTGTCTCCTGCAGGCAAGACCACCACCAGCGCCACAGCCCCGCATCCAAGCCCTGCAGCGGCTTCACAGCGGACGTCGGTGTCTCGCACACGGCTCCCTGTGCAGACGCGGCTGCAGACACTGCTGAGAAGCAGGGCGACGGCAGCATGCAGAAATCCAGCCGTCCCTCTGGCCTCCAAAGCAAGTCCGCCACCAGCCAAACCACGGTGGGGGCAGAGCTGAGGCGGGCCCCTCTCCCCACCAGCGAGGCTCGGGCCCGAGGGCAGGGCTGGGCGACACCAGGGGTCTCGGGACTCAGACCCTCCCTGAGGACGGAGGAACGAGACGGGACATGCCCGACAGCAAAGGGACACAGCTGTACATTCCCACCCGTCACCCAAAGGAGTAACGGGTCAGCACTTAGCGTGAAATGCTTTACAACTGAGTCATGCTAAGAATCAACATTTAAAAAGCAGGTACCGTTTTAGGGAGGCTGAGTCTCACAGCCCAGCTTCTGGAAGAAATGCCCGGAAAGAGGAAGCCGTTTACACCAAGTAACCCAGAAACCAGGCGACTTGTGAGCACCTAACAGAGAAGCGCAAAGAGCCCCTCCTCTGAGGACCCTCATAAACGACAGGGAGCATCTCAGAACCAAACTCCTCTGACAACTTAAAAGCTTTTGTTCCAAAGACCCTAAAAGATTCATCACTGAGACCCTTTTCTAAACACATGGCAAAAGCTAGGGTTTTTTAAATCTCCAAAAGAAACTCATAAACAAAAAGTCCTGTCAAACCATCTTCTTCCTAGAATAATACCTGCATGATGGGATTTAATATACTCAGCTGGCATTTGATTTCAAAAGATTAAAACTGGCTTTAAAAATGAATAATGCATGTTAAGAGAAAGTTAGTATGCTCAGTATTTTAATATTAAATTCTTAATTTTCACTGCTAAGGCTTTCTTTGAACATGTAACGAAACAAAACTAAAGGACTCCATACATTTTTTAAAGCCTTCAGCTCTTTTAGCTTCTAAACAGGAAATTTCACAATTATTTCTCAACTTGTCCTGGCAAATAATCAGACTGCAACTACTAAACCTCTCCATGGCTACCACGTGGGGCGCAGGCTGGAATGTGTGCCGAAGCCAGTGGGTGACGCGGGCGTGGGCGGGGCAGGGGGCGCGCGGGCTGGAGATAGTTACCCAGGGTTCTTTGGTTCACTGTCTCGTGAACTTCCTCCCTTCAGCTTCCTAACCAGCTTCTCACTGCTGCGTCTAATTGAAGCCCGGAGTTTGCTAAAGGAACCACTGCGTTTTAAAGATCCAGTGCCATCCTGAAAGAAACGTGAACAAATGTGAAGCTGCAGGGGGTTCTCCTTCCAAGAATCCACACCATGGTCGACCTGCTGGTCTGCGACTTGCTGGTTATATGAGTCCTATGGAAATTACCAATTTACCACATATGCAAATACAGTTCAAACAGAAGTCTTCCTTTTTTAAATGTCATTAAAGATAACCCAAAGAATATGAAAACGTTTGAACATGAAAAAGCTTATTCAAATAAAAGTAATAAAATCCCCGAAGGAAAATTAATTACATTACTGTTTTGAAAAAAAAAGATACACAGAAAGTCTCAAGGAAATTAAGGCAGCTTCTAGAAATAGCACCAAAATCAAACTCTATATGGAGGCGCTGGGTCCACATAACGGTACAGGACCCGAACCACACAGATCTGACACAGGCAGCTGCCTTTCAACAGTTCCATCTACGTGCGACAGATACACTGCTGCTTCGTTCAGTTTTAAAGGACTGTTTTATTACATGCTGATTATAAAAGTAGTGGGGAAGGTAAACAAAACATTCATCCTATACATGTAACTAAAAGCCCTTAGACCCCGGTAGGAAACACGTAAAGTGCGCCCAGCTCTCCCGTTCTTGACTCAGACATTAATAACTGAAACCCGTGGCAGGATCTGGACGTGAAAATCAAACACTTAAGAGTGAAAATGTGTACAAAGCAGATTTTATTCTCAGAAGGAACCACCTGCTTAGATGAGCAGGAGCCCCACCCCTCCCCTGTAGAAGCTCCGGCAAGGCCGCATTCCATGGAAAGCGTGAGAAGTTCTACGAGGCAGACAGACACCAAGACGCAGGTCAGTTGGGGTGAGTTTATTAGAAGTTAGAAAGACACAAGTACACAAATCACTCCACACTTAAAGATTAGCAGAGGAAAGCAGAATTGTCAAAATTCCACATGAAGACGACACAGCAGGTTCTACGTGAGCACGGTGCAAAGGGCAGGGCCCAGGGCCCAGGGAGGTCCCTCCAGGACGCCGGGCGCCCGGGCGAGCACATGCCCTGCTCTGACAGCTAGGAGGGTCACGGGCACCATCATGCCATGGCAGGGACACGGGGGACTACCACTACCTCTCACAAAGGGGACGGCTAATCGCGCGGCGCCGCCTGACTCTCGTTACACAGCGGGTGGCTTATTAACACAGCCTGTATTACTGAGTACATATCTGGCAAAACTACATGTATACAGAGATAAGGAGCCCCCCGACAGGACAGCAGCACCAGGAGTGGCCAGTCAGAGAGAGAATCCTAGGGATGCTAGACAGCGGTCAGCACTGGAGAGAGGAGGAGCCCGTCATGCAGGAGACAGCGGGTGTCGCACAGGGCGGCTAGGCCTGTCGGACAGAAACGAGAGAGAGCCGGTGAGCGGGCCGGACCGCGCCCTCACAGCACGGCTCGGCCCACAGTATTTCTAGGTCACAACACCTTGGCGGCGTTTTAACTGCTTCGGTATTTGGGATGGCCTTCTGCCTGCTCCTGTCAGCCCCGGATGAAACAGGTCCTGGGCCTTATGTAAGCTACCTTTACTTCATCTACCCATCATGCCAAATCGTCGTCTGAATAAAATCCAACAGTTTAGAACGTGGACTGGCACCGTGGCAGAGATCTCCTTGACAGACCACCAGGACACGTCTTTCGAGCCACTGAGCATAAGGAGATTCCGGAACGAAAGCAGAGTGGCCACAGGTGAGTCCACACCTGGCGAGGAGTGCGCTCACGTCAGCCTGCGCCCAGGAGGCCCGCAGCCCCGAGCCACACAGGGGCCTCTCAACTCAGACAGGGCTTCCCCTAACATACACTGACATTTCAGAAATTTTAAGAAACACTGGCTTCCAAAGTACAGCACATTTTTAACATGCAGTTGATAATCCAAAGTAAAAGTAACTAAGGACGCAGATCTCCGCGGCGGCACGCATCCTGGTCCTGGCCAGCAGGGAGCCCGCCCGCGGGGACCTGCGCCCACCCGCCCGCGCTGACTCACCATGCGATGCTGAGCAAGTCATTTAACCAGCCCGAGCTTCATCTTTCTCATCTTTAAAATGGAAAAATAAAACTTGTTACCAACTCCCATCAGTGCTGGGAGGACAAGAAAACATAAGTTCTTGCTGCTCTTCAGAAAAAGAATGTTATTAAAATGTTAATATAATTCTGTAAATAGTACAACTTCTGTTCACTTCAAAATTCAGTGCTACACTATAGGAGTGTCATTTATAATATTCCTGTCCTAGACACTCAGGGTACGGAAGAGTCAGTTCACTCAGGCTCCAGAAGCACCTCGCACACACACGCACACACTCACTCTCTCCCGCCCCCCACGGGCTAAGCTGGAGGGGGAGTGAACCCGGGGAGGGGCGCCCACCCTCCCTGCTCTCAGCCCCTGGGACCCTCCCCTGGGACCCTCCGCTGAGAACCAGCGGAAGGACAGCACAAACCCACCCAAACCGGGTGGGTCGGGTTTCTACTCAGCACAGACTTGAGGGGTGGGAAGAGTCCCTGCATTCAACAGTCTAGATCGCTGTCCTGCCACGGAAGAGCACCTGCATCAAAGAGTGGGCTTCTGAACAGACCCTCATGGTGCAAGGATCGGGTAAAGAGCTGCAGAGCGGTGCCTGTTAGCTCCGGACTCAGGTGACTTGGCACTTTTAAATTCTTTCCCTTTGGTATGTTCTCGCTGTCTTCCTAATGTCGTTTTTTAAAAATAAAAATTAAACTATTTTTCATTAACAGTATATCTCATTCCCAGTAATCCTGGGGAAGAGCTTACTGTGTGAGCAGCTTTTGGAATCATTAACACGGGGGGCAGCCTGACAAGAATGTGCATGCGGAGCGGAGCTCCTTCAGAAGGACCCCAGCAGAGAACCCGGCACTCCAGGCTGACACTCCACTCAGAACGGGAGATGTGCGGCGTTTCCTGGGGGCCTGGGGGGACCGCTGCCAATGCAATTCCTTAATGACAGTGCAGCCCTGAGGCCCTGCATAGTCCCCGCGGCTGACACGCGTGGGCCGCAGAGACCCCCAAGGCCAGCGTCACCCCGAAAGGGCTAGTGTGCACGGAGCATCTGTGTCTTTATAGGCAGGGCCATTAGAGACATCCTGAGAGCGACTTTTAGACCTGAAGGGTCCACCTAAAAACAACACTTGATGAAGTTACACTTCCAGGTACTTCAATTATGATCTTTATGGTACGTTAAAAAAGAACAGAATGGTACCTCTCTAAAGAAGTTATCTACCACGTTGAGAGTCTGATCCCGAAACTTCACCTGAATTATTAGAATAGGTCCAGCAGGCTTACTGCCGTGCACTGTGGCAGCGCGCGGTTCAGCCGGTGAGAGCCAGCCGCGCAGCACCTGCGGCGGTCCTAGCTGACTGCCCTTCTTGGCCAGCGTGACTTCTGAGCGCTGAGAAGGCCTGCACCAGGGGTCCTGTGAACACCCAAGTGAGGGCTGCTCACTCAGCGCTCTCCCTCCGCAGAGGCTCCCAAACTTTCTAAGGAGCACCTTTTGTGTTTTTGTCCACTTGGCTCACATTTTTTTATTAGGGACAAATTCTTTACCCGTGAAATCCTTTTTTAAAAAATTAAATTCTAACATAGAACCCCAATATAAAATAAAACCTAAATAGCATTTTCTCACTGTGAGTGTGTACCAAGTCCTTATGATAGTAAAGAACAAGGCGGCTGCCTCGCAGAACCTGTGATCTGAAATGTGAAGTTACAGACAGGTCCAGCCTCAGCGCCCACCTCAACTCTCAGTTTATTTCTATCTTTTATCCTGACCACGTAACACTGAGAAGATCTTAATGCCCACAGGAAAGTGGCTGCAAACAGCAACAATTCTTCATCTGTCTGCCTTGGAGCCCCAGGGAAGCCTGCACACACGCCGAGATGGCATCAGGCACTTAACCTCACACCTGGGCAGAGACGGTGGGGACAGCGTGTGTGAGCCCCAAACCCAGGTGACGGTTACAATGGGCTCCTCTGATTCAGCAAAGCTGAATTTAAACAACACCTAAGGGTGCATACAGCTTTCCTGCCTCTTCTTAAAACCTATGCAGTGAAAATAAAACAAGTCAACTGCAGCGTGGCCCCCGAACGTCAGCGCTTCCAGGGACGCTGGTCTGAGAGCAAGGCCCGCGGGGGCGGGGTGGTCTGAGCAGGCTCTCGCTGTCCCTCCCCTAGTGAACCCCAGGAGCTCTCTGCTTACTCGCTGCTGCACGGAGACCCCATTTGAAGGGGGGGTTCCTTATGCTGCCCAAAGTGATTTTAGGCGCTGCACTGGATGACCTAAAATCTAGATTCTTTTCAGCCAATGAACCTACTGCCACGCCAAATGCCCTGGAGTGGATTTTGTCAAAGACGCAGAGCCGCTGGTGTCCAAGAGTTAAGTGAAGAGGCACCCCGTGCCCACCATGTGCACGTCCTAAGTGACAGCCTGTCCCAGGGAGAGGATGCGAGACGAGATCGGGAGCAGGCAGGCACTGGGGGAGGGAGGTGGAGGCCTCCAGCCTCTGCACCCGCGACTCCACGGCCCACCCCTCCACAGGGGATGAGAGCAGCTCTCCTCACCCCGGGTCTCAGTCGTGAAGACTCCAAGAGAACCCTGAGGTGTCAATGATTTTATTATCCCATGATGTCACTGAAGGAATGACCTAGAAATACTGTCTCAAGAGAAAGCTCCCCCAGAACTTCACTCTGAAGGCTCAAACCCTGCCCCCTGGCTTCTCAGGACTAGCGGCGGGCGGGCCCTCCACACGAAGCACGCGGACGGCAGCCACCACGGGGAGCACAGTACACAGTGCGGGCTAGACGCGGACGCGGCAGGGCTGCGCTGCCGCTGCGCCCTGGGCGCCTGCCCGACGGGCGCGTGGTCGAAGCACATGCTGATTGGTTGTCTTGGCACAGAAGATCAAAGCCGGGAAGCTGCCGGATAAAGACAGAAACAGGCGCTCCCTCAAAGGCTGGCCGGCAGAGTTCTGTGCGAAACGTCAGCCCAGAATGCTGACCCGTGCCCAACTACTATAGCCAGAGAAAATCCCGAAGGACAGATTCAAAGAGACAGACTGTAAGAAAGACCCTAAACTATTTGGCAAAACATCTGCACAGTTGTAACTGGTCAGACTGCACTTCTTATTGTTCAGTCCAACTCTGCAACTCCATGGACTGCAGCCCACCAGGGCCCTCTGTCCCTGGAATTCTCCAAGCAAGAGTTCTGGAGTGGGCTGCCATTCCCTTCTCCAGGGGCTCTTCCTGACCCAGGAATAGAACCCAGGTCTCTGGCATTGCAGGCAGATTCTTACCACTGAGCAACTTGGGAAACCCTCATCAAATTGCGTAACGTGACTTAAAAAAACAAAAGAACAGTAGACCTGACTGTACTAAAGGGGACCTGCATCCAACCCTCGCCTATGAAGGCGAGCTTTCAAAGACACCGGCTCAGCGTTACAAAAGCGCACTGGAAAACGTGCACAAGGCCACGTGCTCTCTGGCAACCCTGGGGAACAGCAATGGGAAGACGTTCCTCGGAGGGAGTCTGCCAGGGAGGTGAAAAGGGTCTGATGCAAGAACAAGCTTGCAACCCAAAGGCCCTCCGTGGACTGAGCCGGGATAGGAAGAGCGTGCACATGTGCTGAGTCACTCAGTCCGACTTTTTGCGACTCCATGGACCGTGGCCGGCCAGGCTCCTCTGTCCACGGGATTCTCCAGGCAAGAACACTGGAGTGGGCTGCCATGCCCTCCCCCAGGGGATCTGCCAACCCAGGGACTGAGCCTGCGTGTCTGACGTCTCCTGCATGGGCAGGTGGGTTCTTCACCACTGGTGCCACGTGGGAGGCCCCACCCTGTTCTCGTCTACAAACAAGTTCTATTTGGATCATTATCTTCCTGTGAAGGGCTGATTAATTCTAACAGAATCTACAGCAGCCTCGTCAGTGAAATTAGGAGCACTGAAGTTAGCAATGAAAATGGGTTAAGTTAAAAAAGCGAGTTAGTTCTCTGCCGCACTAATCCTAACATTAAAATCAAACCAGATGATGGAGTATGCTTTAAACAACCAGGACACTCAATCAGCATTACGTGCTCAGAGGAAAGCCAAGAGCTCTCACAGATTCCTAAAGAGAAGACAATCTCTTCAAACAAGTAACAGACTGCAGTATTAGCAGAAGGTTCGAACTTACAAAAGGCTTAATTTGAACTTAGTTGGAGGAAAGCGGGCAGCCTACGGGGGAGCGGGGCGGCCCGGGCGGGCGCGCTGTGTACTGTACTTACCCCGTTCCACTCTACGCTCATACTCACTTCCTCGCCGCCGTCAGGGCCGCTCTCGTACTTGACCGCGTCCGCGCTGAGGCTCTCCCGGCTCCGCCGCTTCTCCGCACTCTCGGCGTCACTCAGCACTTCCGCCACTCTCTGCTTGTGAACGTTGTCAAGGCCCTGCGAGCCAGGCGGGGGACAGGGGTTTCAGCCGTGAGCGCTCACGTTGTGCTCGGACTTCTGTTTTTTATTTTTTATTGAAGGATAATTGCTTTACGGAATTGTTGGTTTCTGTCAACCCTCAACATGAATCAGCCATAGGTATGCATATATCTCCTGCCCCACCCCACCTCCCCAGGTGGATACAGAGCCCGTTTGAGTTTCCTGAGCTGTACAGCGAATTCCCACGGCTCTCTGTGTTACACACGGTGATGGAAGTTTCCATGTCACTCTTTCTCACCCTCTCCTCCCCTCTCCCCACGTTCCTAAGTCTATTCTCTATGTCCGTTTCTCCACTGCTAAGTCTTCAGTCGTGCCCGACTCTGTGCGACCCCAGAGACGGCAGCCCACCAGGCTCCCCCGTCCCTGGGATTCTCAGGCAACAACACTGGACTGGGTTGCCATTTCCTTCTCCAACGCATGAAACTGAAGAGTCAAAGTGAAGTCGCTCAGTTGTGTCAGACTCTTAGCGACCCCATGGACTGCAGCCCACCAGGCTCCTCTGTCCATGGGATTTTCCAGGCGAGAGCCCTGGAGTGGGTTACCATTGCCTTCTGCCCTGTAAATAAACTCTTCAGTACCATTTTTCTAGATTACATATATATGCGTTAGAATACGTATTTATCTTTCTCTTTCTGACTTATTTCACTGTATAAAATAGGTTCTCGATTCATCCACCTCATTAAAACTGGCTCAAATGCGTTCCTTTTTATGGCAATTTTCTTAAATTTACTGATGTGATTTGTGACCCAAGATGTGATCTATCCTGGAGAATATCCATGTGCACTTGAGAAGCTGTATTCTTCTGCATTTGGATGGAATGTCCAAAAGATATCAATGAGATCCATCTCATCTAATGTATCATTTAAGACCTGTGTTTCCTTATTAATTTTGTTTGGATGATCCGTCTATTGGTGTGAGTGGGGTGGTTAAAGTCTCCTACTATTATTGTGTTACTATCAGTTTCTCCTTTTATGTCTGTTAGTGTTTGTCTTATGTACTGAGGTGCTCCTATGTTGGGTGCATAAATATTTACAATTGTCAAGTCTTCCTCCTGGATTGATGCCTTGATCATTATGCAGTGTCCTTCCTATCTCTTGTAATCTTCTTTATTTTAAGGTCTATTTTGTCTGATATGAGGATTGCTACTCCAGCTTTCTTTTGCTTCCCATTTGCATGGAATATATTTTTCCATCTTCTCACTTTCAGTCTATATGTGTCTTTAGGTCTGAAGTGGGTTTCTAGTCAACAGCATATATATGGGTCTTGTTTTTGCATCCATTCAGCCAGTTTGTGTCTTTTGGTTGGAGCATTTAATCAATCTACATTTAAAGTAATTATTGATATATATATTCCTATTGCCATTTTCTTAATTGTTTGGGGTTGATTTTGTAGATCTTTTCCTTCTCTTGTACTTCTTGACTATATAAGTCCCTTTAACATTTACTGTAAAGCTGGTTTGGTGATACTGAATTCTCTTAACTTTTGCTTGTCTGAGAAGCTTTTTATTTCTCCATCAATTTTGAATGAGATCCGTGCCAGGTACAGTAATCTTGGTTGTAGACATTCCCCTTTCAGTACGTTAAATATACCCTGCCATTCCCTTCTGGCCTGCAGTTTCTGCTGAAAGATCAGCTGTTAAGTGTATGGGGTTTCCTTTGTATGTTACTTGTTGCTTTTCCCTTGCAGTTTTTAATATTCTTTCTTGGTGTTTAGTCTTTGTTAGTTTGATTAGTATGTGTCTTGGTGTGTTTCTCCTTGGGTTTATCCTGTATGGGACTCTCTGCACCTCTTAAGACCTGATTGACTATTTCCTTTTCCATGTTGGGGAAATATTCAACTATTATCTCTTCAAAAATTTTCTCATACCCTTTCTTTTTCTCTTCTTCTTCTGGGACCCCTATAATTCAAATGTTAGTGCGTTTGATACTGTCCCAGAGGTCTCTGAAACTATCCTCAGTTCTTTTCATTCTTTTTACTTTATTCTGCTCTTCAGAAGTTATTTCCACCATTTTATCTTTCAGCTCACTGATTCGTTCTTCTGCTTCTACTATTATTCTACAATATTCTACTAATATTCTACAATATTCTACAATATTGTACTACTGATTCCTTCTAGAATATTTTTAATTTCAGTAATTGTGCGGTTTGTCTCTGTATATTTATTCTTTAATTCTTTGAGGTTTTTGTTAATTGATTCTTGCATTTTTCTCCATTTTGTTTTCAAGGTTTTTGATTATCTTTACTATCATTATTCTGAATTCTTTTTCAGGGAGTTTGCCTATTTCCTCTTCATTTATTTCGATTTCTGTGTTTCTAGTTTGTTCCTTCCTTTGTGGAGTATTTCTCTGCCTTTACATTCTTTTTGTTTTTTTTTTAACTTACTGTATTTGAGGTCTCCTTTTCCCAGGCTTCAGAGTTGAGCTCTTTCTTCCTTTTGGTGTCTGCCCTCATGTGGTTGGTGCCGTGGTTTGTGTAAGCTTCGTACAGGGTGAGACTTGTGCTGAGTTTTTTGTCTGTTTTTCCTCTGCTGGGCAAGGTTGCGTGAGGTGGTAGTCCTGTCTGCTGATGACTCGGCCTGCATTCGGGCTTTGTTTGCTGTTTAGATGAGGCGTCCTGCACAGGCCGCTACAGGTGGCTGGGTGATCCCGGTGAGGTATCCAAGCGGTCTCCTCTGTGTGAGCTCTCACCACCTGATACGCCCCAGGGTGAGTTCTCTGGTGGTCTAGGCTCTTGGAGTCAGTGCCCCACTCCAAACGCTCAGGGCTTGATCTCTGTCAATCTCCTCTCCTCCCACCAACACTGTGCTGCGGGTTTGTCTGTGCATCCCCGGGGAAGATGGCCGCCAGCTTCAGAGGCCGGTGTGGGGAAAGGCGATTTTCCTCTCACCGAACCGCTGCATCAGCCTTCTCTGTCCTCCACGCATCCGGGACTCTGCCACGCTGACCTCTGACTCTAGTTTTGGATTTCTGGGATGACTAAACATGTACTAGGGGGGGAAAGCTCTGAAACACTGGAGGGTAAGTAAGAACAGGGATTCTTAAGAACATACAGACTTGTACATTCCACCGTATATAGATTTTTACCTCAAATTTTAAAACACTATGAACGAATACTGAGCTCCAGGCAGTGAGGTGCATGCTGAACACAAGGAAGTATACTGAGGTATACAACTTTGAAAGGCATCCCAACAAAAGGACTGAAGGACAGATGGGGGAGAGACACTCCTGACTCGGTCTAGCTGGTGAGCACATGGGGACGTCTCTCCTCCACGTCTGGGAAGTTTCATTGTGAGATGTTGGGGAAATGCCCAGTTTCTAACACTGTAACACCAAGGGCTCGGTGTTCCGCACCTCCAAAGTAAGTACAGGGTGAAGACTCATGGATTACATTGTTCTCAGTACAGCATTTTAAGAAATTAGCCCCTGGCTTACGAACAGCATTTTCAGGGCAAACTCCTGCTCCTGAGACGGGAAGCGGAGGCCACGCACCTTACCCTCAGGTTCACCCGCGCACAGCTGAGTGCAGGTTCCTGCGTCAGCGCCTGGCAGAGGGCTTCCCACGTGCGCCCCAGAGCCACCGGGTGAGCAGGTACAGCCCGTCTGAAGTTCCAGATGGAGCTCCCACCCAGACGGCGCACGCAAACACCGTCCCTGCGCTGACCCTCACGGTTTCCTCCTCCAGGGGCACAACCCCAAACAGACCACACGCCGCGGTGACGTCCACAGGGAAGTGGACCCTGGCCCCCCTGACAAGAGAGGCCGTTCTCAGCAAAGCACCGGCAACCCCTTCTTCAAACGTCTGCAGCTCAGCTCCAGACTCCAGACGCTGCTGGCTGGTAACACTACGCGGTGCTGGCTCACAGCAAGGCCCGACGATGAAGGGGCATTGCAGACCGAGAGCCAGAAGCCCACGCCGCACACACCCAGGGCGCGTGCTCAGAGCCCCCTTCCCCAGAACAGCAGCCCCTCCGTCGGAGACCCAGGAAGGGTGACAGAGGAGCTCCTGTGGGGGCACCGGCAGGGAGAGGATCATGGCCAGGCCCTCGGCTGGGCCTTCCCTAGTCCCTCTGCACAGAATCTCGACGGGTAACTTTAACCCCAGGCAAAAAGCCGCCATAAACCGACAACTGCATGACAGCCTACAAATACACCGTTCTGGGGGGAAAAACCACATCAGCTCCTCCAGTCCTAAAAACAGAAAACAAACCTGCCATCTTCATACCTGTACACGTATGTAAGTAACCTATCACCCTCTTAACTCTGAAAACTGGTAACTAAAGGGCAGTAAGCAAGCCTTCTCCTTCTAAGTTCCCTACAAACCGTGTTTCAGCGTAACTAAAACACCTCAGATGATGAAGCAAAGTGCTTCAGTAGTCCTTTTTATTTCCAAATAACATTCCATCGCATAGATATACCATCGATGAACGTGCGGCTGTCTGGACACTCAACCTACTGAAACCAACACCGCCATGAATGTATTTCCTCATCACTCACAGAAGCCATACCTGCTAATTCACCTACCGGCCAAAATGGATCTGTCATCCCAAATCAACACTCTCAGTGCTTCCATGGGGGTTCACAGACACACACAGAGTGGAGAAAAATTCAAGTCAGTTGACATGCACATCCCCACTGAGACGGAACAAGGTGACACTGCTTTCCTGCTTCATCTCATGCTGTAGACAACGTCCTTCCCCTAGTCTGAGTTACTCAGAACCGTGTTGTCCACATTTTGGTCAGTGGCCCCTCGAGTGGTGCTCAAGAGTCCTCTGGAGACCTGAGCTTACACGAGAAGGCTGGCACATGCCTTGTGGAGATGAGCTCCCTTCAGGCAGGAGTGATGCTGCCGGCCATGGGGCCAACACTAACGGGTCAACAACATGCACCACAGAAGGTGTTCTTGCACAGCAGCGGTGTAGACAAGCTCTGAGCTGATCTGGTGACTAAGTGTGACCAGAGACTTGCAGGAGCCTGACCGTGCCTCCCAGGAGCAGGGGTTCACCACTCGCTGACTCAGGGCAGCTGCACGGAACACGGCGCGGAGGAAGGGGAACCAGCAGCATCTGCCTCAGCACCCGGCTGCCCTCTCGGGCAGGCGCCAGGAGCGGGCGCGCAGGGTCAGGCAGGAGCTCCAGGCCTCACTCCTGGAGGACCCTCCCAACCGTCCTCTCCGGCAGCTGGGCCATCCACGTCCCCACCAGCCGTGAGCAGGGCTGCAGTCCCTACAGCTCCTCCTCAACACCTGCTACTTCTGCTGTGTTTTTCCTGCCAGCCACCCTAGAGGGTGTGCAGCGGTGCCTCCCCTGATGACTGACGACCTGGAGCATCCTGACGTGTGCTGGTGGCAGCTCTGCGGCATCTTCAGACAAATGTCGGGTTAGGGCCTGTGTTCATTTCCTCATGAGCTGGTCGTTGTGTTCTTATACATTCTGGCTGCTGGGCCGCGTCAGAGACGTGGTCTGCAAACACGTCCACCCACTCTGTGACGCCTTTTGTCTTCTTGACAACGTCCCTGAAGGCACAGACGCTGCTGACTCTGGCGGTTCTGACTCCTGCCTCTGCAGCTGGTGCCTGTGGTGTCACTTGAGCCCCAGTTTCATTTGTACAAACTAAAACAGGAAATGTTTCCTCTCTCCAAATCAGTATTTCAACAAGTCTCATTAAACAGAATCAAACGCAAAGCTATAAGCAGAAGGCTGCTGACTGACCTGTTTACGAGACCTCATGGCTGCTTCTTCCAGTGTTTCTGCAGCTTCAAATTTACCTTGACGTCTGTAAAGTGCCCCAAGGTTTTTTAAAGTAGTTGTGACAGTTGGACTGTAAGAAAGCATACAATACACAAACTGATTCAATATAAGTTTCGGAGCAGCCACGATCAATAGCACTTAATCTAAAAGACAAACATACTTATCGTCTGGCTAAAGTTAAATTTCTACGGTACTTTTTACCTGTAAAATTCTAAAAGGCTCTTCTAACTCAAGCATGCCCTGCCTACAGCACTGAGCCCTGCGGCTGGTGGGACAAACCCCGGTGCTCTTTCCGCTCACACAGCCTACTGGGCAGTCTCAACAGGAAGGTCTGTGCTGGGTCTGTCCAGTGACCATCAGGTGTCCCCTGGAAGCAGAGCTGACTGTGCCAGGCAGTACAGAGGACACACATTCCAACGCTGCTCTCCACCTTCTCCTTTCCCGCTGCAAGGAGAGGGGAAACAGCACGAATCCAAAACTCATCACCAGCAGGACCAGAGTCAGAGAATGACGGCTGTGTGGGCGAAAGAAGCCAAGCAGAGTGGACACAGACGGGGTGTCTCTGTGCTGCTCACAGAGCAGTCTCGCTGACCACTGAGGAATAAACCCAGCTCATTTTACTGCAGATATACTCCAGGGGACTGTCCTCTTACTGATGACAGGAGCTTTAGAAGTAAGCTGGGAACTCCCTGGTGGTCCAGAGGCCAGGACTCTGCACCTCCAGTGCACGGGGTCTGGGTTCGATCCTTGGTCAGGGAACTAGATCCCACATGCTGCTTGCAACTAGGTCGGAGGGCCGCAACTAGAGAATCTGTGTGCCGCGAAAAGACACTGCAGATACAAAGAGATCCCATGTGTGCTGCAACTAAGACCCAATGCAGCAAAAAGGATACAATAAATAGTTTTAAATAAGTGATAAAGCAGCTATACTCCATGTTTTCAGACAGTTTACACGTACTGGGAGAAAGCATGTGAAATTCAGAAATTATGGTAAGTGCTATGGGGAGTCAGAGGAGGGATATTTATTCCAAACTAGGGATTCAGAATATAAAGAGTTTTCCTGAAATAGTAACAGAAAACTAGTAAACTGAGTCTTAGAGAATACGTGAAAGTTAAAACAGGAAGAGACTACTGGTAAGAAAAGTGTTCCAGTCAGAGGACACAGCACTGGGCCAGGCTGGTGGGCTGCTGCCAGAGGAGCCACACTGCCCTCTGCAGACAGGCGGCCCTGAGGCTGCGGGAGACGGGGTGTGCGCCTGGACACAGCTGCAAAGTGCTGGCTTCGCGGGGCTGCCGGCCTGCTCCTGCAAGTCTGCCCATGGCCTTAAAGGCTGTGTCTCCGCTTAGCCATCTCTCCTCCTGCAACCTGGGAGCTAGCCTTAAGACTCAGCGTTAATGAACAGGGCCCATGCTTTTGCCCATGGCATCATATTAAGGTGGGTTTTGTATACGTAAATTATCTCACTTACAAAGTTATGGAGTTCTATTGGAACCTGGGGGAAAATAAGGGCCTGTGCAGCCACATCACCTTGAGGAACTTTACACATGACGTGGTTGACAGGCTGCCTTTGAAGCATCAGTGCCTCCCACAGCTGAGTGTCTGTTTCCCAGGCAAGCAGACGCACCTGTCAACTTTGCAGGCCTTGTACCAGCCACCGTACTCTCCAAAAGACGTCCCATCCTTCTGCTTTCCCTAAATTGCAACAAAGAATTTCAAGTAGATAATTATCAACCAATATATTCAGTTTAGAAAACTTCACAAAATAATGTGTTCTTACTTTGCATTCTTCTCTCTCCTCAGCATGCATCCAAATGGGTTTATTTTCATCTATGGAAGAAAAAATAACATGCTATGAATCAAGGCATAACAGGGTCCACTACGTAGAAGTTGTCAAGTTCCAGCGTCTGCAAGGTTTCTGTTTTGTTTTCCATATGATCCTTCTCAGATATTACTTTTCACAACAAGAACGGACTAGGCATCACACTGGAGAAAAAGGACTGACGGCAGAACCAGACCCAAGAAACAAGAAGGAAATGACCATTTACGCGCCATTCTGTGAACAGAAGGCACAGAATCAAAGGTGCCTACCTAGACAGGGAGGAAACTTTCAAAAACACGGACAAATGCTCACGTCCTTATAAGGAAACTTCCTGTTGTTCACCGACTTGTTTCTCCAAACATTCACTGAACGCCTACTATTTTCTGAGAGCTGGGGATTCACAGATAAAAAAGAAATGACCTCAGTTCTCCAGCACCTAACTGTGAGGCGTGAGAGTGACATTGTCTACTGTGGGCTATTTGATGATGTGTTTTATTTTCTAGCCTCTTTCCCAGCAGGGCCAAAACCATGCTCCTAGCGAGCTGCAGAAGCTATTAGAGTTCCCTCAACACAAGCCAAGCTGAATGTCTACAGCAATCCTGATCCTAGCACGTCTGGGGTTGTATTGCTCCTCTGCTCAGGCTCCAGGGCGCAGAGTTTTTAGCAGAGAGAGGGTATGTTTCTTTGTAGGCCAGTCTCCCCGTGGAGCTTAGGTAAAAAAACCCTATAAGAAAATTTTCAAAGCTAGAATCTTCACATAACACTTGGACCATTTAGAATTTGAGGAACCTAACATTAAACAAAGTCCAAGTAGTAAGATGTTGAGAGAAAAAGTGAAAAAATTATTTATTCCTTTAAATTCCTTAAATTCCTTTAAATTTTTCTTAACTTTTGAGAATGCTGACACATACCGTTCCCCCAAAACTTTCAAACAACTAATGTACCACAACACGGCAGGCAAGCAGTCTTACAAGTGAAGGTTATGACATGAAACATGCTTAAGCTACTAGCATAAAGGAAAATCACAGTAGATGTGATTATATGTAAAGTGTTGCTTCAACTATACAAATCAATAAGAAAAAAGGAAGGACATTAAAAACATTAAAAGACGTATCTGGGTAATGAAATGACAGTGATTCTCCTGTTCCTGTCTCTGCACTTATTTTTGAGGTTTCCTGCAATGAGGACGTATTTCAGACTCTGGAGAACAAGACCTGTGTCCCCACCCAATCCAACCACTCATGACTTCCTGATCTGTGAGAAGCACTTAGCCTGCAGGGTCCTGGCTCCTAAAGTAAGGTGTGACCCACTTCACAGAACTGCTAAGGAAAGTAACATTACAAATTTCAACTTTTTTTCATTGAAAGACTAGTGTACATCGTTAACTACTATCATGATTATTTGGCATGTCATAGGAGAAGAGTAAAGCTAGTTTTAAATACTGGTTTTAAAAGAGTGAATACTTGCACAGAAAAGGAAACCATAAACAAAATTAAAGACAATCTACAGAATGGAAGAAAATATTTGCAAAGGCTGCAACTGACAAGGGATTAATCTCCAAAATATAAAAACAGCTCTCACAATTCAGCAACACAAAAAAGAGCAACCCAATCAAAAAATGGTCAGAAGACCTAAATAGACATTTCTCCAAAGACGACACAGAGATAAGCAATAGGCACATGAGAAGATGTTCAACGTCACTATTAGAGCTGTGCAGATCAAAACTACAATGAGGTACCACCTCACACCTGTCAGAATGGCCATGATTAAAGTTTACAAAGTAAGTGTTGGAGAGGGTGAGGAGGAAAGGAACCCTCCAACACTGCTGGTGTGAATGCGAGTTGGCGCAGCGGCTACAGAAAACAGGATGGAGGTTTCTCAGGGAACTAAAGAGAGTCACCATACGATCCTGCAATTCCACTCCGCGCCATATACCCAGAGAAAACTCTATTTCAAAGAGATACATGCACCCCTATGTTCGGAGCAGCACTTTTTACAGCAGCCAAAACCTGGAAACAAACCTAATGTCCACCTACAAATGAATGGCTAACATATATACAATGGAATACTACTCAGTCATTAGAAAAATAAAGAATGAAATAATGCCATTTGCAGCAACATGGATGCAACTAGAGCGGATCATACCAAGTGAAATAAGTCAGAAAGAGAGAGACAAATACCACACGATACCACTCAGAATCTAATTTATGACACAAACGAACCTATCTATGAAACAGAAACAAGACTCACAGACAGGACAGACTGGGAGCTGCTGACGGGCTGGGGGAAAGTGGAGAGGGAGGCCAGGGCCAGCAGGCGTAAAGGATCATAGAGAGGATGGACGAACTGCAAGGCGGCTGAAGGATCTTATGATAAAACCACAGTGGAAAAGATACTTTAAGAAGAATGTATATATGTTCATAACTGAATCATTTTGTTGTAAAGCAGTAATTACCATTTTAAATCTATACTTCAATTTAAAAAATAAAGCAAAAAAAGAAAGTGAGACTAGCCCAGGAAATTTTGAAAGCGAAGATTAATCAGAGAGCCCTTGACACATCACATATTCTACCTTCACCCCCTCCCATGCCTGCCTCACTTCAAACCACAACAGCCAAGAAGGTGTGTAACTGGCACAAGAATCAGTATCTGCATCAGTGGAAAGAAACAGTTCAACACAAAAACCACCCCCACCATTAACTACAGCAGTAAAGCCCCTGACTTGATAGAGAATTTAGAATATGACCATATTATGACCTTAAGACTTAGCGGTGGGAACAGATGGGTTATTCAGTTAGGGGTGCTGGCACGAAAAACGTTTAAACATTTGAAAAAACATTTTAAATCTCAATTTTAAAAAAAAAGACTGAACAGTATTTAAAACTTACTGACACAGCAGTATTCTTGCCTTAAGAACCCCATAAACAGTATAAAAAGGCAACAAGATATGACACTGAAAGATGAACTCCCCATCTCGGTAGGTGCCCAATATGCTCCAGGAGACCAGTGGAGAAATAACTCCAGAAAGAATGAAGAGAGCGCGCCAAACGAAAACAACGCCCAGCTGTGGATGTGACTGGTGATGGAAGTGAAGTCCGATGCTGTAAAGAATATTGCACAGGAACCTGGAATGTTAGGTCCATGAATCTAGGTAAACTGGACATGGTCAGACAGGATGGCAAGAGTGAATATCGCTATTTTAGGATTCAGTGAACTAATATCGACCGGAATGGGTAAATTTAATTCAGATGACCATTACATCTACTACTGTGGGCAAGAATCCCTTAGAAGAAATGGAGTATCCCTCCTAGTCAACAAAGGAGTCCAAAATGCAGTACCTAGGTGCAATCTCAAAAATTGACAGAACGATCTCTGTTCATTTCCAAGGCAAACTATTCAGTATCACAGTAATCCAAGTCTATGCCCCAGGAGATCAGTGGAGAAATAACTCCAGAAAGAATGAAGAGATAGCGCCAAACGCTAAACTTGAAGTTGAACGAGTCTATGAAGACGAACGAGTCTATGAAGACCTACAACTTTCTAGAACTAACACCAAAAAAAGATGCCCTTTTCATCATAGGGGACTGGAATGCAAAAGTAGAAAGTCAAGAGATACCTGGAGTAACAGGCAAGTTTGGCCTTGGAGTGCAAAATGAAGCAGGGCAAAGGCAAACAGTTTTGCCAAGAGAACGCACTGGTCATAGCAAAAACCCTCTTCCAACAACACAAGAGACAACTCTACACATGGACATCACCAGAAGGTCAATGTTGAAATCAGACTGATTTCAAGGCTTCTGCAGTGAGAGGACACGGAAGCTCCCTGTGGACCGTGAAGTCCAGGGAGGTGAGCTGTGACCCAGTAAGGGCCCGAGGCAGACAGAGTCCACTTCCACAATGACAAGCCTGGGGCATGACTACCTTCTGACAGTAAAACAGACTCACTGCTCCTCTTGCTGACAGAAAAACTAATACACTTCTCAGAAGGTTTTCAAAAGTGCTTTCCAGAAATTCTCCATAAAAGGAAGTATTTATTAACTGTAACCTCTTCCCCACGAATCCTAAGGTTTCTAACACACTGGTAACAACTGTCCACATTCTCAACCCCTCGTCACAGCCTCCGAAGGGGGAAAGATGCCTCACGTAACATACAGATACTGTTTTACTGAGCAGTTAAAAGTCTGACAAAATATTTATTCCAAAACTGTGTATTAAGCACCTACAATACTTTAAGGACTATAAAGGAGACAGGCCTCAGCTCCTTGCGGCCGCCCAACGGTCCCGCGGGACTGGGACGGGTGGAGGGTCCGCACTTCTGACAGGCCCCAGGTGCTGCTGGAGATGCTGGGCTCCTGCCGGCACGCTGAGAGCCACTGGACCACAGAACAATTCAAGAAAGCAGTCAAGGACTCCAGGAAGGAACTCTGGAGTTACTGCATCCAGGCTGTACCTAAAGCAAGCGCAGACTCTGGGTGAGGGCAACCTGGAAACACGAGGCAGGTGGGCCATCACCAAGACTGCGATGACCTGGGTATTGCCGAGTTTTAAGCTGGAAATCCCTATGTTTAACGCACTCTACAGCTGCATCTCCTTAGAAACAAAAGTGCATCTCTTACCATCCACTGAACCAAACTCCCTTTCGTGTGCGCGAGTGAGGATCTCTTTGTACAGGGTTTCTGCTTGCTTGAATTTTCCTTGCTTCAGGTAGCAGGAAGCCTTAAAATAAAAAAAGCACTTACTACTCTTCAAACGTCAGGGAAGCACACATTCTCCTCTACCAGTTAAACTATGAAACAGCACTGAAGCTTCAGGAAGAAAGGAATCTACTATCTACAGAGCTGACCTTCTGTCAACATACCAGGTTATTTTTTGTTTTGGCCACATTGGGGTCATCAGGCCCCAGTTTTGTCTGGTAGATCTCGAGGGCTCTCTGATAATAATATTCCACTTCTTCGTACTTGCCCTGGTTCTGGCACAGTAGAGCCAAGTTATTTAACTGCTTGGCAACATCTGGGTGATCCTTTCCCAAAACCTAGGAATGAAAAACAGCATTAGAGACACTTGTTATTTGTTTCACAGGGTACCATCCAACCCACTCCCTACCCTACCACGAGAAGGCTCTTCCTAGACATCAAGAGGACTGCGCCTTGCTTCCAGGCTTATGGTACTTAAACAGCCACCCACACAGTAAAAAAAATCATTTAACCAGCATTTGTTGAGTCGTCTTCTCGGGGGAGGGAGGAAGCTGTGCTGATTTCCTTCCCAAGCTTTGGAGTCTTGAATCCTTACAATAATCCTACATGGTAGGTAATATTATGGACATTCTGAAGATGAAGAAACTGGATTTTATAAAGGCTATGTAATATGCCTGCCAAGTTCTAAACATGCCCAAACTCACACTCAGCCCTTCCTGACTCTAATGGGATTACACTCATTCCTGGGAAGAACAGCCTCAAAGGGAACTCCCAGCTCCTCAACTAACACCCTACGCATCCCCTCTTTAACACCAGATTCTGTGACCACAAACCAGGCTCCTCACACTTCAAACTCAAATGTGCTGTCCCAGACACACGACACTCTTCTCCCAGCCCTCCCCAGCTCCCCACTCCCACCACCAACTCATCCTACAGGTCTCAGGTCCCCTCAGAAGGGACCTGCTCATATCCAATTTTAAGGGAACCGTGAATCCGTCCCCACCCAGTTAACTCACAAGCACATCACTTGGGTTTTTTTCTTTCTCTGCTAGTATCACTACTCAAAACTCTCTTATTTATCAATTCAGTTCTTTATTGCCTGACTCTCCCCTATTAAAATGCAAGCCTCAGTGCTTTGCCTCAGGGTCTAGATGTGGTGCTATCTCAGCACCCACAAGGGCGCTGGAGCAGGTGGTGAATAAACACGGACCCCCGGGGTCTGAACAAGCCCCCCGCCTCGCCCTGTGCTCTCGCCTGTGCAGCCGCCTCGCCCGACCTCCCCACTCTGCCCTCTCCCCCTGGCTGGGAGCCCTCGGACTTGGCTCCAGGCCGAGCGACGGCGGGAGGCCACGTCGTACAGGCCCAGCCCTGGGCCTGGAGGAGCCGCTGCTCTGCGCTCCCCCTGAGCTCTCGGCCTGGCGGGACGTGCGCCCAGGGAAGAGGCTGTGGCTGATTCTAAACGATCGACTCTAACCAAGTGAGGGTCCCCAAGTCCTCAATAAGTGTTTGCCACATGAGTGACTGAGAACAAATAAACACAAAAGAACCTAACAGACCGTCATCTTGAGTTCATAATCCGCGACGTGATACATTTGCGGTTCTCCCTAATTTTAACCCCAGCCCACTCAAAACCTGAGTGGATAAATAAAAAATAAAAATCATTTTATTTCTTAATAAATATCATGCAAATGACAGCATGGACAAAACTTGACCTGTATAACTTGATAATGAGCTTCTTCTCACTTTCTTTTCCCCAAGTCCTTGCCATTATGACTGGAAATTAAATGATTAATCTCTCAATATCGATAAATAACATTTGATAATATGATAACATTTGATAACAATGATACACACAAATTAAATTATCATGGCGTGGATCTGGCCAGCGTCTGCAACATTTGAATACACAGTTATATGGAGTACTGTGGAAACTAACAAGATCCATTTTTAAAATACCTAATTATTATAAACTGTACCAACTCACAGTACACATCCATGACACTGACTAAATCTGTAGTTCTGAGTTATTTTTTAGTTCTCAAAAGAAAAGCTATTGCATTAAGTTTTATAAGCATATTTGGTGAGCGTTTAATTTTCACATTTTTCTTCGTGATAGGCACGTGCCCCACTGTAAATGAAATGCCCCACGCCTGGCACTCACAGGCCTCAGAAATTCCTTCCTCAGCCGAGTCACTTTGGCCCACTCTAGGCCTCCGGCTGGGAGGGCCTAGAACTCAAGGCTCCACCCTCTGCACCCCTACCCCGCCAAGACTCCCAGGCAGGGCCCGTCGGCTGTGTCTCAGACTGCACACCGGAATGAAGGGCTTATTTTTGGTATATGGCCAGTGAGGATGTATCCCCATGGTCCCATCTCAAAATATAGAGTGAATTATTTAAAAGCATAAACATGGCGTTCCGGGAACAAGGACCATCCTGGGCGCACCTTCTCTCTGATCTCCAGGGCTCTCTTACACAGCGGCTCGGCTTCTTTGTACTTCCCTCTTTTGCCGTAAAGCACTGCGAGGTTGTTCAGAGTTGCTGCCACCTACCAACACAGGAAACCAGGAAGAACGGTAAACGCCAGGCGGAGGGGACGTCAGACGTCACACACACACACACACACAATCCCCAGTGTGTGATGGAAGTGCTCTCCAGCCAACTTTACTCAGAGGCCAGAGAGCAACACCACCGTCCAGAGGGCCATGAAGGAACACCACAGGCCATTACACAAATCAGTATGATCTTGATTCTTTTTTAAAATTTCACTTGGAAGCCACAAAACCAACCAAAATAGATCTATATGCAAATGTGACCAGATTTTCATAAAAAGACAATACAAAATCTTTAGGAAAAAATTTATAGAAGTACATGCAATATGATTCAGGATCAAAAACACCGCGCGTGATCCATTTGAGGTGGGTGACCAACAGAAGTGCACGTTGAAGCCTGCTAACTGTGAGTCACCCGCACGGAGCTCATCGCTGGCTCTGAGTGAGGAAGTCCTACCTGTGCCGTCCAGTCAAAGGGCAGCTCTTAAATCTTCCCTGTTGAGTTTAACAGTGAAATGAGTTGGGTAAAAAAAAAAAAATGTATTAAGGACAGTAAAATTTGAAAAGGATGGAAGAACCAGTATACAAACCGCAGGATGATCTTTGCCCAGAGTTTTCTCACGGATGGCCAAGGCATCATTCAGTAGGTTAGCTGCATCTTTATATTTATTCTGGTCTCTAAATTAAAAAACACACAATTATATGTTTAGACGCAGCTCACTACATCTTTTTGAAATGCAATTCTGGAACTAAGGAAATAAAAGTTAAGTTTCAGTTATGAAAAAAAAGTTAGCTATTAAAACTATTAAAAATACTCCTAATGTAGGAGAGAAAAGACTCCCTCAACAGGCACGTTGGCAAGGAGAGCTGGGAATCGGGCCTGCTAAGCTAGACCGCTGGGACGATACCGCCCCGTGTGCCGAGGGGTCTGCACGTGCCCGCTGCCCCACACAGGTAAGGGTGGCCGTGCAGACAGCGCAGGCAGACACACGGATCTGGCTGCCGGCTGCATGGCCTGGCGTGTCGCAGCCTCCTCAACCAGCCTACTGCAAGGAAGGACAGGACTCGCAGAGCTGCCCTAAGAAGCCAATGATTTGCCAAAGCAGCAGCTCAGGATGGCTGTGCCCGCGGACACAGGGCGGGGCGGAGGGGCCTGCTGACAGCCGGGAGACGGCAGCAGCTCGGGCCCAGCCCGGCCCCCGGGGCTTAAGTGTGACCGACGGCTGCACACCGGTCACGCGCCGTGTGAGACTGAGCACACACGCTGCCCCAGCGCCAGGACAGCCGCCCAGCGAGGCTCTGCCCGCGCCGCCCTGCGGAAGGGTGGATGGAGGCTTCGGGGTCCTCGCAGGGCCCTGACTCCTCTGAGTAACTAAAGTTTTTCTTTTATATTCAACTTACATTATCATCTTATACTGTGTTATATTATTAACATCTTATATTAAACTGACTCAAACTTTCTGTGAAAGGCAGCAGGTATGAAACAGTGTTTCAGAAAGTAGCAGACCCAGTTAAATGTTAACAGCACAGCCATCTCCCAGTTGTGAGAGTGAAATGATGAAGAAGGTATACCTAGAGCTGCTCTAAAACCACGGCCTGTCGTAAAGTGTCAGGGACTATCAATCAGCCAAGGGGGCGGTCACACCAAGAGAAAGGGCCCCAAGCCATAGCGGGGGCCAGTCAGAAGCCTGGCCCTTCCCCACGCCCGCTGATCAGAAACTCTTGGGGTGGGGTGGGGCTCAGCACGCATTCCACAAGCCCATCCAAAAATTCAAACTCAAATAGAAACCAATGCACACCTTGCCAGCATTAAAATAAATCCCAATACAGAAGTGGGCAAGATCACAGAAGGCCCAAATGACTAAAAACATGAATCGCATAATACAGATTAACACACAAAGCTGTCTGTCTCTGTGATAAAGAGCAGGAGATGACCAGCCCCGCCCTAGGCTGGCGCTGGTCGCGGAGGGTGAGCTGACACCACCTTCCTGAGCACCTGGGCAATCTGTATCAAGAAGCGTGTAAGGTGTAGACTCGTACCGCTCAGGAATTGACACTGAGAAAAATTCAAAATCTTTTGTGCAAAACTTGAGCAAAAGATGTTCATCAGTATATTAATACCCCTCCCCCAAAAAGCTTAAAATTAGATGTCTCTTAATAGCAGAAAGCTGAAATAGTGAGTTACAGTTCAGCTTTAGGACCCAGTATTGAATACAATATGAACAGAGACACAGCTGCTGTTTCCAAACATTTTGCTGACATGAGTAAACTCTCACGCTACAGTACCAAGAAAAAAGAGGAGAGGCCATCGAATTCCTAGCACATCTATGTGACCATGCATTCTGCATACAACGAATCCCAGTCACGTTCTACATGCGTTTTTCACCTAACTCATTCACAATAAAAACACCTAGGATGAGCCAGAAACACTCTCTCTCTCGATGGCTCACTACTGTCTCTTCACAGACCCTCTGGCTCCTGTCTGCGCCCCGCTCAGGGGCCCAGCTCCAGCCCCGGCAGACCCTGCAGCCCGGCCCCCGGCCCACTCTGAGCTCCACTCCCCCACAACTCTCCTCTGAGACCCGGCCGCTGGGCACAGCCCTGTTCCAGCACACGCGCCCCAGCTCCATCGCCTCCTCCCACCACACTGCCGCTGCTCTGCCCCGTGGGAAGCAGGAGTAAGGCCCCAACACATCCTGCAAGGTCCCAGAAAGCACTCGCGCCCCTCCAACTAGGCCTCCCCTAATCCTGTCAACTAGAAGGCATCTCTCCATTCCATCAACACTTCCGTGTGATTCTATTATTTACTGGCCATGCTGCAAGGCTTGCGAGATTTTAGTTTCCCGACCAAGGATTGAACTTGGGCCCTGGCAGTGAAAGCACTGAGAACTCAACACTGGACTGCCGTGGAATCCCAACGTCTGTGTTATTTTATTAACGACAGTCTCCTTGCTTCTATAACTACACATGAACATAACCAGCCTATCCTCTAAACAAGGTTCTAAGTTCCTTTAGATACATTTAGGTGATGCTATCTATTCCACACTGCCACATAACGTCCCATTTCACAACCCCTGCAACCCTTCTGAGGCTCAGAAAACATAAGGGCTCCGGACAACACCTTCAGTCTAGTGGCCACTTAGCAGAGATACAAACTGACTTCTCCTGACTTCCAATTCAGTATCCTATTTTCTCCTTGAGAACAGGTGTTATGTGTTCATCTACACAGCCTCACAGGAACCAGCCCAAAATTTTACATACACTTGGGTCTCAAAAATGTCTGCTGAGCTGTAAACAATCAAGCTAGTGAAGAAACAAGATGCAGCTCCCTGAAACCCACCACGCCAGAGCGGCCGCGGCAAACCAGTCCTGTCCTGAGAGTGACGGCCCCTGCTTCGGTCCCCACTCATCCAGCCTGCTCCATTTCAGCTCAGTTCAGCAAAGGGCTCTGGTGGACCGCTGCCCCAGGCCACAGGCAAACTACTCAACTCCACTCAGTAAGTTCATCAAGAGTTTCTGAGTTAGCAAACATGCTCAAGGATGTAACTCAAGGCAGAGACAGGACAACCTGGTCCTCAACCTCAAGGAATCAGGATTCCAGAAGAGATGACAGAATTCAAACAAGCATGCCAAGCCAAGCACAGAGCAGGAGCTTTGAGAGAGGCGGGGCCAAGGGAGGCGGGGCCAGCAGGGGACAGGCACGCGGAGCCCTGGAGCCAGAAGGATCAGAGAGGTGGGGAGACGGCAGGAGGAGCCGGGGGCTATTCTGGGCACAGGGAGCCTGGTACACCGAGCGCAGCCTGGGCGCTCCAGGCAGCGTCCACTCCGCAGGGTGATGCTCCTGCCAGAGAGCGGCTCCGTGTTCCGAACTGAACCCCCAGCTGTTCTGAAGACAAATGGATAGTGAGGCTGGAGAAGTAGCTCACTGCAGTTTATAAAAACACATTCTTGGGGCAAGTTCATTAAAAACGTTATCGAGGTGAAAAGAATAAAACGCGAGCACTCGCCTGTACACCAAGGCCAGGATGTTCAGCATGGTGGCCACATCGGGGTGGTCGTGGCCCGAGGTCTTCTCCAGGTCCTCCAGGGCCTGCTTGCAGAGGGGCACGGCCACCTCGTAGCGCCCCTGCGAGGCGTACTGGATCACCAGGTTGTGCAGCGTGCGCAGCCGCGCGGGGATCTCGTAGCCGCCCTGCTGGGCCGCCGCGGCCGCGCTGCTGTGCTGCTGCTGGACTGCGGGGAGAGGCCAGTTCAGGCGCGGGAGGCCGGCGGGGCCCCGCAACACAGCGCCCTCCGAGCCTGTCGTGGCGGGTGAGGGGGTGCCGCCCACCCCACCGCACAGCCAGGCTGCCGCGGCCCCAGGAGGACCCGCCTCCTCTGCGCGCTGAGAACCCAGACCGCAGGGGAACTGGTGGTGCACACCCTTTAGAGGGGCCCGCTAAACACGCGGCTCTATCTCAGAGAAGGCGACCTGCGAGGCAGTCTGTGTGTGTGTTCGTGCTCTTGCGAGGTGGGCTGCAAGCACGCCAGCACCCACCAGTAACAGCAACTACCCCCAAGAGGAGAGGCCACCTCCCACCCACAGGCCGCCGCTCACACGCCACCCCCAACTCACTTCCTTGACCCGGTTCGTCGTCATCATTTGGGAAGAGGTCATCCAAAGGTTCCTTGGTGGAATCAGCGTCTTTGTCCTCCTATGAAACCAACCCAGGACAGTATTAGTTTCACAAATATTATAAAAGCTGCACTGGGTATCTTTGACATAAATTTCATTTTAATTAAAAATAGAAAAGACAGTTCCCTTTCCAGATCAAATCTAGGATTAGCCACAATTTGCTTTATCCATCAGTTTAGGAAAGAGCAGTGAGTGGAACGCAGGCTGGCCTGAACTCAAAGTACCTGTGCAGGCTGGAGCCGCAAACAGCCCACGAAAGCACCTCTGTGCCTGAGCCGCCACCTGGGCCCCAGGAAGTGCAAGGAGCGGAGAACGCTTTCTCACCGTGCTTGGAAGGAAGTAATTAACTGGCCAATCTCCGAGGACTGTGGGACTAGCGGGCTGGACATCCCCTCCCCACCCAGCACCACACGGGACCCCCAAGAGCAGTGCGACAGCCTGTGGCTGTGTCCCCCCCGAGATGAGCCCACAAGTAGAGACAGTGATCAGACGACCGGGTGGACAGACAGCAGCTCCATCGGTGAGAACTCGGAGCCATCCCGGCACAGATGGACACCAGGCTCCGCTGGAGAGGACACCAAGAGGCACACACCACTTTTCCAACACGCCTGTCTAGGACGCAAAATCCAAATACCCTCATGAGGAAACACTAGACAAATCCAAACTGAGGGACAACTCGTGACGTAACTGGCCTGTACTCTTCAAGAATACCAATGTCATGGAAGACAGAAACAGACTTTCTCCTCCCTGTGAAAGGGCCTGTCCCAGATGAAAGACGGCTGAAGGGGTGTGACCACCCTGTGCCATGTGGTCCTGAGTGGGGTCCTGGACGAGCGGGAAGCGCCACCAACGGCTGTGCAGAGATCAGGAGCGAACGTGGACTCTGGGCTGCAGGAGAGGGGGCACGGCACCCCGTTCAGCCTCCGAGTCTCCTGGCCCCCACAGAAGACCCCTCGGGCTGGCGAGGCACACCGGCAGCGCGAGGAGGAGCAGGACAGGGCAGGAGCATCGCCACAGGAGCACCCTGAGCGGGGAGGCGGGGCTGGCTCACTGCATCTCTGCTCCAAGCCAGACATGTTTCCAAAACACTGAGTTTTAAATGTCTCTGAACCTGAGAGCAGCTTTCCGCTGCTCAGTGTTACCTCGTTTTCCAGGTGAATCAGCTACTCTATTCTTATTCCCACAGCAGCCTACAGGACTGTCTTTTAAATCAAAACATCAGCTGCCCCTGATTTAGAGATGCAAGAAAGAAGCACAGCAAGTCTAATGAAACAGGGCTCTTTGGACTAACCGTGCCCCAAATCATGCCGAAGCCGCAACCCCACGTGACGGCATCTGGAGACCGGGCTCTGGAAGGGAACCGGTTAGAAACATCACGAGGCTGAGGCCCTGGCGCGGGCCCTGAGACACCAGAGCGAGCTCCCCCCGCGCCGCGCCCCCACCCCACAGTGTGAGAGCACAGTGAGAGGGCAGCTGTCTGAAAGCGGGGACGGGTCCTCCCCAGTAACCAGGCCTGCTGGCACCCGCATCTCTGACTCCCCACTTCCAGACCTACGACAAAACTCATGGTCTGTGGTTTAAGCCACCGAGTCCATGGTATTTTGCACGGCAGCCCAAGCTAAGACAGAGTAAGTGCAGGTCTGCTGGTGCAATGCACAAACTACTCTAACAGACGGGATGCGGGCTCAGACGGGAGACACAAACGCAGAACTCAACAGCGTACAGATTACGTAGTGATCACGCCTAGAACTATAGAGACGGTAAACAACCCTTAGCCCCACACAGAGTGTGAAACCCTGGACTGGACCCTGGAGCGGAGAAGGGGCACTACAGAAGGACTGGGGCTGTGGTCTTGTGCACAGCGATGCGGCGGCGGTGCTTTCCCACTGCTAACACACGCGCTGCTGCAGACTGGAAGTCCGCCCCCGCCAGCCCCCTCAAATCCACATGCTGAAGCCCTAGAGCCCAATGTGATGCTATCTGGGGGTAACGTGGGTCAGACGCAGAGCTGAGGGGGGCCGCCGTGACAGCACCAGGAGCAGACACCAGGTCCGAGAGGCCGTGCGACGGCACACACCAGTAGGAAGGCCCGCACCAAGACTGCAACAAAGCTGTCACCCTGCTCAGGCTCAGATTTCCAGCTTCCAGAAGCAGGAGAAACAAGTGTCTGCTGCCTGAGCCGTGCAGCCTGCTGTTCTCTGGAGACAGACGTGGCCTGGGTTAGCTCAGACACATGCTGTGGAGACACAAGATGCAGCACTAGGGAGACTGAAAGTGAAAACAAAGGTCGCGCAGTCGTGTCCGACTCTGTGACCCCGTGGACTGTAGCCCAGCAGGCTCCTCCGTCCATGGGATTCTCCAGGCAAGAGTGCTGGAGTGGGATGCCATGTCCTTCTCCAGGGGGACCTTCCCGACCCAGGGAAACTGAGGAAAGGGTATATGGGGATTCTCTTCACAGTACCATTTCAACTTTTCTGTGAATCTAAAATCATTCCAAAATGAAAAAGGTTACTTTTCTAAAAAGTTAACTGAATCAGAAACAATAGTAATAGAGACTAGGATGAAAATCCAGAGAGCACTAAAAGAAGGAGAAAAGGACCAAGACCCTGGGGAGCCCCAACATTCCAGGAACCCCAAGAGAGGCCAAGGCAGACACACGAGCGAGGGAGCAGAAGGACCAAGCGATGCCCTGGGGCGGGGGGGTCTCAAAGACAAAGCCAAGATCCACCACAAACCACAGAGGCATCCTGAGCCCCAACAACAGGGGACTGGATGGGCACTGCTGACGGTGCATGCAGCGGCGGGCGGGGAGGGGAGCTGATGGGAAGCACCAAGGGCGCCCAGCAGATCGCAAGCTGGGACAGACCTCACGCATTCATTTTGTATTTACCAAGCACTTTTACATTTTCTGACAACTGTTCAAAAAAAAAACACATATGAGAAAAGTACTCCAAAGAGAATGTATATGACTCACCCAGGGACTCAGCCCAGCACCGCTAATCCCTGGTCACGTTAAAGGCAGGCTCCGGAGGGGAAAGGAAAGCATGGCTGGCCCCACGGAGCCCCCGCCGGGGACGGTGCGCCGCGAGCCCTGAGTCCTGTGGAACCACCCACGGAGCCCCCACCGGGGACGGTGCGCCGCGAGCCCTGAGTCCTGCGGGACCACCCACGGAGCCCCCGCCGGGGACGGTGCGCCGCGAGCCCTGCGGAGCCACTCACCGAGGGGGAGATGTCGTCATCGTACTTTTTCAGCTGGTTCATGAACTCCAGGTGCTTCTTCTCCTCCTCCAGCTGAGCCACGGACTGCTCGCTCTTCTGCAGCTTCTGCTGAGTGCTGGCCAGCTCGTCCCGCAGCCACTGGTTCTCCTGGCACAGACGCCGGACCTGCGCACGCAGCTTCTGCTTCTCCGACTCCACGGCGTTCAGGTGATTTGACAGCGCCATCATGACCTGGACCAACAGACACGGATGGCACTGCAGCGCTCAGCCTACCAAACGCCACCTCCTGGGGCGCCCTGGGGCGGCAGCACCAGCTGACCCTCGCAGACGCGCGCTCCAGAGTCTGTACAAGCAGTTTGCTCTTTCCTATTTCCACCCTTCAGTCACCAGCTACATGCAGGGCATGATCAAGAATATTACCCACTCATCTCTCTCTCTCTCTGCCTCTGCCTCTCTGCCCACCCCACTCCCCAGCCTGGTGAAAATACAGCAAGGAGGCATCCATCGGAAACCAGCTGGCTCCCACCAGAACCCAACCGTGCTGATACCGTGACCTAGAACTTCCAGCCTCCAGAACTGTGGAAAATAAACATCCACTGCTGAAGCCCTGACCCGACAGCATTCTATTCTAGTAGCCGGATCTGACTGAGACAACAGCTCAATTAAATGCCTCTTCCTTCTCTCTTGGGGAAAAAAAAAGAATATTGACTTGCTCAGAACATCTATTAAAAAAATTACATTTTTTTCTATCTGAAAGCACCTCTAAAGGACTAGTGGTGGACAGGCAGCGACTATTCTGATGAAGCTGTGTTCGTTTATTTTTTACCTAGGTGGTGCCAAGAGAATTTCTCAGAGACTCTGCCATGAGCAAACGCCAGGCACACACAGATCCATGTGCAGAGTGGGCTGCAGACGGGGCAAGTCGCCCTCACCGCTGCAGGGGAGGGAGGGAGGCTCTGTGGCCAACAGCGAGAGCCAGGACTCCCTGATGCACTCGCAGGCGGAGGTCCCCACCAGGCTCTGCCGGGGATACAGTGATGGGCCTCAGGGAAGGGCCAGCCTGGGGCAGAGACAAGTTCCTGGGAGGACAAGGGCTGTGGAGGAAGGCTGGCTTCAGTCGCTCTGTCCTCTCGGCAATCCATGCATCTGCCCTGCCTTCTTATTATCCTCCCAGGTCTAAAACCTGAATATCTAGGATAAGGGGCTCCTCCCTCCTCCTCCTTTGAACTCCAATATCTGCCAGCCTGACAAAGGAGGCTCACATTCACAGTGAGCTGCTGGCCAACATTCATTCACCCTGTTTCCTTAGGCTTAAAGAACCTGGAACTTTAAGGAGCAAGGCACCATTCTCCGGTGTCCCTCACAACTAGATGTGCCCGTGGAACCAATGAAATGCAAGCAGAGTGCCGGGCACAGTTCAAGGAAGTAGAGGGAGGCACGACCTCCCTGCACCCTTCGCAGCCCCAGGACAGGGTCGCGTGGCAGCAGCCGGACCCTGTCTTGGTCCACAAGACAGGCGGGCTGGGGTGCAGGGCAGCAGAGGCAGGGACCCAACGGCCCGAGAACCTGGGCTGGGACGGGGTGTGGTCTGTAAGATGCGACAGAGCGGGTGCTGGCGAGGCGTCTGGCTTTCTGGGGAGAGGCAGGAAACCCGAGGCCAGTTGCGGGCAGGAAAGTGAGTGCAGCGTGTCTGCACGCCCCCCACCCCCCGTGTCAGTGAGGGGCGTCTCCTCCCTCTCCTGAAAAGGGCAGTGGATCTGTCTGGGACGGCCCACCTCAGTGATGCAGTCTACCTCCGACATGTGAGCAGATGCTTTTGCTTTTGTGTAGCTGAATCAAACCCCAACTGACACCAAGGCTTACCTCTGTTTTCACTCTACTTTTTAAAACTGAGGCATGCCCCAATCACTCATTGTTTGCACAGCATACATAACCCGCATATAAGATGATTTTGGTTATTCTGTATCTGCCCTCTAGTTTAAACCTCATATTCCAAACAGTCTCCGTTTTCCCAGACTGGCAAGTTCACGGTCATGTCATGAGACCGTACCTGAGCCTCACTCAGGCCAAGCTCCAGCATCTCCAGGGACTTTCGGATCATGTTTGATTTCTCCTCCACCAGATTACTTTCGTCATCTTTCTTCAAACACTTCAGTGTCTCCAGTAAACTCTGCAAAATGGAATTATGCTCATTCTTCAGAGCTTCCAGCCCCTGGATTACTTGCTTTGTCTTGGAAATAATTTCATCCTGCGTGAGCTTCTCCAACTTGTCTTCCTTCATGTACACCATTGTGGACATGTTGTCATACATTCTAGAATGGAAAAAGGAAAGAGTAAGACATCACATTACAGGCTTAATTTACATTACACCTTTAGCAAAGTACACATATGAAGACTTTTAAGTCAACATTTTTACAGGTAAACAATAAGTATATTATGATTTATTCCCTTGAGATACTATAAATGCACTGTTTCTGTTTTTCCTTTGCAGACCAAATTAATTACTTTCCTGGCTTATGTCTGAATTTTTTTACAGAAGAAATGACAGTAATGCCAAACATTAAAAGCAGCAGAACAGGGAGTGGGGATCAGGATGGGGAACACATGTAAATCCATGGCTGACTCATGTCAATGTATGGCAAAAACCACTACAATACTGTAAAGTAATTAGCCTCCAACTAACAAGAATAAATGAAAAAATAAATAAATCAATAAAAGCAGAACATCCAAATGACCTTTCCAAGACACAAGGTCTCAGTGAACAAATTTCCTCTGACTGTTTACCAGCTTTTTTCTCCTTAATGAAAAGAAGAAAGTGAAAGTGAAGTCACTCAGTCCTGTCCGACTCTTTGCGACACCTAGCCTACCAGGCTCTTCCCTCCATGGGATTCTCCAGGCAAGAGTACTAGAGTGGGTTGCCATTTCCTTCTCCAGGGATGAAATGCAGAAGGGTCAGTAAATTCCATCGCATATTTACCCGATAAAACCTTGAGAAGCAGTCACAGCTAGAAAGAGAGAAACCAGCAAAGGAACGCAGAGCAACCAGTGGCAGGAGGACTGCCCCGACTGCAGCCTGGTGACACAGGAGACCGCGGCACGACCAGTGCCGGGAAGACGCCAGGCGGACGTCTCTGTGGTCCAGTGGGGGGACATGGCGTCCACAGGCTGCAGAACAACTGCGCCCGTGAGCCACGAGTGAGCGCTTGCTCTAGAGCCAGGAGCCGCAGCAGAAGCAGCTCACACACTGCATCCAGGGAACACCCACCGGCAGCAGCCACGACCCAGCAGAGCCAGAAGCTCAGCAAGTAAAAACTGCAAGAGCGCACCAAGAGGGAGAAGGAATGTGGAGAAGGGCACAACATAAATGTGTGTGTTTGTGTGTGTGTGTGTGTGTGTGTGTGTGTGTGTGTAGGATGGGTGTGGGTGTGGGTGTAGCGGGGGGAAGGTCGGGGGTGAAAAGGGTGTGTGTGTGTGTGTGCCCACAACATAAAACAAGGTCAGCAAAGCCCATGAGGAGGGTGTGTGTGTGTGTGTGTAGCAGGGGGGAGGTCGGGGGTGAAAAGGGTGTGTGTGTGTGTGTGTGTGTGTGTGTGTGTG